>CM046663.1:84367771-85574021 GCA_025594165.1 Tamias sibiricus | reverse complement strand
CACTGGAAGATGGTGGTCCTGGCTCACTCCTCGTGCCCTGGGTTTGCGTGCTTTGCATTTTGCATGCTCTGCAATCATAGCACCCAGCCCTAGCAGCATGCTCATGTGTCCTCCAGTGCTGTTTTGTTCATGGTCACAGAAGCAACACTAGCTCTGCAGAGTGAGCCTTTCAGAGCAGCTTGCCATAGATCAGATGCCCCACGTTCACAACTGGTTTTGAATCCTCCCACCTCCCCCAAGGCATATCAGAGTAACCTGACCCAGAGTCCTCACTAAGAAGCAAATGAGCTGACTTCCGCTGGAAATTACAGTCCAACGACAGAGGCCCTGACACCTAAGCTTCCCTTTCCAGGTATGCTTCGATGCCCATGGTATCAGTCAATTCACACTGAGCAAATCAGAGTCTCTACAATTTTTGAAAGCTTTCAGGAAAAGATTTTCTAGCTTCTTCCTAGCTTCCACTGAGGAGTTTACTAGATTTCATGAGAAAAACAAGCTTCTGTGTGGGAGGTTTCATCTACAGTTTTCTGGGAGTAAGGTGCTATTTATTTTATGATCTCTTTTGAAAACAAAACTCCCCCCACTCCAAAAGATATGATAAACAAATCCACATCACAACCTTTGTCCACAGAGGAAATGCTTGGAAACCTCTCTCTATTACAAGGAAACACAGGTGGCCCTCCTCAGGTATACATCCAATGAATGGGTGGCAACCAGGACACTGTCAATCTTTGTCATCTGTGACTCCAGGCCAACTCCGTGTCCAATCTATCATGGAAGTTATTTTGCTTTTGATGATTCTTTTTAAATAAATGAAAAGAAAAACTGTTAATATCAAGTGGCATGCTAATTTTGGCCTCTGGTTTAAACACCAGCAGCTGGTATTTGAGGTATGCACAAGTATTCCTAGGAGACCCCATTTCACTGTCTTAAATTTAAGCCAATCATACAGAAATAGATGGAATGAAATTAACAAGGAAAAAACTGTGCCAATCAATTCTTTGCTGTCACCAGAGTGAATTTCTTTAATCACTCATGGCTCATAAAATTCACCTTTCCTTCCAAATAATGCTCTTTTATTTTTTTCCTATACATTTTTCTTCCCTATGTTCTTATTGGTTTGGCCAACAACATTGACTCTAAAACTCAAACAACAACCAGCAATGGCTTATTTAAAAATGTTTGCCTAAGGTTCAAAGAAGCTGTCTCTATTATAAAGACTGCCTACCAAGAAAGACTCTTTTGCAATTCCATTGACAAAATTTAGGTGCAGGAGGACAGACTTATGCCATGAAACACAATGAAGGCCAGTCTTGGATGGTCAGCTCATGACCACCAGAGGAGGAATGTATGTGCACAAGAGAGGGCCCTTCTTGGGAATGGAACTGTGAGAGGTCTTGAACGACTAGCTAATTAGAATAAGGGCCTGGGCAAAGCCAAGTGATTGAATTAGAAGCAAATAAAGACAAAATAAACCTGATGGTTAAGGCGCTCCTAATTTCTTGGTTTTAAGCTCAATCTGCCTGGAACCCCATGGGTCCATGATTGATGGCCACAGTTCTAACCCCATTCTATGTTAAAATGTGAGATAATATTTCCAAAGGAAAAAGTTGATTACAAGCATGTTGACCACCATTTCTAGATATGAAAAAGGGATGTCTACGAACATTCAGAACAATTTTACCAACATTTAAAATCACAGTTTAATATCTAGACTTTCCTCCTTTAGAAATTGATTGACAACATAATGAGAAAGGGTGCCAGGTCTAATGCCCAATGCATCTTCAGGACAGACTGGACTTTATATGCTCAGTGGAAACTGAGGGGCTGGTGCCCTCATTTCATTTTGCAGACCTGGATTTTAAAGCATTACTTGGTTTGAATCTTCAAAGAAGTTCTTGAGAAGAAAATTGTTATCATTCACATTTTAAGTGCAGGCCACGTGCAGCAACTTGGTGAGATAAATCTGTGAGAAATTCCCAAAGATGAATCACACATGGAGGGAAGAATCTGGCCCACAGACTTCCTCTAATTAAATGCCTGTCTAATAAAATACCATCGATGGCATCCAGATGACTGTTAGAGAGCTGAGGCAATTCATTTTAAGTTTCTGGAACTCATTAAGTGCATTTCTTCATGCTAAAAGAATTTCTTGCCTTTCTAGTTTGCCCTTAACAAGCAACAGCAAAAGCAACCACAAAAGGGTCTATAATTTACATATTTTGAAATAATATCTAACAAAAGACATTAAAGCAAGGAGGCCTGGAATAGCCGAGGATGGCTTCAAGATCAGCTTCTCTATCGGGATTGTTTTCCATCCGTGGCCTTTGAGATACTCGTCACAGAGCAGCAGAGAGCTGCCAGTATTTGGAAGCCTGGTGACCTGTGTGACAGCTATCGTATTGTAAAGATTAGTCCACAGGTCTTAGGAAACCCTCTGGGAACCCGAATGACCTGACCCAGCCTGTAATCTCTGCTCCTATTCTTCATATCCAATCCTATCTCTCGCCTCCCCTCTACCACCTAGTTCAGTCTTCTGCACCCTTAGGCCCTTCCTAAAAGCCCAGCAAGACTGCAGGCCAGAGGAAGCCTTGGAGACTGGAAATCCCCAAGTCAGATCATAGAAGGTGGGCTGGTAAGGGCTGCAGGCTTTTCTTGAACTCTGTGCAAGGGAGAGGAGGGAGAATTTGTCACCTCAGCAAACTTCCTCCTCCAGGCTCAAAGCATGCATGTATTTACTCTGACCAGTGCTCTGGAATCTTCTTGAGGGTAGGACAAGCTCCCAGAGAGGCAACTAGTGAATATTCTCAGCATATCAGGATATGTGGCCTTGAAACAAAGTATACCCCCACTGGGTTGGTTTTGTTTTGGGCACCAGGGATTGAACCCAGGGGCACTTAACCACAGAGCCACAGCCCCAGGCCTTTTTAAAAAATTTTTATTTTGAGACAAGATCTCACTAAGTTGCTTAGGGTCTCACTAAGTTGTTGAGACTGGCTTACAGGTGTGCACTACGGCACCCAGCTACCCCCATTGTTTTAAGCACTATTAATGACACCAGGATTGATGCTTACATAAATACTGGCCAAGAAGCAGAAACGGAGTTGCTTGGCTGGTACAAGACCAGTGAGAGAAGAGCCCACGTGCAACTCTAAAATTGCAGATGCTCCTCACTATAAAACAGGACACAATGCATGACTAACTGCCTTTAAACCCCTTTAGATAAAATTGCTTTTGTAGGAAAAAGCAAAACAAAATAGCTGCTGGAGCATGTTTATGTTTGATGATTTGTGTTCTACTTGCATTATAAGTTAATAAGTAGTGCTCATTCACTTTCATTATCAGACTGCTATATAATTAGAGGTAAAAATAAAATTCATTTGAACAAAATCACCTTCACAGTTAAACAACATGATCCCAAACTCGACTCTGCTCAACTCACATTTGACCAAACGAAGCTTTCATATAGTGAATTGATGTCTTTTTCTAAGTCTAAACAGAATATATAAAAATGTGTCTTAACTCTAAGACCCCACAATGTGAAAATCAGTTCTTCCTACCTACTATGGCCTGTAACTGCCTAACTCAAGTTGATATGATTCCTAACGGTCACATCTAATTTCAATTATTAATCCATACAAGATTCTCCAAAATTAAAATGTAGATTCTAAAAAGTCCTACGCACCAATATATCACACAAACATGGAAATCTAGCAACCAAGGTTATAGTTTCAGCTTTGTTGTGCGATAACTATATTATTATGCAAAACCACTTAATTTCATCAGGTCAAGTTTTCTCATCCATAAAGAAGGTTTGCCTAGATGATTCCTAAGGTCTCCTTCTTGTGTTAAAATTCTGTGATTCTGTTAAATATAAAAGTCTAAAGCAAGTTGTAAATAGACTACTTCAATGAACAACTTTCAAAAGCTATTCAATAATCAGTTTGATTCATCAATCATGCACTGAATCAAATGATTAGGAAAATGAAATAAAAACATTTGCATAAAATTGGATTCAGTCATCAAAATCTTTAAAACAGACCTCTTGACATTCATGTGGACAGACAATCACTCATGAACCACAAGGTGATTGATACTTCTATTTGTTCTATGCTGCTGCCAAATTCTACTCTGTTTCATAAATATGCCTACTTCCTCCCCTACGAAGAAGCCACAGGATGAGTTCTGTTAGGCGGCTTGAAGGGTGGCACATCAGAGATGTATCATGATTACAACTCTGTTCGATAATTTTGCAGTTAACTTTGTATCTAAAAAATTCTATCCTATGATTTAAAAATGTCCCAAAGACTAAAAAATACAAATAACAGGCATTAAAAAAAAAAAGAATTTCATTTATAATGTTTTTCTCACTATGCAAACAAGCAAAAATTTTAGCTGACACTAATTCCAGTAGATTCTACAAGGCAATCAGGTCTGGTTGAGAAGTAACCCTGGCTTGTCCAGTAGAACCATCTGGGGAGCCCAAGCTGGAACCTGGACCAATAGGTCACAATGGCGAGGGTCAGGGTCAGGCATCACTAACTTTTACAGGGCTCAGGTGATTCTAGTGTGCAGCGAATGCAGACACACAATGCAAGCTAAAACCAGGCTCCCTGATCTACAGTGGGGGAGTGCTGGGTGAGGGGTGCCTGACAGAAGCAGGCAAGGTTTAGAAAACATCAACTCTTGCTACTTAACACTTTTTGTTCCTGCTCAAAGAAACATCCAGTGTCACTGTTCCCACTAGAAGACACTGTTCACAAGAATGGGCATGAAAACCAACGAGCGGTCTCTCTGGGCTGCGTGTGATTGACAGGCACATATCTAGCTGGCTGACCCACTGGTGACAGGGGAGCCTACTGGAAGGCGCTACTTTCCCCTGCATCACTTTCTCGATAGCATTTCTGTTTCACCGACAGATTCTGAGAGCCAGAATGAGGACTTCTTACAACATAACTGGCACTTTGACCCGCAGATGCAAGCCCAAACCAAACCAGCAATTCCAAGTTGGTCATGATTCAAGGGGATTCGATGACCTTTATAGCATTTCATATAAAGCCTAGAAAGCGGAGAAAACCCCACATTCTTCCCATTCAAATATTCATTATTCTTGACTAAGATTTCACTGACACAATCTCAACTAGCAATCAACTTACACTGGGCCTTGAATTTTGTCCACTCCTCATTTTATGAAGCAGAGAAAAGCAGAAGGAGAGAGGTAGCCAGTAACCTTCCTGTGATCTCAAAAACACTTCAATCACTCAACCAATAGGAGGGGGGTCTGTACACAGAACTGAACACACACAGAAAATTGCCATATAACACACTCTGCCCTTTACTATGACCCATCATAAAGTGTTTCTTCCTAGCCTTCAACCAGTGAAACACACAAACTCCTGGTAACTTGTCATTAGGACACCGTCCACCTCTTCTGGAAATAAGCCACTTGTGTGAAGTTTCGTCTTTCTTAAAGGTTTTAGAAGTCGCATGCCTATCCAAACCTGTACCTGTCCAAAATTTCCTCTAACAAATGCTGTCTAAAAATTAACAAGTCGCTAGAATAGATCATCTCTGTTGCAACCCTGGGCTCATGACCCCAGCTTACCAACAGCTGGCCACTTGCCTTCCGGCCTCCTCACTCCTCCTCCTCCTTCTCCTCACTCGGGGGCAGCCCGCTCGAGGCCATCTGACTTCTCCACACAGAAGAAGAACTCAGAACTGCTGGGCGGCCATACATGAGGGGCTGGCCCAGGGGGCTCACCAGAGCAGAGTCCGAATCACTGGATTCAGTCCCACTGCTGGTGGAGCCCTCCGTCATTTGCAGAGGTGCCAGCTGGCCCACCATGCCACTGGTGTGCACTGACTGCACGAGGGGCCCCTTGGAGATGGGACCCCTGAGGGGTGCACCGTTGGCCAGCATTCTAGCTTCAGTGGTGGCCGTGTTGGCCAGTCCTCCTTTTTGGTGGTCATCAAGCCTATCCACATCCTCTGGGGTAGACGCTACCTGGCTGAGGATGAGCGGGTCTGTCTCTGACTTGTTATACCTACTGGGGAGGTTCCGCAAGTACGGCCTCTGTGAGGTGGGGGAACAGTTTTCATACTGAGGACCCCTCTTTGGGAGAGCGTCTTCTCCCATGCTTCTCTCTCTAAGCTCAGGTCCGTTTTCAGAAACATAGCCCTGGGACCCGGTTCTGTCCCAGCTCATATTTGGACTTGAACTTCTGCTGCTGGGGGACAATGGGGTGGCCAGGGGGCTGTGACCAGTTGAGGCCCTGAACATTTCATCTATCAGGGAGCTATGTCTTGGGAGTCCAGGGCTCCCACTCAGGTCAAAGGTTATGTCTGCTGAATCATCATCAAGGAACTGTCTGGAAGGAGGCCGGGAGGACTTGACAGAGGGAGGGGAAGCCCTGCGCCTAGCCTCTGAATGCCTCTCATCCCTGGAGAGCAGATAAACACCGCTGGTCAAATCACCCTCATAATTGTCATTTGTTTGGGACCGTGACTGGGACGCTTGTTCTCTGAGGAGGTCGTATTCACTATCTACATCACTGCAGTCAATGAAAGGAATGGAAGTACTGCTGCCTCTAGCAGCCCGGGATGCTGGACCTGTGCTAGGCTGCGGGGGCTGAGGTTTACTCGGCTCGACTCGGTCCTTGACGCCCTCTTCCTCCTCTTCTTCCTCGGGTGGCGCCTTGGCGGCTCTGTCTGCCGGCTTGCTCCCCACGGGGCTCTTCTTCAGAGCAGGGCTTTGGTGGGGCCCCGACTCTTGGGAGGAAACTTTCAGTTCCTTTCCTTGTTGGCAGCTCTGGCCCCCGGGGGATTCGGCACCTTCTCCGAGCGTAAGGCTGGTGCTCTGTGGAGACTGGGTGGGGTGGGGCAGGCCAGGGTGAAGGGAGAGGAAGAGAGAGGGGAGATTGTTAGCCCAGAGCTACAAGTCGGAGTCTAATAACCTCTCCTCGGGCTCTAAGGGCTGAAAGGACTGCCACTCAGAGCCTGCCTGGCCCTCCCCAGGGCTCCACGGTGCTCTGATGAGGAGCAGGCACTGGGAGGTGAGTCACGACCTGGAAGGTACTTCCAGGCTAGGGAAGCTGAGACTGGGTACCAGCAGCCCATGTTAGCACGGTCTCTGCTGTCGAGGACCCATGGTCTCAGATTGGGTTTCTGGGGAAAAGCCCTTCCAGGCCACAAGAGGCTTCCAAAGCAAGGGTGGGTAGGGACAGAAGGAAAGCCCATCCTGGACTCCTGGCATGGCCCTCAGAAACACCACAAGCCACCTCTCGGCTACACTTCTCAGAGTAGCTAGGCAGGGTAAGAGCTCTTTGTGGACTGGCACAATGAAACCTCCTGCACATTCTTCCTCAACAAAGGTCTTATTCTCTTCAAGAGAAAACCCTGAAAATGTACCCAGAGGCCAACTCTGGGGAAAACGAGCCTTCACCACCCTCAGTGCAAGAGCAAGAACGTCTTTTGGTGCCAGGGTGGTCAATGCCCTGTAACATGAGTCTTGGGAACTTGCTGCCCAGCTCTGAGCCGGCTGAGGCCCCCGATCCTGGCACCACTTGGCAGAAAGGCACACCAGCTGCAAAGGGGGTCCCTCCGTCTTCACGCAGGTGACCCATGCTGCAGGCAGGAGGGCTCAGCTCTATGGCTTCTGTGCATGTCTCTGCCTCTGAGTTCAGGCCAATAGAGAGAACTTTCCAGAGGCCTAGACATGGACAGCAGCCAAAAATAGGCCACACTCCTGCTATGTCCACAGAGCACAAAGCCTCTGTCTGGTCAGAGGTAGCGTATGACCATATTCCTGTCTGTAACACCCCCAGGGACAAAGGACTAGAAAGCACTCTGCAAGGCCCAGAGCTCAGTGGAGGAATTCAGTGATAGCAGTCAGGATCACTGACCTGTTTTGGCACTTCTGAATTTGGTTCTGTGGGCTGCGTAGCAAGGCTCCGGATGGAATGAATCTTGCTGTGTTTTCTGGGAGAGATCACATGAGACAGCTAACATTAGAAGAATTTTGTTTTTAAAATAAAACAGAAAGGCCTTCTCCTGAAGCAGCACCAGGTCCTCTCTTGATAAGGAAATCCAAGCCACTTGGAGAAGCACGACTTGGATACCCTCACTTGGTCCTGTTTCTCCAACACCTGCATGGCCCTGGGCATGCACATCCTGAGGAAGTTCTGCCATCCCTGTGCGGCTGCAGCCTGTGTGACGGACCAGCACCTCTGCTCACTGAGAAGGATTCAAGGCCAGAAGAGCTACTGGGCCTTGGAGGCTCTGAATCATGAGACATGGTCTAACAACAGGAAATCAATTCGGGCATTTGGATACATAATTTCTACATTAGTTCTATAACAGAGGATATCACCACTAATCAACTTATTCTTTTAGGGGAAAAATGGCTACATTAATTATAGACTTGAAAGCAGAAAGAAGTGACTTCAAGACCACTAACATGGCTCCTTTATCTTTTCCCTTCCTTGGTCCACCAGTATCCCTGCCCCCCACTGAATAAGCATTAGGATAAATTTTCAGGTACTCAGGTTCATGAAACAGTATAAATACACCCTGTGGAACAGCTACATTTGGGTGTTTGTACAACAAGAGTGAATGGGGCCACCTCTTCTGTGGTCCTCAAAATATAAATTGCTACTTGTTCAAGAAAATTATAGGGTTTCTTATCTCTAGATATGCAGGCAAAACCCTCCCTCCTGCGCATTACATTTCTGGACAAAGGATATGAGAAACCATCAGAGATCTGCATGAGGTTTGTTTCAACAAAATCAAAACAAAACACTGAAATAACGTGAATGTTTATCAACAAGGAATGAAAACAAATGCTATAATATTATAGGACACTTAAGATAGATCTTAAAAGCAGGACATTGTTAAAAAAGTAGGAGGCATAATTAGATTTCTCAGGGGTTGGGTTTATAGCTCAGTTGGTAGAGTGCTTGCCTCACATGCACGAGGCCCTGGATTCAATCCCCAGCACTACACACACACACACACACACACACACACACACGTTGGCTCATAATTAGATTTTGGAATATATGCACATACATAATGAGATGTCTTGGGGATGGAACCCAACATGAAATTCATTAATGTTTCATATGTACCTTATGCACATAGCCTGAAGGCAATTTTATATGATACTTCTAATAATTTTGTGTTTTTCCTGACCCTGCCCTCTGTAAACCACCCCATCTTCCTCATTGTCATTGTATTCTTCACTTTCACCTTCCTTTTGAGTGAGTGCCCGGGGTCAAAAAATGCTCCCTTCTGATACCAAACTTGCTGAGGGTAACCATGAAGCAGGAATTGTGAAACTCACCAAGCCCTAAGCCTGGGTGAAGAAACGCTTAGGAGTAACAGACCACTGGCTGATGAGTATGGACCAGCATCAAAGCTCCTCTTACCTTTCAAACTGCACTTTCTTGTGTCCTCCTTCCTTAACGTAGTCGAGAACCTGCTTCTGAGTCCGACCGCTAAAATGCAGACCATGGAAGGAAAGGGAAAGACACCAAAGTGTTCTCATTTAAATGCATAAACACAGTGCTCTGCCACCTTTGCTTCCCCTCCTTCCATAAGTGGGAAAAACACAGGTGTATGTGCTAGCCAGGAATAAAGCAATCCCTAAGAGAGCCTGAGTTTTTATGTCCATTCATTCTCTTCATAGTTCGCTTACATATCATAGACAAGGCATTCCATTAACCTAATCCACTTAGTAAGTGTGTTTGGCTATGAAGCCACCATCCCCAGACATGTCATGATAGTAGGGACAGTGTGGTCCACAGTTGGACTCCCACTGCCTACAACAGGATTCAACACATGGGAGACACTCAGATATTTGTTGAAAACTGAATGGAAAAGTGAACCAAAGATGGGCAAGCCTACATATGGTTCTATGAAGCAACACCAAATGCAAATAAGATATGTTGCTGCTACAGAGAAAGGAAATTTTTTTCTGGATTAGAGAATTACATTAAGAGTTTACTGGGGCTGGGTAACTGCCAGTGGCTCTCTAAGGTTCACACGGAGACCAGAAGGATGACAACCTGAGCCAAGCCAAGGCCCCCATCAACCACAGCTCCTGAAGCCCAGTAAGTGTTCATTGTAACTCCTTGCTCTACATGACAACAGCTGAGACAGGAAACGTCTCAGTAACACTCCCATGGCAAACAAACAGGTGTGAAGTGGCACCATTACCTGAACCGAAATGATGACCCTCGACTAAAGAGAACGGGCTTTGGCTTTGGTTTGGGCTCTTCGAAAAGTCTAAAAAAGGCATGATGTTCCACACAGATTTTCCAGAATGACTTGCAAAAATCCCGACTGGCCATTAGGAATTCCAAGGTATCCTGGTATGAGCTCTAAAAGAACAAAATACAGCTTTGGTTTTTACCATTGTTCACAGTCGTTCTCTTGAAATATGAGAAAAGAAATAGAAATAAATTTGTCCAGTAAATTTTCAATTGTACATTTCATTGCAGCAAGATCATTAATTCAAAGACTCATTCAAATATAGTTGTTCCAAGGACAAGATGTAGTCACTTTTCAACCATCTTCTTCCCCACAGAATTCCTTATAGGAACACACACCAGCAGCACAGACTGAGCAGCAGTGGTACATTGCTTTCACAGAATCCATAAACAAATCACAGTCACTTGGCTTACATTTTCTTCTTTAAAAAAGAAAAATTCAAGTATTAATTCCTTTTTTTGCCTCTAAAACAAGTCTTCTTCCTGTTTCCTTCCTCATGGTTCCTGTTAACAATGACTTTTATCTCAAGTCATTTTTCTATTAAACAGCATACAGAGAGGTTTCAAGATGGCAGACTAGAGCAGACCACTTTCCTAGATGTTCTGTGGTGGGAGACCAAGAAAGCAGACAGGCAGCTTCTCAGCAAGGTGGGTGAAGAAAAAAAAGGGGTTGGGACTTTACTGGAATACTACACACTCAAAAATTGATTGGGGGACTCAGGAGGTTGGATATAATAACATAAGGAAGAAATCTCCAGCGCCATAGCCACTACCATGGCTGGAGGCACCAGCCAGAGAGGTCCCTCCATAAGCAGAGAGGAGGAATGATAAGGGAATTAAAGGAACCTGAATTTTAAGGGGGGCTGAGACGTGTCTGGGTACAGAGAGTTTAGAGATCAAAGACGCTGCCCGACTAAACTGAAAGGCGTGCTGCACAATAGCCTGTACAGGAAAGACACTGGTGTAGAGGACAGAGGAAGGAACCACTTTGCATCCATGGCACAGGGACCTGCAGCTGAGGGAGCCGAGTCCTGGGAAACCTGAGCCTGGCCAGAAATACAGGTTTGGCAAACCCACACTGCACGACATAGAGTGTGCCTAAGTAACCAGGAGAAAATCAAACATGGAGAGAGGTTGATACAGGGGACAACTGGTCACAGAGACCCACCTGGCTCTCCCCATTCTCCTCTAATCCAGCTGCTTGCAGGACTAGCTGGGAGAGATGTGCCTGGCTGAGAATTTAAAAGGGCAGGGCATGAGAGATTGAGTTTGGAGACTGAACCCAAGACCTAGAACCATGAGGTCCTCAGGTGATGGAGTGAACTAGGAATTGGTTCCTCCACAACATGAGTGGCACCCAGGGGAGATCCTGGGGAGCAGTGATCCAGCATGGACTGGCAATTGCTGGACTTTGGAAGTGTGGATTTAGAATCTCCAGACCAAATGGCATCCAGTGAAGAGCCTGGAGTTTACCTAAGCCTAAACACCTCCTCCAGGATTTCTACCTAGGGGATTACCTCTCTCACCCCAGCAAACCCACTCTGAGGGTGGAGCAAGCTTCATACTTCAGACAGCCCCACCTAACTGCTGAGAAGGGAAGCTGAGAATCTTTTGAACTCCAAAGGAAACAATTCTTTTCCTTATCAAGATCTTTTTTTTTTTTCTCCTTTTCTCTGCTTAATTGTGACCTTAATGGTTCATGGACATTTATACATATTTATATTTTTTTCTTTTCTCATTTCTAGGTTTTTTTGTTTGTTTGTTTGTTTGTTTGTTTGGTACTGGGGATTGAACTCAGGAGCACTTGACCACTGGGCCACATCCTCAGCCCTTTTATTATTTTTTGTATTTTATTAGAGACAGGGTCTCACTGAATTGCCAAGTGCCTTGCCATTGCTGAGGTTGGCTTTGAACTCGCGATCCTCCTGCCTCAGCCTCCCAAGTGCTGGGATTACAGGCGTGCGCCACTGCCCAGCTCGTTTCTAGCATTTTTGAAACCATATTTTTTATGGATAAGTCTTTAGAGGACTAGAAAGTTTAATTAGTATATTTCAGTTTTGTTTTGAATTCTATTTTTAATATTTAAAGTTATTACTTTATATATATATTTTTCTCACTTATCTGTTTCTCTTGAATCTTTCTTTTCATCTGGTAACAATCTATTGTTCTCTCTTTCACTCTTCCTTTAATTTTACTTTTATCCACTGTCCTCCTCCCTCATAATTATCACATCCTACCTTACTTCTGTTCTTTCCACCACTTGAAATTGTAAACCACTTTGCAAACTTACTGTTTTTATTGTAGGCAATAACTGATCATATCATTTCTGTTTGTTGTGACAACATTGTAGATGTCATAGCAGAAACTATTTGGTTTAATGCTGCATATTGTTTGCATTGGTTGTTGTTATTATTTGTCTTCCCTTAAATGGTGAGGTACTGGAAACCGTCAGGGACACTATAAGTCTATAGGGTAGAAACTACTGCCTCAAATCCATACTGTCAAATGGGTGGACACACAAACAACAAGAAAAAGCAAGGGAACAAATTGCCCCAAACAAAGCAAGATACTTCAAAAATAGAATCCATTACCACCATAGTGGAAGAAATGTCAGAGTAGGAGTGTAGAATGTACATAGTTAACTAATCTGCAAAGTAAAAGACGATGTAAGGAGCGATACCAGAGAGAAAACACAGGAAGCAAAAGATCACTTCAGTGAAGGTAGATTCTGGGGGGGGGGGGGGGGGGGGAATCAAGCAGAAATCCTTGATATGAAGGAATCAATAAACCAAATTAAAAATTTAATGGAAAGCATCACCAACAGACTAGACTACTTGGAGAACAGAGTTTCAGCCAATGAAGACAAAACATATAATCTTGCAAATAAAGTTGACCACAGAGAAAAGATGTAAAGAGAACATAAACAGAACTTCCAAGAAATGTGGGATAACCTGAAAGGACCAAATTTAAGTTTTATTGGGATAGATAAAGGCTCAGAGATACAAACCAAAGGAATGCACAATCTTTTCAATAAAATAGTATCAGAAAATTTCCCAAACCAAAGAATGAAATGGAAAATCAGATACAGGAGGCTTACAGGACCCCAACTATACGAAAATACAATAGACCCACACCAAGGCACATCTTTATGAAAATGCCTAACATATAGAATAAGGATAGAATTTTATAGACTGCTAGAGAAACCGTAGAAGGGCTGGGAATATAGCTCAGTTGGTAGAGTGCTTGCCTTGCAAGGCACAAGGCCATGGGTTCAATTCCCAGCAACACACACACACACACACACACACACAAAAAAAAAAAAAAAAAAAAAAAAAAAAAAAGAAAGAAAGAAAGAAAATGTCTAGAACTCAAATTCAGCAAAGTAGAAGGATATAAAATTAACACCCATAAATTAATTGCATTCCTATACATCAGTGATGAATCAACTGAAAGAGAATTAGGAAAAACTATTTCATTCACAATAGCCTCAAAACAATATTTAGGAATCAATATAATAAAAGAGGTGAAAGACCTCTATGATGAAAACTATAGAAGTCTAAAGAAAGAAATTGAAGAAGACCTTAGAAGATATCCTGTTCTTGGATAGGTATAATTAGTATTGTCAAAATGGCCTACTACCAAGTACTACACAGATTTAATGCAATTTCTGTTAAGGTTCCAATGATGTTCTTCATAGAAATAGAAAAAGCAGTCATGAAATTCATTTGGAAAACTAAGAGGCCCAGAATAGTCAAAGCAATCCTCACTAAGAAAAGTGAAGCAGGAGGCATCACAATACCTGACATTAAATTATATTACAGAGCTATAGTAGCAAAAATGGCATGGTATTGGCACCAAAATATGACATGAAGACCAAGGGTACAATGACACAGGACAAACTCACATAAATACAGCCATCTCATACTAGACAAAAGCACCATAAACATATATCGGAGAAAATTTTAGCCTGTTCAACAAATGGTCATGGGAAAACTAGAAATCCATATGTAGCGAAATGAAATTAGACCCCTATCTCTCACCCTGCACAAAACTCAACTCAAAGTGGATCAGAGACCTAGAAGATGGAAAGATCCCCATGTTCTTGGATAGGCAGAATTAATATTGTCAAAATGGCCAGAAATACTGCGCCTACTAGAAGAAAATGTAGACCCAACTCTCCATCATGTCAGCTTAGGAGCCAAATTCCTCAACAAGGATCCTAAAGTGCAAGAAGTAAAATCAAGAATCAATAACTGGGATAGTATCAAACTAAAAACCTTCTTCAAAACAAGGAACAACCAAGAATGTGAAGAAAGATCCTACAGAATGGGAGAAAATCTTTGCTACCTGCACCTCAGAGCATTAATCTGCAGTATATATAAAGAACTAAAAAAAACTTAACACCAAAAATCCAAATAACCCAATCAATAAATGGGCAAGGGAACTGGACAGTTCACAGAAGAAATACAAATGGTCAACAAATATATGAAAAATGTTCAACATCTCTAGCACAATTAGAGAAATGCAAATTAAAACTACAATGAGAGGGCTGGGGTTGTGGCTCAGTGGTAGAGCGCTTAGCCTTGCACGTGTAAGGCCCTGGGTTCGATCCTCAGCACCACATAAAAATAAATGAATAAATAAATAAATAAAAAGATACAAAAAAAATAAAGGTCCATTGACAATTAAAAAACAAAAACAAACTATACTGAGATTCCATCTCACTCCAGTCAGAATGGCAATTATTAAGAATACAAGTAACAACAAATGTTGGTGAGGATGTTGGGGAAAAGTTACACTCATACATTACTGGTGGGACGCAAATTGGCATAACCACTTTGGAAAGCAGTATGGAGATTCCTCAGAAAACTTGGAATGGAACCACCATTTGTCCCAGTTATCCTACTCCTTAACATACACCCAAAGGACTTAAAATCAGCATACTATAGTGACTAGGCCACATCAATGTTTATAGCAGCTCAATTCACGATAGCTAAACTATGGAACCACCTAGATGCCCTTCAACAGTTGAATGGATAGAGAAAATGTGGCATATATACACAATGAAATATTACTCAGCCACAAAGAATGAAATTATGGCATTTGCCAGTAAATGGATGGAACTGGAGACAATTGTGCTAAGTGAAATAAGTGAATCCCAAAAGCCAAACACTGAATGTTCCCTCTGATATGTGGATGCTCACTCATAACAGGGGGCAGGGAGGAAGGAGTGGAGGTTCACCAGACTGCACAGGGGGAAATGGGGGGGAAGGGAATTGGCATGGGAATAGGAAAGACAGTAAAATGAATTGGACATAACTTTCCCATGTTCATATATGAATACATGACCAGTGTAACTCTACATCATGTACAACCACAAGAGTGGGAAGTTATACTCCATGTATGTATGCCAAAATACATTCTACTGTCATGTATGACTAAGAAGAAGAAGAACAAGAACAACAAAAGCATACAACTATACAACTCCAGCCTCCAGGTGACCCCAGGAAGTATATAGGAAACGAAACTTTTTTTTTTTTTTAAGAGTACAACAGTATTGCTCTCAGCTGAAAAATTTGTGTCCTTTGATTCTAGAAAGAAAATACGGTCATTTTCTATTCCACATTGAATGCTACCAATTACAGTGGCCATGTTACATAAACAGAATGTACCACAGTCCTTCACATTCCCAGCAGTTTCGACTACTTTGGGGGATTGCATGGCTTTAAGCAGACTCAGCTTATTGACAACATGTGCTGTGGTTCTGAAGCTTTCTGGAACTCCAAGAGCATTTTCCCACAGAGAACCATTCACAGGGGACGCTGGCTTACCAGTCAGGCCACAGAAATCTGCCCAGTCCATCAACCATAAACCTAGTCCATCAACCATGAGCCTAGACTGCCACTGGCCATCTGTTTCCAGGGGAAGCACTCTTAAGCCCTGGGTGGGGACAGACATGAGGGATGTATCATCTTATCTCCTCCATGGTTGTTTCAGGCAGATGAAGAAGAGGCTGTCCTCCCCTATCCAGATCCTGGCCTGGTGTGGCCTGTGGGCAGAAGTGAGGCTCTGTCGCGGGTGTGTGGGGGCAACAGCAGGCATGGGGAGTGGGATTCTATCCGTACCTACTTGAACCTTGCTCTGCACACCAAGGACCACAACAGGAGAATTATGCAGCATTTTGGCATGGCTATCTGTACAGTCACCCCAGAGTTCTTTGTAAGTTGGGTGTGGTGGTACATGCCTCCTGGCACTAAATAAATAAAAATATGCATATATATAGATATATTTATATAAATATATGTACATGTATGTGTGTGCATGTGTATATACATATAAATATGTGTATATGTATATGTGTATACACACACACACATACACACATATATATATTTAAATTTCTTTACCAAAGCACCTGGGCAGCAGCTGGCCATAGCTGCAGGACAGGCTCTGCTGAGCGCGGACCTCAGCCCCTTGCTCCAGCCATGGCTCAATGGGTCCCCTCTCCCCCCTGAGCCACTTACATTCGCATCAGGACGGAGCTTGACTAGAAAGCGCTTCCTCTTGAAGCTCAGCTTCCGCACCTTGGCCCAGTTGAAGGCATTGATCTTGGTGAAACCCTAAGGAGAAAGAGCGGCTGGTGAGCCAGGACATGTGTAATGAGCGACGCAGGAGCTGAAGGCAGAGGGCTGACACCAGATCGCTCGGGAAAGGTGCCTTTTGCGGTGGATTCACCGTGTGTCTGGCTATCAGATGAGACGCATCCCCGGATTGTTATTTCCTACTAATTCTATGAGCTGGCTTTCAAACTAGGTCTGCCTCCAGGGAGAGAAGGAGCTGGTCAAGTGATGATGAAAAGATAAATAAAAATAAAACCATGACAACCAGCACAATAATTAGCAGCCGTCACTATGGAGTGCCAGGTTCTGTCCTAGGGCTGTACACACCTTACCTTATCAAGTGTCATACGAAACCCAGCGAGATGGACTTATCTTTGTTTTATAGACATGGAAGCTGCAACATGAATATATTCTAATTTGCCTAAAACCACACGTAGATATTGTTAGTACATGCCATGAGCAACCAACCCTGCTCACCAGCCCTGGTCCAGGTTCCTGCTCACCAAACTCCTCCCCTGAAAGAGGCGAGGCCTGAGTGTCTTCCAGGCCGGCGTGTGGTCTCTGGGGGGACTCACATCCCAGGGAGCTCTGGTCCAGTGAGATGAGATAGACAACGGGGAGCTGCCAGATAAGAACATCGCCCCCAGCCCTGACTCCATGGAAATTAGGGTTCCTCTTGAGCTCCCATCCACACCAGGCCCATTTACTCCAAGTGGCAGGAATGGCAAGATGAATTCCGAGGCACAGCCTTTGTCCATAATTAAATTACCCAGCAATTCTCAATATCTAGATTGTATCAAACACAATTAAAGCAAAGTAATTCAATTGTGGGGCTCTTATTTTCCCTTCTTATGATTTTGAGACATGTTTAAGGACTGTGATTTTGGAATTTAATGGTAGTAATGACACCACATTTGGTTTAATGTCATTTTATTTTATTTTGTTTGGTATCAGGGATTGAACTTGGGCACTCAACCACTGGGCCCAGCCCTTTTTTTTTTTTTTTTTTTTGTATTTTATTAGAGACAGGGTCTCACTGAGTTGCTAAGTGCCTCGCCATCGCTGAGGCTGGCTTTGAACTCTCGATCCTCCTGCCTCAGCCTCCCAGGTGCTAGGGATTACAGGTGTGCACCACCACGCCTGTCTATTAATGTTATTTTTCTTAATGAGTGCTCAGGGATCATTTATGCAAGTAAAAACTGTTAGAGCAGCTACCTCCTCAAATGCCACCTTGCCCCCAGAACATCACTCCCTATCACTAAATGGGAAACCCTGCTTTTCTTGGGATGTGATTCCAGGGTATAAAAATTAGCACCTGTCATAAACTTCTGATGCATTAGCAGAGAATCGCTGTAACTCTTAATAAAATATAAAGTAAAAAAAAAGTAAGTAAAGCCAGCTGAGCTTTAGGTCATGCACACAGTTGCAACTTCAAAACTGGGTGAAATGCGATCTTCATAAGATCATAAGAAAGGGAGATACTTTCTACCTACACATTTAAAACTAAACACAGATTACCTGCTGGTGTTTTAACCAAATGTACTATGGAAACATCTGGAGGGTTGTTGTGTGTTTTATGTGCCCTGGCAGCCCTGATAAGAACCTAGTGGGAGGTCCTAGGTCACTGGGGCATGCCCTCGGGAGGGATAAATGTAGTTCTCCAGAGACCTGAGTGGCTTTAGCTTCCTGTCTGGTGATGTGACTTCCGCCTCTCACATGCAGTCCTGCCCCTGTGATGCCATCCACGATGAGGTGATACAGCCAAGGGGGCCCATTCCCAGAACCAGTGCAATGTTGTTTGGATTTTTTAACCTCCCAAACGGAAAGCTAAATAAATCTCTATGTTATCCAGCCTCGAGCATTCCATGTAACAAAAAAGGGACTCATGTAGGTGTTGAACATCTATACAGAAGGAACCTATCAAACTGCACACTTTAAATATGTGCAGGTAAGTCAATAATACTTTAATGAAGCTATTAAGGGAAAAGCACAGATCAATACAATGGTCCCATAGCTGGATGATTAAGAGCATACATTTTGGAGATAAAATAGAGGTAAGATTTTGAGTACAGTGGGTTTTTTAAAATTTTTCCCCTTGCAAAATTACTACAGTGCAAGAATATGGTTTTTATGAATTTATAAACTACTCCATCTCAAAAGTACACATTACACATTGTAAGTTAGGTGTACATTTGAAGTCCCAATTAAGCGCCTAAACCCAAATCAGGTTTAAAAAAAAAAAAAAAAAAAAAAAAAAAAAGTCACTATAACAAAATGTCCTCTCCTCATGGGAAAAAGTGCTTATTCTGGGGTCTGAAATTTCGATTCCTGTATACTATGTTCTAAGCACAGGTCCCTGAGACAGGTTTCTGCAACCCTACAAGATCAATAAACCTAAACAAGCCTACAATATGGATTTCCCAACCAGCACAAGGGTGAATGAAAAAGAATGTAGAAATCAAGGCCCTGGAAGCAGAGACGTGAGATGAGGTTACCTTTTCCAGTTTTCTAGAGAACAGCGTTCGGAGGTCTCACCTGGGCCACCCACGTGTACCAGGGCGGCAGGGACCATGCTCCTCCCTCCCTCGCCAAGGGAGCGAAGCTGTGTTCTCAAGCCTCACCTGAAACACGAGGATTCCCGTGTTGGCCACGGCCAGGTTGATCTTAGTGCCTTCCCTGTCCTTGGCCGGGTGCAACCGGATCCCATACATCTCCAGCCGACGGGCCACCTCCAGGAGCTGGAAATCAGACTCTGCTGGTGTTTGTCCACTGACAAAAGAAAAAGAAAAGAGGAAGGCCAGGAGGTTTCAATTCCCTGGGCATATTCATTTGAGATTAAGCAGCTTCGTGGGGGGAAATAAAAGGTGCTTCGTGGCAAAAAGGGGGGCTGTGCGATCAGATGACACCCAGTCTCCCATTGGTCAGAACCCAAGCTTCACAGCTGGGACAAAAGCTCTATTGCCTGGGGAACAAAGCTCCAAAAGTCTGTCTGGAACTCGGACAGTTTTTTGGAGATTTAGAGTTTCCTCTAAGGTCATGTAAAAGCGAAATATCATGGTGTTAAACGAGCTTTTAGTCGCTTGCAAATAATCTAAACTCATGGACACAGTTCAAGACAATACTGTCTCCTATTGTCCCCAGGCTCAAATGCCTGACTGGGCACAACAAGAAAAAGCTCAGGGAATGACTAATTGAAGGAAAAAGCAAAAACCAAACAAACAAAAAAATGGAGACATTACAAGTGTTCTTGATTTTTATATATTCTTATATGGTGCCTACTTTCCCACGCCCCCTCCCAATTTCCTGTCATGATGAAAACCTCTGGTCCTTGGGTCTAACACTCTCCCTTTTATTCCAACGCCTGGGATGCCCTAAAAGTTCAGACTTACTCAGGTCTCACAGGAAAGCAAGCCAGGACCTCGAGCCTCTGTCTTAATTAAGGGCTGACCCGCGTGACACTCAGCCTCTATGATCTTTTCCCCAGGATTTGTGTGTTTCTTCAATGCTGTGTGTTTGTGCAATGAGAGACACACTGCCACTGTCATTTGTTGCCTTGACAATGGTGGCCCCGACTTTTCTGCAATTCCTCTTTCTGGGAGGCAAGGAGAAACAGCTCCAAGGACACATGAAGCCATGCAGGGGACTTACATGTGGTTGTGGTGAAATTCCACGATTTTGTCTTCTAGCGCATCTTGCTGAGGTACGTACTTGTTCTTTGCTAGGTGTTCTCGGTCCAGTGCTTCATCAAAATCTCCAATCTCAGCTAAAAAGAATCAGAAAGAAAAAAGAGACCACGGAGGATGAGCACTTCACAGTCTGTTGAGCTGCCCAGCTGGTGAGCCAGAAGCTGGCTGACAATACCAGAAAGGCCACCTGGTGGGGACCAGCTTGGGCTGAATGTCAGAGGTGGGGACACGAGGCACAATTAACAGGTGTGGCAACATAAGAAGATAGCCACACTCCTCCTCATCACGGACAGTTGGAAGGAGGACTTTAGAATTATCCATCCTTACACCCATATGTGTTCCTGGTATCTTTTAAAAATTATTTTAATACACAGTTTTTAATTGATGAAAATAATTGTACATGTTTATACACCGTGTGTAAAGTATACATCATATGTAAAGATCAGATCAAGGTGATTGGCATATTTATCATCTCAACATACATCATTTCTTTGTGTTGGGAACATTCAAAATCCTCTGTACCATCTTTTTTTTTAAAATATTCAATTGTTGTGAACCACAAGTATCCCACTGTTCTACGGAACATCGGAAGTCATTTCTCCTTTCTTTCCTCCCCACTGGGGGTCACTTCCCTTCTTGGCAATAAATTCTGTATGTGGAGGATCACATATGATTCTAAACAGGCCCTGGAGCTTCAGGACTTTGCAAAATCAACTTTTGAAACTCTTATATATAACAATTATTAGTGCAAAACTCAAATCCTTTATCCCGGGGAGTAAGGAGAACTATAAATGGGCGTAAGAGTAGAAGTCTAGTGTTTTCTCAAAAAAATTTCATTTTAGAGTTTATTACACTTCTTATATTCCTGTTGTCAGAAATAATGGGTCAGATTACAAAGCCTTATAGATTTTTCATCCATAAGAAATACAATTCATTGGCTCACACAACCCCAACTTAGGCCTCAAAATCGATGGAATGGGCAAATTTACAACATGGAACTTCAAAATAGCAGGTGCGCCTGTAACAACACTAGCTGCAAGACCCCTGGGACAGCATGCCCTTTTCTTGGTTTCCTATACTCTAGGCAAGAAGCTTAATAACGAGTAGCCTCAGGACCAGAAACCAGCTATTTTGATGGAATGCCAGTGAGTGGTTGCTAAGACACCTACCTCTGGCCTTGTTCCATGAAGCAGCCTGTTACACTTTGGGCAATGCACCTCTAGTCATCATGCAGGGTCTGGCCTACGTGCTGCCATGAGTCACACCCCCCGAGAACACTTCTCTGCACAGAACAGTGCTGACTCACCTGGCAACATCTGGCCACTGGAGAAGCCACCTGCCCACTAGTTTCCTACTGCAGTGACCAGTAACAGTCTCCTGACTGCCCTTTCTGGACTTGATTTGTCCCCCTTAATCAGAGTAAAGTGCTGCCCTCTGCCACAGAAATCAGTGCAGCCACGAGAGCTGTCCTGGCATCCTGCCACTATCATCAGTTGCCTTGACAATGGTGGCCCTGATTTGCTTGCAATTCCTTCTATCTGGGCTCAAGGAAGTATAGTCGATACTTGTTATTCAAGGTGGTTACGATTTTAAGGTCACCATAAACACTGAATTTGTGACTCCTGAAATGTTGTTCCTGAGTGGAATACAGGATTAGGTTCCTGCAAAACTCCTGAGAAAACGTTTTCATTAACTGAGACCCTGTTTTACGCCTTTCTATTGAAAGACATCTTGTTCAATAGGCATATTGCTGATTCCTTCACACTGAACTCCCAGCCAACAGCAGATCTCACGCTTGAGCGAAGTTCATCTAATGCATGTGTTTTCTCCATAAGGCACATCACACTACGCTTAGGGACCCTAGACGGCACTTTGGACTGTGCTTGGGGCCCATCTGAACGATGAAATCACCAACAGTAGCACAAAAATTTGAAAAGCGTGGCACTAAATAGACCATGAAGAGGACGCTTGTTATCGGCCCGAGAGCTGAAATGTGAAAGCAGAGCTCAACCCTGCTCAGCCAGCTGGGAACGTGCGCATCAGGTGACGCGAATGGTTCACTGTCCCAGGTATTTCTGCAAATAACCAGGGAAGTGCACATGTAGTGTGGTTTGGGGTCGATTTTAGTGAGTAGGCAAATTTGAAAATCATAGAATCTGAGGGCGATGAGGACTGACTGGATATGGGGACATCACCTCAATTCTTAGTTTCTTATGAGCTGTAAGTTTGGCATTATGGTTTAGATCTGGAATGTCCCCCAATGGTTCACATGTTGATGGCTTGGTCCCCAGTGCCAATGGAAAGTGGATGGGAGGGGTCCTTCGTGGATCAATCCACTGAGAGATCTGCAGCTGAATGGAAACTGCAGGAGGCTGGACCTGGTTGCAGGGAGGGGTCCTTGGGGCACGCCCTGGAGGACTTTCTCTTGTCCCTGCTCTAGCTCTCACTAGCTCTCTGCTTTCCAGCTGCCACGAGGTGACAGCTCTGTTGTCATGTGCTCCCTGCCGTGATATTCTGCCTCACCACAGGCCCACGATGATGGGGTCAAACAACCATGGACCAGAACCTCTGAAACTGTGAGCCATAATAAATCTTTCCTCCTCTAAACTGATTTTCTCAGGAATTCTGTCACAGCAATGGAAAGCTAACACATACATCTGGGCTTCTCCTGTGACCTTATGGCACACTCCTGTCCACAAGTCGGTATGAAGGAGGTACATATCCCAGGTTTCCTCTTGCACCAGGGTCAACACACCTAAGCTGTCTTTCCTTCTGGTCACTTGCCTTTTGTTGTCCTCTTCAAATGCAATGGCAGTCTATGACTGTGACACTCAATTGCTCCCCGAGTGTCCTCTGTGAAACAACTTGAGACAGAAGTGAATTCCACAGCAGTTTTGTGTCTTAAGGCCAAAGAGCCACATTCCATGATGGATATTAAACTCAAGGACAGGACAGTACAAGTTTGGCGTATTTGGCCACTGTCATCCATCTTTTCCTTTGAGACAACTGACATATCAATTACATAAACATCCTCAAAAAAGTAGGCAAACATTTAATGAACATTAAAGGAAGCTAGGAGTGCCCTTTCTCTTCTAGGCATTCAAGCCAATAGCAAAAGTGACACAAAGACGTTCTCACTGTCCTTTGTGTGGGTGCGTGGACATGATTTCCCCCATCAATCAGATCTCTGTGTTGTTTCCAGCGTGACTTCCAGAGGAAGCCAATAGAACTTACATTGTACGATGTGTGAGATCAAGAGAGCTGCGCTGGTGTCATTACACGTCAACCTGCCTTGAGCCAGGTCCTGCTTCACCTGCAGAGCAAACAGGTACCTGCAAAGGTCAACAGAGAGGAGTGTCACGCAAAGGCAGCAGGAGGGACAGAGTCAAAGGCAGACCGGCTCCTGGCCGCCTGTGTACACCATGGGAAACTAAAGAAAGGCATGAACGTCTGCAGGGGTGAGAGCTTCGTGGCCACTCTCTGGGTGATCCAGGCCCCACCTCCCTACAAAGACAAGGGACCAGGAGACATGCTGTAATGGTAACACATAATGAGTAAGCTTCATTTTATAAGGAGAGACTGTAAATCCATAATCCACTACCCCACATCTGTATGCATGTGTGTGAAACAGTTACAATTTTTTTATAGGATCAGTCAACACACTCCAAAATGGCGTATGGCTCAGACAACAATAACAGTCCACTGTGGTTGGCAACAGCTTTGCCAATGAGTCAGAAAGACTGGTGTCTCTTTCAGGTGTGGTGTTTACTCAGCGTCTTCCATAAACCTTACTTTCCTGATCTGTAAATTTCAACTGAAGTTATTATGAGGTTCTTTTCTTTATGTTCTTGGTAAAGCAGGTCATCATTTTTGGTATAAAAGAGGTATTTGTACAATAGAGAAACGAAGTAAAAACTGCCTAGTTTAAACGGACTTGAAAATACAAACTCAGACATTTTTTGAAGGATAGTGACCACAGGGCAATCTTGGCACTGCCTGTAACAGCGTCTCCTCTATAGCAACCCTTAGCAACCAGATTCTGTCCTTCACACAATTACCAGGACACAGAGGTAGGTCCCTGGAGAAATTAAAGGTCCTGGGGAAGGGAGCAAAGGGCCTGGACTGTGTAGTTATTCTGGGAAGCAAGGCAGTGAGTGAGTTGAATCAAAAGGGTAAAAGAAGTATCCTAAATCTCCTCCTATGGCCAAAATTGTGATGACTTGAATAGTAATAAGAATGATTAAAGTGCATTAATGTGTTCACTGAATTAATGAAGATTCATGAGTCTATGATGACAGCTGGGGTGGGGTGGGGGAGGGAGAGAGAGAGAGAGAGAGAGAGAGAGAGAGAGAGAACAGAAATAGATACATCTCTGCTTGAAGACACCAGTAAAACAACTCCTTATTCAAAAACTGGTCACCCGGGGCTGGGGTTGTGGCTCAGCGGTAGAGCGCTTGCCTAGCACGTGTGTGGCCCGGGTGTGATCCTCAGTACCACGTACAAATAAACGCATCATGTACAACTAAAGCAAATAAATAAATATTAAAAACAAACAAACAAACAAAAAACTGGTCACCCAAGGCAGGGCCAAGAACTGCCTATGTCACCTGCCTCTCCAGTGAGGCATCCTTGAGGAGAGAGCCTATGTGGCTGAGGCACAGATTCACTCTAAGAACGCCAGCTTACAACATGGCGGGAATGAGAGATTAGAAAACCCTCATTCCACGCCACTGAGGAGATGACCGACTCTGGCAAGGACCGTCAACTTAGGAAAACCGGTCACTTAGGAAACCGGACTTTCACAAAGCACCACAAGCTCACTTCACAGTGGAAGGATCAGAATGTCACCACTGAAGTCACTGAAGGATCTCAGATCACGGATGAGCTAAGAAGCACACAGCACCACTACAACGGGGTCTAGCCACAAAAGGGTAACTGCATCCATTGAGCCTTTAAAACAAATCTCCAGTTTTCAGGAAAATATAGGAGTTTGAAGGATAAAGCTAAATAACACCAGAAGGGAGCAATGTGGCCAGTTCAGGACAGAAGATATTTTACAGTACAACAAGACAGTCTTATGAAGGGAAAAACAGAGGGACCATGCTAGCCAGATTAAAAGAAGCCCACAGGAAATGACAAGCAGCTGTGACATGTGGTCAGACAGTGCATCTGACTCCAGAATCAACAGATATAAATGACAGTTGGGGAAAAGTAGGGAAGTTTGAGCATGGCCCAGGTATTCAATGAGATTTAAAATACATATATATGCAGAGAAAAAAAATCAGAAAGGTGGTCACACCAGTATGATGGGCAACAGGAGAGCAGTATTTTTACTTTCCTAGTCTTGTTAAAGTACATATTCTAACATTCCATGAGGTATAGATAAGACTTTTATAATAAAGCAGGTTATTTTAAATTCTAAACAAAGGCCTTTAACAATAGCAACCATAGGTTTCCATAAAGAATTAAATGAGATAATCCATGAAAATCTGACTAGAACAAACACATTCATTAAATGTTAGCAATATTTTTTCATAAAAGAAGAATTAATCTGCTTCAAGACATTAAAGGAAGTTTCATCACTGAGAACTAAAAAAAAAAGCCATAGGGACAACTGTGCAAACAGCAAACAAAAACAGAAAAAAAAAAAAAAAACAGAAAAAAGGAGCTCCGCCAGGTGACACCAGCTGACCTTTACCCAAAGTCCCCAATGTCTGCTCCTGTCCCCACCCCACCCCCCACGCCCGCCTCCCTCTCTCTGCAGAGTCAGAGGGAAGAGTACAGTACATGGAGCAACCTCGTCAGCCACAGAGGTCTACACAGGAAGGGGTTGAAGGGTCCCTCTGGACTGGGCAGTGGCTACTGTCCTTTGAACCCCTCACTTCACTGTGCTGCAGGCTTCGATTCTAAAGCACATGGTTAACTTTTCAGGTAGGGAGCCATGAGATTTTACAAGCATTACACTTGGACCCCTTTGGACCCAGTTCAAGCCCAGGGTCCAGTGTTCACAGACAGATTCACGCTCAGAGTCCAACAAACAGGCTTCGGGGGCCTCTGGTGACATGCTCACGGGGGCTGCGAGGTGGCGCTGGGCTCCCACAGCACACACATTTATTTATGCTGACTCTTCCTGGTCCCAGGCCCCAGTAACCTGAGAAAGACCTTCCTGGGACTGACTCTGCTGCCTTTCTTAGGACATGCGCTGTAAATTGAGCGTCCGGCTGTGACGCTGACTTCAGAGACTTGGGGACAGCCCTGGTGCTACGCGTGCAGGTGATTCCAATCAGACCCATAAGAGCCAGAGCTAACTGCCACTCACAGGTGCTCAAACGGAATCAAGGCTCGCTTCCTGTGGGGAAGGACTCATGGGGGGGGGGCTACTGGAGAGAGAATGGAAGTCACACGTCACACCCTCCGATGCCTTATTTCATCTGGAAGGTCTTAATCGTGTTTCATTGAATGAATGTGATTCAAAATCACCCTGCCAGTCTGAGGGAATGCTTCAGCTGGTGGCCCAGAGCCACAGGCACCGGCAGTGGCCCTCCACTGTGATAGGAACAGCCAGGCAGAGAGGCGCTCCGGAAGACGGCAGGGAAGTGAGGAGCACAGAAACCCTGGTGACGTCTCCAAAGACCCCGGACCTGGCTACCGTTCCCAACTGTGCCTAAGCAGACTTTGCTCCTTCTAGAAGCCGGGGCACTTGTGTCAAGGTGACGGAAGCCACTGCATGTGCAGTTCAATAAATAGAAAGGAATTCAGCTTCCTGTGGAACAGCGAAGTGCAATTTAATCTCTATCTATATAAATGGGAAGCCGGGAGCTATTCCTGGAGGCCCACGGAGCTCACGGCAGAGCTAGAGGAACTTACGCCGTGCTAACTGCAGGCCAGCCCTGTCTCCCGGGCCCTGGTCTCCACTTCTGTCCCTCAAGCACTGCTGACACCAAGTTTCTCCTGACACCCCCTTGCTCACCACCCACCCCTCTGAAATCTCAATGGCCTCATCGTCGCCTCCTGCTCCTACAGGAAGTGGGGGTCTCGATGCGGTGGGTCCCTGAGGTTCCCTAGACGTGATGCCTTGTGCCAAAGCAGATGGTGATGGAGTTGATAAATACAGTAGGAACTTCACATCAATTTTATTCAACATTGAGCCAAGAGAATTCTCTTCTTGGAAAAAGATTTCTAAAATTACCAGCTCACATTGGGAGTCAAAAAACAAAAACAGCCGGGCGCGGTGGCGCACGCCTGTAATCCCAGCACTTTGGGAGGCTGAGGCAGGAGGATCGTGAGTTCAAAGCCAGCCTCAGCAATGGCGAGGCACTTAGTAACTCAGTGAGACCCTGTCTCTAATAAAAATACAAAAAGGGCCGGGAATGTGGCCCAGTGGTCGAGTGCCCCTGAGTTCAATCCCCGGTACCAAAAACAAAACAAAACAAAACAAAAACAATAAAAACAAAAACCCAGCAGGTCCCACCGAGCTCATGTAACTAGGAATTTATCCACATCGAGAAAGAAGGTTGGCGAAACACTAGGCACATCTGGCTTTCTGGTGACAAGCTTTATGGAGTTTTGGAACAAGGACCACAGTGGTAGAAAACTGCAAAGCTTTAGAGGCAATGATTCACAAAAATTGAAGAGGTGCAAATTATTTGAAGAAAAAAAAAATTGTGCCTCCAACTTCCTAAGCAGGAAAGAGGACTACGACTTACAGGAGGAAAAAGCCCACTGCTGACCAACAAGCTGGACTTGTGCTGTGGTTTAGTTTAGTACGCTGAGCTCAGGGCAAAGCATGCACCTGCAGCAGGAAAGCTACCTCCAGAGACGGTGACACAGTAGCCCTGTGAAGACGCTACACAGAGACACCAGGGCTCTCTGTTGGCACCCCAGGTTTCTTGCAATTCGGTTTTGTGACTCTGGCCAACTCTCCTCTACAGAGAGGAGAGTCTGTTCAATTGTGTGGTCCCCAGAGGCTGATGACTTCTGCCAATTCCTGCTGCAGTGACCCTCTTCACTGATCTGAGGGTCGGGAGTGGCGTACACAGTTAGTGGCAACTCATTCAGAAAACACACGGCAGCGAGAAGTCCTTCGTCTTCCCCTGTCCCTGGACATCTGCCATCATGTATCTGGTGGCCTTCCTGAAGCAGTCACGCGATGACTAATAGGCATCTCAAACCCAGCTGGCGGGAACCAATCCCTGACTTTTGCCGTCCTGATCCACTGTCCCCTCCACCCCTCTCACATCTTGGTCATTACCACCCCACCCAAAAACCTCAGTGTCTCCTCTGTTTTCTCAGACTCCACCTCCAACCCAACACCAAGACAGATGGCCCCACCTCCACCGTTTAGTCCAAACACCACCAGTCTTCTCCACCTCCACTCAGCCGTCTTCTTCCCTGTTGCCACCGCTGGCCCTCTTTCAAGCATTTAAAGGATTGGGGCTTGTATCTGACTTGGGCTTTGACTGCTTGCTCCTTTTCCACTTTGGACAATGACTGGTAGATCCTTATCACGTCCTCAAGAGTTATCCCAGCCCCAGCAACCTAAGGTCGTCGCCTGGTGCCTTTCTATCACATCAGCCTACTTCAGTTAGCTAAAGAGCTCTCGTCATGATCTGACATCTC
This sequence comes from Tamias sibiricus, assembly GCA_025594165.1. NCBI lineage: Eukaryota > Metazoa > Chordata > Mammalia > Rodentia > Sciuridae > Tamias > Tamias sibiricus. Next base: position 85,544,828 of record CM046663.1, on the reverse strand, counting down.
TCTTGTTTAATTACTCATTTTCTGTTTCCAAGGGGTCAAGACTCATCTTTTCAGCACCGTGTTTCCAGGGCTGGGAACAATGCTCGTGCGCAGTCGTGTCAATAGATGCTGGTGACTGAACGAACGGCTTCCCCCCTTTGATAAATGCAGGTCAACTATTCAAGATCTTGTGCTGATATTGAGAGGAAGGAGAAAGAGCTGATGGCCTTGGGTTTTTTTCCCCCCCTTGGTCTTAATAAGCCATAGCTAGAAAGGTCGTTAAGTGACAAGAATTTGGCTGGTGAGACTAGTGTATCTGCCTCGTCTCACAATGTAGAATTTGGAACAGTGGAGCAATGGTGGTAGAGAAGATGACGGTAATGCTGACGGTGGCGATGACAGTTCCTGTTTATCGTGTCTCCCGTGGATCCCGGCCACTTGACACAGATATCATGCTTATTCTCAAAACCAGTCTGGCCAAGCAAGCATTGCCATAGGCATTCTTTTTCCTTTCCTTTCCTTTCCCTTCCTTCCTTCCTTCTTTCTTTTTTTTTTTTTGTACCAGGGATTGAACTCAGGGGCACTCAACCACTGGGCCACATCCCCAGCCCTTTTTTGTATTTTATTTAGAGACAGGGTCTCACTGAGTTGCTAAGTGCCTCGCCATTGCTGAGGCTGGCTTTGAACTCGCGATCCTCCTGCCTCAGCCTCCCAAGTGCTGGGATTACAGGCATGTGCCACCGCGCCCAGCACCACTGGCATTCTTAGCAGTGAATTAATGGTAGCACAGAAGACACAAGCAAGCGGCTAGCAAGTGGAAGGACTGAGGGCTGAAGCCAGGCTTGACCCGACATTCCTAATTCTCCCGCTTGGTCCCACTTTCAAAGAAACCGACCTACAGCTCAAGTCCAAATCACCCATCCATGGCAGCAAAAGATGAATTAATAGGTAGGTTTCACAGAAGAGACTCATTTCCTAAAGCTGTCCCAGGATGAGGTGGATACAAGAAGGAAAACAGGACACGAACAGGTTAGAAGCCCGGTGACTTCCGCATCGCAGTCTTACGGACGCTAGGCTGTAGGGAAACATGGTGTTCTCTTTACCACATTTTTTCTAGGCAGAGAGGGATTAACTGTGGAGCACAGAACAGATGCTGGTCAAATAAATATTACGAAATGTTTAATCAACTTAGAGTTTAATGTTCTCTTTTCCTCTGTACACCAGAGCAAAAAAGTAGCAGTTGTCAAGCCACTGACCTGGTGAGCTCCTCCTGGAGTTGTGTGTGGTCAGGTGGAAAGAATTTCACCACAAACTTAACAACAACATGCTTTGGCCCTGAAGAAGAAGAAAAAATAATAATAAAATCAGGACAACACTTGATGTGTGTTATATACATCACTGAAGAAAAAGACCACGAGACATACTATACACCAAATGCTGCGTTTCACTCCAAGCTCCCCAGAATGCACCCTCTAAGCCACCCAACAACTGGTCAAGTTTGGCTACTAGTTTCACTCTTTCATATTGTGGAGAAACAAATATCAGATTTTTAAAAAAAACACCATGAGGGCTGGGGTTGGGACTCAGTGGCAGAGCACTTGCCTAGCACGTGTGAGGAACTGGGTTCCATCCTCAGCAACACATTAAAAAATAAATAAAATAGAGGTTAAAAAAAAAAAAACACTTTGAAAAAAGTATTACATTGAACCATTAACTTTTTCTCTGGAGACAAATTATACTCAGGTTTTAAAAAAAGTAATTTATCTTCAGAAATGTATTTAATTGACTGCTATTCTCCAAACATAACTGATAATTTAAGGAGGAGAGAATGAAAATGTTAATCAGTTATGCAGTTTATTATATCTAATGATCTGCAAGGCAAAGTTGCTAACGTGTTCATCAAATATGTTCATAGCAGCCGGGTGCTCTCCTGAACTCTGGAGAGAAAACCAAAATGAGATGTGAACTGCCTTTGTCACGTCACACAAAGTCTCCAGGAGGATCTCAGACCCTTTTTCCAATGAATTCAGATAAAATCAAGAAGTAGATGATGGCATTGGGAGAAGGTGGCAGACTCGGAATGAGACAGATAACTTTTCAGAATTAAACTAGAACATCAAATAGATTATACTATAATAAGCTGTGATTCAATTCAGACTTTTGTGTTTTGGTGTCTAAGCTACAATAAAAGGCCAGTCTTACAGGGTCTCCTGTTTGGAATGACGGCAATGAGCCTATGTTCCAATGAAAAATGGAACCCAGGGCCTTGCAGATGCCAGGCAAGTGTTCGACCAATGAGCGACACCCCCAGGCTCTGTGAAATCCAAATGTTAACACTGGCATTTATTACCCAAGCATAAAATGTCATTTCCCTCTACTTTTCATTGTCACACAGAAAACAAGAGATTTCATGACATCGTTTTTGTGATCATATATTCAAGTTTAGAAAAAACAAAACAAAAAACCCCAATGTATTGTAAGGTGAAAACATTGGTCATATATACAAAATGGAGAAAAAGACAAGACATGGACATGCTAAAGCTGAGAGAGGCTGGATTTCTTTTCCAAAGTAACTCTAAAAATAAGCAGAAACCCTGCACATCAGCCCAGGAGCACAAAATAACAGTGGCGAGGTAAGGAAGACGGAGGCTGCACCGTTTCCTGCCTGTCATTTTCACAGAGAATGAAATGAAGCTACTCAGATCCCTGGAAACCCTGAAGCTAGGAAGATGCTAGCACTCAATGTAAAGTGACAGCTTTGTCACACAGGGCCAGTCACAGCACACGGAGGAGACAAGAAGCTAACACCCCCTGCTCTGGTTCCGACCTGACAACCATCGTGGCTGCCTTTGGGTATGCACTTGGCGACTGCAGAACAGATGCCTTCCCACCACCACCGTGCCCCTGTGGACCGCTGGGGGAGGAACGTTAACCTTCCAGGCTCTGCACAGCACCTTAGCAATACCCCCACCATCACTCAGTAGATGCCAGCCAGGGCCAGCTCCCTGAGGACACTCGGTAAACATCAGATAAATGATGGCCCTTTCATTTTCAGCGTTAATAATTTAAATGATAGATGATCAACATCAATTTCAACGGCATGAGGGCCACATAGACATCGTGTTCCATGTTTATTATGTCCACATAAACTGCTGCAAGTGGCCCACGGAGGTTTCTTAGACAGAAAAATAATCCCACAGGGACTGTGAGCTTCGGGCTCAACCGAAGACATGTAGCTTTGGTACCATCCCCGACCTGCCCAGGCTCTGGCTGCAGGGGGGACCTTCAGGGAGGACTTTGAGAAGAGAGCCAACCCCAAAGCAAAGATGGAAGGACAGTCCAGTGCTGTGGGCCAGTGAAAAGAGAGAGAGAGAGAGCAGGGGTCCTCTCTCCTAGTCCTTTGCCAAGCCCTCCTTAATCTTTTCTTTCAATACACAGTCTACTCACCCACCGTTAGAGCTGTTTGCCAATCAGACACACGACACACACATATGTCCCCACTCTGAGCACCCCACCGCCCCAAACAGCACTGTTTTCTGATTTTGGCTTTGAAGAGGGAGAACAAAAACCCTGAAATCAATGGTATGAATAGGTGGCTCCCCTCATCCCCTTGGAAAGTGAGAGTAAGAAACAGCGACAGACAGACAGTCAGCTCCATAACTCTGACACTTAACAGCAAGCTTCAGTTGCTAATCAAAATGATATTTGGTTTTCCAAGCAAGGTTTTGATTGCCAAACTGTTATATATTGAAATTGCAGAAGATACCCAATTTAATAGCATGTGGATTAGCGGATGACGACAAGCAATAAAGGGGAAAAATAGAATTCGTCTCACTAGCGCTTCACGCCTTCAGACAAAAGCTGCCTTGACAATGAACACACCTGGCTTTGTATTTATCTTCACCGTTCAACAAACAGGATATACTTACTCCGAATCTGTTTCACAATAGGTTTTAAGAGATCCAGCCACACCTACAGGGGAGAAAAGAACAGACTGAGACACAACTTCTCAATGAAAGGGTGTAAATATTTCAATGCTTTATTTAAAGCTATTTAAAACCCACACGTTTTCAAGTATCTGAAATTGTCTGGGTCCCCCCCCCCCCAATGTTCTATCTTACGTTGTCAGCCACTTGTATAGAATGGATCCTAATTTGCTAACACTATTCCTGAGCTTGAAAGTTAAAATCTCCCCTAGGCTCAGATGCATCATTAATAGGAGGTGAGGGGACAGTGATGGTGGAGAGTGTGTGCCCAGCACACAGGGCCCTGGGTTCCATCCCTAGCATGGCAGCAGGGGTGGGGCAAGAGTTAACAAGGAATTTTTCTATTTTCATTTGCACTCTTATCATATTTACTTATTTGGAAAATATCAATGAAGGGCTGCACATCCGACTCCGAGTGGGATAAAATACAGATGCCCCTACTAAGACAAAGTACCTGGCTGTGTGAGTGTACACAGAACAGCACATCTTTGCAGGATTGGGAAAGGGAAAAAATATTCATGGACTATCATGTCTGCATCACACACGGCCTAATGCTATTTACCTCTCAAAACAAGCCCGAGGGATTCCTGTTGCCCAGTGAGAAACCCGAGTCATGCAGAGGCTACATAATCTGTCCCTGGTCCTCCAGTAACAGAATGAGGACCGAGTCAAGTTTGCCCGACCTCCAGTCCAGTCTCTGTTTCACATGTATGTTCCCTGCAGCACGAGTGGCAAAATTTTCAAAACAGAGCGAAACCAGCAGCCTTATTAGTAAAGCAAGAGCTAACCATGTCATACCATGTCACATGTTCTTTTCCTTAAAGTCCACTTGCATGTCTGGTCATTAGAAAAAGGTCCTATGGATGCTCATTTTTGCATATATAACAAAAACAAAGTCAATGTGTTTACTACGAAGAGGGTTTTATAAATAAGTAGGAAAAAGAGAAACAGCCCTGTAGAAAGCTAAGCAAAGAACCACAGGTAATTGACGAAGTGCCAAGGACTAAGAGGAACATGTTGGTGCTTGGGAATAACTGTTTTAATTTAATGCAAATTAAAACAATGAATCAACCCTTCCTACCCATCAAATAGGCATCTATATATGCTTATTTGCATTTGTATTTTATAACCTCCAAAGATAGCCAGGCCACATGGAAGCAGGCACCATCTTCCTCTAACCATGGATGTATAAATTGGCACGACTTTTCTGGAGACTTATTATGGAATAATGATTGAAAGCCTACCTAGAAGGTGTTCCTGTCCATACTCTTCCATCCAGCCATCCACCTTTATAAATTAGGCAAAGATTTACACACACAGAGTGCTAATCGTAACATTTTTGTGATAGTGAAATTTTTTACAATAGCCCAAATTAAATAAGCAAGTAAATAGCACAAATTATGCTGTTAATGAATATTTAAGAATATGGGGAAGTGTGTTGGAGAGGGTTGGATTTCCTCTCTGCCTTCCTTCACTACACCAATTACTTTACATAAACACTCATTTCTCATAATAAAAAGATAAAAATTTAAAATGTCTACTTATTCAATCTCATTTCCTCCATCACCTTTTCAAGTAAGTAAGAATCTACATAATCAAATCTTCATTTCTACATTCCCCATCCCATACTGCTCTTCCATAAGAGGGGAAAGAATGGCATCTCACTGTCACGCTTGTGAGCCTCAACCTGGAAAGGGGAAAGAAAATCCAAAACAGCAAGCACTCAGCTATCTTACTTTCCTCCCAGGAATTCTGAAAGATGGAGAGTTTAACAAGAATCACCATCTGGTACTGATCAGAAAACTGCCCCAACCTGGAACCTAGGCCTTATCTTCAAACTCATTTACTCTTCCAACAAAAACCTCCTGTGTCCCTCTGTGTGGCTCTGTGGTTGCACCTGTGAGAGAACAATGGGGGAGCTCACAATCTGGTGAAGGTGAAGGACAGGACCAACAAAGCCTCCTAACTACAGTAAACCAGGACCAGAGACAGATGTGATGGAGGAGGGAATCCAGGGGCTCCGAGGGTCTGTGGAGGGATTTGGTCCAGTCGTGGGGTTCTGCTGTTCTCTTATGTTAAGATCCCAGAGATAGGAGGCATGGTACATCCTGCAGAGCCCTGGGGGAAGCACCCCCCTGGTGAGGAGGCAGAGGGGGCAGGATAGAAGGAGTCTAGGCCATGCCTTTATTGGAATTTCTGGGGAAAGGTAGGGCAGGGCTGGTGAGCAGGTCGGGACTGGCTAATCAGACCATTCTGGCAGCTCTGAGCTATCTGTGCAGTGCCTGGACACCTGGTATTTGGCCTTGGATGACTCAGGCAGAGGATCACTGCTGCTAGGGCTGGACAGGCCAGAGGGAGGAGGCCTGGCTCTGCAGGGGTTGGTCTGTGTGCATTTCAAAGGCCTGGCCCAGCTGGGCCCTCACTATCTCTCAGAACTGCCTACAGGCAGTCTCTCCCCAGCCAGAAATATGTTAACCACCACAATAAACACACACACACACACACACACACACACACACACACACACACACACACACACACGGGCAGTAGGGGGACAGGCTTCCCTGAAAAGGACACTGTGCTGAAAGGAAGTGAGAAGAACAAATGATGGGCTGGGGATACAGCCCAGTTGGTAGAGTGCTTGCCTCACATGCACAAGGCCCTGGGTTCAATCCCAAGCACACACACAAAAAAGAAGACAAGCTGCTAGAGTCCTTGCCTAGACACCCAAGGGAAGGATGCAGGCTTTGGTGTAAAAGCACATCTCCTCCAAAATACGCACTGAAATGAGATGGCCATTGTGACAGTATCAGGAGGCAACTGGGTCCCGAGAGCTCTGCCCTTATGAACAGATTAATATCATTATTGCTGAAGTGGGTTATACGAGGGTGAGGGGCAGGCAGGCGGGCTCTCCTACCGCCTGGTGTGCACCTGTGGGTGTGAGTGCAAGCATAACCCCCACCTCCTGGGGAGTGATGGTAGAGCAAGAAGGTGCTGTCGGGACACCAGCACCATGAGCTACACTTCCCGCCTCCACAACTGTGAGCCTATACATTTCTGTTCATTATAAATCAGGTATTCTGTTATAGTAATGCCAAAAGAACCAAGATGATCGACAGGCTGGAAGGCAAGGCTGGTGGGTCTGAAGTGACCAAACTCCATAAAGCCACGATAATACGTGTTGTCCTTATTCTAAACGCAATGGGGAGAATATTAGGCACAGGATTAGATTTGTGCATTAAATACTCAGGCCAGGCAGTGAGAACACTTTGGAGGAAACCAGAATGGACGCAAGTTGATATGTTGTGATCGTCTTGCAAGATCAGATAGTATCGTGACTCAGGAAGGCAGAAGTAAAATTGGGGAAAGTGCATGGATTTGAGAAAAATTTAAGAGGTAAAAAAAGAGTGGAATTTACTGGTAGACTGGACATGATGGCTGAAGGAGGAGACAATGCCCAGAGTGACACTGAGACTTCTGCCACAGGCCTCTACAGAGGTGTTGGTGCTAGTCTTACAGGCACCCTGAGGATGATCAAGGCTGAAAGGCCATAACCATGCCGATTTCTAGGTGTTTCTGGATCACCCAGTAAGAGCTAGCATGGAAATGGTGGGACACATTTTTCTGAAGCTCAGAGGAGAAGCCTGGGTGGGAGCCCTCACTCTGACCCCATGAAGAAAAGATGGCCTGCTGTGTTGACGAATCCCTGCACCACACGTCCTAGGCCATCCGAGCTGCTATAACAAAATGCCCCAGACTGGGTGGTTTATAAACAACAGAAAGTGATTTCTCTCAACTCCAGAGGCTGGGAACTCTGAGATCAAGGAGCCGGCAAATCCTACTTCTTGGTTCATAGATGGTGCCTTCTTGCTGTGTCCACACCTGGCCTCTGCTTGTTTTTAATCTGAACAACCTGGGTGCATTTCAGAAGGGGAGGGGCTGAGGAGATAAAAGAGATGAGTAGAGATGAAGCCCAGGGCTTGGGACAGAAAAGAAGAACAGCTGTGGGAGGGAGGACAGGCTAACAGTGAGCATGAGGGTGGCCTCTCTGTGTGGGGAGGCAGACCGGCTCCTATGGGACACCCTGTTCCTCTCCTGTAAAGTCAGCAGGCCGAGTGCAGAAGGTTTGAAATAGTCGCACTGTACCAGAGAGGGAGTTACTGGAGGCTCCCTGGTGTAATGCTCTTTTGGTCTTCACAGCTGCCTCTGGGGATGGGTCCCTGAGACCTTTCACCACCACCAGTGCTGCCACAAAACCCAACTCAACTGCAAACTGCCCGGGACAGATGCACTGTGTGCTGGCAATGTATTTGCCAATTTTATGAATTGTTTCTAAACATCCCTCCCCTGTTTTTGGTATTTCTGGAGAAAGCATCAAATACAAGCACCAGCTTGAGCCAACTGAGCATGTGGTTGCATCCCCGCAGGTCTGGGAGCACACGACCGGCCTGAGTCAGCCAGCCTGCCAGGCAGCGCTGGAGAACGCTAGGAGGCGTCAATCACCCCCCACAGAACCAGCCTGGGAGGAGAGCCCGGGCCTGCGAGGACCCTGCCACGCGACACCTGCAGAGCTGAGGGAGAGGGCTCGCCCACGTGGGATCTGAACTGCGATGAGCCAGGAGCAGCAAGAGGGAAAAGAGAGGGTGCTGCTGGGCTGGAGTCGCAGCAGCACAGAAGTGGCACACGTGGGGAGGGCCGCGGGGATGGACCTGGACTGGATGAGGTCAGCCTGGACAGGTGCCACCAACCCAGGCAGAGCAGAAACCAGGCCCAGCTGGGTTAAAAGGCAGCACAAGCACCACACTCGTTCCCCACCAGTGGCTCTCCCGAGGGTCACATCTGTAATTCTGTAACCCCACCCGCCATCAAACTACCTCTCTACACCCCAACCCAGTCCTCCCTGAAATGGTTTTGTTTGCTGAGGACACCTGCCCATCTGAATAGCCAGTGGAAGGGACCTGGTTGAAATGAGTGACTGCCTACTCTGGAGTCTTCCTCCCAGCCAGTGGGATGCACCTGACTCTGCCTGGCACTGGTTGAGGCTAGAAGGCCTACTCTGTTCACCTGCTGGGCTTCCATACAAGGCCACAATCCGGGCGGTACAAAGGGCAGAAACGCATTTCCTGCAGTTGTGGGGGTTCAAGGTGTGGGCAGGTTTGGTTTCTCCTGATGCCTCTCTCCTTGGCCTCAGAAGACCTTTTGTCTGGGTGCATGCTGTGCTGTCTCCGTCCAAATCACCCCTTAGGAGGACACAGAGCGGCTAAGGACCCACCCTAATGGCCTCATTGTTTAGTCCCCTTGCTAAAGACCTTCCAAACGCACTCACATCCTGAGCTACTGGGAGATGGGGCTTCAAAAGTGAATTCTGGGTACCAGCCTTTTGCAATTTGGTCCCAGTGCAGATTTCTAGGCCATCCTTTGTGGCTCGTCTGCATCTCCACTCAGATCCCTGGAGTTTCCTCCCGTCCTTCAATAATGCGACTTTCCCCCTTCAGGGTGTGAGGTGGGAAGAAATGCTCTCATGCCTGTGTATCCAAGGCAGGACACGATGAATCGCTGTCCCTAAACTGTTCTATTCTTTCCCTAAATATCTTTTCTCCCCTCCATTATTTTGGTGGGTAGCATCTTAGGTGGATGTTGTAGGCAACTGGAATGTTCGAGGTGTTTTGGAAAGGGTCTTATTAAAAGAGTCAGCTACATGAACTCAGATTGGGGACAGGATAGAGACCAAACATTTCTTGAGCACCTACTGTGTGCTAGTCACTAAATAGATGATTTGCATATTCTCATTTAATATTCACAGTAACATGGTCCCTTTGCACATGAAGTAAGTCAAGCTCAGAAAGCTTATGTTAGTTGCCCAAGGTCACCCAGCTGGAATTTGGTGACACAGCTGGAATCTGACACGGAGTTCAGCTGACTTCAAAATTGAGCCTTTTCTGCAACATAATATGCAAAGATACAGGATTCAACAAATGCTGGGCTCTCCCCTTCTTATTGGTACTCAGAATCAAAAACTTTTCTTGTTTTACAAAAAGTTCTCCTGCCTTAAAACTCTTCTTGTTGTAAAAACAAAAAACTATATACAACCAAAAATTCCCATCACTAACTACAATATATAGGAACCAGATAAAACATTTGTTATAGAAGATCATTCAATGTTTAGAATTTATTGGAACCGATCAGTATTTCTTCAGGCTATGTCCTAGAAGAAAAAAATGACTTGACTTTGAATTTTTGTTTGTAATGATATGTTTAAATGTAGTATTTTACATCACTTTATTAATTTTTTATTTGGTTACATGTAGAAGACATGTTAAATGTGACTTTCTTTTTAAGAACCTATTACTTTGTAGAGATTTTTGTTTGTTTTCTGTTTCAGTACCAGGGATTGAACCCAGGAGCACTTAAACACTGAGCCACATCCCCAGTCCTTTATATTTTATTTTATTTTTTTAGAGACAGGGTTTTGCTAAGTTGCTTAAAGCCTCACTAAGTTGTCAAGGCTGGCCTTGAACTTGTGATTCTCCTATTTCAGCCTCCCAAGCCACTAGGATTACATGCATGTACCTCTAAGCCCAGCAGAGATTTCTACTTCTGGTCAAAAAAGTAACAAAAGACCAGATTTATTTTCCTACGTGAAACAATAAAAAGAAATGAAGAAAACATAACGCAACAGACCTGATGATATGAGACACCAGATAATGAGAATCCATGATCTCTGAGAGACAGGAAAATAATACTAGGATCCCACCATTGCCCCACCTGCTTCCTGGCTGTGGTGTGGGAGGAGCTACACAGGCAAGGCCTGGCAAAGCCTATGAGCTGATAGCTCAGCGGGGCTGAAGCTGCGCGAAGTCACAGGACAGAGTACCAGAAAGTAGAGAGGTACCCTGAAAAAGAAGTTAGGATTGCCACAGAGGGTTGCCCTTGAGTGTGAGGAAAAGAGTCAGGGCTGGGAAAAACTCACACAAAATTGTTAGAGGTAACAGTGTCTGCTGCTCATGGACAGCATGAATACCACCTATTCCCAACATCCAGACAGGAAAACCTGGTGACTCATGGGGCCACCAGAGTGCTGAAGAGTCACGCTTTACTAGCCAGGAACAATGAGCCTTGGACAGTGCAGTGGCAGCCCATCTAACAAGACTTAAAAGCCAAATAATTTTTAAATAACTTAATTGCATCCTGGAACATGTGCAATAAAATGTGTAGGAATGCAACCAACAATGCAAAGTTCATATTTAGCATCCAATTAAAACACCAGCTACAAACAAGAAATATGACCCATAATAAGACTAAAAAAAGAGTCAATCAAAACTGACCCAAAACTCAAGAGATGACAGAGTCAGTGGAGAAGGATAATAAAAGAAGTATTATAATGATATTTCATATATTTAAAAATTTGAGATCTGGAAGATAAAGAGAAGACACAAACTAAACTTGTAGAGTGAAAAGCACATATGTGAGGTGAAAAACACATGGTGAGATGGGTAACAGATCAGGCATCACAGAAGAAAATGAACTAGCAATAGGATGGATCCAAAGTGAAACACTGAACATCAGACAAGTATAGAACAACACAAGCAGCCCAGCGGAGGATAATCCAGGTAGCTGGAGCTCCCCAAGGAGAGGAGATGGCAGAGGAAGAGAAGAAGAGAGAAACACAGTAGAAGAAAAATAATGGTAAATTCTTTTCCAAATTTGATTTAAACTATATGGCCACAGAATCAAGAAGCCTGGAAAACCCCAAGCAGAAGAACCAGAAAGAAAACTGCACAGAGGCGCATCAGATTCAAATTGCTCAAAAACAGTGGTAACATCTTAAAATCATCCAGAGGGGAAAAAGAAAGGACACTTTATGTACAAAAGAACAAAGATAAAGATGATAGAAGATTTGCTGTCAGAAACAACACAAGTGAGAACACACTGGTGGTAAGTTTTTTAAGGTGCTGAACGGAAGAAAAAAGCCCAACACAATAACCTCATCTCAAGGGAAGGGAGGGTAAGGGAGGGAGCAAGAGGGGAGGGAGGGGGGGGAAAAAAAAAGGTGGTTGAATGAGACGGATATCATTTTCCTTAATGCATGATTGAAGACCTAAATTGTACGAATATACTTTGTATACAAACAGTTGTATGTAAAAAGATACTAAATATATGCACTATGAGTTGTAAAAAAAAAAAAAAAAGGCATTGTGTACAACTAAAATAAATAAATAAATATTTACAAAAAAAAAAAATAACCTCATCCTACAATTTTATACCCAACAAAACTGTCTTTCAAAAAAAGAAGGTCAGATAAAAAGACTTTCAAACACACTAAAGCAGAGAGAATTCATCACCAGCAGACACCACATAATAAGAAATGTTAGCCTTTCAAAGAAAGAAAATAATACCAGATGGAAATCTGTGCCTACATAAAGGAAAGAAAAGCACTAGAAATGGTAACTACGCGGGTAAATACACAAGAGGTTTGGAAGGTTGTTTTTTATTATTTAAACTTCTATAAAAGATAATTGACTGGCACACAAAACTAATACCAATGTAGTATGGGTTTACATAAAAGCAAAATGTGTGACAATAATAGCCAAAAGATCAGAAGGGGGTGGTGAAGTAGAGCTATACTATAGTTTTTATGCTATGTGTAAAACGGTATAAAATTGATTGTAAACACATTGTGATAAGTCAAAGATGTGAACTATAAACTCTAAAGCAACCATGAAAATGATAATCAAAGATTTACATAGCAAATAAAACAACAGAGAAAATAAAATGGAATCATCACAATTTTCCAATTAATTCTAGATGCAGTGGTGGACGCCTCTAATCCCAGCTACTCAGGAGGCTGAGGCAGGAGGATCACAAGTTTGAGTCTACCCTGGATAACTTAACAAGACCTTGTCTCAAAATAAAAAAAAGGGCTGGGGATATAGCTTGGTGGCCCACTGCTTGCCTGGTATGTTCAAGACCACTGGGTTCAGTTCCCAGTACCACAAACAAACAATCAAAAGGTGGAAAAATGGATAGACAAAAAGAAGGCAAATACCAAAGTGATCAGCTTAAGCCATACCACAATCACATTACAAATGTGATCTTAACCCCCTCAAATAAAAGACAGGGATTGTCAGGTTGGATTAAAACAAAAAGAAAAAAAAAAAAAAAAAAAAGGCAAGACCCAATTCTGCATTGCTACAAGAAGCATCACAAATATAAAGACACAAATATGGAGTTGGGGCAGGGGCAGGGGTGGGGCTCTAACGCAGTGGTAGAGCATGTGCTTAGCATGCACAATAACCTGGGTTAAAACCTAGCACCCCAGCATTAAAAGAGAATAAAATCATGGCATTTGCAGGTAAATGGATGGATATTATGCTAACTGAAGTAAGCCAATCCCAAAAAACCAAATGCCAAATGTTTTCTCTGATATGAGGATGCTGATCCATAAGGGAGATGGGGGATGGAGCATGGGAGGAATAGACAAACTTTAGATAGGGCAAAGGGGAGGGAGGGAAGGGAGGAGGCATGGGGTAGAATGATGGTGGAATGAGATGGACATCATTACCCTAAGTACATGTAAGAAGACAAAGACACACACACACACACACACACAAACAAACAAAAAAACCCCTAGCACCAAAATATATAATTCATATATAAAGGCACAAAGAGGTTAAACAAAAAAGAGTAGGAAAAGTTATACCATGCTAATGTTAGTGGTGAACTGAAGTGGCTACATTAGTGTTACACAAAGTAGATATCAGAATAAAGAATACTGCTAGGGTCAATGATAAAGGACTCAATTAGTCGAGAAATTAACAAATCTAAGTATTTATACACTTAACGTAGTTTCAAATATATGATGGAAAAACCTATCAAGTTGCAAGGAGAAATAGACAAATTCATAATTATGGTCAGAGACTTTTAATACCCTCTCTCAGTATCTGATAGAATCAGCAGGCAGAAACTCAGCAAGGACAGAGAAGCTCTGAACACTGTCAGCCATCGTGATCCAATCGACACACGTGGAATCCTCTGTCCAACGCAGCACAGTATATAGTCATGCATTGCTTGACAGTGGGGATCTGCTTTGGGAAGTGCGCTGCTGTAGGAAAATCAGAGTGTACCTAAACAGACCTGGACTGTACAGGTCACTCACTCACCATGCCCTTGACTCAACCAAGGCGCGTGGTAAACAAGAGACATGACAGACTGCTGTTGGGGTAACAGGGCTCACTGTTTTTACAATAAAACTTTTTTTTTTCCCTGTTAAGAGGGAGGCTACTTTAAAATAATGATTAAAAATATAGTAAGTAAACCAATAACCACTGCTTACTATCATTGTCAAGCATCATGCTCTGTCTATAACTATGTTATACTTTATTTTTGTAGTACTGGGAATTTACCACCAAGATATATTCCTGGCCCTATTTTATTTTATTTTAAAATAGGGTTTCACTAAGTTGCTGAGGGTCTAGCTAAGTTGCTGAGGCTGGCTTTGAACTCGTGATCCTTCTGCCTCAACCTCGGAAGATGCCAGGATTACAGACATACACCACTGTGCCCAGCTGCTGCTGCTTCTTTCTTTGTCCTCTTACTCTTCCTTCTCCTCTCTCCTTCTCCTTCTTCTTCCTTTTTGCAATACTGAGGTATGGGGATCAAACTTGTGGCCTCATGCATATTAGGCCAATGCTCTAAACACTGAGTTACACCCCCAGTCCCTTTTAAAATTTTATTTTGAGACAGAGTGTCACTAAGTTACCCACTGGCCTTGAACTTGTGATCTTCCTGCCTCAGGTGCCCAAGTAGCTGGGATTATAGGTGTGAGCTGTTGTACCTGGGAGTGCGCCATTGCACCTGGGTGTGCTCTATGTTAACAGCTGGCAGTGCAGTAGGCCTGTTTTATACCAGCATCACCATAAACATGTGAGGAACGCATTGTACCACTACACTGGAAATTTTTGGCTTCATTTATAATCCTATGGAACAACTTGTATATGTAGTCCATCATTAATGTAAATGTCATTACATGGTACAAGTCTGTAATTCTTTTCATGTGTATATAAACTACTTGCCAAACTAGTCATATACGAGGCTGTGAAATAAAGAGCAGCAAAATATTTTAAAAGCTTCCCATCATACCAAGTCACATTAAGTAAAAAAAAAAAATCAATAATAGAAATATTTGTGGAAAAATCCTCAGATATTTGGAAATGAAATAACATACTCCTAGATAAAGAATACATCAAAGGTTAATTTGGAAGTATCTTAAATGGAATGAAAATGAAGAAAACAAATAGAAATTAGCAGAATGCCATGAAATCCCTGTTAATTTAAAAATGGTCTTCTACTAATATAGAATTGTCGTGTACTCCACCACCAAGACATCACCATTAACATCTTAGTGAAGTGATTCTCAAAGTTGAGCAAACCTTCCCTGAGGGCTTATGGAAACACCACAGGGCCCTGCACCTAGAGCTCCTAGTGGGGTGGGGCCCGAGGATGGGCACTCCTAGCCAGTCCCCTGCGGGTGCTGATGCTGCAGGGACCACACTTAAAGAACTGCCACCTTTGTGCACACAGGTCCTGATCTCTTCTTAGGTGTCAAGTGGGGGTGGGGGTGTAAGGTACAGGTACTTTTAAAAACCAAAATGAGAGGACATGTAGCCCAGTGGTATAGCATTTGCCTTGCATGCTCAAGGCCCTGGGTTCCATCCCCAGCACTGGGGTGGTGGGGGAACCCCAAAATGAGTTCAGATTTTTTTATGATCTTCTTCCCACACCAATGATGTTTACCTTTTCATTTTGTAAACTTTCCTCACATCAAATACTCAGACTATATTCAAATTCCCCCCATTGACTGAAAAATGTCCTCCCTGATGGTCTGTCAAAACTAGTATACAATCCAGGACCATGCCTGACATAACAGCTGGTTATGCTCATAAGTCCCTTTCAAACTAGAACCCACACTTCCCCTGCCCCCTGCTGCCAATGACACTGACATCTTAAAAGAATCTGTGAATAAAACTTGAACTAAAAATTGTATGATATATTTTCATTTACCAGGAAAGTTTTAAATACAAGAGAAATTAAAGACAGATCCATAAACCAAAGCACAAAATCAAATAAGGTACAAGCTATGTCTACGTGCTTGCATATCAATTCATTAGGCAGGATTGGCTATCCCAGATATATGCACAGGAAAGTTCTGGAAGAAAGCTTAGACTTAATATCTACAAAGCTGTGTCTGGGGTCTGAGGGCGCCATTACCTGCAGGGAAATTTTAACCCTGGGATCTGTTTTAAGAATGGCTCAGACAAGGACCTGAGGCATTGTACTAGTAAAATAGCAACTACTCAGTTTGACCTATTTTAAAATCATTTGTTTAACATTCATTACCTTTGAAAAATACATTTCAAAGGATGTCACTCGGGTATGATGGCTACTTAACTGGATTTTTTTTTTTTTTTTTTTTTTGTATAATGTAAGAAGACTTAATAGGAGATCTACCCTCTTAACAAATTTTTAAGTGTGTGATACTTGTTTGAGGAGAGCTTTGCCTTTCTGGGGATCTGTCTCATCAACTCAGCCATCTCAGATGGTCAAATGATGCTGATCTGCGTGGTGACGAAGCCACCCCACACCCTCACCTCTAGCTTCCAGAATGTTCAGGCTGCCCTTGGTCCTACAATATTCCTCATCTTTACACCTGGCACATTCCTCAGAACCTCTCCTCCCCTCAGATGTCCTCAGTTAGACCCCAGGGAGGAACTGAGGTCAGAGGCTGTGACTGTGCATAAATTAAGAGAACCAGCAAGGGACACCAGTCACGCCAAGTGGCCACAGCTTCCATAACCTTGAAAGCACACCTGCTGCTGGCAACACTTTCCTCTCTGCCCAGAGGAGGACAGAAAATGAATGACAAAACTCTTTGTGAGTTTTCCCATATTTATTTGTAAGAAACCAGAATTATTTTATCAGGCCCATGAGCAATGCTGCTTTAATTAAAAACTGGTGGACTGCCAGGCATGGTGGCGCACACCTGTAATCCCAGTGGCTCAGGAGGCTGAGGCAGGAGGATCACAAGTTCAAAGCCAGCCTCTACAACTTAGCGAGGTCCTAAGCAAGACCGTGTTAAAATAATAAAAAGGGCTGGGGATATGACTCAGTGGTTAAGGCCCTGGGGTTCAATCCCCAGCACTGCTCTCTCCAAAATTGGTGGGCCAGACTCAGAGACTTCTGAGTTAGAACACAAGACTCAAAAACGGACTAAAGGAGGTATTTAAGTGCCTACTACGTGCTATGAGCCCTGCTTAGATCATTACTGTAAAGCACTTGAATGGATCCTTATGATGACCATGTAAATTGGTCATTTATTAATCTGATTTTTCAGATAAAGTGAAAAATCAAGGAAGTTAGGAATCTGCCTGGCTGCTGGGTGACCAAGTGAATGTTAAAACACAGTCACAGGTCACAATGCAGAGCTCCTCCCCCCTCCCCTCGCCAGACCAGCGAGATGAATGCTGCTCTCACTGCTGAAATGACCTCGGCTGGGAAACTTCACGTGGCTCCTGGAGATGGGAAACTTCACGTGGCTCCTGGAGATGGAAAGGTGGCAGAGAACATATGCTTTGACAGCCTGAGTGTCCATCAGGGCCACACATGTCATTATTAAGGGTGGGCGGGTGCTTCTCTGAAGTTGCTCTCTACAAAATGTGGACGGCAGGAAGCCTCCCTCACATCAGGCAGATTGGCAAACCAGGCCACGGGGCCAAACCTGGCCAACTGCCTGTTTCAGTATGCTCAGAAACAAAGGTTGGCTTTTACATTTTTAAGTGGTTTTAAAAAAATCAAAAGAATAATAATATATTGTGATATGTGAAAACTATAGGAAATCCAATTTTCTGTGGCCATAAATGAAGTCTTACTGGAACACGGCCACGCCTTCTCTTACATCTGGTCTCTGGAGGCTCTGTCCTGAGGCCTCTCCCCTGGGCCGCACTCTAGTCACGCTCCACTGAGCTCCCTCTCTTCCCTACTAGGGCTCAGCTTCAGGCTTCTGTGTCTGGTTTTTATCAAGAATTCTACCAGGTCAGTTTAGACAGAATTCTCTGATTTGTTCCCTGAGTTCATCCCTAAAACAACTCAATGGGTTTCTGGCCCTCAGCCCTTACGCCAATTAACTGGTGTATTAAGTACAGGTCTTGATTCCTAGGATCAATAGCATTTCTGGCACAAAAAAGGCTCGATCCATAAAAAAAGAAAAAGAAAGAGCTGATTAAAAGACTTTTTTGCTCTGTGGAGTAATCCTGTAGGGACAGCTTCCTGGACCCAAGGACAAGCAGGCCAAACTTGCTGTAAACTCAGCAACCACCTCTGCAGCCTGGCAAGCCACAGGACAAGTCTAATTAGGGTAGAGCACAATTGATTATTTAATAATCACCACTGGCTCATTACAACCTTGAGAAACACATCTTAGACTGAAAGTGCTTATTTTCTCCTTGAATTTCCTCAGATCCTTCCGAGGAAAAACACTCTGGGCAGGGGTGTGGCTCAGTGGCAGGGCGCGTGCCAGGCAAAGCAGGAGGGCCATGGTTTTGAACCCCAGCACTGCCAACAAAGCGGGGCTGGGGGCAGGGATGCTCTGGCTTGAGTTCTTACAGGAACAGAAAGGATGAGAAGAGAGACAGAGGCTGAGCTGGAAGTCACGTTGCCAGACTGACAATGTACCACCTGGGACTCACTGGCACCTATCACACTCACAGAAATGGGCAAAACTTGCAGGGGTGGCCCCACGCTTGGGCAGCACAGGAGCAGCCTCTGCATGGAGCCTGGCAAAGATAATGGTCACAACCGTGGTGTCACACATCACGGTGACAGCACACATGTTCCCCATGGGACTGCCCAAAACAGCCCAGGGGAGAAGCCAGCCAAGTGTCCATCAACAGATGACTGAGCGCGCGCGTGCACACACACACACACACACACACACACACACACACACACGTAGAGTGTGCACACAATGGAAATATCACTCAGCGTTAAAAAGAGTGGGAGGGCTGGGGTTGTGGCTCAGCGGTAGAGCGCTCGCCTAGCACATGCACGGCATGGGTTCGACCCTCAGCACCACATAAAATAAAGGCATTGTGTACAACTAAAAACCAAGTAAATAAATATTTTAAAAAAGGAGTGGAAGCCTGTCATATAAACAAACCTTGAGGACGCCCTGCTGAGTAAGATGTGCCAGTCACAGAAGGGCAGATACTGCAGGACTCTAGGTAGGTGAGGGGTCTCAAGGAGTCAGATTCTTAGAGAGTAGAGTGGTGGGTGCCGGGGATGGAGGGAGGGAAATGCAGAGCTCAGTGGGTGCAGAGTGGCAGGTTGCATCACTACAGATAGGCTCACAACACCCTGCTTGTGGCCAAACACCACCGCCCTGCGTGCATGGAATAGCAGCATGGTAGAGTTCATGTGGTCTGATTAATGATGAGGATGGTTAACTCATGCTTTCTGAACACCTTACTGGGCCCCGAACACCAGGCTCACATGCCAACAGATACTGTTGCATGCGATCCTTTTAGAAGCTGCAGCAGCTGGGCACTGTCATTCCCATTCTGCTGAGTGAGGCTCAGTCGCCCTGCTACAAAGAGGCTCTGCAGCAAGGTCAGTGCCAGCAATCTGACCATGGTGTAATTTCAACTGCCTTGTGTTATATCCAGTGGCTAAAAGATGGCACTGCCCAGCATCCTGGATGGAAGTGCAAATCTCACATTCCCAAGCAAATTTGTCTGGGGGCATAAGTAAAACCCAACTAGTGTTTGTTACTCCCACGGGTGAGCTGATCTTCCTCAGATTATCTGGTCAAGACTGGTCACGGGAACCTCCCAATCAGATCCCCTCAGCCCACCTCTGCATTTGGCCATGGGGTCTGCTGCGGTGTGCATTTAGTTCACTGAATTTTGGGGTAAACGTTCATGGAAGATACATCTATGTCTCCATACATGGCACATGTTGCAATTGTAAAGATCACTGAATTTCCACAAATGGATTGTACCCACAGACCAGTACCCAGGACCCCAGTTATACCCCTTCTAGTCACTTACACTGTCCCCTCGAATGTCACAGATCCATTCTCCAAAATTGTCTTTACAATTAAATGAAATCAGCTCTCGGGTTGGGATTCCATAGTTGACACCCAGTAACACACAGAGACCAGGTCAAAATGGAATGGTGACCAAGAGCACAGGCCTGTGTCCAAGCAGAACCCGCTTTACCATTCCCTACCCATATGTCTTTGTAAAGACTTAACTTCTTAAACGGCTTTGAATTTCACCAGTGAAATACCCGGAGTAAACCTAGTATGGCACGCGGCCGTTCAATCGCTTGGCAGTGTTGACAAACTACAACTTCTACTTGATAAAGTTTTATTGGAATACAGCTACGCCCAATCCTTTCCACAACGCCTATGGCTGCTTGTATGCTATGGCAACAGATTTATATAGCTACGGCTGAGATCTTGTGGCTGCAGAGCCCATATATTTTATATATATAATTTATATATAGATAGTATTTTCTGTCTGGCTCTTCCTAAAAAGTTTGTCGATCCCCATCCTAGAATATAAGCTCCATGAGTGGAGGACTGGGCCATGTTTGTGTCACTGGGACTATACCACTCTGGCATGTGGTAAATGGCCATGGGTTGGCTCACACTTTTTTTAAAAAAAAAATTTTTTTTAAGTTGTAGATGGACACAATATCTTTATTTTATTTATTTTTATGTGGTTCTGAGGATTGAACCCAGTGTTTCACATGTGCTAGAGCACTCTCCCACTGAACTATAACCCCAGCCTTGGCTCACACATTTTTTAATATTGGTAAAAATTTTTTGGTGGGAAGGGATGCTGGGGATTGGACCTAGGGCCTGCATGTACTCTACCACTGAGCTACATCCCTAGCCCTGCATTTTTTATTTATAGTGCATGTGACAAATAAACACCCCTTTCTTTAAGTCATCGTTAACGGAGTTTTCTTCATTCTACAGTTAAGCCCATTCCTAGGCAAATCACAAAAATCAAGTCTGATAAAAAACTTGAAAAAAGTCAGCCTAGGAAAAGAGAAGCACCTGTGGCTGGCAGGAAAGGGCCTGAACCTGGAGTCAGGAGAACACAGTTGGAAGCCCCATTCTGCCCACTGGAGACGCAGGCGGGGCAATTCCTAGACTCAGAGCCCTCAGCTGCAAAGTGCAGCCGATAATACGGACTTCGGGTTGGAAAGGCGGTATCAGCTGGATGGGAACAGGAAAGCCCCTCGGAGCTGCAGTGATCTCAGCAGGCACAGGCACGTAGCAGGCTTGTCGGAAATAAGAAGATAACAGCTTCGGAAGTTTTGAGAACTATTATTTTAACATAAAATAAGCTTATGAAGCAATGCTCTGAATGACATCCACCCTGCTACGTGGTGACGGTTAGTTTCCATCGTCCTCAGCTAATGAATGGGAGCTGCACTCCTCTTGCCACCTGACACATTAGCTCACGATTCTTCCACAGCATCACGTGAAGCACAGCTGCCCCGTAAAGGAGGGGACGTAGACTTAGATTTGACAGGTCTGCTGTGGCCACCTGATGCTTCAGAAAAAGGACTGGGGCGGGGGGAGTCAGGGAAGCTAAGATTTATGGTACAGGCTGGAAAGTGATGGCGCGTCTGGAGGTGATGACAAGTAGAGAAGACACAACCTGCACTCGTGTTTAGGTGCAGGAGACTGGCTTTGCCCTACGGCTCCGGGCAGGGCTTGGAGCAGGAGTCAGCGCCTTCCTTCTGCCTGCTCCATCCTTAGATGCTCTCCCCCACATCTGGACCGGTCCCTCTCTGCTGTTCCTCTTGCTGTCTGCACCTCCTCTGAGGGCTGTGCCTGCTCTGTCCCCTCAACGTAGTGTTCCTCCCTCGGCCCCTTCTCTTCACTCTCCCTTCGCATCCAGTTTCAGAGCATCAATTGATATTCGCGACAATCCCAAGATTCTAGATCCTGAGTTTCTGCTCTGGTTTCTTTCCTGTCCTCTACCAGGAAACCCGCCTTCTGGTCCTGCCCACCAGACACCCCAACCAGCCAGCCTCCCACTGCCCATGTCTGACAGGACTCGTCACCTTCCCCCGGGTGTGGTCTTCCCTCCGGCTTTCCTTCTCCAGCGAGGGGCACTGTGGTCCAGACAGTGAAGGCCAAAGCCGAGCTGCCCTGAGCCCACTCACCCCATGAGTGGTCCCCTCAACCACATCCTCCCTCCGCCTCAGCCTTTGGCATCCATCCCCCTCTCCCCGCCCTCCATGCTCCCTGCCTCGGGCCAGTCCACCACCTGCCTAATGGCCAGTCTCCCTCCTGCCTAATCACAGTGTGTCCTGCAGGTCTCCAGGCTGTAGTCTTGTGCTATTCCAATCTGGCTACAGTTGTCTTTCTAAAGCAAATCAGACCACACCATATTCCCTCTAGAATGCAGGAACAGCTCCCTGAGCCTGTTATCTTGGGGTAGACAGTGAGGCGGCCCCTTACTACAGGCGACTACTGTTCAGTACAAGGGCCCCTTCTACACACAACTACTGAGCACCGCAGATATGGCCAGGCGGAAGGGAGGGGCTGAAGTGTCGAATGCACACCAGGCTTAATACAAAAACACCCTATTTATAGTTACACTGGTTATGTATGAAATGATATATATATATATATTGTTAAATATGTTTTAAACTTAATTTCAATTGACATGTTTAAATCTTTTTTTTAACATAGCTACCAGAAAAGTTAAAATCACGCATGTGGCTCATAGTCTCTTGGACAGTAATGGCATAGAAAGCCCTCGCCCTCTGGCCCCCTGCCCACCTTTCCATCGTCCACCACTTTTGTCGTTGCCTGTTCCCCAACCCATCAACACTGACTTATCTGCAGGTTCCTGAAGAGGCCACTTGATTTCTGGTATTTGTACATGAGGTACCCCCTCTCGCAGGAACAGTCTGTTAAGTCAGGTCCTCCTGCTCTGGGAAGGATTGCCTGAACACCTGTGTCTGTTGCCCCCACTGCGCAGCATCCCTCCATGGAGACCTGTCACATGCCCTTGTGGCCCGCGACTCAGCCTGGAGCATAGGTTCCCTGCATCTTGCTCACTACTGGACTGCCAGGACAGTGACTGGAAGGTCCAGGTCCTTGGTATGTGGGAATGAATCACCAGAAACAGAGCCAAGGAACTGACAGCCTGCAAAGGAAGGTGACTAACAAAAAGTGGACTAGAATACGGCCTTAAGAAAGCGCCATAATAAGACAGATACAATCAGCAGGAAACCATCCTCTAAATGTTGGATTCAAATGGTGAGGTTTCCCACCCCCAAAGGACAATCTGACTTATTTAGCAACTTTAAAATGGTTGGATCTACGGGTCAGGCAATGCCAGGCCTTTGGACTTGAATTACAGAAATCTTGTAATCATATGTTCACTGTGGCATCAAAAAGAAGAGGGGAAGGAAGGAAGGAAGGAAGGAAAAAGCCAAAGTTGTGAATCACTGACACTAGAAGTTGCAAATTATATGTGCAGCTGTGAAAAAGAAGGAAGAGGGCTGGATGTGCTGAAAAGGAAATTTCCCCTTGCCAGTGAGGGAAAGTACAGGTCACAGTGACTGCTTCCTCACACCTGTGCACTGTCAAGATAAGGATGGTTCCCAGGGGTGGGAGGGAGAGTTTACCTCAGATCCTCCTTTGAACGTGCTATCCATGTGCACGAATAACTTTCATCATGTATTTGAAATTACATCCTGATGATATGCACAAATTGCACACCCACACAGACACGGACACATTAAAATACTAACGAGGGCCTTCTGGGTGGTTTTCCTCTGTTTACTTCCATGTGGCCAAGGGGAGGTACCCATTACTCTCCCCTCCCAGAATGAACAGACTGTAAAAACGAAACGCTAAGCGGCGTCTCCTACCGTGATCTTTTTGTGATCAGGAAACTCGAGGCCAAAATAGTCGCCCTCCACGAGGTTGAGGTGGTTGCACACGGCGTCCAGCAGCACCTTCCCTGGAGCTCTTTGCTGGGGACAGAAACAACAGGAGTTGACCCTCGAGGCAGGCAGCAGCCCAGTCCCGCCACAGCCCCTCCGCTAAGGAACCCTCTCAGTTCCCGAGTCTGCGGGTCCCGTGCAGCTAGCCACCATCCACCGCCGTGCCACCCTGGGTGCCAGGCCCAGCCACACCTCTGTGCCCTGTCCCTGCCATCCCCAAACATAAAGGTGAATCTCTGCCACCTTCTCTCCACCCCGATCTCAGGCATACCTCTTTCCCTTTTCTAATAGTAGACTTTAATTTTACAGCAGGTTTTTTTGTTTGTTTTTATGATTTTTGGTGCTGGAGATTGAACCCAGGGCCTTGTGCATGCATGGCATGCACTCTACCACCTGAGCTATATCCCCAGTGCTTAAAATAGTTTTACAGAAAATAGAGTCCCCTTCCCTACCACACACAGTGTCCCCTATTAGAAATGTCTTACAGCAGAGTGACACATTAGTTATAACTGCTGAGCCAATACTGAAACATTACTATCACCCAAAGTCTATAGCTCTTACTACGGTTCACTCTTTTTTTTTTTTAATTTATTTATTTACTTTTAGTTGTACACAATGCAATACATTTATGTTTACGTGGTGCTGAGGATCGAACCTGGGCCGCGCACATGCAAGGCAAGCGCTCTGCCGCTGAGCCACAACCCCAGCCCCGGTTCACTCTTGGTGCTGTGAAGTTCTATGGGTGTCAACCAACATGTAGACACGTCTCCACCATTATGGGGTCATACAGAATAGCTTCACTCTGTGAAACCAGCTTCCCCTAACAATCCTCTGTGCTCTACCTGTGCATCCCTCCACATTCCTGGCAACCACCAATCTTCCTCCTGTCTCTACAGTTACCTTTTTTCCAAAACATCATGTAGTTGGGATGGTACAACACGTAGGCTTTTCAGCCTGGCTTTGTTTACTTAGTAACAAGTGTTCAATGTTCCCCTGTGTCTCTTGGTGGCTTAATGGCTCATTCCTTTTTGTTGCTGAATAATATTCTGTTGTCTGAATGTCCCAGTTTGTTTCTACATTCACCTACTGAAGAGCATCTTGGTTGCTTCCATGTTTTGGTAATTATGAATAAAGCTACTATAAATATTTGTGTGCAGGTTTTATGTGAACATAAATTTTCCCACTCATGTCCCAAGACGTTTTTGGGAACAGTTGAAATCACATCCCTGAGCCTCTCTTCTCCTCCACAGCATTTATGGCTTTCTGGCTTTGTTGTGTGTGTGAACTAGACTGTACTCACGTTGAAGGGAAATGCCACGTTTTAATCATCCTGGGATCCACAATGCCTAAACACCAACCCATTTTGTTGAAATCAATGAATGCACAAATGAGTAAGTTACCTCTCCCAACCAAGTCTGTGTCCTCAATTAATCTGGGGCTACTTTATGCCTCTCTATACTCCCACGGCTGAGCAGAGGACCTGGCACTCCATCAGTGCCTGCTACTCATGGGGATAAGGAGCACTAAATATAAGAACCCAATTTCTACCTTAAAGAGCTTAGAACCCTATGCTGTGGTCTCTCTTCACTATCTGCTAGAGTCACAATGACATGCTGAAAGAAAAATGTTTCAAAGCCATTTCGATCCATAGTTCCTGGTTTTATACTTTCTCTGAGAAGAACAGAGGGCTTTAGGAACCAATTAGCAACCCAGGAGACAGGACAGATGGAAGTGTGGAGGCTTGCATGGCCAGAGCAGCCAATAAGGATGCTTAAGCAGTGAATACCATGCACTTTTTTTTTTTTTTTTTTTTTTTTTTTTTTGGTACCGAGGGAATGAACTCAGGGGCACTTGACCACTGGGCCACATCCCTAGCCCTTTTTTGTATTTTATTAGAGACAGGGTCTCACTGAGTTGCTAAGTGCCTCACCATTGCTGAGGCTGGCTTTGAACTTGCGATCCTCCTGCCTCAGCCTCCCAAGTGCTGGGATTACAGGTGTGCGCCACTGCATCCGGCTCACTTTTTTTTTTTAAACAGATGCCACTTCATGCTCCCACACACTGAAACCTGGAAGGTGCTCACAGCTGCCTGAGGGTGGGTAATCTCAACTCAGGCTGTAGCCTCGATGGTAGAGTCTCACGTGCAGGTGGCAGGAGTACCACATGGTTACCTGTAACCTCCACTTTTCTCTGTCAAACTCCCTCCCAAGCCCAGGCTCATGGATCTAGGGAATGGACCCAGAGAGCAGCATGGATCACTGGTCGCTGATCTTATTTCCCACCACTCTGGTGTACCAATCTGTCCTGTTGCAGACATACTGTGCACAGTTAGGCTGACACAGCAGGAAAGCTGCTCCATACTAGTCCCTGGTCGTGGGTTCAAGTTCTCACACCAGCCTCCAAAGAGCTACATCACTAACTTAAGCACAGCTATTCATTCTTGGACCTCATCTTAGCCCAGCAACTCCAGTAAAATCTATAGACATGAATAAGAACATTATAAAAATAGGCCCCCCAAATAAAACATTATAGAAGGACTCCTATACTATAAGATTATTTTTTAAGGGAATACCAAATTCCACTTTCATGATCTTCCTCACAATTCTTGACATTGTCCATTTGTAACAAAAATGAGGCACCAATAACTGCCCAGCTGGCAGGCACTCATGTTTCCGAGAGAATTCCTGGAACTAAGGGAATTTGATAGCTCCATCTAGATTTACAGAGTCTGAGAAATGAGACACTTCACAGTTCAACACTGGAAATCTAAACAAGCAGGAAAAAAAAATCAATACACAATGGATGTCTTTATGCAGAGGGTGTTAAACCAGGCACTTCACAGGAGACAGGAGGAGAGTTACCATCGAAACTGGGTCCTTTCCTGAGTCAGCAGAGATTTTGTGAAGGTGTGGAGCAGACCTTGGTAATCACACAGGCTGTGCTGAGATTGGAACCTGCAGTGTTACTTTAGCACTGTGAATGCTAATTCTGTCCTGCCAGAGACAAGCACCATGAGAGACAGGCTTCCTGCACAAGGAAGTGTTTGAAGCAGATGCTTGGAATCTAGCTAATAAATGACAGAGCTGGTCTCGATTCTTAAAATTTTTCTTAAGATTTATTATTTTGTATGAATGGATACAGAAAATGATTTTTTATGGCACTGAATTTATTTTCAAACAGGGAGATGTTAACTTAGAGTTTGAATGGTAGCTTTATAGTCCTTAAATTTTATCTATAAAATAGATGCCTATAAAGCTTTCTACGAGTTCTCCTATGAATGTCAGCTGTATTCGGAGATAAGAAAGCCCAATATATAGGATCACTAGAAAGCATTTCTAAGGCTTAGATGCATCCAGACTTGACAGTTTTCTAGGTAAATGTCACTGGATGGACTTGGCATTAATATCCCAAAGTGTACCAGGCTGCTACAACCTAAAATGCCTCTGGATATCATGATACCATGATGTAATCAGGACCACATTTTCTTTTCCTTCAGGAATTGACACAAAACTATCTGAGTGTACCAACGTCCCCAGGGCAACATTCTGCTTTGGAGAAGGCATCTCAGAGGAGGGAGGCGTGGAACCAGTTTCCTCTGTGTTCTTGAAGAAGAGCTATTCTTCCTACATTAGATTCACTGCATCAATATCATATCTCTGTACTTGCCTTTAATGAGTCCTTGAACTTCACTCTGAAAGTCATTCTGTTACAAATCATACCATAGACCATAAAAACGATGCAGCCGCTATGGAAAACAGTATGGTGGCTTCTCAAAAAATTAAACATGGAATCAATCATCTTATGATTCAGCAATTCTGCTTCTGGGTATAGACTCAAAAGAGCTGCCAGCACCGTACTGAAGAGATACTCGTATAGCCATGTACAGAGCAGCAATATTCACAAGAGTCCAAAGATGGAAAAAACCCAAATACCCACTGATGGATGAATAACTGATGAACGAGATGCAGTAGATGCATATTTATTACCAAGTTCTCCATTACTATCATGAAGTATTTGAGGCTGGGTAGCTTAAAGAAAAAAATGCATATTTAGTGCACAGTCCTAGAGGCACAGGCTCAGGGCACCGGCAAAGCTTGGCTCTGGCGAAGGCCTCGTGGCAGAAGGCATCAAATAGGGGAGAGAGTATAGGACAAGAGATCACACTATGACACAGGGAGCCCAGCAGGCTGGCGAGTGGCGGGCTTGCTCTTTTACAGCAGCCTTCTCATGAGAACTAACTCAGGGGTCCCACAAAACACCTCAGTCCCTTCCAAGGGCACACCCTCAATGACCTGAGCACCTCCCACTAGACCCCAATCTTAAACTGTTCCCACCACTTCAACACCATCATGCTGAGGACCAACCTTCAACACAGGAACCCTCAGGGGACAAACCACATCCGACTTATAGCAACATATGATGGCATGTTCCTCAGCCTTAAAAGATCTGGCGCATGGTACTCACAGATGAACCTTGAAGACACGGTCCTAAGTGAACTAAACCAGCTACAAAGGGACACTTAAATGAGGTATCTGAATGTGAGATCCATAGAGACTGAAAGCAGAATGCTGGTTCCCAGGGGTTGGGAGGGCGAAGGTTGGCATTTAATGGCGGGGTGGGGGGTGGGAGTTCTGGAGATGGATGATGGTTACAGCTGTCCAGCAATGTCCACGTATTGACACCACTGAGCTGCACACTTACAGATGGTTACAATGGTACATTTTTATGTTCTGTATGTCTAACCACAATAGAAAATATGTAAGAAAAGTGGGAAATAATAACCGAATGATGGGGCTCACTCCAAGAAACAATTGGAGGCTACTCACAATGTTAGCCTTTTTAAGAATGAGAAAATAGCCAGGTGTGGTGGCGCAAGCCTGTAATCCCAATGACTTGGCAGGCGGAGGTAGGATAATCACAAGTTCAAGGCCCGCCTCAGGAACTTAGTGAGTCCCTAAGCAAGTTAGGGAGACGCTGTCTCAAAATAAGAAATAGAAAGGGCTGGGGATGTGGCTCAGCAGCTGAGCATCCCTGGGTGCAATCCTTAGTGCATTTAGAGCCTCCTTAAAAAAAAAAAAAAAACAAAAAACAACAACAACAAAAAAACGAAGAAGCAGCAAAAAAGGAATCCATTTCCTTTACATTAGATCTTAGAAAAACACTGAGAGATAGAACATCATTACACAGGGAGAAAATGTGTGTCCTGCCTATTTGCTAATATTTCTTGGGATAAAGACCTTCTTTATATGTGTCTGGCAAAAAAGGCATGAAATAAACATGCTGGGAAGTGACCACAAATTACACATCTGGGCAGGCTTTGCCCTGGACGCCAATGACAGCATTCAAAAGCTACACATCAACTAGCTCTTTATGGCCTTAAATAAGAAAAAAGGCCTGTAAACAGGTCAATAAACTTTGAGTGGGGATAAAGTTGGTAACAGCGTGGATTACACTGGCAGAACACAGCAGACATCCTAAAGAACTGTCTGCAAATGCATTCTGCAAACGCGTGTTCTCAGAGCGGCTTACCACAACACACAAGCGCACGCACACACAGATCTTCTGGCTGCTCAAACTCTCGTGCATGAGGAAGGGACACGGGTCACACAGGCATGTTTGAAAACCTGTATGTGATAGTGATGGTTTGAAGTGAAAGAGATGTGACAGCCAATGCGTGTTTCCTCACATGTCCCCATTTTCTTGAGTGTTTGTATTGGGGGGCGGGGCGGATCTTTAAGGCTCCTGCTGCCTCCAAGAAACCAAGTCCAGCAGTCTCCACCCGCTGCCCGTCCTGATCACAAGATTCCAAACGCACATTCCTTACCAGAGGTCAAACAATAATTGCAATGTTTTATTTTGGAGAACAAACCGGTCATTAGTGAGACTATGTAATCAAAAGTTTTATCACTTTATTCTTATTGGCTTTTAATTATGCTCCCAGAAGCATCTGAATTTTAATCTATGATGCAAACAAGACTGCTGACTCCGAACTGTGTGTCTGTACTGCTTTCTCCACTTTGGGCTTGCTTTTTGGTGGGTCCTATAAAGCTGAATTTAGGGCGAAGTTGGCCTTCCTGGGGAAGGCCCAGGAACTGTGCTCTGCATACCAAGTGGGGTGCACAACTACAGCCAGCTTCCAGCTGTTACAAACTGTGGGTCACTGAGTTGCTTTAGTTTACTGGGCCTTTAAGCCATTCCTATGCCTTCAGGTTATTTCTATTGCATCAAGTTTTATGCAGGAATTTTTCTTTTTTCATTTCTAAAAGAATGTGGACACATTCTCAGGTAGATCTATTCTCCCTCCCCTTGCCCCACCACCTCAAAGAGCTAAATAAAGTAATGCCCACTTGGTAAAGCTGAAGCTCTGCCTTTCAGAAATTGCCTCATAGACAGAAAACTCTACAGACCACGTCTGTCCACATTTACAAAATGTGCCTCTGCTGAGGATCGGGAGGGCCATCTCGAGACGTGTTTTCTTCTCTTTGGGGATCCACGTCACCATGACAACCACTCACCCAGCAGAAAGGAACAACCTCTTGCAAATAAATGCCTTGCCCCTCTTCCTACCACTAACACATTTAGAAAACAGTTCTATAATCAAGTGACCCTCAACCTGTCTGATCTCAGGGCATTACCATGTCACAGCTTGTGACAGTTTGGGTCTGGAATGTCCCCCCAAGGTTCATGTGTTGAAAGCTTGGTCCCTAGCTGAGGACACTATTGGGAGATGGTGGAGAGTAGCAGGTAGGGCCTAGTTGGAGGAAGCAGGTCACCAGGGCTTTGCTTGAAGGGGACATCTTGTCCCCACACCCCACTTCTTCTTCCTGGTACCATGAGATGAGTAGCTTTGCTCCCACAAGCTGTCCCCCATGGTGTTCTCCTTCACCACAAGCCAGAAAATGATGGATTCATGAGACTATGGACTAAAGCCATGAGCAAAAATAAATCTTTCCTCTCTTAAGTTGATTTCCTCAAGTATTCTGCATAGCAACAGAAAGCCAACTAACATACAGCCTTTGGCAATGTTTGACCAGGTAAGTAGAACTATTGATAACCCTAATGGCTTAAGGAGGCTGAAGTACCTTTACTGAGCAAGGGTCACCATGTGTGGGTACTGCATAGTATAGAGGAAGGTGTCTTTAAGTTATTAATGTCAAAAAATACCCCACCAAATTAGGGTATGTGTGGGAAGTGCTATGTTAGAGGAACTAACAAAAAGTTGTGGAAGTTCAGAGAATAAAGCTACTGACTACTGTCTCTGATGGTGGAATACATTGGGAATGCAGCATCTAAGATTTTAAGAAGCCCATGTGGACGGGTCTTGTGGGATGAGTGGGAGTTTGTCAGGTGAGCACAGTTTGTCATGATGTATTAGCCAGCTAGGGCTGCTATAACAAAACATACACTGGGTGTCTTAAACAACAGAAACTATTATTTTTTTGCAGTTCTGGAGGATGAGACCTCTACAATCAAAGTGATGGCTGAATCCATTTCTGGTAGGGCTCTCTCCTGGCTGCCTTCTCTCTGTGTCCTCCTGTGGTAGACAGAACAAGCTGCTCTTTAGTCCTCTTCTAACGTTACTAGTCCTAATGGTTCAGTGCTCATCCTATCACCTCATTTAACCTGTATTACTTCCTTACTCCAAACACAGCCTCGATGGTTGCAATTTCAGCAGGTGGATTTTGGGGAGATGTGTTTTAGTCCTAGGTGATGCTGTCATGAAAGGAGTAGAGATGCGATCTCTCCTCTGGACAGAGGTGAGATGTAGGTGCAAGTGTATGGCAGCCACCGTGGAACTGATAGGAAATGTAAATTTAGAGCAGAGACCAGGGGAATGGGATCGAGGCTGGAAAGTGGTCTCTTTCCCAGACCCCAAGGGCATCTCCCTGCACTTTCCCTGGACGGAGAACCCAGCTAACACAGCTGCGAGCCACACGACTTGTCCCTAGGGCAAAGTCCATGCTCCTGTCTGCCTTAGCATTCAGGGGAAGGTGAGGAGAGCAGCACTCTCCCAACTGAAGGTGCCCAAGGGCTCCCTGCAGACACTGATTCCAAGGTCACCTGATGTCCGAGACTCTGATTACTAGCAAGCTTCCAGGGGACGCCGCTGCTGGGGCAGGGACCAGGACTGACAAGCACAGTGCCAAGCACATCAAAGAGTTGCTGCCAAGTGGCACATGGGTCCTTGGCAGGCTGCAATGCTGGCTGTCCCAGTGGTCTCTCACTTTGATTTCCATCCCGGGATGACACCAAGCCTGAGCCTCAACAGGAGGAGACACGAAGAGCAGACACTGTCCCTCCCGAGACGCGCTTACGTCTTCACCCCAGGAGCTGGGACTGACACCTCATTTGGAAAGAGGGTCTTTATAGGGGTCGTGGGAGTAAAATGAGGCCATTAGGGTGAGTGGTGTCCTTCTAAGATGATGAAGGCCACATGGGGAGGACATCATGTGACAAAGGGGACAGGGATGGTGTGACACAGCTGCAAGCCAAGGAACATGGAGGACCAACAGCCCTCCCAGAAGCTGGGAGAGTCCAGAAGTTCTACCTGGAGTCTCAGAGGGAATGTGGTCTACCGACATCTTTAGTTCGGACTTTCAGTCTCCAAAAAGGTGAGGTAACACAACTCTGCTGGAAGCCACCCCAGTGATGTGTCACAGCAGCCCTAGGAAACTGTTCCCCAGCGCTCCACCACACAAGGACAAAACAGGGCGGTCACTTTCAGCATTGACAGAGGAGAGGACGGGGACTGACGTGACAACCCTGGCCTTCCACTCCTGGACCTCAATTACCAAATGCAGCCACGAGCGGCAGGCTCAGCATGGGAGGTCACTTGCTGCTCACCGTGACAAGGTCCCTCTTTTCACTGTGGCAGATGTGAACAGCGTTCCACACTGAGGTCCTTTCTAATCAAAGGTCACCTCTGTTGAGAGCCGCAGAGCCCAGGGAGGTAGCAAGGGCTAGATCCCAGCATGGAAGTCACAGTGCATCCCAGCCATGTGCCCGGCCCTGCCTACTGCTCATCCAGACCCAGCTCACAGATCACAGCTGTGGACCAAGCAGGAGTCAAGGGGAGCAGCAGCGTGAGAAGTTCCGCAGGGACCCACACATCTGTCTGCAAATGCACATCTTTCCTAGAAGGGTTCGCACAAGGCCCCTGCCAGCCTAGGCTTAATGTAAACTAGGAAAATTATGTCAGACTTGTGGCTAAATATAGCAAAGGGAACACACACAGCCTAGCTCCACTGCACCCCCATACCCTGCTAAAATGACAAGAACAAAAAAATGAATGAATTCCTAGAAAGAGAAAGTGAGAGAGGGCCAGCAAGTGAGAGATTTCCTGCAAATTCTGGAAAACGGCAGAAGAGGAAGCTAAAATCTAATCAAGAGGGAAGAGACTCCACAATAGGAGGCAACCAAATTATGCAGAACTATCCAGAAGGCCAGGAATGGGAGGCTCCAGGTGTTTCTGATAATACAGGGTGTGGCTAAAAAATAATAATAAAATAAAACAAATAAACAAAGAAACACTATAGTTCATATCTTCATGTAGCTAAGAGCTTATAACTTAAAACCCAGAAGACTATAAAGAGGAACATTAGGTTAACGAGGAGTAGCTTAGATTAATATATATATATACACACACACATGTATACACAGGTACATACACACACATGTATACACAGGTACACACGCACATGTATACACAGGTACATACACACGCACATGTATACACAGGTACATACACACGCACATGTATACACAGGTACATACACACGCACATGTATACACAGGTACATATACACGCACATGTATGTACACAGGTACACATACACACGCACATGTATACACAGGTACATATACACACGTACACAAGGTACATGTATGCACAGGTACACATACACATACACATGTATGCACAGGTACACATACACACATGTACACAAGGTACACATACACGCATGTACACGTACATATACACACATGTACACGTACATATATACACACATGTACACGTACATATATACACACATGTACACGTACATATATACACACATGTACACGTACATATATACACACATATACACGTACATATATACACACATATACACGTACATATATACACATATACACACACACATATATATATATATATATATCAGAAATAGAAATTTCACTAGAAAATGCAACAGTGAGGTTGGGAACAGTGAGGATGGGAATGCAGAGCGAGCCCTAGACATTCAGCCCCCACCTCAAGAGCCCCAGAAAGACCCCAGCATTGGCATCACCTGACCCCAATCAGAAAGACCCAGGAGGAGAGGAGACCATACACTTAGAACATGGGGAAAATCTGCAGAACTTTCCAGACTGAAAAAGGCCACACAGTATGTCACAGAATTAATGATTAAAGCTCATTCCAAGGTAAATTATGGGAAACTTTTGGAAAACAAGGAATGATTCTAAAAGTTAGGAGAGAAAGGAAGATTAAAACAAAAAAAATCAGAACGTCACAGACTTCTTGAATACGGCCATGCATGGCTCAATGAGATGACATTCCAAGAAATGTGCTATCCAGCGACTTCATCCTCGTCATGGAGACATCACAGAGCACTGATACAGCCCACTACACAGGGCTGTGTGTGTGTGTGTGTGTGTGTGTGTGTGTGTGTGTGTGTTAGAGCCTGTGGCCCTGAGGGTCATGATGAACTATACAACAGAAGGTTAACTCAAGCACAAGATGCAGAAGGCGGGCTGCGGGCACAGCCTGGCATTTGGTCTTAAAGTGAATTTTTTTATAAGTATCATACTCTCGGGTGATAAAAAGAACTGCACAGTAGATATCCAAGCCAGCAACACAGCGGCCTACTGTCATCGTCAAGCACTACGTCCTGTGAGCAACGTCTGTCTCCTTTCATCTGACTGGTAGTGCAGTGGGTCGTTGACACGCACATCACGACACACACGTGAGGAACGTACTGTGGCTATGATGCCACAAGCCCAGTTTTCCAGCTCCCTCATGATCTTGTGGGTCCCCGAGTCACAGCCCACCTATGACCTACGCATCGTCATGTGGAGCTTGACTGGCGCAGCAGAAGCCAGGCGCGGCTTTTCTGCTTTTCCCACTCCATGGGGTATCAGTGATAATGACTGCCAGTAAAGATACTTGAGGTCAGATCCAGTGACCGGGCCTCACCCTGCAGGCAGAGGGGACCCAGATACCTGCACCTCAACTGTACCACACCAGATGGGCGGTTCCAACCCAGAGGACAGAGTGTCTAAGGTCACTCTTGCTTGAGGCAAGCTACTCTTTGTGCCTTGGTTTCCTTTTCTGCAGAATGGACATAAGGGCCAGACCCTTCACCATGAGGATTACATGACTTGGTATTCAGCAAACCCTTAGGATGGTAACCGGGACTCAGCAGGCTCTGTGGGGCCTTAGGTGACGATGATGACGATGATGATTATGATGATGATGATGACGACGACGACGAAGAAAGGGCAGAGGGAGGAGGAGGAGGAGCAGGACTCCAGCAATGTACAGCAGACAGGACGGGCCCCTCCACAGGAAACAGCGTGATCACATCAACAGGAACTAAAACCTTCTACCCAAACCCTGGGGAGCCAGAACAAGGCTTTCTTTCTGGAGGGTGTAGCTAAATGTCTAGGCCTGCCATTGCTCTGCCCACAGATGCTGCAATTCTTCCTCGCCGCGGCTCTAGGGGCAGCCGAGAAGCCCGCAGGGACACACTATCTCCTTGTTTCCCCATCACTAAGCCCCAGCATTCAGAACCCTCATCAAACACACTTCAGATTGGATTTCAGAGTCCCTGGCTCTAGGACGCGGAGAGAATGGGCCCTTTCATCTCCCTCGCTGTAACTCTGCAATGTCATAACCACCGTGTCTGGACACAGCTCCCTTCTTCCCCTTCCTTCATTGCAAGACTTTGCACAGACCCTGTGTGTGTGTATGATTCCTCTTGCTTTCTTGTAAACCCACTAGGAAGTGAGCAAAAGGAAAAAAAAAAAAAAAAAAAAAAGAAAAAAAAAAAGAAAGAAGAAGAAGGAAAGAAAGAAAGAAAAGAAAAAAAGAAAAACCCAACCCATGTATGGAAGAATTCAGCTCCTCACAGTGGTGGGTATATCTGCCCCTGACCTGCAACTCATCGTCTTTTGATAATTTGTAGAAAATGTATTTAAAAATCTAAAATTCATCAGAATACAAAAAAATCTCACTTGTCATTCTGGGACTGCCTCTCATAGGTAGCAAATAAAATATCACACAAAGAACGACTAAGGAAAGTCTGACCCAGATGGTGGCAGCTCAAGGAGAGCAGGCCACCAGCACCAGCGCTAGTCAAGGTCTGGCTCCCTCCTGAGTCTGTTTGGTTTGGTGCTTTTCTCCTCAGGCTCAATGATCCAAGTCACAGAAGTGCATTTAGTCCATGGAAACTGAATTTTCTGAAGAAGGAAAAAAAAAAAAAGAAAGAAAAAAAGAACCAAAAAACAAAACAAAAAACACCTGATATCATGCACTTGCCCTCCAAAATGATTGTTCCACAGTAAAATGGGAAATAGATATTTTGTTGAATTTAGTGTTTGAACAGAAGGGTGAAAATTTTTATAGAACAAAGTCACTAAAATAACACTGTGGTTCCTGGCTCTGTCTTTCTTCATGTGCTGGTGAGGTTTAGCTACCTTATCTTAGAAACACAGCTTTCCCCCAAGAACCAATCTCTACGAACATTAACTGAAAGAAAGATTATTCTGTTTAGACACTCCCTGCAGAAAACATTTTAAACATGTTTTCAATTAGTCAGCAGGGAACACGGGAATATATTTTCAAATCTCAGAAGGAGCTTTTAAAATAATTTTTTATGCAAAAGGCTTTTAAATTAAAAATACATGAATCAAATCTAAAGCTGTGAAAACATTGCTTTCAGGGTCCTTTAAGAGCTTTCAGCCCTGGAGTCACCAGAAAAACCTGCCGAACAAATACTTTCTTGCTATGGTTTGACCGTGACTCATCCCCTCAGAAGCTCAAGTTGAAATCTGATTGCCATGTGGCAGTGTTGGGAAGTAGGGCCTTGGAGAGGCCCTTAAAACACATTGATGTCCAAAAAAAAAAAAAAAAAAAAAAAAACAAAAACCGAAATCAGCGTCTTTGAGAGAGAGAGAGCAGATTGTCATGAAGCTACTCATGCTTTGTCTCTACTGCAAGGGCCCACTTGACCTTCTGCTTTTCTGCCATGTTACGACACGGTACAAGGTCCTCACCAGAAGCTAAGCAGATGCTGGTACCATGTTCTTGGACTTCCCATTCTCCAGAACCCTGAGTCAGTTTAACTACTTCTCTTCATAAGTGACCCAGTCTCAGGTATTTTACTATAGCAACAGAAAACAGACAAAGACATCTTTATTTTCCATGTCCTTT
This sequence comes from Tamias sibiricus, assembly GCA_025594165.1. NCBI lineage: Eukaryota > Metazoa > Chordata > Mammalia > Rodentia > Sciuridae > Tamias > Tamias sibiricus. The sequence goes on along the minus strand of CM046663.1, from coordinate 85,507,394 downwards.
TCAGGTTTAATACACTGTTAACCATGGAAGTGAAGGAAGGAGGAAAGGGACACCATCTTGAGGCTTGTGCATCTACAAAAAAGTCAGAGTTCTAACCAAATGGTTAGTACTTACCTTTCTTTGAGAAACTGGAAAGCTCAAATTAATCTAAGCACAAAGTCTGGCCTTAGAGAAAAGAAATGTACAAATAAGAACATAATGAAAGTACAAAAAGTAGATCCAACAGAGACAGAAGGCAGAATGGTAGCTGCCTGGGACTAGGGGGAGTGACAAATGTGGAGTTATTGCTTAAAAGGGACAGAGTTTTGTTTGGGAGGATGAAAAGAGATCTGCAGACTGAAAGTAGTGATGGTTCAACAGCAATGTGTACTAAAACCACATTTAAGAATGGTGAAAATAGGGGGCTGGGGCTGGGGCTCAGTGGTAGTGCACTTGCCTGGCATGTGTGCAGGGCACTGGGTTTGATCCTCAGCACCACATAAAAATAAAATAAAGGTATTGTGTCCACCTACTACTAAAAAAATACATTTTAAAAAAGGAATGGTGAAAATGGTAAATTTATGTTATGTCTATTTTATCACAACAAAAAACAGAGGAAAGCATACCAAAAAATATGGATAATTTGCTAAAAGGAACGGTCAATTGTGGGGTGGGGAAAATCAAGCACAACAAAAGTATTTCCATCAACCAACCTAGATGTCTCTCTGTAGATGAGTGGATAAAGAAAATGTGGTATATATACACAATGGAATTTTACTCAGCAATAAAAGAGAATAAAATAATGACATTCGCTGGTAAATGGATGAAGTTGGAGAATATAATGCTAAGTGAAATCAGTCAATCTAAAAAATCCAAATACCGAATGTTTCCTCTGATATAAGGAGGCCAGGTCACAGTATTGTTGGGTCGGGGTACATAGGAGGATTAGAGGAACACTATAACGGTCAAAGGGAAGGGAGGGGAGGGGAGGGAGCAAGGGGGGAAGGGGGAAAAAAAAAAAAAAAAAAGTGGTTGAATAAGATGGATATCATTATTCTAAATGTATGATTGAAGAATTGAATGCTACAAATATACTTTGTATACAAACTGTTTTGTGTAAAAAGATGCTCTATATGTGTAGTATGAACTGTAATACATACTACTACTATAAATAAAAATTTAAAAAAGTATTTCCATCATAAAGAAAGATGGATGGATGCCTAACCTTGACATCACTTTCAATGTATGAAGCTATTACTACTGAGTATAAAGATGCACACAGTTATATTTGAGAACAGCTCAGAATGGGGAAGATAGGGGTTTTAGAATCATCAGGTCATGACTTTGAAGTCTGGCTTCCTACCCACCAACTACATGGCCCAGGAAAGTTAAAGGCCTTACTTAGGTACTGATTTTCCCATATTAACAATGGAATAATGATAAACCTCTAAAAGAGTGGCTGTCAGAATTGAATGAAGTAAATACACAAGTGTCAAGCACACATGTCACCTTCTTGCTCAATAAATGTTAAATTTTTAACTCTCAATAACTATGAAAACGCCTGAGTATTTTTAAAACATCCCTACATTTAACCACTATAAAATAAAGCTTGTACCTTCTCTTACATGTCACTATCTTCTGATGAGGGATTGGGGAGTAAGAAAATGGATAGAATAGGGATGGGGAGGGAAAGTGGAGTCCATGCAGTCTACAAACTAGAAAAACACTGAAAACTCTTAGGTGTTAACACCACTGTTCTGAAAAATAAGATGGTCTGCCACACACTATGGTTTCTATGCCAGGATTTAATTAGAGAATTAATTCCAGGACAATAATGATTCCAAAGGGACTCTAGAAATCAGGTTCACCTGGAAACTTCAAAGCACCCACATCCTGTGACCCCATACCTAGAAGGTCTTGCAGGCCTATGTGAATATTCACACCCACACCCACAAACATCCATGGATGTTGGGAACTGGGACTCTACTTCTGACCTTCAATGCCATTCTTCTCAAATTCACTTTGAATCCTGGATGGATTTTTTTTTTTTTTTCATGACAATTTCCTTTATTTTCTCTGCCTACATTTGACCCATCACTTAGGATTACCATGTGACTTATGACATCAACAATTCCCAAATACTTCTCAAGTCACCTCTATCAGAGACAGTCATCTTCACTAAATCAGATATATCAACTCATCTACTCAGAACCTGTTTTCTGTGCATGTTAGGGCCTTTACACAGGCTGAAACTCTCTGCCCAGAAATATTCATGGGTAATTTTTCACCTCTTCTTCATCTTGACTCAAATTTCAATTTCTTGACAGGCCTGGCCCTAACCACCCTACTCAAAATTGGAATCTGTGCCCACACTTCCATCCCTCTTATTCCACAATATTTCTATCTTTCACTTTCACTTACATTTTCTAACACTCAAAACAATGCATCTCCTAATGTTCCTTACCCACCTTTGTCCTTCCCTGCTGGGATGCACACTCCACCAGGACATCAATCCTCATCTGTTTTGTTACTAGAACAGCATGATACAAAGAAGGTTCTGCTACATGAATGAATGAATACTTCTAAAGCCATAATTCCATGGTGAGAACAGCACAGTCTTCAACAAAAGCAATTATAAAGTGGGATCAAGATCCTAAAGCCAGTTAGAGAATAGATTTTTATTTCAAGAAATTGTTGTCAAAGAGTTGACATCTTCAAAATGCTTAAGGGCACACCACTAGCAAAAGGCTAGTGTGGAAAAATGTTTAAAGGAAAATGACTAAACTGAGGATGACACTCTACAGGAGGTACGTTAATAATGTGACCAAGGTGGCCACGTGACAGCCACATCTGGAAAGGTCCATCTACAGGAAGATCCGCCCTGCATGGTGAGTGAGTCACATCACAGCAAGTGGCCGTGTGGCCTGCCTCATCCCTAAGAAGAACAGACCAAGTTTGTGAATACACAGATAAGGGCAGGACTTTTGTGACTCAGTGCTTTTGGAGTACCCAAAAGCTCAGGTCCTTTTGGGCTGGTTCACTCGCCATCTGTGTTACTCCTGTGTGACTGTTACAATGTCTGGTAAGAAGGAAGCCTGGGATTTTGCACACTCTGCTCTTGATTCATATTGGCTTTTAGTTGCGGCTGGTTAGGGTCAGCCTGAGCCCCTTGGTGCAGAGCTTATCTTGAAGCAGGATACTCAACAGCCACTGCTTCCAGGATACCTCACCTCTGCAGGGGCACCACCATGCTCATAGAGAGCAGCAGGAAGACCGAGGGCAAGTGTGAAGCACAGGATGAGAGCCTGGCTGTCCGCAGAATCCTAACCAATTATAAAGTAAATTTAGTACCGTGGGCAGCCTGCAGTGACCTTGTAGCAACACTGATAGGAAAGACCTATTTAAAAACTCAGAGATGGGAGCTGGGATTATAGTTTAGCAGTAGAGCACTTGCCTAGCTCATGTGAGGCACAGGGTTCAATCCTCAGCACCACATAAAAATAAATAAAGATATTATGTCCATCTTTTAAAAAATCTTAAAAAGTAAATAAAAACTCAGAGATGTTTCTGAAAAAAATAAACAAATAAAGCCAAGCAATAAGAGCTACCTTTAAAAACACAAAGCCTTTCTAAGTTGCCTGTGACTAAAGAGCATTCAAAACCCAAACTGAAGGGATGACGGACAGCAAGAAATGCACAAAATGAGAGCCCAGTGTGTCCCCTTCCCAAGAGTCAGAGTTCCTTAGAGTGATGGTATTCCACCAATAGTGTGTTCTCATTAAATATGTTCTTTTACCAAATTTATAAACAATAGCATTGGTACTTAAAACAAACTCAATAAAAATACCAAAAGACAATGAGCCTATTTTTGAAACACAGATTCAATCATCTGGCCAAAATTAAACATGCCTTCAAAGAAGAAATAGAGTTCACAGGTTTGCCTAGGAATTGGACAGTTAAGACTAGATTCTGACTGGCACAGACAACAAAAAGATCTAATTTTAAAAGCTTGGATCTGCTTTCCGCAGTCTAACTTCTTAGTTAACTATGCAAGACAGCTTGAACACATTTTAAATAGGGATGCCAAAAAAGAAGTTAATTAGAGCTGCGTATACTATTGAGTGTACGCTGGCTACTCTATTTCACACACAAAAAAAACCACAGCAAAAAATTGCATATTGTTCTCTCCTCCTTAACTGCACAATTAGTCCAAATTGCACTGAATGAGGAGAAGCCTCGGGAACAAATATATTTGTAAAAAGAAAGCAGAAGATAATTCATAAAAACCACAGAAGGGTGGTCAGCGTGGTGGGGTGGGGAAGCGGGAGTTAATGGGCAAAGGGCTTCACATCTGCAGGATGGAACGTTCTGGAACTCCATTTCACAGCACGTGAGCCTGAATGCTGCTGAACTGTACACTTCAAAATGGGGAAGGTGTGAAATCTATGCGGTGTCGTTTTTTTTAAACACAGATTTAGAAAAAGACAAGAATGTAGAGAGGATTTGGTATCTAAGATGGAGCCTGTGAAAAAGAATATTTCCTTGACGCTACTACAGGTCAAGATGGTCTATTAATTTGGAGGGACAAAAGTTAAAAACAAGGGGCTGGGGCTATAGCTCAGTGGTAGAGCGCCTGCCTCACATGTGTGAGGCACTGGGTTCGATCCTCAGCACCGCATATAAATAAAGATATTGTGTCCAACTACAACTAAAACATATATAATAGAAACAAGTGGCCAGCACTACAAACAGGCCATGCACCTGCAATTGGATGCGATTCCTCATGAGTTTATGCGTGACCAAGCAGAGGGACTGCTGGGGTCTTGATGCTTAATTTTCACTTTTTTTCAAAACAGTCTCCTACTGAGGGATGGCCCAGTAGAAAAATTTCAAAAGCATTTATTATATCGTTAACAGCTCCATTTCCACTCAATGTGCCTCCCAGCCTGTCAGGGAAACCTAGAATGAGCAGGATAAAATGGCTTTGTTTTCTCTGCTGCAATGCCCTGTGGCTGTCTCCGGGTATTAAGAGCACAGTGCAGCTTTCAGGGCCCTGTGGCTTCAGGTTTAGGTCATGCTTTTTTTTTTTTTTTTTTTTTTTTTTTTTAAAAAAAGAAAACACATGAGACATAACTCTCACCAACATGCTGCTTTTTGCAAAATCCTCAGCCACAAATTCTTTCTGTAAGACTGCTCTATGAAGATCTGATGGAAAAGCTACACACGTTAAGATAAACATTCTTGAGAAATCCCCCTACGGTGGACAAAAAGTTTGTGCCTCTCCAATCGATCAATGCCTTTTGACACAGTTGTGTAATTTCAAATTAAGGAACTTGATTCTGAGTTCATTGGTACAAAGTGGATTAGTAAAATAGATAGGATCCGTATTTCTCCTGGATTTCAGTTTCTGACCTTTAACCCTGAAGTCACCACAGGTTCACCAAGGAAGAAAGTGTGATAAGACTGTTAACTCCTAAAGCAATCATCCTAGCCTGTTTAATTAATCAACACACTGATGGGAAAGGCTGATGGGACAGACTGGAGCCCCCATTTTTAAGTACTTATTCTATAGACAAGCGCCAAGACCAGTACGTAAAGGACGGAGCCATTGACAAGGACAGAAAAACCCAGTTTTATTAATCAAATCAGTCATGAACTGAAGATAAAGATGGATCTAATTATGTTTTAAAAAACAAATATAAGGCTGAAGCATGAGGATTGCAAGTTTGAAACCAGCCTCAATAACTTAGCGAGACCCTGTCTCAAAATTAAAAAATAAAAAGGGCTGGGGATGTGGCTCAGTGGTTAAGTGCCCCTGGGTTCAATCCCCTGTACAAAAAACAAACAAACAACAACAAAAACAAATATATATTCCTAGGAGCACTGTTCTCAGTACTATTGAAGAGTTGGGTTGTTGAAATATAGCAATGAAATCATTTCTGCTATTTCAACATCTAATGCCTAAACCTTGCCTTACTCATGGTTTATTTCTACAAGTCTTCTTTATGGATTATTTACCAGTGAACAAAGGAAATGTTCATGGCTCCCAGCAGTGTCTAGAATTGCTTCAACAATATCTACTTTTAATTCTGTATCCCATCTTGCTACAAATTTTCAATTATTTTATTAATGTCTCAAAAGAGAAAACTCCAAATGCCCATCATAAATGATAATAGTTATGGCAGCAGCTGGGGGTCTCGGAGGCCAACAGGTATATTAGCCATTACAGGATGGTTAAAGTCAGAAACAGTACCCCAAAGGCCCTGGGAAAGGAGGCTTTGCTCCCCAGGGTCTGATGCTTCCAAATGGCCCAGTGGCAAAGGGGAAAAGAAGGGAATTTGCACAGAACGTGGTTGTGAAGACAGAGAAAAGAAGCTTGGGAACATGGCAGGTGTGGTCCGCGTGTTTTCATCACAGAAAATAGACCCGTGAGTGTTCCATTTTATTTTCAGATAATGGTAGCCAACATTTTTTTCCCTTCTGCAGACATTAGAAAAGGCTAAGAGCATAGTTTCAAAAAGTAAAAAGTAAACTCTTTCCAGAAGATGTCAAATCATGTTTTTATCAAGCTCTTCAGACTCAAATTATGGATCACCTATTTCAGTGTCGCAATGACTTGCAGACAGTTATAAATTAAATGCAAAAACTTTAAATACCAAGGTTACACACTACAAAATAAATCTTACATAAGGAGCCACGGGTGCAGCAAGAACTGTACTTTTCTTGTCTGTGTTGCCAAAACACACACCCTGCTTGGACGTGCCAAGATTTCCTCATGAAAATGGGATTTCCTTCATGAAAGGTTGGGTGATAAAGTAGGAGAGTAACTGGGACTGTTTTTTTTCTTCTTTCCAACCCACAAATTTAACCATGAAGGAAATCAAGAGCCACCTGGAACTGAAAAGGCACTTTCAAAACCAGCCTTTTACAAAAACTCAATATTCAGATGAAATGAAGTAAGACTGTCTTAAGCCTTAAGTCAGACCTTAGGAGAAAAATTTCCCAGTGTATTCAATATATTAACCAAGTAATAAAACACTTTAGACATAGTTCAGTTGTGCAGAAACTCAGAATGTACATTCATTATAAATATAAAGATGACTACATTCTATTCTGGTTCTTGAGTATTTAATTGCTCTGAAGCTAACTTCCTTATATGGGCTTAAGAAACTATTGACACTCAACAGGAAGGCAAAATTATGGGGCTTGAATTGTGGAAAAGAAGACAGTGTTTTCCTCTAAAGATGGAACAAAGTTAGCTGCAAATAGTATGTGCAAATCGAGATGTTTTTGTTATTTATATAACAGCAAAATTAATTAGACATGCTTTTTGAAGATCTGGTCTTCTTAAAAGTAAAGAGTTAATAACCAGAGATATGCCAATTTGTGACACCTTAAAAGGTATCCTTCAACAACGTTCTTCTACAATGAAACAACTGAGAAAATAACAGACCTACAAACAGATCAAAACAAGTATGTAATGTTTCCAAGTGCTAGGAATAATCTAGAAATATTTAATAGGCGTACGTACATTCAATGTATTAATTATTGATATCATCATAACAGAAGTCTCCAATGACTAAAATAACCATATCTCCAAAACCAGCAAGAAAAGTGAAGCACTGTGTGTTTCCCATTTTGGACACCATTTAGCCCACATTTTCTTTTTACTTTTTAGAGTGCTGGGGATTGAACTCAGGCGAGTGCCCTACCACTGAGCTACATCCCCAGCAGTTTTTTTTTTTACTTTTTATGTTGAGACCCAGTCTTGCCAAGTTGCTCAGGCTGCCTGGAACTTGTGATCCTCCTGCCTCAGCTGCCTGAGTAGCTGGATCACAGGTGTGTGCCACTGGGCCCCCACTGAACCATAGTTTAAATAAAATTGAGTTGCCTAATTCCACTACCTTGGCACACCTGTTTAAACATAGCACTGAAAATCTAAAACTTCATTGTGAAACCTATGGCTCCTAAATGCCAACCAAAAATCAAGTTCCTTTCAAAAGTATTAAAAGAATATATGGACCAGCTTATTGACTATAAGCAACAAATGCTTTCTTTCACCACAGATGATTAAAAATAAGATAAATTACACCCAGGGCTGTCATGCAATGCAATTTTAAGCCATGTTTAATGTGGGTAGCCCTATTGCTTCCTGAAGTTGTATAGTGCCAGCAAACATCTAGTGATATTACTGCTTTTTAAAATGTAGACTTATAACCATAAACTCTTCCTATTGAGAATGCAAATCTTTTTCTCACTCCCCCATGACAAATAGCTATTCTGCCAAAAGTTTTAGAGAAACTAGCTTCTAGGCCAATAATCTCTGTGTTGCAGACATTAATGTGTGTGTGTGGGGGCATATAAGGTATGGTGTGGGGTGTGTGTTTGTGTGTGTGCACGTGCTCTCAGTTGGTTGGGTTTTGGCTGCTTCTTGTCTAAGATGGCTACCATACCACATGAAATGAAAAATCTGGGCCATCTACAAGCCCAGAAAGTGCTCACTGAGTGGTGCTTCCTGGACGATTCCCAGCGACAGCCTCTCCCCCGTGCCTTCACCTGTGCTCCTCCGTTCTCCTCTGGTTCCACCTGAGCCACAGCCTGGTCTTGGTCACGTGGCATCAGAACCCCATTCCACCGCAAAGCACTGCTCGTCAAAAGGAAGACAGAACAGCCCTGCAGCTGTTGCCAAGCAGAGGACAGTGGTCCAAATCCTGATGTCCACGGAGAGGGTGGACTCGGGGCAGAGTCAGGCTGGGACTCCATCTGGGTGAGCCGCTTGTCACTAAGAATTCCTCAGAGTGGCAGGATCACACATGGAAGACCTTTCAGGTGTCGCTCAACATCCTGTCTCTGATTGAACCCTCACAGAAGCCTGCTAGGAAGTACTGGAGGAAGAGACCAAAGGCACCTGGCACCAGGTATGAAGTGACAGAATTTAGACTGAAACTCAGGTTTACCCAATTCCAAAGCCTTGGCTGGCCAGGTAATGAAATCCGGATCTCTCAGATGACTAATTATGGCAAACATTCTTTGATTCCATAAAATTTCCAAATGACAATGCTCAAGATACTATAGTTTTAATAAATGAGGAGTTAGAATATGAAGGCTGTGTGAGGCAAAGGGGGGGGGTCCTGCACCGATTTCTGAAGAGGGTCAACAGTTCATTGCACGTGGCTCATTTCTCAGTCTCCCAACTCCACCTCAATATCAGCACATCTCTTTTCTGCAGCAAGCACCATGTCAACGCTCCTGGAAAGATTTCTGAGCATTGTTGCTTTGTCACACTTCGAAGAGCCCAGCCATTGCCTAAAGAGCACAACACCACAAAACCCTAGAAGAGCCCCCCCCCTTTTTTTTTTGTTCCCTGAAGCTGCTTTCAATTCTTAGAAACTTTCCCCAGGCACAACCATTTTTTCTAAGTGTAGCTGTAACTTCCTGCTCTGATGGGGAACTTGGGTTTGCTTCTGTTGCCATTGCCACGGTAACTGAATGGCCAGACTGAGAGGTATGCGCCTTGAGGACTCCACAGAAACCAGCGGTCCCCAGTTTCCAGCCACAGGGAGCAAGCCAACAGGAATCAAATGATCCAGACAGAAGGGGCCCTCTACTCCATGAGGTCGGTGGGGACAGCTCTGCTCTCCTGGAGATACCAGCAGTCCTGGAGGGGCTGTCTGAATGCAATGGATGAATAAGACCAATAGCCACAGGCACTCTTGCTTTTATTGTAGCTTTTATTGGTGTAAAAGGAGAGAATGCACGACTAGAGTCACACTGCTCTTACGTGACCCATCCATAAGCCACAACCAAACTGCCAACACTTTGATCTTGGACTTGCAGCCTCCAGAAGTGTGAGAAAATAGACTCCTGTTATTTAAGGCCCCCTATCTATGGCATATTGCTATGGCAGCCCGAGATGACCAAGACTGCCACTTACTCCCAAAGATAGAGGGGATCAATTAAAAACTCAAATTCCAACTTCACTGTCTTTGGAAAACAAGTGAATAGAAACCAATCAATCACCCTAATAGCTAAAAAACAGCCCGAGACTATAAGAGGAACTGCATCTTAAGGGCAAATATATCTGTGGAGTCAATGCCTCTGGGTCACAGCCATAAAGGACACCATTCAGAAGGGGGCTTCATTTATTAAATCCTGGGCTCGCTCTCACTCTTTCTGGTAGCAGCAATTTCCTTTTTGCTCAGCTTTGGTCAAAACAATAGCCGACCATACTTATTTCCAAACAATAAGTTGTACACAATAAATAGGAGCAATTCCTGTTAGTCAATTTAAAAATAAATGTAAAAAAACTACTATGCTTTCTTCCAGCAAGAAATAGTGGAGATGGGGAGAGGGAGGGAGCCAGAGGCAGACAGGAACCCCCTGCCTTCAACACATGTGCTCTTGCTTTCTGAAAGGAAGCCCCACACGTGCCCACAGTATGTGCTGCAAACTGTGATACTAGGGATAATTTTAGAATCAGCCTTACAGGTTCTTCCTTCCTAGGTTTATTAAGACAGGAAGTAAAGAAGACATCTATTTGCTTTCCAATAGGCTCTTGCTGAGCACAAGTTAATTCTTTACCATGAAATTACCCATCACACATGCTCAAATGTCAGGTCTAATTCTATCCCTGGAGACATCACATCTGTGACCTCCCAAATGCACCTTAAGGAGAGAACACCATCCCAACTCAACTTCCTCGTGGTGTAATCTTTGGGTGAAAGCATCAACGTTGTCTTTGGGCAGCTGCCTGTTATGAATGGAAGTTTAGCTGTGTGCCTCAACAGAATTGGCACTGGTGCATGCTGCCACTCAGAGGTCCTTGGGTGGGAAGGGAAGACACAAGGATGAGGACGAGGTGAGTCTGACCTAGGAGACCCAAATGTGAGAGCACTCGGTGGCACAGACCTAGGGTTCTGGGCACTGACCGGGGGTGCTGGGTACTGACCTCTCCCAGTGATCGACCTCATGTGGGTGGGTGAATGTGGTGGGTCTAGGGGGTGGGCAGCACCAGGAAACAGAGTCTGCTCAAGGTCAGGGTCTGTGCTGGCTGTGACGTTGGGCAAGGGCCTCATCTCTTGATCTGTAAAATTGGGGATGAAAGTCCCTGCCTAGCCGAGTTCTTGTGGTGATTCATGTGTGCTACATGGGGATCACTGAGAGCAGAGCTCTGCCGAGAGTGGGAGCCGTGCTGGGGAGCTGTGACTGCTCCTCAATGGGTATGACTGTTCTCTTAGGGAGTCCATCTGCTGTGGAGCAGGATGGTGATCAGAGGCCAGGAGAAGGGGGCGTGGGTTGTGAGACAACTGGTCCCAGCCAGAAAACTACAATACAGGCTCTGTCATACAAACTAGACCAAAACAAGAAGGTTCGGGGTGGCCTCTGGACCCGGAACTCTGGCTGAACCCCAGTCACAGCAGAATCCCAGGGGTGGGCCATAAGGAGGGAACAAATTAGGTCCTGATTCCCCTGCCTCAGGTTCAGGAGCCAAGTGGAGCTGGATCTGCAGGAAAGGGCTGAGTGGGGGTTGCACGTGGCCCCTACCCCTTGCCAGGCTGGGTTCCAAGCACATGACCTGGCGCTACAGCACTTGACCAGAGCAATTCACCTTCCTCCACTCATCCACCCAAAGGGCACATTTTTTGTGTTTCTGTATAGGCCAAACAGCCCAGCACCTGCCTGAGATGGGCTGACACACACCCAGGGACTGAGAAGAACCTCCAGTCAAACGTGGGCACGAACAGGCACTGGGTGACAGTGGTGAGAGCTGGCACAATCCAGCTGGCGTCGTCGGATTTTGCAGAACCCCCCCCCGCCTGCCCCCAGCCCACTCCATACAACCTCGTGTTCACTTTATAGATGGAAAAGCGTGGGCCACACTCTCTGTAGGAGGGATCGGCCTGAAGAACTGAGACTGTTTAAGATTATTAATGACAATAAGATGCTGGAGAATGTAAAGCTGTAAGAGCTATTTTAATTGAGGGTTGTAATTATGACTCAGCCTTGAAACAAAGTCAGCTTGAGCTCCTTCCTGCCTGGCTGCTCACTCCACTGAGCCCGAACTCAGAAGCCACCAGGGAGTCCTCCTACCTATGGCGACTCAAACTTAATAACTTTCCAACTTCTCTGCTCCCCAAGGTGACCGGGTGAGGGAAGGAAGAGGGCAGGTGTGGATTACTGAGTGCTTGTCATTACCATCGCCTTGGCTTTTGCAGTCATCTTGGTCTTCCCAAAGAAGCCTGATTTTTTTTTTTTTTTTTTTTTTTAAGAACAGCACGTAAGACCACCCAGTCTCACAGGACAGACAGGCCCAGGTAACAAGTAGAGCAGGTCACGGATTCAAATCTGCTCAGCTTGACCCTCATTCAGTTGTAGGGGCAGAATACCTTTGCTTAGGACATTTCATCCTTAATTAGCAATGCATTGTCAAGGAGCAGCCAGCTGAAGAGCCCTGTGGCAGCCCACAGAGATCGCTTCTTGTGGCCATCTGCTGCCGGGCCTCTCAGCTTTGGGGTCTCAGCCTCCCTGCTCCCCCCCATGGGTCCTGGTGCTTTTCCAAGCTTCTCCACTCTGAGCCTTTGAACCATCTGCTGTCTGTGATCTAAGTCCCCAGGATAACAGAAAGTCCCTCCCAATGCAATATGTAAAACCATTCTGCCTCCGGCTCCTCCCTTCCCTGATCAGCTCGTTGTTCTTCCCCAGAGGGGCCCAGGAAAGGCTACCCTGGGGGCTGCTAGAGCATCCTCTAATGTCCTCAAGAGGAGGTCAGGAGTTGAAGACCTGGCTGACCTCATGAAAGCAAATTCCATCATCCCGTTGAACCAGCTGGGTTGTGGGATGCCAGGACACACTCTCCCTCCTCTCAAGTCTGTCTTGAAGCTGTAAAAATCAACAACAATGTTGTGGAGGGCCTAATGCCATTTGGTCAGCACTGTCGAGCATTGAAAGAAACTCGCATTTATTGAGCAGCCCTGAATGCTGTGGTGCATGAGCTGCTTCATGCACATGACTTCTCCTGGTCCTAATAGTACCCTAAGAGATAGAGATGGCCTAGGGTAAGCTTAATTATTACCAGGCCACTTCAGAAGCATTGGGGTAAAAACAGCAGCTCTAAAGCATTTTTAAAGATTAAATAATAACTTCTAGTGCCTGGTAGACTCCTGGTAAAACGTGTTCCCTGCTCTTTTTCACTGAGAAGAATGGCTTAGACAACTGGTTCCATATGTCACACATCCAGGGCTCCCTGCACACCCTCTCCATGTATCCACAAGGTACTCAGGCCCAGAGTAGTCCCTGTACACACAAGGCACCCAGAGCTTCAGGCCCAATAACTGGCACAATGGTGGAGGCACCAGGATGGAACACTTACCCTCAAACCAGCCATTGCTGAGATTATGAGGACTCTGAAGGGAGATTTTCCTTCTTTACTGAAACATTATAGGAGCTCTGGTGAGGGAGGAGGCAGCATGGTATGGGCATGGGTAAGAGGGAGGCTGAGCAGGGGACTTTGCCTCTTGCTCTCCTGGGTCACTTCTTTCACATGTCTTATGCCGAGGGTTACTGTCCTCTTGCGAGGGTTACTGTCCTCTTGCTTGATAGAGCGACATCAGGTCTATGCTAAAGTTAGTAGGAGAAAGTGGAAATCTTCCACGTGGGGTATGAGGGAAACATTAGTTATCTCAGGGGAGATGGTGCCACAGTAGCGGAAGGCATCAATTCTCTAGAACTGCATGACAAAGTGCCACCAACAGCAAGGCCTAGCACAACAGAAACCTACTCTTCTCTCACAGGTCAGGCGGTCAGGGCGTCAGTGAGGCTGGCTTCCTGCTGGAGGCTCTGAAGGAGAGTGTCCCTGCTTCTCCCCTTCTGGTGGCTGTCCATCCTTGTCTGATGGCCACATCACTCCACTGTCACATGGCCTTCTCCCTGTGTGTCTGTTTCATACGGTTCCTCTTCTGAGTCTCTTTATAAAGTGACCAGTGCACTGGGCTAGGGACCCACCCTCCTCCAGTGACATTATCTTTACATCATCTTCATTTCATCTGCAAAGACCCTACTTCCAAATTAGACTAAATGCACTGGTACCAGGGGTGAGGACTTTAATGTCTTTTTGGGGAGACACAATTTGACCCAGGACAACCTGTCTTCCTGATCAACCCACGAAAAGAAGAAGAAAGGAAAAAAGAAAAGTTGTGGTGCAGGTTTTGTTTTTCAAAAGTTTTTTTCCTTATAAATAATGTTCCCATTTCCAAAGCTGCCTTCAGTCATAAAACACCCCTATCAGCTGGTGCACAAGTCATTCCTCTGAGTCAGGTTAATAACTCTTTTGAACAAGAAAGAGCACTGCGTGATTTCTCCCCACATCATCACAATGAAAACTGAATCCCAGCAGAAATCTCCCCTTCTCCCTCTTAAACCTGAACCTTGGCCACTGAGCAATACCCATCTTAAGGAGTGTGGTTTGTGTGCAAGCTGGCCAACCCGTCATTACGGGAGGCCAGTCCTGCTCATCAAAGTTGACTTTTTCAAAGTAAAAGTTTTTTCCATAAGAATTTCAAATGCTTTTACTTTGAAATCTCTCTACAAAGAGATTTTTTTAAATAAAGAAAAAGAGGCCCAGGGAACTACAACAAAACAGTCACCACTTAACCAATACACACACCCCCCATACCTGATTGGCCATCTGTCAATTTTCCTTGCTCTTGGCTGGCAGGAAAAGCGTAAGAGAGCTTGTCATGGAACTGAATGATGCTAAACATCTAGAAGGCTCAGTGTGGAGCAGGGGGTGGGCGTGGAGGGCACAGATTCACTGGTGCTTCAGCAACTGCTTTCCTTTTGGAGACAGAAGCTGGGCTTGAGTCCCTCCATCCACTTCCTGGCTACAGGCCCTTGACACAGGGCAGAGCCTCCAGGGCTTCAGCTTCCTGGTCTGTAAAATGAAACTACTACTTCCCTTGCAGGTTTGTGGTAAAGATGAAAAATGCCACATGCAAAAGGGACCTCGCGAGGTACCAGGCCCACAGTGGAAGTTCAGTGAGTGGTGATGTCACTGTTCTGTGTTCCACTGTTTCTGCTGTAACTACCATTAATAGTATTACTAATATGCACTGAGGCCTCAGGCCTCTCTGCTGCAGGATTTCCTATCCACCTCCTCTGCCTTCCACATGCTGAGCACAAACAGAGACTGCCTCCTACTCCAAGAACCCCAGTGGTCCCTGGGAACGTCTTTGCCGTGCCCTTTGACCTCTCCTGCTCAGGACCTTACATCTCCAAGGAGTTGAACTCCCTCTGCAGACAGAAAGACAGATACACCAAGATTCCTCTCAAATGGGAAATTTAAAACAAATGAAATCTCAACAGACCATTTGGGTGTACTGATAAATACTGCGTTTCTTAGGAGGTCAAGTTAGCATGTGAAACCAATCTAGGTGGTGGCCACGTCACCCACCACTGGCTGAGCCTCTGGTCTAATTACACAGCTGCTGCAGGGAACGTGGCCTCCCAGTGTCTCAAATCTACCATGTTGCCAGGCTTCTCACGGACATTCCCCCGTCTTCACATGTCCAGTGAGAACCTCTACATCGTAGACTCTATGAATTAGCAAAAGAGCAATTCAAATCTCAGTAAGAACAGTAAATTTTTTTAAAAAAAATTCTCAGCTGCAAATTCCTCAATATAATCTGCTCAAGACCATGTTAGGGCAATGGCACCTGGGCCTGTGCACAGCTGTATGAGTGACAGTGAGGTTTCCCTGATGAGCACGTAACTACCAGCCCTCAGATTTACTCCAGTTTACAGTGGCAGCCCTTAGAATCGGGGAGAGTTTCAGCAGTGGCATTTAGGAAACGCCACTTCCTAGGCAATTCCAGGCAAGCACAGACACCTGCCACTTCAGAGTCAATGGAGGATGGGAAGGGGGTACCAGGCGTACTGTGTTACAGAAATAATATTCACTTCAAATCTTTATTCTTCTGCATTCCATCAATGACTATCTTACATTTAAGCCTACAATGAAAAAAATATTTAATCCAGTAAGTGAAACAGAAAAGTGGATTACAAGGAAGGTCCACTGGTATAAAAAAAATTACACATAAATGCATACAAATGCAGAAGGAGATCAGAAAGATGGTAAGTGCTCAAGGTTTAAGGGGATTAGTTCTGAAGACTAGAATTAGGGGTGATGAATATGTCTTCTTTTTTCTTGCTTTATTCTCTAATTATCCTACATGACATAGGAATGGCTTCATAATAAGGGAAACTGCGCTAGTTTTCACCCATAACATAAAATGCTTTAATCTGCATTTTAGGCAGGGGCTGTGATCAAGAGCTAAGGTCCCCACGACCCAGTCTGTCAATAGCCTGCACTGTTTGTAGCTTCTTTTTAATTTTTTGCAGTTTCTGCTTTTCCTTGCCTTGCCACATATGGCAGCCCTTCCCCCCTTCTTTCCACTTCTTATTCCCTTTAGTTTAGTCTTGCTTTTGTGGTGCTGGGGTTTAACTTAGAGTCTCCTGTGTGCCAGGCAAGTGCTGCCCCTGAGCCACATCCCCAGCCCTCTCATTCCTCTTAAGCAGGTCCCCTTGGCCTCCTTCTTGCCACAGATCCTTCTGCTCCCGACAGCTTCTCTCTAGCCCAGCTCCATCCATGAGGACTAGAGTATGACTTGTAAATATAATCTCAAATTTTCCAGTGGCCATATTTTTAAAAAGTTGAAATTGCTTTTATTAATGTATTTTATTTAATGGAATATCTCTAAAATATTGCCACTTCAACATACTAAATATTTTAATAGCTACATTTCGGAGGGGGTTACCAGGGATTGATCCCAGTGGCACTTAACCACTGAATCATATCCCCAGCCCTTTTTATTTTGAGACAGGTTCTAAGTTGTTTAGGGCCTCGCTTAGTTGCTGAGGCTGGCTTTGATCCTCTTGCCTCAGCCTTCTGAGCTGCTGGGATTACAGGCATGCATCACCACTCTTGGCTTAAATGTTTTAAAATTAATATAAATTCACATACAATTATAATTTATAATAAATTTTTAAATATTGAAATGTATGACATAAAAAATTGGAGCTTTTTTACATTCTTCGTTGTTGCTGCTCTAAATCTTTGAAATCGGGCATGTCTTTGACACTTGCAACATATCTCACCTTGGAGGACCATATTTCAAGTGCTCAGTAGCACCTGTGGCCACCTGTGGATGGTACTGGACAGTGACTCTAGCCTTTCACCCAGTCACTGACCTTCCTCCATCCACCTTCATGGTTCACTGGCTGCACTGTCTAGGAGGGTGAAGGAGCCCTAATTAGGAAGGGCTGTTGTAGCTAGCTGGAAGCCATGGGTTCCACCTGATATGTATGTGACGCACCTGTAGGCACCCGCAAACCTGAAGGTATATAACCGGGTGAAAGCGGTCCGAGTTAGGAGAACGGAGAATTCAGTCAGCCGGGCAGTCACTCGGTCGGTCAGAAGAATCAGAGCGGCCAGAAAGTAGGCAGAGAGGTTACAGAAGAGAAACCAGATAGAAGAAGTAATGACTGGTCAGAGTTAGGCCGAGGCTCCCAAGGAAGACAGAAGACAGAAGAAAGAAGAAGGAAGAAAGAAGAGAGAAGAAAGAAGCTCTAATCTTTCTCTAAGCTAAGCTCTATCTTTCTATCTTTCTAAACTCTAAGCTAACTCTAACTCTAAGCTAAGAAGACAAGAAGAAAAGCTCTCTTTAATCTTTCTCTCTAAGAAAAATCTTTCTTTCCCTCTCTAAGCTCTCTAAGAAAGTAGAAGTAAAAGTAGTAAAAGCTTAACTCTGCCTCCGAGAGTTTTTTATCCCGGTTTACGGTACCAGGTAGCTTACAGGAGGGGACCACAATTGTCAGTCTCCTCAAGTCACAGTTCTCAACTGTTGGACCAACAAAAGATGCCTGGATGATCTTGGCACTCAGGTACCACATGAGGACAGCGGTGACCCTGAAATCCCTTCACCGAATGAGCACTTACCGAATGCCTGCTATGTGGCAAACATGGATTGGACAGTTATCATCCTCAAGGTCTTGATATAATCCGTTGGGAAAAGCCACATAAACAAAGCAAAGACAACACATGTTACTCTGGAGGACACGTGCCAAGGAAAGATGGCCCAGAGGCGCTCTCCAGAAGAGTCACATTATTGAATTTGAGCTTTAGGAACTTGGCAGAGGGCAAGGCCATACTGGAGAGGGAAAGACAGAAATGTCAGGAGTCCAGGGAGGCCCCGTTACTTTGTCAGTTACTGTGAAGATCTAAACAAAGCTCCAGAGTCAAAGAGAAACAAGAATAAACACATGCAAAAAATACGTGTTTAGCAGGAAAAGCAACGGGAGCCCGACTCGGTACGGGCATGAAGGAAAGACGGAGTGCCTGATAAAACACCAGTATCAACACACCACGAGCCTGGCATGAGACCCACACAGATGTGAGGCCTGGAAGTGAGAGGATGCAAGGTGGGCTGGCACTCAGGGACCCCACGCTGTTGGGTGTCTAGGACAGGGGGTGCCAGCCAGACAGATGAGAGGGCCTCCAGGCAAGGGAGGGCTCCACTGGGAACCACTTCTCCTCTGGTGCTATGTAGTTCTATGAATCCCGTCCATAACTTGATCCATGTGTGGCCTTAGAATTCAGCTTCTAGAAGTTCTATAAAATTCTTAACCTTATTCAAAAATCAATGCTTAGATCTTGATACAAGTTGCCTTCTGAGGAAAAGCCAAATGATTAATTAACCATGCTCCACAGTGAACGAGCTCTGTGACTAGGTTGGTGACTCAGCTTCTCTGAGTTTTGCACTATTTCTTCACCCGTAATCTAGGTCCAAGTGGATTCCCTGGAGGGACTGTGAGGAACGGGGATAACAATGGGGAAACACAGAGGAGAGGTGGACAAGGTGGGAAGCTGCCAGTCCCTTCCCCTCACAAGTAAGGGAACTGGGGTAGATCAGGCAATCCCCCACATTTGTACGAATGCAAGCAGTCCTTGGTTGGCATCATAGACATGCACCAATTTCAGCTGCCACCATAACTAAACTGCAACAGTCTCCCAATAACACGGTGTGCACTTCAGTGATTATGATATAGTTAGCTGTAAGTAACTGCATAAAGTACAACCTTTGCCACGGGCTTGCCAGTCCACAAAGCACTCTGCAAAACACAGGTACCTAGGATCAGGGGCCAGTCATGACACTTTTTCAGAGTCTACTAAAGATGGATGCCTGCACGTTTATTGTTCAGTTCCCACACAGAGAGCAATGCGGGCAGCACTGTTGCTTCCTGGTTCCCCAGGGACGCACCCATGACAACATGGACACGAACAGGGGAACTGGTCAACAAAGGCGAAAATGCAGTGAAGAAATGGAAAGCGACAATACTAGCAGTAAAAGCCAAGTCGGACATAACCATTTTAGAAGACATGGGAATGATGACTCTGGCTGACTGAGAGACTTAATAGGCAGCTGGAGAAACCTGGCAAAGGTGGACTGAACAGCAATGAGGAAGGTGGCCACAAGGAGAAGGAAGAGATGAGAAGAAGGAAGAGACGACTGGAGGACGTGAAGCAGCGGAAATGCTGCTCATTAATGAAGTTCCTGGGAAAATTTCATGGTGTGGGAAAAAATGGAAGCTGATCCAAACGCATGATGAGCACTGTTAGAAACATAAATCAATCATGTGTTTGGAAGTGGGTGGGCAAGGCAAGCTTCACTCCCACCAAAGGGCATGCTACCAAACCTGGCTGGTGAGCACTCCTGGGCAGGCAGCCTGCCTGCTTCCATCCCCAACCCTGTGCTGCCCTGGCCCCAACAGGAGAAGCTCAGGGGTACAATCTATGCGATCAGCTAATTTTAAAATGGGGGCTGACAAAGGGAAGGGCTACAATTAAAGTGGCTGCAAGTGGATCTTACATCCCAATTAAGGCTGACTACTCTATTCTGAATAGGAACCACCGAACCTTCCATTTCCCACAGTACCCAACCTTGGTGATGCCAGGACTGCACTCCTCCCCTAGAAATACAAGTTGCCATCAGAGGATGAATGAAGGTTGTTGCCTAAGGAAAAAAGGACACTTTTAAAATAAAATTCTTACTACACACATTTGTTTAGGTTTAAATGTGAGGCATGCCCCAAAAGCTCATGTGTGAGACAATGCAAGAAGGTTCAGAGGAGAAATGGTTGGGTTATGAGAGCCTTACCCCAATCAGAGAATTCATCCCCTGATGGGATTAACTGGGTGGTAACTGAAGGCAGGTAGGGTGTGGCTGCAGGAGTGGGCCCCCGGGGAGCAGATCTTTTGGGGTATATATTCTGTCCCTGTTGAGCAGACCTCTCTCTGCTTCCTGATCTTGTCCTGAGCTGCCTTCCTCTGCCACACACTTCCGCCATGATGTTCTGCCTCATCTCAGGCCCTGAGGAATGGAGTTAGTGGTCTATGGACTGAGACCTTTGACACCTCTGCAATCGTGAGCCCCAAAGTAAACTTTTCCTCATCTAATTGTTCTCATCAGGTCTTTTGGTCACGGCAGCGAAAAAGCTGACTAAAACACCCTTCCATCTTTTAACGACAAATGACAGTGAACTTTGACTCCCCAACTAAAAGCATACGGCCATGCTTAATATGTCACTACTCAACATGAAGAATATAGACCACAACCAGTCTTTAAGGGGCTGAGGCAAAAGCATGGAGCACTTCTCCTGGCACCTGCCCTTGGACTTGCAGGTCTGAAAGATATGAATTCTCACTCCAAAAGGCTGTGGTAGAAGCCAACACACCGGCCTGCGACCCATGAACTATGTCCAGGCCAGTGAGGTCATAGCCTTCTAGCTCTTGACGGGGGAGGGGGGGTCAGGGAGGGCTGAATAGTGAGACAGGTAAGGCCCCTCTGATGTGACAGGGAAGCACCACTGTCATAGCCCATCCATTTAGTCTGTGAGGGAGATGCCACTTAAAACCAAGGACGCCCCCTACTGCCCAGGAGGACCTACTGCACCAGATGGCTTTCCTGGGCTCAGTGCTCTGGGCTCCAGCCCCCACCACTCTGCATCCCTTGTTCCCTCCCTCCTGGAGCTATTTCGATGTTGGACCCACCCTCCTGGGAGGAGGACAAGCTGGTCCATGAATTAATGAATGAAACCAAACCATGGGTCACTTCAAAATCTCATTAAAATCTATAAACCATTTAAAATAATTATTCTGCCCATCCTGCTTTTGGATGGATAAAAACCATGAAGAAAAACTCCACAGGAATATGGGTGAAGACAAGAGCCTTCCACTAAGCAGCCACACTGCCTTAACCAGGGATGAAGTAATGCCACTGGCTCCATGTTTAGGTCTGGAAGATGGGGAGAACCTTCAGGGGGATGGGGGGAGGGTGGGGCTTGGGGGCTATTGTACACCAAGACGAAGGCACTGAGGGGCTGGGGGAAGGGGGCGCTTACCCCAAGCCTGGACTGACCCTCAGCAGCCTTACACACAAAAAAACACAGCATTTCCCAAAATAAACAGGGAGGACCATTAGGGATAGAGTTTTTTTTTTTTTTTAAACACCAGGGGAAAAGGAGACTTGCAATTAAATTCAGACCACCACTAGGGTCAGATAGTGAGTGAACCATGAAGAATAAAACTTTCTAGTCAAAGGAAAGAATTTAACTTTGATGTCTTTCAATTAGCTGGTCAAATACAGGGCAGAGTCTGACTTTTGTAATTGTCAGATATTCTTCATGGTGTCCGTGCTCCAGCACATGACCTTAAAGTTCTTTCCAATGCAAACATTCTAGAATTTCACTTCTTTTTACAAAACATGCCGATATTACTAATTTGGACTAAACTCAAATGTCCCAATTAGTGAGATTTTCCTGTATATATGAATCTATGACCTGCATGTGTAAACTATGAGCTCTTATATGTTAAACATTTTGGCAGCCAAAATGAGGACCATGCACTATCCGCCTGAGAAGGCTAAGGGAACAGTCAGAAGAGGACTTTGTTCCAGAGCTCCACGTCTTAACAGTATCATTTGTGAGCTCGTTTGCCCAAACCAGAAGGAACACAACGTGGAGTAAAGCCATCCCTTGTAAATCTTTCTGTGGGTCCTCAACCCCTCCCAGCAGCCCCCAAACAAAAGCCAATCGAAGTACAATTTTAACAGTTTTATTGCCATATAATTTAGGTTCTACAAAATTCAACCACTAGCAGTATACAACTCAGTGATCTTTTTTTTCTTTTGGTAAGTTTATAGGGTTTTGCAAACATTCGCACAACACAACTCAGTTATAAAACAGTGCCATCATCTTCATTCCCGTCTGCAGTCAATTTCCGCCATACTCCTGGACCCTACACAGGGTCATCGACTTTCTGCCTCTATGTGTGGACTTCCGGGGACCATTCCCATAAAAGGAGTCCAACAACATGCAGTCATTTATATCTGACTTCTTACATTTACCATAATGCTTCCGAGGCTCACTCAGCATGTCCAATCCATGTACACATTACTGATATTCCCTTTACAATCAAAAGACTGTGTGGTGGTGCATGCCTATAATCCCAGTGACTTGGGAAGCTAAGATAGGAGGATCATGAGTTTGAGGCCAGCCTGAGCAACTTAGTGAGACCCCGTCTCAAAATATAAAATGAAAAGGGCTGGCGATATAGCTCAGTGGTTGAGCATCTCCACGTTCAATACCCAGCACACACACACAAAAAGATCCTGATGTCCATAAAAACTCCACCAGGGCCCACCAGCCACCTCCACCCTTCTAGCAGACTCCACCACCCCAACCCAGTTCGCAGCTCTGAAACTCCCCATCCTGGGACCTGTCTGATATCACATATCCTCCACTTTAGCCAAATGGGCTTGCAAAGCACCCAGAGCTGATGAGAGCCGTGCTGGCCCCGCTCCAGCACTGAGGAGCACCGTCAACCCCGTTGCACACTCTTCCATCTGACCTTTTCTCTGTCTACCCAGGGGGAAATTTTTCAAGGACCCAGGCCGTGGTCGGCATCTGGACCGAGGGCTAACAGCACGCGCCTGTGCATACCCACAAAGGGCGACCTGTCCTGGGTGGGAGAAGCGGCTCACGGGAAGCCAAAGGGACCACCTCTGGCCGTTCATGTCTGCGATGGTTCAAAAAAGATGGTGTTGAGGGTTGAAATTGGGACAACTGGAAAAGCAGAACAAAAGTGGAGTACAGACGAGTTCCTCGGCACAGGCAGGAGGAGAAGCACACGCCGGCACTTGGGAGAAATGCGTTTCTTTAAGAGCACTTGCAGTGTTGTTATGCAGGTTTGATTATGGCTTGGCACCAAGGAGGAGAGGAGCAGCTACTGTCCAGCCCCCACTTTGTGCCAAAATGTGGCAGCTGAACCAAAGCCTGGAAAGTTCTTTTTGCTGCTGCTTCTCCTCCATGGGGAGTTCAGGTAGTGTACGGAACGAGTATGTGAAGGGCTCAAATTAAGGTGTGTCTACAATAAGGATTCCTTTCAAAGAACCTGGCATCTTTCAGGAAAAGGATGCTTGTGGGGCTGGGGTGTTGGCGCAGTGGCAGAGCACTTGCCTTGCTCGTGTGAGGCCCTGAGTTTGATCCTCAGCATCACATAAAAATAAGCAAAATAAAGATGTTGTGTCCATGTATAACTAAAAAATATTAATATATATATGTGTGTGTGTATATGAATGAAAGGATGCTCGTCTGTGAATTTCAATGGCTTTGGCCACTGATCTGTTTTGTTTGTGAAATCCCTTCCCCCTAATTAATGAGCTTGCTGCAGGCAACCCTTCTCCTCCCACCTAGCTTAGGACAGTCTCCAGCTTCGGCTTTTAAAAAAAGTGTAAGCCACACTCTCCGATTATATGCATACTTTAGTAAATAATAAAAATACATGTCTCTCCAGGCAAGTTAAGTATTGCAGTGTGTGTTTTAACATGCAATTATTGCTTGGCTTTGCCCCAGACCCCGGCCCCAAAGCCAACCAAAAGGTTTATACCATCACCTTAATTGTTTTGTTGAAATGTCTCTTCTCCAGGCATTTGCCCCTAGAAAGATTAAATGATACAATATTATCTAGAAAATGCTAAGCTTTAACCATCCAGGCCCAGGAATGTAGAAAGATACAGGTAAAATATAGAAAGGTAAACAAAGGCCAAGCTTCTAAGGCACTGCCAGGGAAACTTGAAGGAGAGAGAAAACAAGCCGCACACATCTTTAATGGCCCCAGCATCAAAGTGGACTTTGGCTTCTTCCATGGGCACCAACCCCACATAGAAGAGCTGTGTCCCTAATGCAGGCCATCTGACCGCCCATCTCCCACCCAGGGTAAATGGACACTGAAAGTGCTACAAGGAGCAGAGAAAACCTATCAGCCAACAGAGAGAACCTGAGTGTGTGCAGGAAGCCAGGCCCATGTCTGCACCCGAGGCTTCCTCTTCACCAGGGTTTCAAGCCACCTCTGTACCACTGGCATCTGTCTGGGTCAGCGATGCCTGATGGCAGGGCTGTCCTGTGCACTGTAGGATGACGTCAGCATCCCTGGCCTCTACCCATCAGATGCCATTAGAAGACAACCAACAGTCCCCAGACAAGTGTTCCCTGGTGGCAGAGTGGCCCCAAGTGGAGGATCATTGCTCTAGACCAACTACAGAACCATGATTTCATGTTGGAGACACCTGGGAGGTCAGCTAGGCCAATGCCCTGTCATTTAGGATGCTTTAAAGGAGTCCGTTAAAAGTTAATTCTCCAGCCAGGCACAGTGGCGCACGCCTTAATCCCAGCACTTTGGGAGGCTGAGGCAGGAGGATGGCGAGTTCAAAGCCAGCCTCAGCAATGGCGAGGCACTTAGCAACTCAGTGAGACCCTGTCTCTAAATAAAATACAGAAAAGGGCTGGGGATGTGGTCCAGTGGTCTAGTGCCCCTGAGTTCAATCCCTGGTACAAAAAAAAAAAAAAAAAAAAAAAAAGTTAATTCTCCAAGGCCACAAAGCCCCTGCTTGGTGACAGCATAGAAACCAGAAACCTGACTAGGCCAATGTTTTGGAGAAGTCTTATTTTCAAAGAAGTGACTGAATATTAACAGCATCATATTTTTTAAATATTGCTATGTGGTAGAATAATATCAATGATGCTATCCTTCTTCTCTCTTTCTCTCTCTCTCTCTCTCTAGTTGTAGTTGGACACAATACCTTTATCTTATTTATTTTTATGTGGTGCTGAGGATCGAACCCAGCACCTCATGTGCACATGCTAGGCCAGCGCTCTACTGCTGAGCCACACCCCTAATCCCAATGCTATTCTTTAGAAAAAAGTAGGGGGTGGGGGCTCAAAGGAAGGGTTCCCCCAGCTATAAATAGGGGGGCTCTGACAGAGTGGCCCTGGCAAGAGGGAATTACAGAACACTTTGCATATGCATTTACAATTACAATGCTATAGGACATAACATTTCCCTGGAAATCAACCCACACAAAACACATTTGATACACATGCATCCTGGGTGCTGTAGGAAGAGTGTCCCAAAACCTCTGCCCATCTTGCTCCACTGTTACAGAAGGACAGCCCATGGAGAGTAAGATAGTGATGGGGTTTGGATGACTATGGCCAAGTCTGGAGATGTGGAGTCCACACACCTGACAGTGGCCCAGGGGAAAAAGCCTGAAGTCACCCACATCACCACAACCTAGTAAGACAGCGCAGGTTGTCCTCTTTCTCCAGTCCCTGCTAGCCTCAGGGCACGGGTGGTGGAAGGCGGGAAGGGAAAAGCAGTTTTGTGTAAGATTGAACTCAGGCACTCGACCAGGTCCCCAGACCTTTTTTGTATTTTTATTTAGAGACGTGTACTTTGAACTCGGTTCTTAGCCTCCCAAAGTGCTGGGATTACAGGCGTGCGCCACCGCGCCCGGCTTGTGTACGGTTTCTTATAACATACGAATCCTCCAAGTCTATTGCTAGAGTTAAGACTTTAATGTAGCTCTTTTGGCCCAGACCATACCTTTTTAAAATATTTTTTCTTTAGCAATTATGCTGCCCCCCAGGAGCATAACTATATACACAATGCTCAAGGCTTCTCTGCGTCTTCTGCAAATAGGCAAGGAAAGAAATCATTTGAATGCATAATGACAACACCCTGACTTCAATGGGCAGCCCCTACATTTCCTTCTCCTTCACCTGCTGGGATCCATCTTTCAAATGGAGCCAGCCAGAGCATGCTTTTATGTCTCTTGGCTGGTGACCGGTTTGTTCTCGTTGCATGGCAGAGACGGTGTAAAGATAGGGAGGAAAAGAAAAGCTGCATTCAGCAAAGGTCAACATTAATAGGATATCCTATATAGAAGAAAAACAGACACTCAACATTTATCATAATGGTTATCTCAAATTTGTGTGGGCTCAACATCCCCCCCCCCCCACTACAGGGACATGTATTCCTTCCTTAGCCAGAATTTAATTATTAATGTTTTTTTTTTTTTTTTTAAATAAAGTGTCATCAACACTCTCTGGAGAAGCGCAGAATGGGGCTGTAATGCCGGTAGCCTGCTCGCCACTCCCCCAGTGAAATCAACTTTCCCCCATTCTGTCCCTCCAGCCCCATGGCTCTCAGCAGCGCACTCCTGCATCCGACACAGCCACTTTGCTCATGACACCTTGGCTCCACCAGCACTGAGTCTGAAAACACTTATACATATGCAACTTTAGCATAGGACCACGTAAATTCCCAAAGCCAGCTCACTATTTAGTTCCTTCACATGTCCACGTTGCTGCAAGAAACACACTACCCATTCATCAGCAGAGGTAACTCCCCTACCTTATTACACAGCCAACGTGCTGGAGAGACAAAGTCTCCTTCATCAGCTCTAAGCCCCTAGATGGTCAGGGACCATGGACCTTCTCTGTACAGTGCACACATTCCAGAGCCCAAGAATTCATGAACCTCCACTGGAAAAGACTCTGCAGGAAGGGTCAACAGTGGACACACACAGATAAAAGCAAAAACAAGGCCCTCACTCTATTCCTGGGAACAGCTGGTGGGACAAATGCAAAATAATTAAGAACCAAGTGGAGCTGAGAAAAATTAAACCGATTGCTTGATCCTTACCAGGTCGGCATACCCCAGTGACAGAAAGAAAAGGAACATGACTAGCAGTTCCTACAGAGGTTAAGTCGACCACTTTGGAAGTTATGTTTTCTATGCTCATCAGGGAAATTTGAAAGATGCATTTACTGAGCCCATCTCTGTGTGAGCTTGGGGCCACGCAGTCAGTCTCCAGGTCAAATGATGTGACTAATGACACAGAGGAGGGAGGAACCCCAGGCAAGGTGTGCAAAGGTAAGAAACAGCATCTCACCTTTTCCTTGGTAAGTGAGGAATGACCACACCGCCTTTAAAATGCTGTCGTAGGGGCTAAAAACAGGGGCACGTGCAAAATGACAGGTATGTGACAGGTGCTCAAAAACATAGGGCACACCAGGGCCACCAGAGGCATGGCTCAGGAGGCTGGGGGTGGAGATTTCTGGCATGGAAATTCTGGGTCACCTTCTGTCTTAGCATACTGCTTTGTGGTTCATTTCATTTTCTGCCTCTCTGCGGTTTCTCTTCAGAAATGTCAAGGTCAAAATGCAAAGGTGTAGGAGGACAGCAAAGGAGATGCATGGAGAGTGGATTAATATAGAAAATGACCAAGATCTGCTTCTGTCTCATAGGACATGACAAAAACCTCGTTTAAGATGTATCTTTAATTCTTAGATACGACTGAGAACTTTAAAGACATCTAAAACAACATTCAACACTCTCATTCCTAGGGGTTGGCGGATAGGACCCTTCTGAGCATCTGATGAAAGATGGGCCTCTTCTCCTCCTCTTCATGTGAGCGTGACCAACTTTTGCTTACGCTGCAGACAGTTCACAGACAGGCATCCCCAGCACGCTTTCTTTGCCCCATAGCTGGAATACTGAAGACAGAAACCAGGCAGATTTCTTAGAGCTCAGTTTAAAAATAGAGCCGGCTGGCATTTTTAAATTATTGTATACAGCTGGCTGCAGTTACAATAATTCTCTCTCTCTCTCTCTCTCTCTCTCTCTCTCTCTCTAGGTTGTGTTAACATTCCAAAAAACAAAATGGCATGCACAAAGCCTGGGAAGTTTGCAAAACTGATTCCCAGTCCAAAATGCCTGCTGTTCCACCAAATAATTAAGCCATTACTTCATCTCCATCGCACACCTGCACCCTAATTGCTTCACAAAAACCACGCACGCAGATGGCTTTTGAGAGATGTAAGTCCACATAATAAAAGTTCACGGGCGGCTCAGCTATTTGGACAAGGGTTTGGACCTACAGAGCTGCTGCCCAAGGCAAACACATCAGCTAATTAGCTCCAGTCGGTGAGCGGTGTTGCACTGTGCACTTGACCATGCAGGGTGACTCTGCAGCCCTCCCTCCTCACGGCGAGGCTTCCTATCAACCTGCAGGGCCACCAGACGGTTCTCCTGGATGGCTCTCTAAATAATAAATAAAACACCCCTGCCCTCATCCTGGCTCAAATTTACAGGAAGGTGACAAATGGATATTCATTTGTTGTCATTTAAAAACCATCCTTTGAAAATCATTTAAAATCAGTGTCATTTAAAAAGTCATTTAAATCACTTTATCTTTGCAAAATGCTTTGTCGTTTACAAGCATTTTAACAGGGCTCAGAACCACAGAAGGGAAGGCAGGTATTACCCCCAGCGCACTCACTCATCAGCAAACGCTCCTAGAACGTCTCTTGTGCACACCTGAATAGCGGTGGCCCCAACAGCAGCAGCTATGGAAATGCAAGGGAAGGAAGCCCACCTCTGCCCTGGGAAGAAAGGGCATTTCTGCAGGAGCACTGAGTCTGCTGCTTAGGGGAGAGCCATTTTATCCAGAGAACTGGAAGAGATGGGGAGATGGCAGTAAGGACAGAGAACAATGTGGGCAAAGGTGAAGGCAGAGACAGCAGGCATGCTCTGGTGGGGGGCGGGATGAGCCTGCAGCCAAGGAGCCAGGGGAAAGGAAGAAATGAGGCAGGAGAGGGGCATAGGCCAAATCCAGGATGGTCTTACCAGCAGTAGATAACAGCAGTCCATTTTGAGGAAACCACAGACACAGATTGCTGCTAGAATAGCCGTTCTCAAACTGGTGTGCTTTCCTAAAGCTCCCCAGGCGAGTCTCAGGTACAGTTGACCTAGAGAAGCACTGGGCTGGAGGTTACCTGCTGTCTAAGCTTATTCAAGTTTAGGGCTCTTTCTCATGCTTTGAATTGTAGCTATTATGTCCCTTTCCATTTTTATATCAATTTTAAGAATGCAAAAAAAAAAAAAAAAATCTGAGAACACCACACAGATACCTATATACCCTAATCTTCTAACTACAACTCTTTATTGCTGCATAAAAAATTTTGGCATTCATTATCTGATATGCTGAACATCCTAGTTAAGGAATCTGAACTAGCTTGTATTTCTGGAGTAAGTTTTTAGACTGGAAGGAAAACATTCCTGACCATCTCTTAATGGCTTGAACTATTCTTTCTAGGGCCATGATGCTTGCAGAACAAGATCAGCAAGTCAAATATGTTTAGCTAACCGACTCACCCAGCCACAGAGATGGACAACTGGGAGATTATTTTTATCTGAAGATTTTCAATTCTTTCAAAGGTGATCTTGTTTGCAAACCTGGAGTTCATGAACAGAACAGGTGACTCAAAGGTAGTGACCCAGCAAGTGTCCTTAAATCTAAACCAATGGCCTCCCTCAGAGAAAGGATGGCAAACTTGGATCATATCGACCATCCCTTTTGTCCTTCTTATGTCCGCCAAGGACACTCTGAATGGCACCACACTGCTCCCTTAGCCACCATGAATCAATGGGGCCTGGCAGAGGAATCAAACCAACTTAAGATTCTTGCCCGGTAATTTAGAACCACTTTGAAAAGCACTACTCAATAGGACTACTTCGAAAGAGTAGCAATTTATACCAGGCAAGAAGCCCAAAACATTGATTTCATTCATTTTCACTAACAATGTAGCCTTTTAGGTAAGTAAATGTGCACTTGCAAAAAAAAAAAAAAAAAAAAAAAAAAAAAAACTTGGGGACACTTTTTTTTTTTAAAGAATGAAATGCTTTCCACTCTTGCCAGTTGGGGAACAAGATATCAAATGAATAAAACCAATCCCAAAACAACCTCTGTATGTGATTTTGAATGTGGTCTCTCCAGAAGTAACCATTCCATGCATCCAACCTCATGCTAATGTCAAGTTTCGTCCGTTCCGTTCCGTTGTGTCTTTCCCTACAGTGACTCACACAGAGAAGTAAATGATTAAGTTACTGTCCTCATCTCCCAAGTTGGCATTTTTTAAATTTATTTATTTTAAATTAAGTCATATGACATTTGGAGAAACTCTTAGTTCGCTGAACAGCATGATCCAAATAGAGTTTACACATTGTAACAATATTTATCAATAATTGTCAAGTGCTATTTGAAAGAGAGTTTCACCCTTCATGCCATCCGATAATCTGCTTTTCTTGAACTAGATGCGTTTCAAGGTAGTTGCTTTACTGGTGCTCCTGACAAGTATAATATCAATTTAATAGACTGGGCTTTCCTTCAATGAGGAGGAGGGTCAAGGGACAGATGAACAGAGTAGTTAGTGACCAGTTCTTTTCAACATGGTCAAAGGAAGCAACTATACGGTCGAATGGTCGAATGATGCTAATGAATGTACCTGTTTGCTCTCTTCTCCTTTCAGGAAAAAAAAACAATTAGCTTGGCCAGAGATCATCAAAAGTTGGGGGTAGGCTCGAGTCTACAGAATATTCATGGATGGATCTCTGCCTTCATACATCTACTTCCTTGGCAAAGCATAAAGGACAACACTAGCCTATCTTGATGGCTCGCCACATTAATCTCATGGTCCAGAAATGTCTGGAAACCCAGCCATGATCAAAGGTCCATTGACCCAACAGTGAAAAGATCCAGGTGAACAAAATGGTGGCCATAAGCAAGATGGCGTCTCCATGAAAGGGCACTATGACTCCTCGGTCACCTGAACGGGGCAGCACCTTCTCTGCTGCCCAAGCTAGCCTGGTAAGACCCTTCTCTGCCTTTCTCTAGGCTCAGGGAGGTCACTTCTCATAACTGTCTGTCATTACAACAGCCCCGGCTTCATTTCAACACTCATTCATGATAAGTAGTGAACATGGAAGTTCCAATTCCTTACGCCAACCGTCTCCTCACACCATTTGGAGTCTACTTCCAGGCCTCTGAGCTGCCGGACACCCAGAAGTGTCCCAAAGACTCTGGAGTCACCTACAGAACACAGCCTGGTGCCTCAGAAGGGGTCCACATTTCCTTAGTGGTCTCCCGTGGAAGCCACTTCCCCTTTTCTCTGGTGGCCTTCATTCACCTCCTCTGAAGAATAACTTTGAGCCTCCTGTGTGATCTGGCAGGAGTCACGTGGAGCAGCTCTGCTATGAGGGGAATGCTGCCTGCTCCAGGCATCCTCACTGGGTCCAGTCCTCCCAGGCCTGGTCAGCTTGGTAAATACTGACCCAGCATGCCTGGCCTAAGCCAAAGCACCATAACCCCCCTTTGCCGGCTCTTCACCAGAAAAGAAAGCAACGGGCTGCATCTAAATGTGACTGACAAGAGGGGGGACGATGTGTCATAAGCCACAGTGACCTAAGAAGAGATGGTTGGATCTGCTTGGGTCTTGTCCACAGTCAGATAACAGGATCCGTGAGAGACCATTCACATTCGCCCAATCTCTGCTTCTCACTTTGCTTCCTCTTCTTTTTTTTTTTTTTAATATTTACTTTTTAGTTGCAATTGGACACAATACCTTTATTTTATTTATTTATTTTTACGTGGTGCTGAGGATCGAACCCAGGGCCTTGCACATGCTAGGCAAGCGCTCTACTGCCGAGCCACACCCCCAGCCCTGTTTCCTCTTCTTATTGGCCTCATAGATCTAAAATAAGCTATTTTTTTTTTTTTTTTTTTTTTTTTTTTTTTTACTAAAGTAGGTTATACTTTCAAGCATCTTAGAAGCGAGCATGTTACCTGCACAGTGCAGGTACGGTGTATCGTTATTGTCCTCAACCAGAGTTTCAAGTAAGAGGAAGGAGGAGAAAATTCAGACTCAAAGATGCAAACAAAACAAAACAAAACAAAACAAAACCACGAGTTCCCTGCACCACCCACCATGACTGCACCATCTCAGTGGAACGAGGTTCTTGGGGACCTCCCAGCCCCGTCCTCTCCTCAGGCCTCAGGATGGATGAACATGAGTGAAATGTGTGTAACTGATCACAAATGGTCCTTGTGCCACATTCCACACCAGCGCTGACCAGCGCAACGTTCCCAGGTTGAGGTAGTGCACCAACCTGAACTGAGTCCTAACCAGGGGGTGGCTGCTGATCCCTTGACTATGCCAGTGCAAAGTTACTCCAAATTGGAATTAAATGGCCACACGCGGCAAGTGGCCTCTGTTCTGAGAGGTGCCCTTCTAGACCTCGGGCTACATCACCATCACTTTACTCGGACTACAATGTTTGGACATACACACTCTCCCCCCAGCTCACCCCACCCTGCTCATTCCTGCTGCGTACTTACTGGCACGTTCCATGAGTGGGAGTCCCACTTCCTTAACGGAAGAAAAGGACAAGCGCCTGTCCGATGGAAGAATGGAAAGCACGTTAAGACTTCAGATTTCTGAGTGAAAGTATTAATGTGATATATTGAATTCAGTGGGGTCACTTCCCTCAACTCATGTAATGAATAGATACTTTTAAAATCATCCACAGCATGCAAGATACATTAACGTTTTGTGGATGCTTCCAGAACACGGCATGTAAGGGCACACACTGTGCTTTGTGAAGAATAGGAAATGTCAACAGAAAAACTCCTGCAGGGGAGGATAATTACATTTTGCTTCCCACTCTTGGACCTTTCCAAGGTCCACCCACCCAAGTTTGGTTTGCTCTCCAAAGAGGTTCTTGTGAGAACACAGAAGCTATTGTTCCCACCATCGCTCCTCAATCGAGGCTTTGTCTCCAGGCTTTACAAGACAATCTCTCTCCAAGAAAATGCTGTGGAATATTTGGGCCACATGGTGTCAACTTGGTGGTGTTTATGCAGACCTTCTTTGAATGACCAATGGACAGTTCGCAGGGGGCCTTACACTGAAGACTTAGGGACCTGGAGGCCAGGACAATCACTCCCCCAGAAAAAGGGAGAGGCAACTTGTGAGAAGCTAGCAGAGCGTGGGGAGCTCTCTGCTGGCTTGTGGGGTACTGCAGTTTGGATCTGAAATGTCCCCTAAAGGTCGATCTGTTGGCCTTGGTCACCAGCCCGTGGCACTGCTGGGAGCTGGTGGGCATTTTAGGAGGTGGGTTTTAGTGGATTCACGTCCCTGGGGCCATCTTTAAAGGAGGTCTGGGACCCAACACCTCCTCCCCCCTCTAACCCCCACCTTTCTCCTTTCAGACCACCATAAGGTGAATAGGCTTCCTTGGCCAAAGGCTCCCACCA
This sequence comes from Tamias sibiricus, assembly GCA_025594165.1. NCBI lineage: Eukaryota > Metazoa > Chordata > Mammalia > Rodentia > Sciuridae > Tamias > Tamias sibiricus. The sequence continues at coordinate 85,473,870 of CM046663.1, read as the reverse complement.
TGATACACTGTCCTGCCACAGGCCCAAATCAACAGGGCCCGGTGACTCTGGACTGAAGCCTCTAGAATCCTGGGCCAAAGTAAGATTTTCCAGCTCTAAAGCTGATTCTCTCAGGCATTTCGTCACAGCAATGGAGAGCTGACCAACACAGGCAGGTCCATGAGAGTCGCTCCCAGCTTCAGGACAGGAACCTTACTGAGGTGTCGGGAACACTTCTGATGATAGACAAGTACCCCCTGCAGAAACCTGCCCGTCACAGCAGTTACCCTGCAGGTCTGGAATCCAACCCGTCAGGTTGTGCTGAACAGACATTTTACAACCAAAAAACCTGCCAGGGATGGAAAGTAGAGGCCAGTTTTGCAGACGCCAGGAACCAAAATGTCAGGCGACTGGAATACATCCCCATTCAGAGGTGCACATCCTTTCAGAGAGTCTTTCGTGTGGAACAAAGAAAATACCAAAGACCCAGAGACCAATGTTCTTGCTCATGAAATCATCTCTTGGCCTTCCTCTTCTCAAAACTGGAACCGCCACCTTGCCAGCTGCGCAGACCAGAAATCTGAGCTTCATCCTCGACTCTTCTTACTCTCAGACCCAAGACCCCACTCCTTAGCAAATCCTGTCAACTCCATCTTCAACATACACCTGGGACTCCACTGCCTCCTCTCACCTGAACTGGGGCCGTATCAACCCAACCCTCCACCATGGGGCTCCTGGCCCCTGCAGCCCACCCTGCTTAGCAGCTGGAGTGGTCCTTGTGCAAGGTCAAGTCAGATCATGTCACTCACAATGAAATCTAAACTCCTGGCCTCCTGCTACTTCCGCGGGCTCCTTGCCCTACCACATCATCCTGCTCATTGTATTCCAGCCAGAGAGGCTGCTTTGTTGTTCCTCCGATGCATTTCTACCTCAGGGCCTTGGCACATTCTCTCCCCTCTCTCTCAAATACTTTTAGCACTATGCTAGGTGCAGTGGCACATGCCTATAATCCCAGCAACTCAGGAGGCTAAGGCAAGAGGCTCATGAGTTCAAAGCCAGCCTCCACAACTTATCAAGGCCCTAAACAATTTAGCAAGACCCTATCTCAAAATAAAACATAAAAAGGGATGGAGATGTGGCTCAGTGGTTAAGTGACCTTGGGTTCAATCACTGGTGCAAAAAATAAATAACTTTCAGCACTAATACATGGCTTATTCCCTATAGATCTCTGCTGAACGTCATGTTACCAGCCAGCTTGCCTGGTGAGTTATAAAATATGGATGCCCAGATGTGCACATGCATACCACTACCCTCTCCCTCGTTCCTTCCTTCCTTCCTCCCTCCCTCCCTTCCTTCCTTTCTTCCTTGCTTCATTTTGCTTCTCAGCACTAGGTACATTCTGGCATATGATGGAATCGGTTCTTTTCCTGGCTTTCTGTATGGGAATGTAAGTCCCACAGGGGCAGGAATATCACCTGTTCAGTTCACTCCTCCGTTGTGAGGCCTAGAACTGCACCTGAGAAGCGGCATGTGCTCGCACACCCCTGCAGGTTCTTTGTGAGAATGCCTGGGTGGTTCTTTCACAGAGCAGAGTTCTCTGGATACACATGGACGTGGTGACACAGACATCACGAGAAGGCCGCCTCAAAAATGTGGACCACTGCCTTAGAACACAACTGACACAAGCCGAGGGCATTCAGAAAACCTCGTTCCAGGAAAGGCTGTGCTCACGCACTCTCTGGAGCACTCCCTCCAGTTCTCCAAGTCCCATGTGGACGCATCAAGGCAGAGCCAAGGTCAGACAGCAGGAGGTACAGCTGTGTCCCAGCTGCCAGGTGTACGGGAGGGTGTGGCAGCTCCTTTCCACTGCTCTGGTTGGAGGGCACCTGCCCACCCAGCATAAATGAGACCCTCCAGCAACAGCAAGGCTTGGTTGGGGGGTGCTGAATTGCCCTCTGCCACCTACAAGTCCCCCCAAAAGACGTTTTTACTCCATATGCCTACGTCAAAGGGAAGAACTGAAAGGTATAGATTGGAATAAAGTGGTGGAAGGGGGCGGGCTATCTCTTCTCTAGGATAAAAGTGTGTTTTTCCTGCATGACCTAATTTTAATTCCATCTCTTCGGTCCCATTCGTAATAGAGGTTGACAGTCCCAGATGTCAGGCCCTTGGAGACAGCATCTGCTTATCCCTGAGGATTAAACTAAATGACTTAACCTCTAGGATGGTGAGTCCTCCCCTACAGTTCTGCAAAGGGAAGACCAGACCGTGCCCAGTCCACACCACCAGGACACGGAAATCACGGCCCTCCACTCATTCTTTGCAGGCCAGGGCGTCTCACGCAAGACCTGACTGTAGCAAAAGCTCAGGAAGAGCTTGACAAACCCGACGGACTGAAAAGAGCTAACCAGATAGTTCACAGATTGCCTGTTCACGAGAATGGTTCAGATATACACTGTCATCTATCACTAGGAATAGACACGCTTTTAAGCATCAAGCAACAGGCATGACAGGAGTTCACAATGAGTATGTAACTGTAGACACCAGATCTGCACCCAGCAGGAAAGAAACTGTTTTCCAGTTTAGAAATCACTTCTTAGAATTTCCCATGTTGTGATTAATTTAATTTCAATACTTAATGTTACTCAGAGTAACATTAATGTTAATTCTTTCTTGGGCGCAGGAGAGGCATGACTGGATTTACTAGTCTGTGTGCACACGTACCAGGCCAAGCGTGGGGTTCCTGCCTGCCGCGGCACTGGCGGCAAGTCTTGGCAGAGGACCACATGGCACCTTAGTGCCTGGCGATGGTCTGCGGGATCAATTCCAGGGGTCGGCAGTTGACATTGACGGTTTGAGCACACAGTATCACAAACATTAATGAGTTATAAAATATCATCCCGCTAAGTCAAATTGTTTGCACAGGGGGAAAAAAAAAAAAAGCACTGGGAACTGCTGTTCCCACAATACCCAGAAAAAGAATTCATACCATATGATGAGCCTAATTAAGATGTTTGGGAGCTTGGTAAAAATAAATAATTATGTAATGGGGAAAAAGATCAGGAGAACGTAGAATCGGAACATTCAAATGCCACACAGGCTGGGATCCCACCTGGTACGGAAATGGCATCCATCAGATCTCTAACCGGGAGCTGCTGGAACAGGTGGGAACCAGGTGTCACTCCCCCCATCAAGACAGAGACCACCTTCGTTGAGGTGCCTAACCTCTCAGCACTGGACTTACAGTGTGTGCCCTACGTCATGACAGATACTACGGACAAAATGACAGACGACACCATTGCTGCCCCCTGGGGTCTTGAAACCTAGAGGAGAAAATGAAAAAGTGCACGGTGGCATGGTCAGCAGCGGGCACACGGGGTCACAGCGCAGGGCACAGTGTGGACGGGCTCCCGCATTGCTAGCGCTGGGGCTCCATGCTGAAGTTTGCCCAAGAAACGAGGGACAGAAACATTCCCAAGTGCAGACGGGAAGGCGGGAAGTCAGGAGGAAATCTCAGCATTTTGTAAGCCCACTCGCTGAGGAGTGTGGAGTTTGCCCCAAAGAAGAAGGAAAACCAGGGACGAACGACACGCTCAGATACGCAGCAACAAACCTTCAACGCTGCGCATGGTTCCTTATGGAGCAATTAATGTCCCCCCACACACAACACACTGCCCCTGGAAACCTCGAGCCGTGTGAGGACAGGGATGGCGTGGCTTGTTCAACAAGTATTCCTATTATACATGAAGGAGTGGGGTCAGCGCAGTACTCAGTGAACCCTAATGGATCAGTCGACCAATCAATAAGCATTCTCCAGGGCCATGGGGCGAAAGCAGGCCACCAAGGGAAGTAGACAGGCTGATGAGCCACAGGAGGACATGGGGAAGAAGGTGGCCTGCTCCAAGGAAGTGGTAGGAGCAGGGCCCACAGTGGGAAGCAGGAGCACGGAGCTGGTGGCTGCCTGAGGACAGAGTGCACAGGAGACACTGAAGGTGCTGCCTGGGGTTAGAGACGGGTTGGAAGGGACAGAAGCCCGTGGTTTTCAGCAATTTAAGAACAGGGTATTAGGGACAGTAGTAGACACGCAGATCGCGGGGGGGATTATGGACCAGCAAATGAAGCAACCCACGAACAGAAATGGGACCTGGAACACACAAAGGGCCATTGCAGAGGTCATTGAAGGGGGCATGAAGCCATCAGTGAGCAGGCAGGGGCTTGGAGCCAGGCTTCAATCTAGAGGTGGTGACAAACGGGCTCATTTTGTACCCAATGATGCCTCTCATTAAGCCCAGAGTGACTACCTGGAAATGATGGTCGGAAAGCACCCGCTGATCTTATTAAGCTATTTGCTATAAGCATTTCAATTTCAGTTTTGGAGAGGGCTAATAGCTAAAGTCTGAACTAGACTCTTCATACAGGAAGGTGGCGGCTGGAATGCCCTCTCTTGTATTTCAGGGCAACTGGAACCAAACGGGCACAACAAAATTGCCCCCACTTCCGACACACCCAGCGCTGCGGCTGGTTCTTTTCATGACAACCAGGATCCACTTAGGTTTTGAATTTCTGCAGACTATAGGAGGCATAATGAGGATGGTTTAATGTCTAGTGTGCACCTGGCTTTCTCAGATGGCAAGTGACATCACTAAGCAGTCACACATCTTCTCCAAGGCTCCCTGAGATGAAGGAAAAACACTCAGAAAATTGTGAATGAGATAAAATGAGAGGCTGATCCAGTCAAAAAGGAGAACTATGGGAAGAAGCTGGTGCTCATGAATTTTAATTTAGAAAAAATTTTAAAATGAGCACATGTTGCATTTTTACCCCTTCAAAATTAAAACACTGTAGGTTCCAACAGAAGGGGACATGAACTTTGTTACAATCTAGACTTTACTTTATTGAATGAAATAATGTTCAATGAGAACATTGGCACTGTGTTTTAGATACTAAAATAATAAAACTGGCACCTTTTGGAAAAGTAAAGGAATGTGAAAGCAGCTTTTCAAATCTTTCCTTTTTTTGAGATCAGAACATGAATCAGACCAGAAGTTAAACAGAACCCTGTGTGCCTTTGGGTCCAAGAGAGCTCATCTTGCTAATAGGAATGACATTCCCCATCTACCCAACAGGGAATGAGTCCTCAGAGAATTAGCAAATGTGAACCTCAGCTCAAGAGTCAACAGCCAGCAGCTAGCACTGCCTAGCCTAGCTTTAATCCCCAGCTAACTCAAATTACCTTGAGGCACACTGAGATCCTCCAAATGTTAGAAATTAACTTTCTCACTTCACCAAGAGACAAAAGAAACTTCACTTGTAAATATAACCAGGAAAAAAACACCAAGGAAGAGAGGGACTAAGCAAGTCCAAATGAATAAGTGGAAATGATTACTCTGGAAAGTCTCCCAATCCCTCGTCTTACCAGGAGAAGGGTAAAGCCAATCTGTCCCTGCAACCAATTCCATAAAGAGTTATTACTATTTTTCCCAAGGACCCACATTTCTACTGAAGCCACCTGAACCACCTAGTTCCTGGGGCTCTAATTTCTAGCTCTCAGATTGACATGAGCATTTCTCATGGACTTAACTTTGTCTTGTAAGTACTGCGAGGTGAGGACAGGGTGGGGTAGGGCATAGGTAGGGAAAATTATGGTGCTGCCATCATGGACATCATAAGGCATATGCACATAGAAGGAAAGGTTGTCCAAGTGTAGGCAAACACAGCTATCTGTAAAGGTGACAGTGTTCCAGATATACTATATGCAGTGTCCAATATGGTAGCCACTAATGACCACACATGTGGCCATTCAGAACTCAAAACATGATGCACTGTCATACCAGACAGTGCAGACTCTTCATCAGCTGTCCTCCCAAACAGGAAGTGCTCACCAGGAAAATGTCAGGATTTATTAAGTAAAGGGTACATCCTTAAATGCAGTCAGCAAAAACTCCTATCTGGGGCAGTGTGTGTCCTCAAGACCAGCTAATTAATTACTCCCATCTTCAGAGATATACAGACGAACCATAATACAGTTTCAGTTCAAGGTGTAAGCCGATTAGGTCAAAGCACAACCTTTAGGTTTATTTCTCTCAAAGTAAGAGCGGATTATCTTGGCAAAGTGTGGACTGGCTGACAAAATGAGAAGGCTTATTATCAAAAGATTTTTCACAGGCTTAAAAACAAAAACCAACTCTAATGTGATAATGAATTTCAGCACTGGCTAGTGTCACACCTGAGGACTTCAGTTCTGTCTGGTTTTTCTCTTCTTCTTTGTTACCTTGCCCCTCTATGATCTGGGTGATTGCATCAAACCTCAGTAAACTCTGCTGCTTTCTTAGGCGTTTAGAAAAAACACTAAGCTTTTAATCGCCATATGTGGCATTTTCCGAGACTGGCTCCTGCATTCAGCTGTTCTGAAAACCTCAGCGAAGAATCAAAGCCACAAATAATTTTAGTCTTTCTTGACACTAATTTTGCATAAATAGCTTCCTCTCAAACTTCCGTCTTCTCCTTGGAATGAATAAGATGTCCTCATTTTCCTTATGAAAATTCCTAACTAAGTCAAATTACAGAAAGCCACTTTCTTTCACCAAAACTCATCTACAGATTACAGCATTTGTGTGGAGTTATCTTGTTTAATCAAGTCAAAACGTTCCTTTTTAACGTACTGAAAGACAAATCCTTTGCAGCGCACGTGAAGTCCTTCATTATACACAGAAAAGTGTAATAACATGTGCATACTGATAAGCACAGTTATTTTAGTAAAACATCTTCTAAACAGTGGGTATAATGATATCTCATTTTTATAGCAATGTCAAAAAATATTCAACAGGAGAACATTTTCCAGAATTTCTCTCTGAAGATCCAATCTTAATTTTTTTAATCCTCTTTGATATAAATCATTTCTAAATATGTTTGTAATTCTGTTAAGATTTTAAACTGAGAAAAATGAATTTTAAACTTTTTATCAAACATCCACTGTTATCACCAGCCTGGCTGCTGTGCACCAAGCCTCTGTGTCTGCTTGTCAAGTTCCTCAGTTGATTTTCCAAAGCCAGAGTTAGAGCCATCAGTTCTCACAGCCTGAACTGTCCAATCTCTAGGTTTATAGCTTCCAATTTTATTTTATTTTATTTCTTGGCACTGGGGATTGAACCCAGGGTGTGTTTACCCACTGAGCCACATCCCCAGCCCCTTTTTTGCATTTTATTTATAGACACAGTCTAGGTGAGTTGCTTGGGGCATTGCTAAGTTGCTGAGGCTGGCTTTGAATTCATGATCTCCTGCCTCAGCCTCCCGAGCTGCTGGGATTATAGGTGTGCGCCACGGCGCCAAGCTCCAATTTTCTATTTCCCAGGAACAATAATGAAGCCTGTGTAGATTAGTGAGTTACTCATTCTTTGAATGAGGAACTAGGAAGTAAAGTACATGCTGATGGGCGAGGATTTCTGCCAGCTGAGGCACTAGAGGTCCCATCCCCTCCAGCCTCCATGAGGGCTCTGCAAATGTACTAAAGGAAGTTGGAGGAGGCCAGGAGCATGCATGTCTTCCAAATGACAACTAAAGTCCAAATTCCCATTAAGATAAAATTACTTGGGTAACTGACTATTAGCCAGACTCAACGGCCTTGGATCATTCTTGTAGTGATCAGAGACGCGTGGCTCGCCAACGGCTGAGGGGTCTCTACCGCACAGTTGCAAATGTCAAGACTCATCTTCAGTGTTGGTCACGAAGCCCATTTTCTCTTTGCAGTTGGCACGATTTAATTTTTACCCTTAAAACCAGCCAGCGCTAAAAGCACCTTGGTGCTCTGCTTTTTAAAGACTTCTGTGCTTGCTTAGAGGAAGGTGGAAACCTGAAATAAATGTAGATTACAGTGGCAGTAGTAGACTCCCTAAATTCAGGGCAACAAGGACGTCCAGGCTGGAAGGCAAACTCCCACTCTGCCATGGAAGAGGGTGGCAGGAGCAGACGCAGACTGCCACCAAAAAGTCACGCTTTGGAAAAGCAGCTTTCTAAAACAAATGACTTCTTCTCAGCTTTCATTAATAAGTGTATTTCACTCTTGCTTTTGTTATTTATAATACATAATTATCAGGTTTTTTAATTACATGAGTACTACATTAGTATTCCATGAAATCCTTTACAAGTTCATTTCAAACAAAAGCAAACCTATCTGTATTTTTTACTTTTCTTGGTGGAAATTCAGCCAGAATATCACAGGGCTTTGGGAAAAAAATGAGAAAAATGAACAGAGTCAATTAAATTGACCCAACAATCTGAAAACAAGTTTGGAAGAGAAAAGTCCAGTGATTGACTCGGTCGTGCCGCTTACTCTCCAGCCCTGGAGCACGGATGATAGGTCAGTGTCCTGCCAAGCTCCCCTCGGCCTAGTGGACTGGCCAGGAGACAGTATGGTACAGAGAGCAGGGAGGGGGACATCCAGGAAGGACCCTGCAAGAAGGACTGTCTCAGTGGCTGTGGCAGAGGGCGGTTCAGGAGGGCAGAGCAGCAAGGCCAGGAGGCTGGCACTTCCCAGCATGGTTTGGGGCCTAAGGTAGAGAAGCAGAGGGGACGCAGGGGATACAGAAGAGGGAATGGACGGCCCCAAGCGCGTTAAGGAGTCTGTTTTCTCCGGGAAGCTACTGGCCATTTCAAGCAGAAGTGACTGGGCTGATTTGGGTGCAAAGGCTTGGTCCCATCTGGAGAGGACAGCCTGAGGTGAAGTGAGGGAGGTGGGCACAGCAGGGCAGGCTCTGGGCACTGGGTGACCGTGGTCACGGGAGCAAGGGCTAAGGGAGTGGTGGAGAACACCTGAGTAGGTGCAGCAGAGCATTGAGCAAGATGTCCAGGGAGCAGGTGGGCGAGAGGCACAGGGCGGCGCCAGGGAGTGGCCTGGCACCGGGGTCCGAGTCTCTGCCTAAACTGCACCTGTACCCACAGAGCCACAGCCACGGGCCACAGCCTTTCTGGAGATCACATGTTCTTACCCAGGATCCCCAAGTTACAGGACCAGAGCTCAGGGCTGCAGGAGATATACCATCTACCCCCTCAACATCTCTAACACCTACTGGACGGCTGCCACTCCGCTTCCCAATTCAGCCCAATCTCCTCTCAAACTGGACCCAGCAACCCTTTCAACTTGCTCTGCCCACTGTGACAGCCACTAGCCACTTGCAGCTAGAGAAACTAAAATTAATTAAAATTAAATTAAAAAATTCAGTCCCTCATTGAGCCACCTGACAAGTGGCCACCAAGGTGGTGAGAACACAGAACACTCCCATCTTTATAAGGGGTACCATCAGACAGTGCCCCTGCAAGCTAATAACGTGCAGGATTCACTTTATACAGCACGGTGGCACACCTGTAATCCCAGCTACACAGGAGGCTGACGAGGAGGATGAAATGTTTGAGGCCAGCCTCAGCGACTGAGAGAGGTCCTGTCTCTAAAAGGGCCAGGGATGTAGCCCAGTGGCAAAGTACCCCTGGACTCCATCCCTAGTACTGAGAACAAAAGAAAGAGAGAAAGAGAGACACACACAAGGGGTGAACAGATTTGATTTTAACATAAGGCATTTAGCTTCCCAATCACTTGAGTATTTCAACATTCTCAGTGAAGAGACTCAACGTGGGAAGCAGAAATAAACAGCACTTCAACATTCTGTTAAATATATAAAATATTTAAAAGAGCTGTAATAGAAGTCATCAATTTTCATACTGGCACGTGGAGCCAGATATTGTTTCCACTGTACTTATAAACTGAGTATTTATTATGCTGCCAGTATGAAAAAAGAGCATTAAAATAAAAAGGACACCGTGGCCTAGTCCCAGCAGGTGTCAAAAATCCTTTATAAATGTTGACAATTAACATTGCTAAATTTACAACATAGTCCATGGAATCAAGACGTGGAAAGCCAGAATCGAAGAATTGCTAAACGCTGCCCTTCCCCACATAGCAAGTCCTGTGGGCCTTTTGTGTAGGTTTTCTGAGACGGAATCATTATCATGCCAATGCGTGTATACCATGTGCACCCTGAATCAGCAAACGGCTGCCCCAGGGAGCAGCTATGAGGCCTGGATCTCAACCCCCTGGCACATCAGAATCAAGTATCGAGGTACACACTTGCGTCCACCCCATTGTCCAGTCCCGGACAGTGTCCTTGCAATGAGACAGAGGAGGGTAGGCCAGGCACTTGCGTATCTGAAGAGTCCCGAGGAGATTCCAACATGCACACAGGGTTACAAACTCCTGACGAGGATTAGACTAAGCTTTCACATATCCTCCGTGCTCAACAGTAAAGTCTCACTATAGACCTGTAGCAGAAATTGCAGCTCTTCCTAACAGTCCCAATAATATTTCCATTAAGCTCAATTTAAAACAATATCCCACAACTGACCAGGTCAGAAGATTTTGACCCTGGCTGCCCATTGGAATCACACGGGAAGCTTTTGGAAAACTACCAATGCCCAGGTCCCCTGTGGACCAAGTCAGTCAAAATTCCTGGCAACAGAACTTGTGTGTGTGAGCAAAAGACGTCAGGAAGACTGACAGGTGGCTGGGGCTGAGAACCACTGCACTAGATGAACCAAATGTCACATTTCTTCAGAACTTGAACCTGAAATGGAGCTGCGATGGTTTGAATGTTTGTCCCTCAAAGGCCCATGTTTTGGAAGCCAGGTCCCAGTGTGGCAATGGTAAGAGGCAGTGGGACCTTCAAGAGGTGAAACCTATGGGAGGTCTCTGGAGGTGCTGCACTTGGAAGAAAGCATGGTAGTTCATGAGACCCTGGTTAGTTCTCACAAGAGGGTTACTTTAAAAGAGTGAACCTGATCCTTCCTTAGTCCCCGACTTCCTGTCTCATCACGCAAGCTCTCTATTTTTTCCCTCTCTTGCCATGATGACATCCATCATGTGACTCAGGCAAAGGAGGCCTCACCAGACAGACGTCAACACCATTCTCTTGAACCCCCAAACTGTGAGCTAAATAAATCACTCTTCTTTATAAAGTATCTAGCCTTAGGTATTTTGTTATAGCAACACACAACAGACTAACATATAACCTTACACCTAAAACAAGGCCAAGGAAATCAGATTCCTTCCATTGAATCTTTGTCTGTGTTGCTACAACAAAATATCTAAGGCCGAATACTTCATAAAAGTAAAGAAGTTTATTTGGCTCATAAGTCTGGTGACTGGGAAGTCTAAACAGCATGGCACTAGTGCCTATTGAGGGCCCTAGGGCTGTGTCACAACATGGTGGATAAGTAAGTAAATGTGGAGAAGCATGTGTGTAAGAGCAGAAGCAAGAAAAACAGCCAAGAAAGTCAGACTTGCTTTCTAACCACCCACTGAAGTTAACCAATCCAGTCCTATAGGACAGGCATTAATGGCTTCTGAGGGTCATTCCCTGACACCTGGTTACCTTCCACTGGACCACACCCCTTGAAGATTCACCACCTCTCAATGCCATTACATTGGGAACCCAAGCTTCCACCACATGCACCTTTCAGGGACAGAACATGCCCGAAATCCAGGGCTTTGCCACTGGCATGTGAATTCACCCTCAAGGCTGCATCTAGAAGGTTCTTACAAGAAATCTTTGCTTAATTCCCAAGCACTCCTCTTCCTCCTTCCAGTGTTGGTTTGTAACCAGCATGTAAAAGTTGCCTGTTGAATAAATGGAACCAACCTAGGTGGATACGGATGGTCATTTTATAAATAATGAGTAAATGAATCTATTTCTTTATTAGAGAAGATCCAAGGGCCCTAAAATGGTTTGCAACCCTATCCTGACTGCATTTAGCAAATTGTTTGGAAAAAAAAACAAATATTTGTGTTTAAAATGTTGACACATATTATATTAGTCAGTTCTGTGTCACTGTGACCAAAATATCTCACAAGAACAATTCAGGGGAGGGAAGATTTATTTTGGGTCCTTGTTTCAAAGGATTTAGCTTTTGGTCAGCTGGTTCCAAGGTAGAAGCATCATGGCACAAAGGCGTGGCAGAGGAAAGAGGTTGATCTCCTGGCAGCCAGGAAGCAGAAAGAGACGGAGCCAGGGAGAAGATAAACCCTACCAGGCTATGCCACCAGTGACGTACTTCCTCCAACCAGGACCCACTTCCCTGGAGTCCATCAAAAGTGGATTAATCCACTGATGAGTTCAGGGCCCTCATGATCAATCACTGCTAATAACCTCTCCTCTGAACCTGTTACATTGGGGCCCATGCTTTGGGGGACATTTCAGATCTAAACCATCAAAATATCAGTCAGCTGTCACCACCAAAACAAAGTTAAGAAGAGAACCAAAAAAACCCTACATGAGAAAAGCAACAGTAGCTCTCATTCCCCCTCCCCTGTGTCTCCCTCTCACTCCAGCCCTGCTCCTCACTGTGTGCTTGGCAGGCACTCAGGTCTCAGAGAACACACAGATTTTGTAAACCCTATGCAATCACATTGCGCACTAGAAGTTCTTTTCCTGGGAACCTAACCACTGTTTATATCATGGCATGGGCTGGGGGGGGGGGGCGCGGGGATTCTGTCTTTGGAGCTTTTTGAATACCAAAAAGCTGACTTATTTAGGCTCTTTCATGAACCAAAATCTAACTAAAAAAGTAATATAATATCAGAGACCATTTTAAATGAGAAAGCAATCATTCATATTCTTTCCACCCTAAACCAATTATTTCAAACTTTGTGGAGGTCTTCTGTTTTGCCTACTGATGCAACATCACCATCCAGTTTGTGTAATTGAGGCTTACCTATAATCTTGTATGTTGGTTTCTTTTTAAGTTCTTGTTTGGCTATACTGTTGAGGATCAACAGCTCTATCAAATGGGCCAAGTGGAAGGTACCGCCCAAGGAGGAATTCTGGCTCTACATCACTAGCTGTGTATAAATCCCGGATGCCCCAGGCAAATTCAGGAGCCTCTGATCATTCTAAATGCTTGTTGTAGAGATTCTGAAACACCCACTAATCTAGAAATGGATCTCGTCCTTGGCATTTTGGGTCCTCTTTCCATCAATTACATCAATAAGGGGAAAGCTGAACACAGAGGTCTAGCTGGCCTTGGGTGCTTAATGCCACCAGTGACAGGCCATGATGGCTGGAATAACATACAGCTGTCAGCATTACACAAGTGTCCTCCACCTGAAGCATGCCCCAGAAAAAGGAAGAAGGGATTTCCATGTTGCTTCTGCCTCCTGAAAATGGCACTCACCCTGTCTCCTACCTTTCTGGTTTCACATGCAGATCACAATCTTGCAGTGCCTCCATGAAAATGCTTTCCAAATGCAGTAAGAAATCCACCCAATGAAAGAGGATCTTATGTTTCTCAGCTATGTTTAAATGTTACAACAAAGCATACTGTCTGCAGCCTAGAGAGCGACCAGGAGGTCACATTTCTGCCATTCACCAGGAAGGCTTTATGCTCTTCTCATGCCTGAAATTGCTCAGGCACGAGAATGCCAACCACTCATCAGGAAAGTGGGGCATTTTATATTTACTAATTGTCCCAATAGTTCAGCTCAAGTCTTTCAGAGATACAAAAAACAGAAGGTGGGGGGCACATTTCCTTTCAAAACCTAAAAATGTTAGCAATTAGTCTGTTCTACCATATATATCGTATGTATGATATATTTCTCATATATAGTATATATACACATTTCTCATCTCATATATATTTAGATATAAATGATATTTATGGTGTGTGTGTGTGTGTGTGTGTGTGTGTGTGTGTGTGTACGCGCCAAACTACATTCCCATGCCTATTTTATGTGAAAGCAATTCCCAGACACTGCTTATTTCACACATAAATAGTGTTTAAACTGTGTTAAACTGACTTTTGAATGACAAGAATCTGAATTCATTTGTTAGTGTTTATGAAATTCTGTAACACTGGAGACTAAGTCGAGGCATGAACTTAGTACAGAATCACACATAGAAAACCATAGCCTCAGACCTCTCGTAGCTCTAGTGTTACTTTTGAACATATTTGCCAGATAAATACAGCCCCAGATCAGGAGCTAATTCACTGCCTCCCTCAAGGACAGCAAGATCCATCTAGCATCATTTGGTTAAAGCTTACTTGGTAACAAAATTGTATTGCTTGGAGAAGGGACAGATCCTGTCACAGACGAGTTATCTATTAACTAGCCTGGATTAAAAGCTTGAAGGAGGAATAAATTGATCTGAATACTAAATTTACCTAATGGACAGGTAAGACCCTGACATTTGCAAGGTGTTTACTTATTTGAATGACACTAGTTCCCACTTTGGGTCTGGTTTTGGATGGTCAAGTACAACTTAGAGCTGATGAATAATTATTTTGCTAATGCTTATGTTTGGACTAAAATCCTCTCAATTGGGTTATCTAGGCCTTTTGATTTTGCAAAGTATGAGAAAGAAGGAGAACAGAGAATTTTTAAAGGAAAATTATTTCTATGTTAATAGTTTGTGTGTGTGAGTGGCGGGGGCGGTGGGTAGGGGACAAAGCAAAATTAGGAATTAAAGTTGGGCCATGAACTTTCAAACTCCTGTCCTAGAAGTAATGGAAGTGGTAAGAAAGACCCTCTTTCCTCTGAGTCTCTCCTCCTGCCCACAGAAACCTGAGCTCAGTGAAGCTCAGCATTTCAGACAAAGAGAAACCCGAGCAGCCGGCAGTGCATTTTCTAGACCAAGCCTGGCAGCGTGTGCTGGAGAAAGCTCCAGGGAACGTGCCTGAATAACCCGCAGATATCTCATGTCCTCATTTATCATTTTTGAAATCTTTTCTCTTTTTTCCTGTAGTGATCACCCTGACAAAATGAGCAAGCCTACCAGGTGTGAGCAGCAAGGCAGCCCAGGTGAAGAGGCTCAAGCCCACCCACATGGGTGGCCACGGCCCTGACACTGCAGGGCACAGCCCCTCAGACTTGGAGTTTGCAAACTCCATTTCTTATCCTTGGCTGTGTCAAACAGTGGGTTCTGTCACTTTTTAAACAAAGACTTAAAAGTGGCTACACGGATCATCGGATGACATCTGTCTCAAGTTTCTTTTTGTAAGGGAAAGATGAACTTTGCAATAAGGCAAACATCGGTTCAAATCCCTGCCCTGCAGGTTCCTCCAGTGCTTGACCTTGAGCTCCTTCCTAGAGGTCAGAAAACAGCTTTCACAAAGCTTAGTTTATTAGGGGCACTGAACTGCTATCCCGCTACATGCCCAAGAGCATTCTGGACTTCACAGGGGCTCTGGAAGCAGAAGCACTTCTGGATTTCATCATGACCTTGACAAACACCTCTGGAATGCCTGTAGTGTCAGACACTACTGTGGACAAAGAATTTAGACTAGGACTCAACCCTTTCAAACCCTGAATATTCAAGAGCAGCTAGGGCAGAAGCCAGGTGTGGTGGCACACACCTGTAATCCCAGTGACCCTGTGTGCTGAGACAGTAGAATCATAGGTTTGAGGCCAGCCCTGGAAACTTAGGGAGACCCTGTCTCAAAATAAAAAATGAAAAGTACAGGAGATATAGCTCAGTGGTAGAGCACCACTGGATTAAATCTGAAGTATCCCACATACACACACCAAAAAATAAGAATGGCCAGAGTCCTAGTAATTCTTGACAAAATTGAACAGTTCTCTCTGGAGTGCTGCCCGGTCTTCTTTCTGTCCTGAGGCCCCACTCTGAGCCCCATCCTTACAATGTCCCTAATGGCTTCTGAAATGTGAGCTGATGAGAGGCTCAAATTTGAGTAGCAACCATAGCCCTGGGGCAGGAAAAGAAATCAAAATAGGTAGGAAGCAGACCAAAGAGAAGGAAAGGACCCTCCCTGGGGCTGCACATCTTCCCCCCAGCCCCCCACGCACACCAATTCTGTCCTCCAGGCCTGCCACACCTAATTTTCTGAGAAATCTACAAACCTCAGAGATCCTGTAAATTCATTCATCTATGAAAACGGTCTCATTTTGATTAAAGTTTAAGCACACTGCACTTAAGCTTTATGATGATGATGTCTTTTCAGATGAGATGAAGGTGTATTTTAAGAAAACTATAACACAGCCACATTCCAGACCTTATCTAGCTAGAGGACGTGATGTCAACCTATGATCCTGGAAGAAGAGCAGGCCACCGTGAAGGAATCATGATCCACCATCAGAAATCAAAGACCTGAGTCCAGCAGGCTGAGGCCTTTTCCTTTAAAAGAAGATCCAGGAGTCCCCAAAGTGCTTCCTCTCTGAGAACGGGCTTGTTCACCTCTCGTTTCCTAATAAAGCTTTTCCTCTTTGCTATAAACCTATGCATCCTTGAACTCTTTCCTCTCACCTGTCAAGAGTCTGGCCGACAGGGCAGAGGTCTCCCCTGCCCTGGAGAGACATCCTCATAAGAAAGCTGGCTGCGCACAGGACGCCTGCCTCCTGCAGACTGGAAGCTCACTCCCTGTCCTCCATCAGCCCCCCGGGAGCATCGGATCTGGCCAGCATGAGGCATCTGGTATCATGCTGGCATGGCCTCAGTATACAGGAACCTCAGGGTGCCACGCGAGGTCCACATGCGTTCAATCAGCACACTGAGAGCACACAGACTCTTTTCAGAAGAAGGGACAAATAATTTTACCAAAATTTTAAAAGCATCCCCTCCATACAAGCAGTAAGAAGTCACTCAGAATATAAGTGTACAGTGAAATAAAAATTGTATCATTATGGGGGCTGGGATTGTGGCTCAGCGGTAGAGTGCTCACCTAGCATGGGTGCATCCTGGGTTCGATCCTCAGCACCACGTAAGAATAAAGGTGTTGTGTATAACTAAAACAAATAAATATTTTTTTAAAATTGTATCATCACGGAACATGATGAAGGGCATGCGTGTGTCTGTGGTCCTCAGGGAAAGCACTCAACAAAGCAGATTTTCCCAAGAAAAACTGACCAGGCATTCTAAGTCAGGCACAGCTTAAAAAGCAAGACCTGATAAAGCCAAGGTCCATACATGTTTAAAAACAGATATATTTAAAACCCAGTATTTTCCATACAAAGAATTTAGGGTGGACTATGAAAGAGCTTTTAGAAGTTAATTGCAAAGCTGGGTATTGTGGAGCACACCTGTGATGCCAGCAACTTGGGAGGTTGAGGCAGGAGGATTACAAGTTCAAGGCCAGCCTGGGCAACTTGTGAGACCCCGTCTAAATAAAAAATTAAAAGGGCTGGGATGTAGAGCATCCCTGCATTCATTCAACCCTCAGTCTCCAGTATTAAAAAATAAAAAAAGAATCGCAAAGCCACCTTGTCAGATACACTAGTTATTTGTTAATGAAAACGCATGAATACCTGTGGAGACAGAGACCTGTGATGGGCCCTGACCAAATAGGAAGGGATTAAGGCTCAATACCTGCTCTAGTAATCAAAAATGAAAAGTGCCACTGGAAAATAACTTAAATTTACCTGAAAATAATGATTCTCTTGGTATTAAGGCTAAATATGAGGCTAATTATATTATTTCCTCTTCTGTAAAATTAACTATTCTCCACCTAGGGATATAGCTTAGAGGTAGAATGCAAGCTTAGCACAATCAAGACCCTGGGTTTGATCCCCAGTACCTCCCCTGCAAAAAAAAAAAATTAAAAATTACCTGTTCTCAAAGCCTTTCCATTGGATTCAGTACACCTGATTCATTTAGGTCTTAAATAAATAACAACTGCCTTTATTTTTACCTGAAAGCATATTTTTCATTTGAGCAACCCCCACTCATTTAGCCAATATGATCCAAGTAGTTAAGAAACATAAAAATTAAAAACTAGCCAGGTGCAGTGGCACACACCTGTAATCCAAGCAGCTTGGGAGGCTGAGGTAGGAGGATTGCAAATTCAAAGCCAGCCTCAGAAACAGAGCGAGGCCCTAAGCAACTCAGTGAGACCCTGTCTCTAAATAAAATACAAAAAAAAGGGCTGGGGATGTGACTCAGTGGTTATGCGCCCGAGTTCAATCCCCAGTACTAAAATAATTATATAAATACTAAATCTTCTCTTCCCCTACCTCTTATTTTTCCTCCATTTTTTTTTTTTTTTTAATTTTTATGGTGACTATAGTTGCTCCTCCTCTTCTTTAACAACTACAATAAGGCAAAGTACTCAGTGGCCATAGAAAGGTTACTTGGGACAAGGCTCCTCCCCCAACCATTCCCTCACTGTCCCAAGAATTTAGCATGAAAATTGGGTTTCACGGTTCTGTGGTTATGTGAACGTCTTATCTTTTGGAGATTCAGTCTGGAGTGTTCAGGAATGGAGATTTCGTGAAAAGCCACCCAGTGGGACACTCCACTGGTCATTTATATACTTTTCTGTACATACGTAAAACACTTCAAAAAAAGGTTTATTAAAAAAAAAAAAGAATACTGAAAGATTCTGAGGTTTGCAACTTACGTTTAAAAGGTTCTAAAAGTCAATCAATAAATCAGTGGGGGCTGGTGGATGGATGGCCAGGTGCGTGGTAAGGAATATGGCAAATGCTCATTGTTGAAGATGAGGAAAGGGTATGTAAATGCCACTTATGTTTTAAATTCTTATGATAAAAATTTTAATTGGATTTTCTGTGCATTCCTACAGGTAGTTTTAGTGACTAACAGGAACAGCCCTCCCTGGAGGAGAGCAGTCTCCAGCCAGAGGGAAGGGAAGCGGAACAGCAAACATTCCCAGCGACCACGGGAGCCTCCACCTCGGGAGGGCTTCAGCCAGCCTCCACCTCCAAGTCCACGGAGGCCACTGGGAGCCTCCAGATTTTTCTACACAAAATTTGGAAACAGGAGGAAAAAAGAGGGCAGGAGAGATAAAAGCAACTTGAGTAACTGTCAACCAGGAGGCAGAGGTTGTGTTGTCCTATCCACGGTAGCAAAGCCTCGAGGGTAAAAAGGAGGCTGATCCTCTACAGTTCACGAGTGAAAGCACAAGTTCACATTCACATTAGTCGTAAAGGAGAATTCTTTCTGGGAGGAAAGTCCTGTATCTGAGCCTTAGGCTACCCCTGTGAGCCCAGCCAGGACGTTCCCATGCTACTCAGCCTGACAAACCCTTCATGACCCTCTTGTCCCAATTTGCTGAACATGGATGGCGACCTTAGCTCCCTCTACCTTCTTACTGTAGCAGTGAGCCCACCTAGACAGTGAGTGACTTGAGGGCCAACACCCAAGCACAACCATGAGCAACTGCGTTTCCCCTCAAAAGGATCTCTATGACCATTTTATTGTCTATATTTATAAATATATAAATTTATATGTACATATTTCATTGTCTATATAATAAGACAACTGTTATTGTTTATGTTGTCACTACTTTCATTCCTTTTTATAGATCATGAAGAGTCAAAAACAAACCCCAAACAGAAGCTCATTGCTTTTACCTGGAAAGATCATCATTAGAACTGCAAGTGAAGATTTTTTTTTAAATATGGGATTGACTGATCTCGACATGACTTTGATGAAGACACGCTGATCAGGGGTCATTTTAATGTTAAAACACAAAGCCAGGAAGTTAGCAGCATTTATAAAATATTCAAGATCTATCATAATGAGGAGCTGGGACTATGGCTCAGTGGTAGTGCGTCTGTCTCGCGTGTGTGAGACCCTGGGTTCGATCCTCAGCACCACATAAATAAAGGTATTATGTCCACCAACATCTAAGAAAGAAAAAAAAAGATCTATCATAATGCGACATAGAGTCCCTTAAGTCAGTCATCAGAGGGAGAGAACATGATTGATCTAGGGTGTGGGATGAGGTGCTGCCCATGAGGCTGGCTGCTTCCTCCTGACCCCACTCCGTAGCCCCACCTCCAGCAACAGGAGCACCTGAGGGCTGGACCCACATAGTCCAAGTGCTCTGGGGAGGGCCGGGCAGCACACCTATTTCCTGCTTTGTAGTCTTCCTGGTGTCTCGACTGCTGTTCTGCTCCAATAGCACAAAAGCTCCCCACGGACAATGTGAAAGATAAATGGGCTGGGCTGTCCCACTCATGTCACGTAGGGACATCAAAGTGTGAATGTCACGTCATTTTCACTCGTCTCGAAACGCTCTTTTTCCTTTTTAAAACACTTAAAAATGTAAATGGGGATAGAGTTTTGGTTTTGCAAGATGGAAGTTCTAGACATGGGTTGCACAAAAATGCTTGTTTGCTTAATTACTGAGGCAAACACTCAAAAATAGTTGATAAGTTCTTATGTCATGTTTGTCTTACCACAAGTTTTTTAAAAATTTACTTAAGAAAAAAAATGTCAAAACCATTCTTGGCAACCAGGCACAGTGGTGCACACCTATAATCCCAGCAGCTTGGGAAGCTGAAGCAGGAGGGTCCTGAGATTAAACCCAGCCTCAGAAAAAGCGAGGCGCTAAGCCACTCAGCAAGACCCTGTCTCTAAATAAAATACAAAATAGGGCTGGGGATGAGGCTCAGTGGTTGAGTGCCCCTGAGTTCAATCCCCGGTACCCCCACACCTGAAAAAAAAACATTCTTGGCTCGTGGGCTGGATTGCCATCTATCAACCCTGAGGTAATTGCACCTCCCAATTTCATTTTGGGACGCGAAATGTGCTACAGATTAACCAGAAGTTAAAACATTAGAAAAGTCAGAAGGAATTCTCCTTTCGAGTATGAATATGGACTTTCACATTTCACCAGAGAACAGCAGTCAGAAATCATCAGCTACTGGCTTCTGCCACAGGCCTCAGTTAACCCTGAGCCTCTTGGAGCACTTGGTGCGGGGGTGAAGGGCTCCCCACACGGTGGCAGACTGCTGGGGTGCCTGCTGTATTTCTGCGGGCCTTGCCTGGAGGCCTGTGAACTGTGAGGCACATGCCTTTGGCCTGTGTGATCCTACTGAGCTGGAATCCCTCCCCACAAGGGAAAAGAGTGGATCTGAGGAAAGACCCATGCACAGGCCAACATCCTACCAGGGAAAGGGGCTTGGACCAGGGGCTTCTGTACCTCCCTGGCCAAACCAGAGGATCTGGAGAAAAGTCTAGTACAGGTTTGTCCTTAAAAGTCCAGGGTAAGGAGGAGCAGCCTTGGAAAGGGCATAACATATCACCAAGGGCAAAACAGGCTGGATTTACAAACCCAGGTGGACTTCCCACACCAACAAGCAGATGAATGTGCAGAAGCCAAGCTGATTCAAAGCAGTGACCATGACACAGGAAGACAACACAGTCAGTATGGCCCTCACTGCCCCAAGACCAAAGGGTCATGCCGGAGCATGCGTGTTTCAGAATCTGCCTGTGTTAATGCAGAAATTTATTTTCTTCCGGTGACAACAATTTGTTCAACACCGTGGTATAATAACAACCCCTCACTGTTCCTCTGCTCCTTCCTTTCACAGTTTTCATTGATATCTTTTATTAAGAATTAAAAGAGTATCCCTTTAAGCCGGGCGCGGTGGCGCACGCCTGTAATCCCAGCACTTTGGAAGGCTGAGGCAGGAGGATCGCGAGTTCAAAGCCAGCCTCAGCAATGGCGAGGCACTTAGCAACTCAGTGAGACCCTGTCTCTAAATAAAATACAAAAAAAGAAAAAAAGGTCTGGGGATGTGACCCAGTGGTCGAGTGCCCCCGAGTTCAATCCCCGGTACCACAAAAAAAAAAAAAAAAAAAAAAAAAGAGTATCCCTTTAACTCAAAGGCAGTAGCTAGAAATTGTGAACACTTTGGAAACTGGTTTGAAATCTGACTTCAGAAAAGTTTCCAAAGGGGATTGTTCCAAAGAGTGATTCATGACTAACCTGGACCTCTTGCTTCCTCAGCAAGCCAGAGAATGAGTAGGCTCTGTGTTGGTGTTCACACTTCAGTAATGAGAGCCAGCATTAACTCACTGTGCATGGAGATCCAGGCCCACGAGCTTTACCTACATTATTTCCTACAAAGGACAAAGTCAGTGCTGTGAATCCTGTTTCCAGAAGACAATGAGGCTCAGAGAGCCAGCTTGCCCAAGACCACACAGCTAGTAAGAGGTCAGACTGGGAATCAGGCCCAGATCCGGGACACCAAAATTAAAGTGTCCTCTTCTGTCTTGCTGCCTCTCTGCTAGATCACATAGAAACGGCATCAAATAATGTGAAAGATCATTGCTGCCGTGAGCTGGAAGCCCATTTAAGTAAACTCTGACCTTTGGGTTATTCACTCTCCCTAGTCCCACCCTCCCTATCTACAAGAAATGGGTTGGTGCAAATGGAGGGAATTCACTTCATGCCCCGTGACACCAATTTTGCCCTCGTTAGTCAGTCACCCTAGGGCAAAAAATAAGAAAATGTACTTGTAAGTCATTTGACTGTTTTCAGCTTATTTTTACTGTCACATAGGATGATCTACATCACCCTTAGGAATCGAGGGGTTACTCTGGCAGGATAGAGAACCTTACATCTCAGAAAAAATGGCCTAAGCCCAGTGCAGCTTTACGTAGGGTTCCGCATTGGCATCGGCTGCCTCCCCCGACCCATGACTGTGAGGTCTGTGATGACATCCCCAGATCCACAGGTCACAGAGCCTTGAGCCAATATACACAGGTTGGAGCAAATATAATTGAAATAAACACTTTCAGAATTCAGCATTAAGGGCTGGGTATAGCTCAGAGATGGACAGTTCAACTACCTAATTTTATGGACTTAAACAGCTAGAAAAAAGCCAATAGCCTACTGTAAATTTACCAGCAGGGGAGTGTTGAGGAGGAGGGGAGAAACAGCATTACATAAAAAGGTCATAATCTGCTGCCCAATGGTAACAGCTGGCTCTACCCAGGGATTCTAAGCACCACCTTCAGAGATGCCCCATGCCACCATCTTCCCTGTGCACACATTTCAGAGAGTGTTTCATTCATTTACACAAACCCTCTATGAGCACCTAGTGTTGTAAGAAAGTGCTAAGAACAAAGTCCACAAGGTTCAGCCACAGTCCTAGCTGAGAAATAGAGAGGCATGCACCTCTCACCTGGGATCACCTCCAAGCAAGGTTTTGGAAGGGGGATTGTTTTCAAGACGAGGTTAAGGGGTGGAGAAGAACATGAACAGCATTCTAGATAAAGGAATTGCTATATGCAAAGGCCCCATCCTGCCACACTGGGAAGGCATCTTGGAACCCAGAGCCAGGCAAAGCATGAGGGAGGGATGGAAGACGTACATGTGTGCCCAGACCATCTCCCGTGACCATCCCCAAGTAGCCTGGGGGAGATAAGATGGGCATTATTAGTTCCATTTTGCAGACCAGGCAACTAGGACAGACGCAGCAGCCATCGCTCTGTGGGCCCCTGCTGAAGACTGGCTCACACCTGCTTCCTGTTCCTCCAACCCACCATCCAGTGCTTGGGGCTCAATAAAATGGTGACTTATTCAATGGCAATGGGAGGTGATTTTCCAAGGCCATGAGTAAATTAGTAACAAAATAAAGTAAGAATCAAGAATGCTTCATGCTTATCACAAGTCATTTGATTTCCAAAGTAGGCAGAGAAAGCTAATAAAACGTGGGGGGAAACACCCTGAAAGAAATGGTAAGCGGAAAATCAATTGAGAATGTCACCTTATAAAAGGTCAAGGTTCACAACCAACCAGGGAATCCATTCTAAGGTAAATATCACTTGATGGTTGGAGAAGTTATTTTATGAATGTGCCATAATTTACACAGTACTACACTATTGGACATCAGGCTAAATTTTTGTTTATGGACTATGCAGGCTTTCCTTAAAAGAAATTCCTTCAAAGAGCAACAGCTAATCAAAAACCTATGGTTTAAAATTATGTATTAAACCATGAGTGCTTTTTATTTTCTTCTCTATGATATTCATTATTTTATGAATTTTGAATAATAGACATATCCTTTTGGGGAGCAGTTTTAAACATAAAGGCAACTATAAAAAATAATAGAAAAGTAACAATATGTCCCCTATCCAGAAATGACAAATAATACTTTTTCATATTTGTTTCAGTCTTCTTTTACAGAAGTACAAAACATCATGGACAAAATTATTTCCATTCCTTCTTCCTATCTCAAGAATTAATGAGTATTTTGCATTTTGTGTGTATTCTGAATCTATTTAACACACCAAAAACATCCATAAAAATATAGACAACTGGTTGTATGCATGATTTTAAAATGTAAAATAAACCATACTTTTGTATTAGTCAACATTACATTTCTAAGGTTGACTTGTGTTGGTACCTATAAGCACAGACGATTACTTTAACACTGGTATGACATTGCTTTAAATATGCCACCTTCCGTGGATCAAGTTCATTTATGGACATTTAAGCTGGTTCTAATTTTTTCCTCTAGAAAATCCATCTGGTAGGGGCTGGGGGGCTGTGGCTTAGTGGTAGCTCACTTGCCTGGCATGTGTGAGGCACTGGGTTCGATTCTCAGTGCCACACATAAATAAATAAAATAAAGGTCTATCAACAACTTAAAAAAATATATATATATAAAAAAAAAGAAAATCCACCTGGTAATAACTGCCCTTGTGTTTATCTTCTTGGGAGATGGCAAAAGGTGTCTCTCTTGAATTAAACATTGTAAATGAAAATGCTGTTTAAGATGAAACCATATGAGGAAAGGAATAGGCGACTTGGTTAGCTCCTCTCTCTATGATCCCTGTCAACATCTAAGTCACACCACTCTAACATTCACACTCTTCAAACACCCCCTACACCTCCACACCCTGAACAGTAACCAGATGACCTGCTGAGTGACCTTTGGCCTGACAGATAGTCCTGGCAGATAACTGGCCCTATGTTCAGTGTTCTAATTTTATTTCTTGGGGGGGGGGGGGGGGGGGCGGAAATTGCAACCAGAAAATTTCTTTCCAGTGGTAACTAACATCAAAAAGCCATTTCAACACATTAACTCAATGCTCACGAGGCACCTGGCCTGTCTTCCCATGATTCCAGTGAATACAAGATGCGTGCATTTCAATGGCTCCGCCTGGAGCCCCCGGTTTCCATGAAAACTGCAGTTCCATCTTTTCATCTCTGTTTTACTGCAGGTCTTTGCCGATCTTCTCAAGGAGCTCAGCTTTTCATGATTTCCAATGGAAAAACATTCAATTATCTCACCAAACACAGAGGGAAATCATATTTATAAGCTGCCTGTGGCTGTTTAAGTGTTCCCAAAACAAGCCGAGCGTGTTGTACATTACAGGTCCGGAGGCTGGAGGAAGAGGAATACTTGACAAATGAGAATAATGTGCTATCAACTTGCAGGAAGCACAAGTGGCACAGGAGGGTGGGGAAAGGACGGATCTGCAGAGAGATGCCAGCCCTGCTGCTTCCTGCTGCTCCGCCCCGCCCTTACAAGCAGGTTATGTCTCAGAAGATGCCGTCTATATCACAAATGCTGGGTTTTTGCGAACATTAATAAGTGCTCTTCCTATAACACCACAAACTCCTTCCCACACACAATTTTTCAACCCCACCACAATCTATTCAAAGAAATAGGCAAATTTCAATAAAAAAGTAGTAGGCAGACACACAGATGCAGGGAGCTGATTTAGACGTGAGGAGGAATACTGTCGGATCCACAGAGAGACAGGTGAGCGTGACGCTAGGGAACAGCAGAAGGCATCCATCAGGAGGTGAAGGCAGGCAGACACCAGGAGACCCCACTCCTCACCCCAAATTCCCAGAGCTGAGGAGTGGGGTCACCCACACACTGGCTCTGCCAGCATTTCCTGGGAGACACTGGGCCCCATCTCTCCTGCCTAAAACCTCACAGATGAAACAAAAGCACAGGCCACCACAGTGGTTCCTCACCCAGAGCCTGCCACGCCCTTCCTGCTCACCGGTCACCTCCTGCACAACTCTGCACGCACCTGTCCCCCAGACCCCCACCAGCTGCCCTGGTTTGGATACAGTGTACTACTGCCCCAAAGCCCATCCTGTCATAGCTTGGTCCCCCAGTGTGGTGGTGTTGGAGGTAATGGGTCCTTAAGAGGCGGGGCCTAGTGGGAACTCCCAGGACTGGCTCCTCCCCCTTGCTCTGGCTTCCTTTCTTGCCTTGGTGACCTCTCCCTCTCCCCAGAGCTTGTGCCATTAGGGTATCATCTGCCCTGAGAAGACACAGCTTAGGGGGCCCTCACCAGAGGCCCTGCTCTCTTTGGACTTTCAGCCTCAGTAATTATGAGCTAAATAAACCTCTTTTCTTTATAAGTACCCAGTCTCAGGTATTTTGTTACAAGAACAACAATAATAACAACAACAAAAAAGTCTCAAACTCATGTCACTCCTAGAGTTGAAGACGCCCTAATAATTTATTAATATTCCCAAACATCACAGGAATTAAATGTGAACATAAATCTAGAATCAGGCCAGTCTCCCCAAACCGCTTCCCTGCCCCTTTTTTAACTGATAGAGGAAGGACTTGATTCTCTCTGGCTTCCGTGGATCTGGGATTGCATCCCAGCTTCTGCTTCTGCTCTGGGCTCCGGAAAACCTGGCAAGAAGCAGGGGGAAGGTCATTTGAAACACTGGTACATTTTTTTTGGCAGAATAAAGTCACTAAAACAAGATTGTGGCATACGTGTTAGACATTATGGCCTCGGGGCAATGTGAAAAAGCCTCTGTAGCTCAGGTATTGGGGAATCCCAAAACCAGGGGACCAACCAGCAGGTGGAGAAAGGAGTGTGGGCAGTCTCAATAACACAAGTGCACGTGGGCCAGCCTGGCTCAACCCTCAGCGTTCTGGTTTCACAGATCAAATTGAGCTAGGTGAGGGCACAGGACACAGTTAACCCGGGAGGCAGCAGGACTCTACAGCTGGACTCGACCAGGAGGACGGTGACTGCACTGGCTAAACTTTTTTTATTTCTAAACATAGAACAAACCAGAGAACAAAGAAAACTTTTAAAGGAAACCACACTTCATCCATGAGTAGGCCACAGAGAATTCTGAACACGTGAGTAACAGCATCTTGAAATACAAGACAGGCGTGGTGTGTTCTGAACAGTCAGATGAGCCACAGGTAACTAAATACACACAGAACTCAAGTGCAGGCTGTCTTTTTTTGTGGTGCCCAGAACCCCTAAGGGGCAACTAGGCAGTATCCAAAGACATAAATAAGAAATAAGGAGACAAGCCCCGTGATGTGTTCAATCAGCTCACACTGAGTGCACAAAAACTCTTTTCAGAAGAAGGGACAGATAATTTCATCAAGTTTTTAAAAGCATCCCCTCCCTACAAGAAGCAATAAGGCACTCAGGATATAAGTGCACGGTGAAATAAAAATCGTATCGTTCAGAAACATGATGAAGGGCATGCGTGCGTGTGTGTATCTGTGTGTGTTTACTTGCATTTACCCAATGTCAGGTTTGGCTATAATAAAATTTTCCTGGCTGCCCACCCAGCAAACGCAGTTTGTACATTTAATAAAGGC
Source organism: Tamias sibiricus (assembly GCA_025594165.1). Classification (NCBI taxonomy): domain Eukaryota; kingdom Metazoa; phylum Chordata; class Mammalia; order Rodentia; family Sciuridae; genus Tamias; species Tamias sibiricus. Next base: position 85,446,533 of record CM046663.1, on the reverse strand, counting down.
CAGATCCCCAGGGAGTTCAAGCAGGAAAGAACCTTGAATGATTAATTATCCTGAGTCCCTTGTTTTATAAACATGCAAACCGATTCTGAGGTCACTAGTTCTTCTACACACACACACACACACACACACACACACACACACACCCCTTTCAATTCTCTTTAAATTTCCCATTTTTACAACCCTGGTATAGTCCTGTCTTAGTTCATTTTCTGATGCTATAATAAAAAGTACCACGGGCTGGAAAATTATTAACTATAGAAGTTTATTTGGCTGGTGGTTCTGGAGACTGGGAAGTCTAAGAGGGTGGTGTGAGCGCCTGGTGAAGACCTCTGCTGCCTCACAACGTGGCACAGCTTCAGCTTACTGGAGATGTGTACTGTAGCCAGGGCCAGGCTCATTCTCTGCAACCAGGAAGCCAGTCCCACAATATAAACATGAATCTGTTCATGATGGTTACAACGGCAATTCAGTCCCAACGTGAGTGCTGGAAGGGACAGTGAGGCCAGGGCAGTTCCACAGGCCACCTCCCCTCCATCCAACCTGAACCTTCAATCCCGAAGCTTAAGGCAAACGCCACTTGGTGTCCACCAAGGACCTCGTTCCCTGTCTACTCTTTCTCTGAAGTGCACAGGAAGTCAAGTTTTCAAATAACCATCTAGGAAAGCAAAATCACATGTTCTTAGGAATATTTTTTTTTTTAATCTTGGAATTTGGAGTTTTAAAATCCCACAGTAGCATTTTTATAATAGATGCTGTGAGACTTCGTAAGATGATGGTCTGAGCTTCTGGCTCAGTGGCCCGCAAGCCTGGGGACACAAATCACTGGTCCCTTGCTGGTGGCATCAAGTCCTGAGGGAGGCAGGTGAGTGGGGCGACATGCTGGCAGCCCCCAAATGAACTTCTAAGACTTATTATAGACTAGCAAATCAGACTGCTGATTAAAACCAATACTGAAATCAAGAACGTTGTCAATTCTTAATTAGCAAATGAAATCACATAAACACACATGAAGCATCTTATCGGATGGCAGTTTTACTGGCTTGCTTGACCTAGAATGTGCCACTTTATCAAGAGGACAAGGAATTAGATGCCAGGCTGGGATTAAAGAGACCCAAGAAACAGCTAGTGGTCACCTCTAGCTTTCTTTCCCTGTCATCTCTGCAACTATTTGGATTTTTCACTTCAATCTATGCTCTTAGAAACGTCACCCTTCCATAGTAAACAACACCCGTTTAAGGTCACAATTGGTAAGCAGGATGCCCAAACGGTCTCACGCACTGCCAAGATGTTCTGACGCATCTTGGTACAAAACCATACTCCTCAACTAACTGTTAAGAGCTTTTAAAGGAAAATCTGTGGAGACTGGAAAGATTTCCTAACTTGCCTTTCCCGTGTTCTATTCATGATATCGTTTTTCCTCTGTTTAAAATTTAACTTTTTCAATTGACAAGTAAAGCTTTTAGCTAAACAAAGTACATATTGCTTCACATCTATTCACTGTGTTTTCAACACAAGCCACCAATATGTGACACACTGAAAGCTGAAGCTTAGATTTTTTGTGTGTGTCTTGGAGATTTGAACCCAGGGCCTCATGCATGCCAGGCAAGCGCTTTACCACAGAGCCACATCACCAACTGAAGCTTAGAAAAATTCAGTGTGACAACCCATCGGGGTCCTACTGCTTAAACAGGGGTCCAAATGGATGCACAGAAGAAGGAAAATGGGCATTTTTCATTGGACACAATGAGACAACATCAGCAAGCAAGATTAGCGAATCCTACTCTGCCACACCTCCATCCTCAGGTCCTGTCACAGCCTTGGTTGTACTAGGTAACTATCACTGGCAAGACCAGTGTTGTTTAAAAGACCAAGATGATTCCTCTCAAAAAAGCTTGAGCCAGGAGAAATATGTTGAAGTTGAGAAAAATAAATGTTGCATTTTCAATTGAAACATTTTCCTTTGTATTCAATTATATTAAAGATTTTTAATAACTGAGGTGTGATGATGGTAATAGTGGTTGTGTTGGAAAAAACCTCTATCTTTTAGAGAGATGTGCCGAAATAATCATAATCAAAAACCAAAGTTTTCTTCAGAAGGCAAATCTTTGGGTTGGTGAGCAGATACTTAAACATACATTTTATAAAATCATTACCATTCATCCTTCTTTTTATTGTTTCTTTTATTAGAATGGTGGTAACATATACATAACATTTTCCAATTTAACTGTTTTTAAGTGTACCGTTGAGTGATGGTAAATACATTCCCATTGTTGAGCAACCACCGCCCACTCTGTCTCTAGAACTTTCTCATCTTGCAAAACTGTGCCCATCAATCACCAACTCCCTGTTTTCCTCTCCCCACCCACCAGCCTGTCAAACACCCTTCTGCCTTCTTTCTCTATCACACACAGAGTTTCATGAATCCAGAATACTAACATAATAAAAAAATTATCAGATTTCAAATAAAGATGTTGTCTAAGATATAGTATACTATTGCTATTAATTCCATTTGCAATAAATGTATCAGTGAACATTTTCAATTGTGCAGAGCTGCATATGAATAAACTATAATCTAAGGGGATTTATGGCATAATTGTTAACATCACATCTTTGGATGGATAGTTTATTTCTATTATTTCTGCAAGAGCACTTCTCAGAATCTACCAGAACAAAGTTATGCACATTCCTAAGATTTTTGATTAGCTGCCAAATTGCCCACTAGAAGGGTTGTTGCTTTAACATCTACTGATGTTTCTAATATTCAGATAGATTGTTCTAGATATGGGGGAGGGGAGTGAGGCTGGGGGAGATTTGGACAAAGACCCACAGTGCCAGCTAAATGTTTACACTGCACTTCCTCCTAGTCTAAGCCTTTCCCACGTGAGGGATGCCTGACACTAGGCATAAGAAACCCATAATGGTTGGGAATCGTCATGAGCTAGGAGTCAGATTTCCAAAGGGGGACTTGAGTCTATTAGGTAAGTTGAAGATGTGATATCACCCTTCACTCGCTCTTGAATCTGCCCCATAAGACCATTAAAGAGGTGAACGGACAAAAATGCATATTTCATCTTCTCCTTATTACTAACATTTTTCAAAGCCAACCCAAGAAAGTAAATTATGATTAAATTATTGTTGTTTTGTAATATTTTAAGGTCTCAGCAAATCAATGTATATCATTACATAGCAACTATTTTTGCATTTACAAGAAAAATCACCAATAACATTTACTACATTTTCATCTTATGTCTTGGCTATTAACTGAGCTTATTTGGGGGTGGACAAATGGGATCTAAAAGGGACCTTTCTACTTTTCCTTGACCCAAATTCTATGTAAGGTGAAGCTAAATTCTCTGGTTATAAAAGTTCATTGTTTTAAAAATTCCTTCTAGAAATAATTTTTTTTTAACTTTGCCTTTCAATGTTTAAAATAAATTTTTTTTCTTAAAGGAGGGGGCATAAACGAAACATAGTCCTAAATGGACTTCGATTCTTTGCCCCAGCTGTGGACAAGCACTCCTGCATCTCCTGTGATTCTTCTCCCCATTTCCCCCAATGCCATCAGTTATGCTAACATATGTTTTCACTTAGAGCATTATGGATATTCTCTAGACAGTCAGTCTGTTGAAAAGAAATTAATCCCAGCAGTGAGCCTCAATCCTGAATTCTCAGCAATTTCATGTGCATGCATGGTGAGGCTATTTATACTGAGGCTGAATCTGAATATGTAAACAGCTGCTGAGGGCCAGGCTCTCATGCATTTGGCTTAAGTCTCATCCGGCATTTAGAGCCACAAGGCAGAGAATGCATTTCTCATCAGTAGAATCTCCACAACCTTCTCAGGATAGCTTCCCATTCCTTACCTTAGCACGGAGCACCCACTTTTCACTGAGCACCCACGAGGTGGCAGGAAGGGCTGATCCTTTCAAGTGTGCCATCTAGTCCTTCTGAAGGGACTGTTCATCCCCCAGGGAGGCAGGCATCATCCTTGCCCACACTCTACAGAGGATGTGAGACTCACCAAAGTTTGTTCAGAGTCACCGGTAGGAAGGCAGAGCCAAGATGGGGACATTCATCTAAGTCCAAACTCCAGTGCTAAGATGACAAAGGGACGGGTACTTGGGGCCGAGTGGGCTGTTCAGGGATGCCTACACCTTACTGACCACCCACACCCTCCCTTGCTCACCTTGCCTGCAGGACCCACAATGAGAGGTCAATTAGCCAAGATGGTTGCAAAACACCAATATCTGTAATGGTCACCTGGACAAGGAGAAAAAGTGGCCTTTTTCTCTCCTTCCTCTCTCTCTCTCTCTCTCACTCTCTCTCTCTCTGCACTGGGGATTGAACCCAGCAGCACTCTACCACTGAGCCACATCCCCAGCCCTTTTGTTTGTTAGATTTTGAGACAGGGTCTCAAACTTGCAATCCTCCTGCCTCAGCTTCCTCAGCAGCTAGGATTACAGGTATGCACCATAGAGTGCTATTTTGAAAAATGTTCAAAACCAACTGAAGAGCCCCATAATGTGTTAGGAAGAGAAAAAAACTGACCATTTGTTCCAAATCCACAAAGAAACCATGTATGCACATATACACACACACACACACACACACACACACACACACACACACACACAACTATGGATTCTGACCCCAAACCCAGTGATTCTGCCTCTACCCAGGGCTCTGTTAATTACAGAAAACTCAAAACTAACCACACGGCCCAGTTTAAACTAAATATTTGCTGTGAAGTCACTCAGCAACTGTGAAGGAGAAAGGAGAGGCACAGGGCACACCTAGGCTGAAGCTGGTGGGGTGACCCTGGGCCAAATCAGCAGAGTCCCCCACAGCGCACTCGGCAGATGGGCTGCCGTGTCCCACCACATCCGTCATCTCACAGACTCCCACCTGTTCGGTTGGCTCCCTTATTCTCATTTACCAAATATTAAAACCCAGGTCACAGTTGAAAAGTCACAGAAGCAAGATTTGAATTCAGTTTGGGTCCAACATCAAAGTCTCTGTTGCAAGACTCAGTTTCTTCACTCATGTGCCAGGTCTGAAGACTGGCCTCTAAAGGTTACCAGACTGGTTCCCCCACAGCAGTGCAAGGGCACTCTGTCCCACTCTGCAGGAGCACTTAGTAAACAGAAACTATTGCCACTTTCCTCATCATCACCCATGGCCACCACAACCAGGTTATGGAGACAGAAAAGGCTGAGCTCTGGACGCTGCCAATAAACAGTTACACAGCGCTCCTTAAAGCTTCAAATTACTTTCACCTCCTTAAACACCCTTTTCAAACATTAGAAACTTAACATTTTTCCTCAGTGAACGAGCTTGGCTTGGACATCGCCTTTGTCGCAGCCCAAATCAACACACAGCTATGGGCTCCCCACCCTCTGCCCTGGGTACCAGGGCCACCAGGGCTTTCTCCAGCCTTTGGAATTCTACCTCCCCAGAACCAAGTAGCTGGTTTTGTTTTGATAAGAGCTACTTTAAAAATCTCAGGGGCCCACGCTTGCCAAAATCCAGCTGAAAAATGTTGATGTCCAATAAGATGGACATGTTCTTCTAAAAATAATACCCTGAGAATGTGGACAGTTATATTTTCCTTGAAGTATCCGTTGTCACCAGGACTTACAGAGTCACCAACTCGAATATGTGAGCAGCAGGTGAGCAGTGGATGCCTCCCTTCACACCCCTCACACCCAACGTCATGCTGTCAGAGGCACAGGCAGCAGGGGGAGTCAGTACTGAAGACAAAGCGTTTAAAGAATGGAGAACAGAGATGGCTGCCATTTTCCAAAAGCACTCTCTGACACAGCCGGGCTTCTCTTTACAGAAGATGTAATGTGGAAAAGTCATCTTCATTCTGTGCATGTGGAGGCAGAGGCATCAGTAAAAGGGAGGTGGGTCAGGAGACCCTCAAATACAAGACCTCATCCCTACCCTTCAGGAAATTTCTTGTGGAAAATACATAAGGGGCTGGGGCTGTAGATCAAAGGCAGAGCGCTTGCCTAGCACATGTGAGGCACTGGGTTGGATCCTCAGCACTGCATAAAAATAAAGTATTCTGTCCCTCTACAGTACAAAAATCTAAAAAAATAAGAAACACAGGTCACGAATCCTCTGTTGAACCCACTTAAGAATACATGCGGGCTGGGGTTGTGGCTCAATGGTGGGTCACTTGACTAGCACATGTGAGGCACTGGGTTGGACCCTCAGCACCACATAAAAAAATAAATAAATAAAATAAAGGTATTGTGTCCCTCCACAACTGAAAATCTAAAAACATTATTAAAAAAAAAAAAAAAAAAAAAAAAAAAGAATACATGGCTGCCAACCAGACAAGGGTCACTTTTTAAGTCTTAAGTTACTGATATCACCTGCACCAGTTTTCCTTCTGGTCTATGATTCTTGCTTGGAATAATCAGGAAGTTTGGACAGACTAAATGAGTATTCCAAAAGTTTGTCTGATAATGAAGTCACTGTGAATTCTAATCACCTATTATTCCATTATACATACCATTAACATTATGCATACATATTCCTTTGCTATCACATTCTAACATGTTTCTTTGGTTTATCTTGTACTTTATGTCAAATTACAGAATCCTAATCAATGATGCTGGAGGGCCATTTGCAGTTGCTTGTCTTCCTCCCTCCCTAGCAGGGACTTTCGGCTTACCTGAGTAGAACTGTCCATATCCCTTGAAGGAAACCATCTTGAGAGTGTTGCCTATTAGAATCCTGAACCAGGAAGCAGGAGATGTGAACTCTGGCCCCACCTTGGACATCCTCTAAGCAAATGGTCTTGGGCAGGGCACCTACCTGTTACAGCTTCACTTTTTCCTTTTACAAATGGACAGAAGAGTACAGGCTTCTAAGAGCCACCCATCCAAATTCATTCCAAGAATAAAATTGAATATGACCTACCTGTCTTTCGTAACTATTGAAGCCTGCACATATTTATGTGCTGTATTTAAGACTACAAATCAGACAAACTATAAATTGGAAATAATCATTTTTTTAAAATAAAGATGTTTATTTACTCATTAGTCCATACATACCTACTAAGTTCCTGGTGCCAAGTGCTATGCTAAGACTAGAGCAGACCAGAGACCAGGATGTGCGTAGTCCTTCCTCCCAGTTCAGTAGGAAGACAGGCACTGAACCAGGAATTAAAAAACAAATCATGCTGCGGTTTAGAATTACACACATGGGTTACACTATAAAGAGAAGCAAGAGATGATTAACATAGAATTCAGCCTGTGATTACTTCCTGGGGAGACAGTAGAGCAATGAGAAGGTCCATACTGGGAGTGTTCTATTTTTTCACTTGGATATTCACATCATTGTTTGTATTTCTATACTTAGAAATGTTATAGCCTTTTTTGCAATTGCCATACTTCACAATTTAAAGGTTTTCACAGATTACGTAAGAAAAAAAACAAGTCATGTACATACCCAAAGGACCAACATTACTGCATATTTCTTTAGACTCTAAAGCATCTAAAATGTATACTGTTTCAGATTTCAACATAAGCATTCTGATGTGACTTGAGATGGCAATTTAAAGAACGACAAACTCAGTTTGGATTTTTGAAAATCTACACTTCTTTCTAAAGTGCCTATTTTTCTAATTAAGTCACTGGGCTGCCCCAATATTGGGTGTTCAGAAATCATTGGTAAATCTCATAAGTAAATTTAAAGTAATGTATTATCTAATGCATATAAAATCATATCCTATTTCCTTTTACCCAAAGTAGATCCGTACCTGAGGCTCAAGGGCTTGAAAACAAACAAACATCAAAAATTAGGTTTTCAAGGGGTTGGAGTTGGGGTTCAATGGTAGAACGCTCGCCTAGTACGTGCAAGGCCCTGGGTTCAATCCTCAGCCCCACATGAAGATGAATAAATAAAATAAAGGTATTGTGTCCATCTACAACTAAATTATATATATGTATATATATATATATATATATATTTTTTTTTTTTTAAATAGGTTTTCAAAAAGTTCAACATCCTAAGCCCCGATGAATTTTGAAGATTTCCAAAACAAATTTGGGGAAGGAACTATCAAAGACAACAAATATAACTGAAAGGACAGAGGTGGGTGATCAGGCCCTTCACTTCCCACTGGAGCATGATTTAAACACCATCCTGCAAACCATCACTGAGGTTTAGCGCGGCTTCAGGTTTCTTCTGTCTTTCTTCTCCTGTAATGCTCAGAGACAGGTATAAACACAGGCCCCTGTGATCTTTCCTTGGTGGACTCGCATCTGCTTACTTTCTTGCCTCCCCTGAGATGCAGGTTGATGTGGCATCAATCATTTCAATAGCCAAACAATTTATGTGTCATCAAAGGAAGGGGGTGGGGTGGGTGGACACCAGGTTCCTTGGGCTAAAATGTCTCTCTGTGGTCATAAGGGAAAAGTAAAGCAGTGACTAGGCCCAAAGCTATTTTTAATGATGTATTTCTTGAGCCAAAGTAGAATCCTCTTCCCTCAAGAAACAGAGCCACAGACTGACTCTTGGAGGGGGGGGTGTACAATTTTATTTTACAAGAGTTTAAGCTCTTTGAATGTCACATAAAAGAAATATCTCTTCACTAAAAATATGGTTCTCAAAAAAAAAATAATAATAATAATCAGCAAGCACATTAACAAGGAACTATGTATAGGTGGCCCTCCATAGGCTGCATATGCATGCAATTCAGTGGATCACACATGGATCAAAGACTTTTAAAACCTGTGTTTGTAGTGAACATGTATGAATATTTTCTTCTTGTCATTATTTCCTAAATTATACAATATTGCAGCTACCTACATAGCATTTATACTGGGTTAGGAATCATAAGTAATCCAGAGATGATTTAAAGGATACAGGTTGTGCATAGGTTATTTGAAAATACTATACCATTTTACATAAGGGACTTGAGTATCTGCAGACTTTATATCTGAAGGGGTCCTGGAACAAGTCTTCAGAGGATATTCAGGGACAACTGTACTTTTGTGTTTCCAAAGGTAAAATTTTAACAGTGGAAATAGCTTAACTAACACATCACCTGATGTATGCACATTTGCACAAAAGATGCTTGAAAAATTCCTATTTCTCTGATTATTAAATATCACAGGAAAACTGACACAAAAAACTTATTTTTTAACCTTTGGTGTTCATTTAGTTGAATTATACTTGATTCTCATTGGCTATAATTACATTCGATGAAGTCACCCCTAAATTAAAGCCTGAACCATTGTTCCTAGGGCAAGTATCCCGTGAGCCTCGGGTCACATTTTCATCAGCTAACTAACACTACCTTGTTTTATGTGCATTTCTGTTGAAAGACAACTTATTTAATAAAGACTGATTCATTAATGTTGAACTCATGGCCAGCAGCACTACAACTCATGCCCAAATGAAACTTTTCCAACACCGTTGTTTTCTCTGTGAGGCACGTCATAACTTTCTTGCACTTAGGAACATTAGATAGCATTTCAGCACTATTCTTGGGGTTTATTATAAACAGTGAAATTTTTCAAAAAAGCATCAACAACAGTGACATAAAAAAAAAAACAAACACAACAATTGTGTGCCTATAGAATGTGTGACAACAAATCACACCAGTATGTACAAGTATAATGCACCAATCAAAACTAAAACTATGGGGGAAAGGCATAAAAATGCAAAACACATGGCACTAAATAGGACCAGGGTGCCCACTTGAGTAACCAGGCCTGGTCTTTAGGGCCCAGTGTGACTTTCATAAAGAACAGCTAAAGAAATCATACATGGAGACCAAAGTTGGTCCAGCTACGGCAGCTGGTGGGGAGGGCTGCACCCCACCACAGGTAACACACCTTGGGCATGACACTTTGGCAGATGACTTGCACTCTCTCCCAGGTGCACGCTCATGAGAAGGCAGGCGCAGAAGACACAAGAAACTCATTCTCAGTTTTGTGCAGAAACATTATAAGGAAAGTGCACAGGCGGAAAGCACTAGCTGGGTTCCTTAAGCTAATTAACAGTGGCTGTTCCGTTTCAGTGCTCTGGCTAGAAAGGCCCTGACAGAGCCTCTATTCACAGTGCACTGTTCTACGGTGATGTCATCCTGTCTGTTTACAGTTTAAGTACCTGGTTAAAATTAAACTTTGCTAAATGGCTCCCTTATAGTGTTGTTTCGGTATCCATGACTAAGGACTTTGAGCTTTTAAATTGATTCCAGGGGAGAAGAAGAGGGAATATAATATGTAAACACACACACACACATATAACCACTTGCACACGCAACTGATTTTGAGAATTATCTACCAACATAAAAAGCACAATCACCTTTCCTAGACAAAAACTACAGAATCTCAATTTTTTTTTAATGTTACAAGAATGAGAAGATTAAGCTTATATTTCTGACCTACACATGATAATTAAGACTCAATCTCAAAAATCACAAGAGGAATGGGCTACATCTCTGTATTTTCTGTGTTGCTTGAAACTGTCACTCCAGGTAGACATGGAATACATTTTGATTACAAAACAAGTTTTCCTTCTACAAAACTGTTCTGTTTACCCCCAAAAGATTCCTCAAGTGTTAATAATGAAATAAGCATCTGCTATTCCAACTAGTTTAGGCCTGATCCTGCACTTACTCTGAGAAAAATTAAAAAGGGAAGAAGCTTTTTGAAATGAAGCTTTGAGTTATACAAATTTAAAATGCTCCATCTGCCACTCTAATTGTTTCCACCAAAGTTTTCTCCTTGCATTATCTGGGTTCTATAAAACTTGTCATGTAAAATGTTGGATTCAAGGTGGAAGCTGAAAATTTGTTTTCTCATCAAAATTAACTGTATTCACATAAACAGCCTACAAAACGCTTATCAAGTAATTGGTAAGACAAACGTGAATTAAGCACATATTTGGTTTTATTAGTTTCTCTAAATGGCTTTACAATTAATAATTCATTCTTTGAATTTAAAAATATCACAAAAATTACTGCAGATTTCTCAGAACACAGTGATATGGTAAATGAGGTGTTCCTTTTAAAATTTCAAAACCTTTAGGGAATTAAAGCTTTGATTCCGATTAACATTTAAAAACTAATGATTCTAATTAAGAGCCCACTTGTGGGAAAGGAGGTGGTTTTTAACTTCAGCACCAGCAATGAAACAAATTCCTCTCTTGGGTCTGATCTGTTGCTGAAACAGAAGTGAGTCTCTCCTGGGAAGCAAACAACCCACAGCAGAAGATCCTTCCAGAATCCTTCAACAGGTGGAGGGGGCGCCAGACAGAGCTGTCCCCTCGGCACAGCAGCCTCACAGGGCCCTCTCCTCCTACCCAACAGAAAAATTTTTTAGTCAGCACTGGAATGTGTTAGTATCATACTTTAGTCTCACTCCAGCCATCGCTGATCATTTTCTTCCAATGAAATAACAAAACAGGGGGCTGGAGTTGTGGCTCAGTGGTAAGAGCACTTGCCTAGCATGTGTGAGGCCCTGGGTTCAATTCTCAACACCACATATAAATAAATGAATCAAATAAAGGTCCATCAACATCTAAAAAAAAATTTTAAAAAGAAAAAGAAATAACAAAACAGGACTTTAAATCCTGACTCAGAAAAGAATAAGAAACTCCTTAGAAATTGCATCTGCTAAGCTCCTACTTCAAGCTAAATTTCTGTAAGAAATAGAATCTTTCTCTCAGCTGAGTGAAAACTCTGTCCTCCCCAAATGTAGCAATGCACAGCATGAGTGCTCAGGCTCATGGGGCCTGTCAGTGCACAAAAGTCCAAGAGGACCCAAGCTCTGAGGAGTGACAGGCAGCCCAGCAGCAGGCCAAGCAGAGAGAGCAAGGGCTCCCTCTCCAGAGAGCTGTTGTTTCTATTGTTTTCAAACAACAATGTTTGGATGTGGCTGCTGTATTTATCACCTTGATCATGGTGATTATACCCATTCCAAACTCACCAAAATGTATACATTATGTACTTTTTTTTGGTATACCAGTGCTAACTCAATAAAGCTGGCAAAAATAAAATAAAGGGAATTTGCTGAGAAAAACAAACTGTAAATAAACAATCAGCTCTAGGAATTGGATCTTTACTGTATTTTCATCATAAATATACTCTTTCACTTTAAAATTATGCAAAACTCTCCAGTATTTACAAGCATGTATGTTAATTGAAAAGGCCTCCCTGAAATTTTAATGAAGCTCAAATTGCCCCAGAGGAACTTGATCACTGACATTCTCTTCAAGAGGTTGTAGTTTAGAAGAAATATACATAAAAAGATTCTAGAAATTAGGTGCTGGGGTAAGGGGAGTAGGTGTTGGGGATGGACACACCTCACTCTCTCTGCCCCAGAAAAGAGAAAAATAAGCAGGTTGTATGGTAAAGGACAAGAGTCCAGCTGTACAGAATATGTCCCCTAAAGAGGCTGTCCTCTCCCTCAATGTGCTATAGAGTGTCTTCTGTCACATGCAACATGTCCATCCAAACTGCAGTGGTGCACGCCTATAATCCCAGCGCCTCAGGAGGCTGAGGCAGGAGGATCACAAGTTCAAAGCAGCCTGAACAAAAGTGAGGCACTCAGCAACTCAGTGAGACCCTGTCTCTAAATAAAATACAAAATAGGGCTGGGGATGTGGCTCAGCAGTTGAGTGCCCCTGACTTCAATCCCCAGTACAAAACAAAACAAAACCAAACAAAACTACCCAGCACTGTTGCTGGAGACCTTGCTCCCGAGACTCTCTGAGGGCCAGCACCTGATGGCAGTCTGTCTGGACGCTCAAGAGCTTAGCTAACAGCATACTGTGGATTCACACATGCCCTGGTTTACCTTATGACCATCCTTCAACTGCTATAGGAAGGGGATCAGTGTTTTCACAAGGGTGGGGATTGGCCTTGAGTTCCTTTCTACTGACTCTAAAGTCCTGTCACAGCACCTGGACCAGAAGGTTTGCTCTGAGAACTCACAAGAGTCCAAGGGAAAGCTCACCACCCAATTTTAAAGGACTGTTGAGTCTCCAGATGGTGCCTGATCCTTCCCATTCTGTCCACCACCCCTGCCGCAAGGCCTCCCCAGACACCTTCTCCTCCTTAAATTCTCATTATAAGAAAGGAAGATCAGAAAACTTCACAAAATCAACTCTCGCCCTTGTAATATTTGTCAGTGTGGTGATTTTGTATTTAAATAATTAAAGTCCCTCTCCACTGACCAGTGAGAGGACACATCCCACAGTGAGAATCGGATAGCTGTGGGCTCCCATCTGACCACCACTCAGGTTCTGCCAACCCTCCCCGTCCGATGGTCCCTTTGCACCTCAGCCCCGAGGTGCCCCCTCCCAGTTATATGCTTTTATCACAAGACCCAGGGCAGCCACTGACAAAGGCTTTGGCACAACTGCTCATGGTTCTGTTAACTTGCTTGTCACAGAACCAGCAAGAAGGCGCAGCAGTACCTTAGTTACCCCAGCTTCCTGCACCTCCAGCCTTCTCTCAGGACAGCTGTGGGGAAGCCACGCTTCAGCAGACTGGAACCACCCCCGGTTCTGCCTCAGCACGTGACGCCCATCAGCACCAATGGAGCCTCGGGCTGGCCACTCACCTGTTTATGTATCTTCTTGGGTCCTTTTCTACAACAAAGGCCCCACAAAGTGTGAGTCTGCCCTGAATCGCTGCCTGGTTCGGCTTGTGCTCTAGCCACACGAAGCCCCAGCCACAGGCCACAGGAGCCAGCGGCAAAGCCTGGCAGGGGTGGCAGCAGTGTGGAGACCCTTCGGTTCCACCGGCCCACCAGAGTGGGAGCAAGCGCTGCCCTTCCTGCTCCCTCCCGCCTCAGGGTGCCGGCTCTGCTCTCCACCCTCCCTCCTGCTAAGAGTGCCTGTCCCACCTCCTCTTCCCTCACCTGGCAGAACACCCACAGCAGCCCTGGGCTCGCTTCTCTTTCTGGAAAAGTTGCAGAGGAGCAGGGACAGGCAGCACACCCTTGTGCCCAGCATGTGGTCCCAGCTTGGAGTTGCAAGGTCAGCTGCCCCCAGGTGGTCCACCTGACTGCTGTAGCCTCCTCCCTCCTCTCCTCCTCAGCACAACAGCCCAGCCACAGCCATCAGCCTCCCACTGGCCGCACCAGAAACCCTTCTCTCGCTGTAGCACCTCAGGCCACTCAGCCCCTGGGTGCTGTCCCTGTGCTCAGTCCCTGCTGTCCCTTTCTCCCCAGCCTGGATCCTGCAAGAGTGTCTCATAGCCCTGGCTGCCTGGCCTCCACCCCTAAACTATGATCAAGTCTCCTCTCCCTGCACAACTTAAAATGGTGTCTGTTGTGGAATATCTTAACTACCAAAACTTGCTTGGTTAAGCAAGTGCTCTTGGTAGGGTATTTTAAGTGCTCAGGTGAAAACTGAAAAAATACAAACAACTTGGCCAAGTGTGGTAGCGCATACCCATAATCTCAGCGGCTTAGGAGGCTGAGGCAGGAGGATCTTAAGTTCAAAGCAGCCTCAGCAACTTAGCGAGGCTCTAAGCAATTCAGTGAGACCCTGTCTGTAAACAAAATATAAAAAGGGCTGGGGATGTGGCTCAGTGGGTAAATGCCCCTGGGTTCAATCCCTAGTTACCCCCCCCCACACACACAAAAATATATATATAAACAACTTCTTTTTCAATGTACTGCTGATCCAACAAGTAAGAAAGTTCAAGGCCAAATAGCTTGAATGACAATCCGATGGAGCCAGTTTCCACCGGAGGATCTTTGTTAACTGGAGACCTTGGGCTCCAGTTTTTCTGAGGCAGTCAGAGAGGACAAGGACACCAGCACCCACCCAAGGCAGGGAAGCTGAGGGGAGACATCTGCCTGAGCCCACGCACGTTCCCTTCAGGATCCTTCCTTGGTAAGGTGGACTTAAGTGCTCCAAGGCACTGAAGTCTGGGGTCATTTTCCCACCGTTGCAAAAAAAAAAAAAAAAAAAATTGAAAAATATGCTGAAAATAGTCTGTGGATATATTAACCCATAAGGAAATCTAACTCCCTATGAGTATTAAAAGGTAAGACCCCCATCTACACCACTAATCCATCTTTCCCAGGCAGGAAGTTGAATTTTCCTCCTAAAATAACAAACACAAAGCTCATTCTCTGTGAGTTGCTTTCTGAACCCAAGTATTATTCTAGAAACATTGCCAACTAGGAGATGTTAGCAACATCTGTGCCTTTTCTGCTCCGGTTTATTAAGGCTTTGACCAGGTATAATATTACTGGATTTACGACCCTATATGGTTCTAATTAAATCTTGTTGGGAAGCATATTGCTTTTTCCTAAATCTTCAAACAGGTAGTGCTTAGATGGAGATCTTCATGTTTTAGCAAAGTCAGTTTTTCCTGGCTACGAATAAAGATTTTTGAAGAAAAAGAACTCCATGTGATCAAGGGTTATGGTTAAGCAAACATTTACTACACATTGTTCTTCAGTTATACAACAACTTAATCCACGATTTATTTTTAATGGGCCTAGAAGAGAAGACAAGCACAAGAGACCACAGACATCACAGATCCTCTTTCATGAAATAGGCCCAAAGAGGCAAATCTATAGGGGCAGGCAGTAGATTAGGGTGGTCAGGGCTGGAGAAGGGGGAAGTGGGGAGACTACTAATGGGTACAGCATTTCTTTTTGGGGTGTTGAAAATGTTTGGAATTAAGGTAATGGTGCCTGCCTCTGTGAATATGCCACAATGTGTTGAATTACACACTTCAAAAGAGTGGATTGTATGAATGACACGGAATGAAGAGTTGTAGTCCCAGCAACTAGGGAGGCTGAGGCAGGAGGATCACAAGCTCAAAGCCACCCTCAAAACTTAGTGAGGCCCAGCCAGCCAGGTGCGGTGGTGCACGCCTGTAATCCCAGCACTTGGGAGGCTGAGGCAGGAGGATCGCAAGTTCAAAGCCAGCCTCAGCAATGGCGAGGCACTTAGCAACTCAGTGAGACCTCATCTCTAATAAGATACAAAAAAGGGCTGAGAATGTGCCCCTGAGTTCAATCCCTGGTACAAAAAACAAAACGAAAAAAAAAAAAAAAAAAACAGTGAGGACCTAAGCAATTTAGCGAGGTCCTGTCTCAAAACATAAAAAAATAAAATAAAAAGGGCTGAGGATGCGGTTCTGTTGTTAAGCACCCCTGAGTCCAATCCTCCATATTACCCCCAAAAATGGGCTGGGTTGTTGTTAGGAGCGAGGGGACAGGAAAGGGGGGGCCTGTGGTTTAATGGGCAGAGTTTTAGCTGCTCCACTGCACAACAATGTGAACGTACTGAGTAACACTAGTGAAATGCACCCTTAGAAATGGTTATAATGGTAAATTTATTTATTTACTAATTACTTATTTATACATATGTACCAGGAATTGCACCCAGGGCACTTTACTACTAAATCACATCCCCAGCCCTTTTTATTTTTTATTTTGAGACAGGGTCTTACTAAGTTGCTGGCCTTAAACCCATGATCCTCCTCCCTCAACCTCTCGAGTTGCTGGGATTACAGTCATGTACCACCATGCCCAGCTAGGATGGTAAGTTTTTGTTTTTTTTTAAATATTTATTTTATTTTATTTTTATATTTATTTATTTGCTTTAGTTGTACACAACGTGTTTTTATTTTTACGTGGTGCTGAGGATCGAACCCGGGCCATGCACATGCTAGGCGAGCGCTCTACCGCTGAGCCACAACCCCAGCCCTTAAATATTTATTTATTTGCTTTTAGTTGTACACAATGCATTTTTACATGGTGCTGAGGTTCGAACCCAAGCCGCGCACGTACTAGGTGAGCGCTCTACCGCTGAGCCACAACCCCAGCCCCCGGATGGTAAGTTTCAAATTGTGTCTCTCATGAATAAAAATTTTAGAAAAAAAATTCTAACAATGGAAAAACTAACCACCTGACTGGAAGCTGCCACTCTATCCTCCACCTGGGCCCCTTTTCATGAAGAATAGAAGTAGCATGCCCCTCTTTCTCCAGTCCCCACTGAGTGCCCTGTGCCACCTCCCCAGGAGTTCTATTAGAAATATCATCATCATCAAAGTGAAGGAGGTCCCCAACTTCTAGTAGTTTGACTTAAGATTTTTGGACTTTACATGTGCACCATGGTGTGAAATTCTTAAGCATTCCGTAGCACTAGAATTCTAATTTTGAGTTTGATTCTCCTCCTGAGCGAGTGATGGACAGGAGATCTCCTCCTGAGATGCTGAGGGGCAGCAGCAAGTACTGCTCCAGCTCGGCCCTGTGATCGCAAGGGCAAACCACAGACACCTTACAGAGGTCCATGTTGCTAAGCCAGGATATCTGACAGGCTAGGTATATTCAATTAATTTCTGACTCACAATCTTTTCAGCTTAAAAGTTTTCAGCTTAGCAGAACATAGGTAAGTCAGCAGCACCTATAGAGGTGTTATACCACACACACATCACGTTGGTAGAATTTCTCCCCCAATAGTGCCTTTATGTCACTCTTAGCTTCTCCAGGACTTTTTCTGTTAGAACATCAGGCTCTATTCCATGGGCTCTGCAGCCCAGGTCCCTGCAGAGTGGTTAATGTGCCTGTGAATGTGGCTCTGGCAGCATCGCCCTGGGAGACCACAGAAGATTCTCTGTAGAACTGATGCTGACACTGCAGGTGTGAAAATACCAAGCAGCCTCACCATAGTGGACAAGCAAGTCCAATGGTCAGCAGCACAGATGTGACTCATCATCCAAACCGGGAGACAAAAAAAACTACCCAGCAATGTGACTCCTGCCAAGGCCAACAGAAGCCCAAAATGTTCTTCTACTTTTTATTATTCACTGAAAGGCATGGGAAGAAAGCTCAAAACTGTGTGTCTCCTCTAAATAAAATGAAAAAATTTCTTTTGATTGATGCCCTTAGAACTGAAAGCTATTACTAACCACTGGTTTAGGCACGGCCAAAGTTGCAAATGTGTTTAGCAAACATTAAAGAGAAGTAGCAAAGTTGGAAATGTTCCAGGGTCTTCTGGTCCACCGTGGAAAGACAGGCTTAATGGAACTTCCATGTCCAAATATGGCTACTTCATCATACTTAGATATAGATTCAAAGAAATACTACACAGTTTTTGAGCTATATCTTCAGCCACCTGTTCATTGACTCATTCCTTTTTATTTTGTTTTGTTTTGTGCTTCTCAGTCCTTCTAACTCAGGAGCAACATGTTCTGCATTTCACTGTATGGAATAAATACTCTGAAATTGTCCACATTATTTCCATAATAACTAATACACTCTCGCTTCAATTGATTTCAATAAGGAGAGTATTATGAACCGGATGTGTAGATTTTTTTTTTCAAGTAGTTTAGACTAATGTTTAGTGGAGCTGAAGCAATTGTGTTCTTTGCGCATCAAAAAATGTTTCCGTTTCATTTCAGCAAATGATTTTTAAGTAGTAAACTGGCTAGGAGAAACTCAGAATACTAATAACTCATATTCATGTATCTGATAACACTTGTTCTGCCCATTTTTAAAATGGAGCAGCCTCTTTTCCAATTGTAAATTCCAAAACAAGAAAGGAGAGTTAAATATTCGATTTTAAATACTTCCTGGCCCATCTTTGCAGAAGCATGCCTATATCACCCTTTCGAGGATGGGATGGAATTAGGAAATCCAGTCATCCTGTGAATTCTGGTGAAAATTCAAGAACAGGAATGACTGATTTATAGAAGATAACACAAAATGTATATGATTTCACTGTTTACAGTCACATTCAATTGCTCTAACCTGACAAAAAGCTTCCCAAGAGACACTGTGTTACAGGCCAATAATATTGATCAGGAAACAAAGTACTGTGTACAACATTTTCGATACAATTTCTGTATGCAACTAATTTGTTTACATTTAACAAATCCTTCTGTTGCAGGACTGAACAAACATTTGGGGATGCTGTGTCAGAATTAAAACTTGCAAATTAGTGAAACCCTAATTAGTGAGCTTCTACCACAGGAGAAAACTGCAAGCTATGTGAACCTTATCTATAACTCTGCCCATTCCTTCAGAAATATTTTGAGCAATGACAGATTATAAAAGTTTTCAGTCATAGTAATGGCTGCCAATTTGAACATTTTGTTTATATATACATATTTATTTATGAAGATGCAAAACACGCCCTTTCCATCAGCTTCTCAGGCTGGAGGCTGCACGAACACCAGGGGCGGGGGTGTCTCTAAAGCAGATCCTGCTTTGCTCCACTCCCAAGGATTCTTATTCTGTGGGCCTGGGGTGAAGCCCAAGAATTTGCATTTCTGTCTAACCAGCTTCCAGGTGGCTTGGTGCTCCAGGGACCAGAGCTTGAGCACCATTATCTTGATGCTATACATATTCTATGTGGTTTGACTTCTCAGGAAATCCAAAGCCAGGTTGTTCTGAAAAACTCATCGCAATACAATTGAAAGAATACACATTTGAGGCTGGAATTGTGGCTCAGCAGTAGAGTGCTCACCTAGAACGTGTGAGGCCCTGGGTTCGATCCTCAGCACCACATAAAGATAAAAAAAATTAATGAAATAAAGGTATTCTATCCAACTACAACTAAAAAATAAATATTAAAAAAAAAAAAAAAAAACATGCATTTGGGGCTTGAACAGATTTGGGCAAGCTCTTCCATTTTTATCACCTTAAAGACTGGGATAAACCCACCCATCTTGATCCTTGTGTGAGGGCTGAGCAGAAAGCAGGCTGCGAGCAAACACTCTGCCTGGCTCAGTCAGGGGAAGCCAGGGGGGTGCGGCTGCCAACACCACACAGGAACTTAAATTGCACATGCCCCATTACAGGCACTGACCTGTTCACAGAGAAGCAAATGGCACCTTTGTAAAAGCCCCACTGGTCTTAAATACATGCATTAAAGCAAAACAGATGAACCAAGATAATCAAAGAACACAGGAGCTCAGAACACTAAAAATAGACATTCCTGAAAACCTAAGTTGTGAGAAATCACTGCAGATGCTAACTTGAGACAGCCCTCTGACAGGATTTTAAGTGTCTCCAAGCGTCAAGTATGGAAGTCACAACAAAATAAATCCTAATGCTGTCAGGAAATAGGTGTGTAGGCCCATCAGTGTCAAGACTGTTTCCTTCCCTGAAAAGCCTAACAACGGAACACACACTGTGTGGAGAAGACCATCGTGGCCCACTGTAGAGAACACCTCTTTATCATTTCCTGGTGCCCACCGCTCTGAGTCATTTCAAAGATGTGTCAAGTTCCACTCCCTAATGTATTTCAGACTAGCTACCCCCAACAAACCCTACCACTAAAAGCCACCAATGACATTTAATGTATGGATGGATATGCAATAAATATATATGATGTCATATATATATATATATATATATATATATATATAATGTGTTGTATACTATATATAGTGTAAATATAGGTGCATGTGTGTATGTGTGTGTGTTCTGGTGTTGGGGATCAAAACCAGGGCCTTGCACATACTAAGCGGGCACTACCACTGAGCTACACCCCTCAGCCTGGACACTGTTTTTAAATGATCTTTTTAACTGCAATTGGCAAGAAAGCAGAGGTCCAAAACCAAGAGAAGTGGGGGGGGGACCCACAGAGCCAGGGAGGCAGGACAGCGGGTGGCCTCACTAGGTGAGGAACCGATGTCTAAAAGGTCTTAAGTGCCTCTGGGCCTGGGTGTTGCTAAGGTTCTGAGGGACAGCAGGGCACTGGGAAGGAGCGAGCAACTGTCAGACTTGGAGCCAGACGCTGATATTTCCGATTCTGATGCGACAGCCGTGTCTTCACAGCACCTCATGACAACAAGCAAGACCAACTCTGCAAGTTCACTGCCACACCGCAGCGTCCTAACCGCCTCAGCGCTAACTGAATTCATGGTCATAAACCACTTCAGACACCAGGCTCTGAGTCTTCTGTCCCTTCCAGCTGCTGACCACAGAAGGGCCAGACCCAGGCTGGTATCCGTTCTGCACCCTAACTGCGCCCAGAGGGCCCTGCTCTGCGCCACCCGGAGGGAGGCTACTCCAGAAGCTCTGAAGGCCAGAGGAGCCTCAGCCTCACATGGAAGCACAACCTCCTTGTCACCGTTCACCTGGGAACAGACTCTAATCAAACTGGCTGTAGCACCTTCAGCTACTGACACCCCAACACTCCACCTCCCCAGTCTGAGCCCTCTTGTCCCATGGGTGTCCCTTGAGAAGGCAGGGCTGCAGTACGGAAGCAGGGGGAAAAGAGCAGACCACGTCAAGGCCAGCCCTCTCTACAAGACCACCTCTGTTACTGAAAATGGAAAAGAGGCCAAGTCCCAGAGGAGCAAAAGAGGAGGTTGAAGGAAAGCAACTAAAAGACAGGAGATGCAACAGGACCTTTCTCAGGGAGCTCACAAAGAATCCTCAGCTCACAGAAGGAACAAGAAGGCAACGCGGTGGGGAGGGGAGAAGGCGCACCTGCCAACCACATCTACGGGCAAAGTGAGATAAGGAGCCCCTCCCAGGCACACCACCGGGAGGGCCCGGTTTCCTGATGGTTTGGTCCCTGTACCGGGGATGGCACCTCAAGAACTGTGAGACAATGGGTGCTGCAGTCCTGATAGGGCCCGAGAAGAAGGGACAGAAGTCATTGGGGTACCAGGGCTGCAGTCACAGGTGGGCACCAGCGGCTCTGCTGAGCCCAACCTGGAACAGGACTGCCTTCCTCGCACACAGCGGTGGAGAACTGGGTTACCAGCCAGAGTGGGAGAACCACCCGCCCACTCTGAGAACCAAGTGCATGTCCCGACTGCTTCCCTCCACAGACCTGCTGGAAGGAGCATTCCTCTGGATACCTCCACCGTGTGAGCTTCAGCAATCACGTGAGACCAAAATTACAATTGCTTGTTATTTTCAAGGAATGGTGCCAAGTAATTAGGGCTTACATTTTTTTTTATACAGCACAAACAAGTGTGTATATGTACATACACGCATGCTTTTGTAAGAGTACCTTTGGTATTCTGAGAATTACTGGGCGAAAAGGACAAATATTATCAGACACATTCCTCTGCTGAGCCTACTCCAGCCCCTCCCCTCCTCCTGCACTGACCCACCCATCCCCCAGAAGAGCTCTCCACAGAGCAGCACAATCCCCATTGTCCAGTAAGACACTTAAGTACAAATACATGGACATAGATCAAGTCTCCTCCTCACATTGAATCAGAATCCAGTCTGGAAGTGAATGACTGATGAGGATCATAAGCAAAGAAGGCAGAAGAACAGACTTTGAATCTAAAGTCAGGCTGGACTCAGGCCCACCAAGGGTGCTGATAAGCCTGCTGTGTAACTGAAGGTCCCAGGAGGTAGATGCCCTCCAAGTAAGCTCAGAACACAAACAGTAGCTCTGGTCCACGTACCAAGAGGAGCAATGAATGAACGCAGTGAGATGCCCAGGGCACCTGAAGGGCAGTAGGGAGACAACATTCATTCTTAAGTCAAAAGGAGCTTGAATCCTCAAATCCACCACCTACTCAACTGGCTCTAAGGTATGCAGCTGTAATACTAATGGAATCTCCCAATGACAGGGGTCACACAACTGCCATCCCTCCAAGGATCTGTGACCCACAGTAAATGCCTTACTAATATGAAAAGGGGTGCTCGTGAGAATTGGTAGCATGGAGAAGTAATTATTACAGATAGACGGATTTGGCCAAGTCAACATGTCCTAGCTAAACCCAGCCCCACAGGTGGGCAGAGAGTCGGCCAAATTAGGTTGAACCCACTGAGTTTCCTCTAGCAGGAAAAGCAGACTGAATGAGTGAGTGAATAGGTACGTGTTACTTATCTTTTTCCTATGGCCTCAGAGTTTCCTATGTAATCCAAAGGCTATATAAATAGTTCACCAAATGTTTTCCTAACGTTTTATTTATTTTTACATTCAGACCTAGATCTTTTAATCCATCCGAAAGTTTTTTTCTGTATCTGGTGTAAGATGGAAAAACTGAATTTTTTCTTCCAAATGGATAACTAAGTATGCCACCACCATTTATCAAATAAAGCATTCTTTTCCCACCACTCTAAACACACTTTACCCCCATATGTACTTAGACTCTCAATTCTATTTCTGTGCCAGCACATACTGTTTAATGGGCTGGCTCTAAAATTCTAACATCTGAAAGGGCAAAGCATGGTTCACAAACTTCAAATTTATCTTCCACACAAACTGAAATCATTTTTTTTCTGGTTCTCCAACACCCCCACACACAAATAATAAAAATATTAATCACTAGGATTCACTTCTCATTGGAAGTGAACCAAATGTGCAATCCTTTGGTGAGAAGTGTATGTCATGGTACTGGCTGCCCATCCAGGGACAGGATATATTCCTCCACCACCCAGATCTTGTTTTAAGTCCTTCCATGAAGTTTCACACTTTTCTTCTCATCAGACATGGCCCTTAGTAGTTAAGTTCTTTTCTTAATATCTTCTCAGATCACAATTTTGAACTTCATCCCGTTCCTGATTATTCCAAGTGTGTGTGTGTGTGTGTGTGTGTGTGTGTGTGTGTGTGTGTGTGTGTGTGTGAAGAGCTGATGATTTCTATGAATTTTGTTTCATTTAGTTACCTATCCAAATTATCAAATTATTTATTATTCTTTCCAAAATTATTTAAAAGATTATCTTGGGATTTTTTTAGGTAAATGATAATAACCTTTGAAAATAGCTATGATTTCTTATTTCCCCCCAATCTTTCTCATTTCTTAATGTATAAATTAAAATCTTTAAAATTACATAATAGTGGTAGTAGAGGACACTTGTATATTTGGCTGGTTTTAATGGGAATGGCTTTTGTATTTCACCATTTAATTGAATATCTAATTCTGGATTTTAGTGATCAGTCTTCATCTTATTTAAGTAATTTCCATCTGTTCTTATTTTACTCAGATATTAAAAGCCATGGCTAAAAGCAATTATAGGCTTTTTAACATCTAATTTTTTTCTTTATAATTTTGAAAGCTTCCCTAGTGCTGAATCACCCTTTCATTCATGGGGGGGGGGGGGGGGGGGGGGGGGAAAACTTAGCCATACTCTTTGTAAAAATATACTCCTGACTTTAAATTGCTAATATTCTGTTTATAACTGTGACTCTAATATTCATCAGTAAAACTGATCTATACTTACTCTTTTTGTATGATCTTTGTTAGGTTTTGTGGTTATATATTTCTTTTTTCTTTTTTACTGTGGATCAAATCTTGGGATGCTTAACCACTAAGCCATATCTCCAGTCCCATTTTTATTTTTTATTTTGGGACAAGGTCTTGCTAAGTTTCTTAGGGCCTCGCTAAGTTGCTACAGCTGGCTTTGAACTCACAATCCTTCTGCTTTGGCCTCCCGAGATGCTGGGATTATAGGCAGGTACCACCATACCTGGCATATATTTCTAATACTATACAACATATCTGTTCTTTGAAGATTGGCTGTGAAATATGTAGGCCTGGCACTTTTTGAGTGTATTGGTATGCTCATCCTAGAGAAATAAGAGGATTCGTTCATAAAAATTATGTACAAAGTTGTTTGTAGTGGCATGATAACCTGAAAATACTGCAAATGTCCATCAATAGGAAATGAACTGGCTAAGGTATGACTTATCTAAACTATGAGATATTTTGTAGCAATTAAGAAGAATGAGTTAGATTGATATCTATGGACCTGGAAGGTTGATTACAATTTCTTGTTATTGAAAAAGGAAAACTCCGTGTGACGTTTGCAGGACTTTGTAAGAAGACATCAGTTAACCTACAGAAAATGTACATCAAACTCCCAAAGCCCTTAGTGCAGGACATGGAAGACTGCTGCAGGCAGGGAGGTCATTGTATTTGAAGAAAGAATCACTTCCTTAACAGGGGAAAAAAATAATACATCAAAGTAACTGCCTCTGAATGAGGGAACTATGGGCAGTTTTCTTTCCTATTTGTATTTTCTAATTTTCTATAATGTGAATGGTATTTGTATTATTTTTAAAAATTGGGGGCAGTGGAGGACTAGGTTTCGTGAATTTGATTACAAGGCCTGTGGTAGTAGAGTGAGGTCACCCTGGACTTTCCCCTTCTGAGGTCCAGATGGAGTGGTGGAAGGAGAGGAGAACTCCCCTCTGGTTACAAAGGTTGGTCCTCTAGAGAATTGCTGTCTTTGTCCAAGGGCCCAGCTGAAAGCCCAGAAATGTCCTTCCCTGGGTTTCTCACTCTTTCTCATGTCTGAGAGTATCTTCTTTTATGGATTAAAACCCACATTGGCCAACAGGCCACATCCCTACTCCCTGATTGCCTTAAGGAATCCAGCTTCCTTGGTAAATTGATGGTTTTCAAAGATGGACCTACCCCTCTAAGAATAAGGAACAAGAAGGAAGGTGAGGGGAGAGGAAATCACCAGGCAACACTAGTTTCCCTTAAGAAACACTGGAACTGAACAGAATTCCATGCATGTGTGAGTTTTTGCGGGATGAACCCAACCACTATGTGTGACTATAAAACTCTAACAAGAAATTTTTAAAAAGGAAACATCACACCTGCAAAGGGTGTAAAACTGCAGATCCCAGCCAAGATGCTTATACCGAGTAAGTCTTAATGGAAAAAAAAAAAAAAAAAAAAAGACAGCTTTGTAAATTGACAACTTGGGGGGCGGGGCAACGTCAACCTTTTCTGGAGGGGAAAATCTTCAGAGGCAGACATATGTATACACCTCAAGGAAAGATGTGGGGTGGTGATTTCCCCGCCATTCAATTTCTGAATTGCAAAGGAAATATAAGAAAAGAGTCCTTATGGAATCAACAGCCTGAACCTTCCAGAGATGAGCAGGGCACTCCACTGAAGAAGAAAATCCCAGGAATTTCTGAGCTCTAGGCTGGGGTAGAAGCTGCAGAATTAGTTTATATGGACCATAAGAGATCAGAATCCCATGTCCTTCCCTAGCAATTCAAAATGTCCTCATTCAATTGAGTAGTGATTGCCAGAGCTTTTCAGTTTTCCCCCAGAGAATTCAAATGTCTTCACCTAGAACCTCCCTTAGTACTTGTACTTAGTACTTTAGTACTTTGTACTTAGTACATTTAAACCCATTTTCTTACCACGGTTCCCCCATGGAGGACCTCAGCTAACTAAGGACCCTCCTGGCCTCTCCTCTGACCTTCCCTCCTGCCCTATCTGATAGGAGTCTCAGGGACAAGGGACTTCTGGGCTCAGCCTTGTCCCTCTCCTGTTAAGTCCTGCCTGCATACATTCTGGATAGTTCTCACCATGGGGAACTCGCGGCTGCCCAGTCTGCTCACCAGCACTGGGTGGAGAATGATTCAGGACAGCCGTCAGCCTGGCTGGCCCTCCCCAAGGACTACGCTTACCAGTAAGAGAGTGGACACTGATCAGCCATGGACACCAGGCCTCTGTCTCGGCTGGTTCTGAACTCAGCAGAGGAGGTTATTTATTAACACCACACCCTCTGAAAGTTGAAGAATACTTTTATTTCAACAAAGAAATTTTTACAATGGAAAAAATAAGAAGAGCTCAATGAGATGCCTTGCCAATGCAGCAGCCATCACAACTTGGGAAAACCCAACCACACCCCATGACTCTCCACCAGCGTGACTGACATCTTCCTCCAGTTGTTGCTCTGTGTGGTAACGAAACCCTCAGATGGGCTGGACGGTCAACCCAAGGCCACATTGCCCACTCAGAACCTGGAGAGCCTGCAAGCATCAGACCCAGGAGGACACAGGGGTCTGAGAACTGAGGCCCTTGAACTTCTGAGCCTCCTAAATGACAACGCACACCACACAAGGCCTTCACAGGCTTCGCACTCAACTTCTGTCAATTAGGGAAACCATTATAGACTACTTCTGGGAAAATCAGAGAATACACTGACAACATCACTCACCCTGAAAGTTTTAAATCGATGCATTCTCCACACACCTGCAATTTGGAAGTATGTGATCTTTACCTGCATTATTAATTAGGCATGGAAGTGCCAATTAAGATGTCTACCCTCACAGCATGGAGCTCTGGAAACTACTTCTGATAAAAATCTCTTCCCGCCAATCTGAGCGAATCCCCTTCAAAACATCAGTAAGTGAAACCTGAAGTTGCTGCAAACCAAACTGTAGTTCAGAGCACAGAAGAGTCAACAAAACGAGATGGGAGAAGGAAAACCAGCAGGCTCCTGCACATTCGTTACAAAACTAAGCAAAACGAGAAGGGGGAAGCTTAAAGAGGGGGTTTGTTCTTTATGAGGAAAACACAAAATACACTCCAGTCCCTCCGTGGGATCCACCAGACACGGACACAACAGCGTCCAAACGGGAAAAGCTACCCCATCCTGCCACAGCTTTACTACTTCTGTTTTCTTCCTTCACTGTCAATAAGCTTGTCCAGGGCTTTTTTTATTCTATTCTCACCCGTTTCCCTCCCTGGATCTTAAGGATTTATTCTGTCCTCTGCCCAAATATCATCAGCTTGGCCCAGACAGTACTTAGGGTGGTCCTCACGCTGGACCGCCCCTGGACCCTGCATGGCTGGCTGGCCCTAGGGCAGTTTCTATGTGGTTCTCCATCACCTTTGGAAGGACTCCTCCCCTTTGAGGCTTCCTGCGTCCATGCATAGCCGTGTGCTTCCCAAGGCAGGTGGCGTGAGGAACACCCAATGTGTGCAGACTGTCCTGGGTTTATAAAAAGAGACTTTTGAGACACAAACGGGGGGAGTTTGCCTGGCTCATGATATCCACATCCATGCTACTGACCATGGCACGCTGCCCACACAACCTGTCCATAGCTCCCTTCATTGTTGACATCGGCCAGAAGTATTTTCAGTTGCTCATAACCTAAAGACTCTTAATCAAGAACATACAGAAAATAATTGTAGGGACACATACAGAAAATAATTGTAGGGACATGCTTGGACTATTATTGCCCTTGGTTAGATAATCGGGACTTGGTTTTTTTTTTTTTTTTTTTTTTTTAAGCATTTATGCATTTTCCCAATTTTTTTCAATGAACAAGAATGAATTAGGGGAAAATATGAAGGAATTCAGAAAGTTTTAGGGTTATTCTTCAAAAGACCAAAGATGTTTCTCTGGTTCTCACTAAACTTCACAATTTGTACAAAGATGTCAAAACTTTTTATGTTCAGAGTTACCATGTTAACAGGCAATTATTAAAACTAGCTATTATGACACCTCATGGACAATGACAGTTTTTTTTCAATAATACCCAAATCTCTTGGGGAGGGGGTGTGCCTGGTTCTCTAAGGTAAATAAGAGGCATTGACTAATTCCTGGGCATGACCAGAGACCACCATGCTACTTGCTAGGAAGTAGTCATTATAACATCACAACTTGGATTTTAAACAATGTTTGCTTTGTGAATAATTTTCAGAACACTCATACTAAAATGGTCTGTTTGGTCTACCTTTTTTACACTCCCTTAACCTGTAATGGGCAACACAGTAGGGATAAATGAGGCCTAGTATTTAAGTGAGATATGCCACACCCCATGGTTCTCCACCAGGGCAACTAATGTCTTCCTCTGGTTGCTGTTCCATTCAGTAGGGTAACACTCATCCTCTAAAAACAGCCTCGGAGATGTCTTGCTGCTGCTATACAATTAGAAGTATTTTACATAGTCACTCAGATTTCGTGATGGGAATAAAACATAAAGGACTACAAAATGGAGAAATTCACCCAAATGTTACATTTTTAAACTAAACTTTTAAATTTCTTGCAAAAAAAAAAAAAAAAAAAAAAAATCCTGGATGCAGGTTTCCAGATGCTACTACCCAGCAGCATAAACAGCACGCTTGATTTGTTTTCCCTTCCCTGGCAGATGAGTATTTTCAAAGGAGGGGGGGATGTGGGCAGAAGGGTAAAGAAAAGAAAACCTATCACTTGCAAGGAATTAATTAGAGCAAGGTCCAAATGGAATGCCTCGGCAGCTCTCCGCTTGGAATGCCCTACGTTACTTAAAAACAATATTTAATTGCAGGATTTACCTGCCAAGAGCTGGAGAGAAATGCTACTTGGCTTGCTTGCTCAAAGACAACTTTTGGGTAACTATTAAAAGATTCATGTTTCTGAGGTTTGCAAAATCTTATTATTCAACTGGACAATTCACACAGCACTTGCTAGAAAAGAACACCCAACACCTTTGATAACTTCAGAATCATTTTGAAATTTTGTCTTTGCAAACTCTTCTCAGTCAAATTAGTCTAAAAACTGGAAAATAATACAACCAGAGGTGAACTGACCCTTTGAATTAAGTGATTTGCTGAAGGTTCCACAAGTGGGTCAATGAATAAAAAAAAACAATGTCCACCCTACTGACTGTTCACTCCTGCTATGTACAGGAAACAGGAGCAGCCGGGGAGGTCACAAAGAACGCAGTCCCTGTTTAAAGGAATTTAACATCTCTCTGGGACTTAAGCCATAAAATGATAACAATATATAAATGGGAGATAAAAACCAAATGAGGCAGTGAATACTAGTGAAACTTAAATGTTCCATTGGATCACCCGGGGCAACTTTAACTCCTTCCCAAATCATATTGCTCCATGGCGTAATTTTTTATTGATTTTGAAAAATGACATGAAATTTAATTTACCATCCTAACCATTTTTAAGTGCATGGTTCAGTAGTGCTGAGTGCATTCACACTGTTGTGACGCTGGTCTCCAGAACTTCAGCTCACATGACTGAAACTTGCACCCCTAACTCAATAACTCCTCATTTCACCCCCCCCCCCTAAGCAGCCATCCTTAGTAGAAACTTCCTGTCTATAAATTAGACTACTTGGGTACTTCTCATAGGTAGAATCATACTGTACTTGTCTTTTTGTGACTGACTTACGAGACCTAAGATTCATCCATGTGGTAGCACAGGTCAGGAATTCCTTCCCTAGAGGCCAAATGATACTTGGTTTGGCATGCGTACATCCACATTTTGCTTCTCTATGCATCTGCGGATGGTTATCTGGGTTGCACCTACCTCATGGCTGATTGAAAAGAGCACTGTGAACAGAGCTGTGCAAATCTCCCTTCAAGATGCTGCTTTCAATTCTTTTGAACATATCCTCAAAGTAGGATTACCAGATCACATGGTAACATTTAACTTTTTGAAGAAGTGCTATACTGTTTTCCACAGAAGCTATATAGTCCCACCAATGGTGCCCAAAAGTCCCAGTCTCTCCAGATCCTCACCAGCACGTGTGATGTTCTGTTGTTTTTTATTTCTTAACAACAACCATCCTAATACACCTGAATTCTGACTTACATTCTGACTGAATTCTTGACTCACCGTGATTCTGACATGCATTTCTCAAATGAGTAGTGATGCTCCCTGACACAATTTCTTGAAGACTGAGAACAATGATATAGGAATTAAGAGATTTTTTTCAATATGGCCAATACAACAAAAGAACAAAATTTGCCAGGATCAGAGCCAGTGTTCGAAATGCAACAGGACTGGCTAGAGGGACCACAGAGTGACCTGAGAGCTGGCACTCGAGTCACTGAAAAATAACGGGGAAGAGACATGAAGGGAAAAAATAACTTTAAATCAACCTGCTTCTACAGTTCACTTATTCATGCAACTGAAATTTCTCATCCCACAGGGCCCCAAACTTCAGTTTTCAGTGCAACTAGTATATGTTCAATTTAAGGGCTTTGGTCCCTTCAATTCACTGGGAAAATGTCCCACCTGCTCCACAGGGACAAGAGCAGAAAGCTGGGCAAGTGAGTTACACTGGGAAAGTCACAGCCAAGAACAGCCCAACCACTTTTAAAATGATGTTTCATTCAAAAAGAAAAAAGAAAAAAGAAAAAATATATAAAATATGGGTTTTATATATATCTATATATATATAGATATATAAAATATGGGTTGAGTTACATCTCCCTCCCCAGAAGAAGGTGAGGTTCCAACCTACAAAGGCAGTGAATGTGACCTTATTTGGAAAAGAGGTCTTTGCAGATGATCAGGTTAGGATTAAGTCATGAGGATGACCCTGATATGACCATGTTCTCATATATGAGGAGAAACTCACACAAGCAAGGAAACCTCGTGAAGGCGTAGACAGATGGGGTAGTACATCTCCAAACCAAGATGTCAAATATCACCAACAAACTACCAGAAGATAGGGGGCTAAGGGGAAGCACAGAACACGTTCTTCCCACAACCTCAGAAGGAATCAGCGCTGCCAGCACCTCCATTGCAGGCTGCTGGTCTGCAGAACCACAGGACAGGACCTTCATCTTCTCCACGCTGCCTGGCATGTGGCACGTGGTTACGGCAGCCCCAGCAAGGATAACTGTCCTGCAACCAACGCCAAAGCAAGTCACTAAATGAGCGACCAGCCCAAGGGAAAACGGACCACAGCTCAAGTGCCGCCTCAGTGCCACTGTGGAAAGCATTGCCAGTGGGGTTCACGTGGGTATAGGATACGGAGAAAAAACCCTTGTTCTCATCTAGGACCTTGTGTGCCACCAAACAATGCCCCCAACCAAACCAACTCTCCAGGCCCCTGGTCCAGCACTTTTAGAGCCAGACAAGAGGGCCAAAACAAGTCTGAAAGCTAAGCAATGGGCCTCGTCCCCACATAAAGACGCTAAGGGGCTGGCAGGGCGCCGAAGGGCTGCTGCTGGCAGTGTCTCCGTCCCTGCTGAATGAGTTTTCTGGAGGAAGTTTAGAACTTTATTCTCTTCAACTGTCATGCGCCCTTCGGAGCTTCCAAGGAGAAGTCTGCTGGAGAGTACTAATGGAGGACGTGCCTGGAAAGAAACTGCCCTTAAAATGGAAGGAAGGGGAAAGTAAGAAAAAAGCTATGATTTCCATGAGAAGTTTGGAAAGTTCCAGTCAGCACACTCTCCTGGATCGATGGGCTCACAGGTGACAGCAATGACATGAATCCAGGCAGCTCCATCCTGTGGTTGGCAGATAGGAGCCACCATCATCCCTGTGAGGTCCACGTGGATGTGATGAGCTGTCAAGAACGGTAACTACAAGGAGAGCTAAATCCAACCAAGGAGTGAGATGGTTCACGGCAATACTGGCGCTTTGTTGCAACCCTTATAGCTAATGTATCTCTAACGACTGCAGAAATTTACTGTCTTTTTCTTCATCATTTGAATTCTACTAATAAGATGGTCCACAAACTGAATAACCACATGTCAAAATAAAAGGTATTTTGTGGTGCCTGCCACAGGAAGCAATGGCCCGTGGGTGGTAGGTGGCACAGGGGTCAATGGGTGCAGGGGAGACGTCAGGGAAGGCAAAAGGACAGACAGAGGGCAGAAGGCCAAAGAGGTAGAAGCTGCAGGGAGCCCAGCCTTGGGGCCTGAATGTCTTCTATGAGGCAGAGTCTTGATCATCTCCTGAGAGAGAGGGTGTCCTGCCTACGCAGCTGCCCGCTATGGGATGACCTCAGCTCCCTTGCTCTTTGGCATCTGGCTGAGGTCGGCGGATGGTAGGTGGGCAGGAACGTGGTCAGGAAGGCAGCCTCTGAGCTCTGGATTACCCAACCCCCAGACTGTAAGACAACCCACATCTACTGTTGGAGCCACCCAGTTTATAGTACTTTGTGTATAGGAAAGTGATTCAGCTTTAAACAAAAAAGAAAGGTCTTGTCATTTCCTAATACTCAGAAAATGCTCGCTGGTCTTGTTTGTTACTGCCTCAGACATTCAGCTGTGCGTTCAGAACAAAGTAACCGAGGCCCCACGTTGTGTTTGCAGACCGAGTGCCTGCTGAGGGGACATTGGATCGCACCATGGCCACGTGCACTTCATAGTTCGCAGTACCAGTAAATCACATCAACACAAAACAACTAGCTAGGAACACCATCGCCCCATTCCTTTCCAGTGCTGTGAACAGAGTCCTCCGAAGCTGCTGGACTGACACGCCTGCAACACCCCGTCTTCCCCTAGGTGTGGCAAGCGGAACAGAGTGGCCTCTGGGGTGATGAGAAGACCAGAATGCCACAAGTACACACAAAGCAAAGCCAATCGGAATGAGCAACCGACTGCCATTTGTCGCTTCTGGAAGGCACCATTTAGATAACCATGACAGATTCTCCTTTCTGATTGAAAGCAAAGCAATTCCCTTTCATTAGCAATGTCAGCAATGCTCCAAGATCATACCGATTTCTCATAAGTCACCTGCCAGGGAAAGGCCTGTGCCAGTTGTTTCCTGGCCCTCAGTGACAGCAACAAGTCACCCAGGCTGTAAACCTAAGGACGGTCTGATGGAACCACTCCACAGGTCCCATCCATCAGCTGCCCAGTACTATCAATCCCCCTCCTGGATTCTCTTGACCCGTCAGCTCCCCAATATTCTGCCTTTGACACTTGAGCCCAGCCTTTATCAGTTACCACCATGCACACCTTCACTGCCCAGGCCTCCGGTCACTGGGCTTTCCTCCTGCGTGCTCAGCTCATTGAACTGGTATTCCCCACCTAAAAGCACCTGCCACTGGCACCCGTCACAGGTGGGGCTGTGTGGTCCTAAGGGCTCCTTAGGGTCCACAACAGCTTAACAGAGCAGGTAAAAAGACACCAAAGTGTACAGTGGTCCTGTAGCCCCAGACATCTGACCCATCCCCAGTCACTTACGCTAAGCCTGGTACTACCCATGCCTACCTCACAGGTTAGGCACAAAGCAGGCCTTTTACTAGCAACATCAGAATGATCCTTTCATGTCAATACTGGAAAGCATTTTCCATAGAAAGGCCCGTGACTGTTGAGTGTCTGCATATTGCAGACACTCAAAAATATATGCATAGACTTGGCAAATATAATGTTTATATTAATATGCCTTGGCACCTGGCACATGGTGAGGGATTTCTGGAAAGGGTAGTTACTTTTATTAGTTTCTTATCACCAGCAGCAACTTGCCTCGCCTGTTGATAAATATTTGTGGAACCCTTATCATGTTTCCAAGATCTCCCTCCAAAAAACAAAGCAAGAGCCACAGAACCCCATGGTGGATATCTGGTCCAACTTCCTGTTCATATAAATGAGGAAACAAAACCCTACCAGACTCTTTAAAGTACTAAAGGCCATTAGACTGATCACATGAAAGAGCGATTCTATCTACAAAAGAAAAATCACAGATTGAATAAATCATCCCACATCTTCCTTATGAATTAGAACCATTAAGTCCAACTCAAACATTCCAAGCGATGGAAGACAAATAATGATAAAAACACAGCACATAATTTTAAAAAATCAGTCCAGTTTGCATGTGTGATGTTTTCATATTTACCTTAAAACATAAAAGTAAACTGTCTCCTTCAAATGGACCCACACAGCCCATGCTGCCAGGACTCCAGAGAGGGGTCCGGTTGTCCTAGGGCTACCCTGAAACCATCCGTCCAGGTTATACAAGTGGGACACAGGCCTCTCCTAGGAGGATCCCAACTCTAGGAAAATGGAGACATCTCAGGGTTTGGGAGACAGAGGAGACCAAGAAATCAGCAAGGTGACGACATACGCAGTTTCTGAGCTAAAGACACCCACCCTGCCTCAATTTTAAAGCCAATCAAACTGAAGCACAGAGAAGCTGCATAGACGTCCACAGAAATGGCAGGAAATGTACTCAGTGGAAATGGAGGTTTCATCCCAATTGTTCAAAGGGCCCCCTTCATTCTTAGAACACCCCATGAACATCTTCCCAAAGCCACCTGGGACATATATCTAGTTTGGCCAATGTTGTCACCTTCCAGCAAAAGGCTGATGTGGGGGAAAGGAAGAGACCATGACTCCACCCAACACAAGGCTCTACTGTTTATTTTAAAGTACTTTCATGGGCTTTCATTTTTCCATCTGACCTGCCCAATAGCTCTACAATGAAAGCAGGGTCTCCATTCTGCCAAAGAACAAAAATGGAACTAAAGCTTAGAGTAAAAGGCAGGGAAAAGACCAACTTCTGTGAGCACGAGAATGGGTAGCCTGAAAAGTGATTTTCCACAGGACATTTCCTCTCAGCTTCATCAGGCCTCTGAAGTTAGCAAGAGACAGCAGGCAAGCAATGAAGGCAGGGGCCGGGGGTCTGGAGGTCCCTGTTAGCCACTCTGTTCTTGATAATTAGGAGGGACAATTTCCATTTAAAGGGAGGGAATAATCAGTTTCTCAAACTTCCCACATCTTCTCAGGATATGGCCCATTTTAATGTCAGACGTGGACATTCCTCAGTGCAGTTTATTCTTTGTATTTATTAGGCCTTTCTGAATGACTCTTTTTTCAGGGAGAAAATAGCAAACAGCTGTTGAAGAAATACTACAATCATTTCAGAGCTGGAGAACTCGCTTTGATCATAGGAGTTGGAGCTGAAGTTGAAAGGGTCACACACACAAACATTTTGGGTCAATGTTTAAATTTGACTCTTTGCTTCTAAGGAACTAGAAAGGAAGGCTCGTTGTATTTAACTGGAATGATCTCTGGGGGGAAAAAAATGTTTTATTCTACTAAAATAGTCTTTCAATTTAACCTCAGGAGGCTAGACCCAGACAAGCACCATTTATCATTCAAAGTTAAATAAAACACAGAAACAACCGTGCAAAGCACAGTGGACGTCGATACTATTTCAGAAACTTGGCCAACAGGAGCCAAGAGCAACACTGATAAGGGGAGAGAAATGTGAACTTAGTTTTGAAAAACCCAGCGAACATGTGAAATTCCCTCCTCTCTCTCTGGCTGAGGACGCAGTTGCCAGCAGCATTTGCTCTGGGCACAAAGGCCTCCCTTCTGGTTTTAAATGGCCAATTACATTTTATTTAGATCTATCCTCCTCCACCACTACCAGCAGCAGCTCTTATGTGCAAAGCTTCTGATGCAGCAGTGCACACAGCAGCCTGGAGCAGGCACACCTGCTGTTCCCACCAGAGCCAGGTCTGCAGGAGGGACGATGGTTCCAGAAGAGCCACAGCAGAACACTCACAAAGGAAGGTCCCCGCCCCAGGGCCTTTAGCTAAATGTATATTTCATCTCTTTAGAGGAAAAGAGGAAGAGACGCACAGCACTTACCCCAGCCCATTTCCTAAAATGGCTGAAAGAGAAACATAGGAGGTAGACCAGATACCTGAAAAATGTTAGAAGTTGCCGGGCGCGGTGGCGCATGCCTGTAATCCCAGCACTTTGGGAGGCTGAGGCAGGAGGATCGCGAGTTCAAAGCCAGCCTCAGCAATGGCGAGGCACTTAGCAACTCCGTGAGACCCTGTCTCTAAATAAAATACAAAAAAGGGCTGGGGATGTGGCCCAGTGGTCGAGTGCCCCTGAGTTCAATCCTGGTACCACAAAAAAAAAAAAAAAAAAAAAAAAAAAAATGTTAGAAGTCGAAGAAGAAACAAAGCATTTTTATATGCAGTTGCCACAGGTGAGCTCAAGCCATGAAGAGAAGATGAGGGGCTTTTAAAAAGACAAACCTCTATCAAGCACGGTGGCACACACCTGTAATCCTAGTAGCTCAGGAGGCTGAGGTAGGAGGATTGTGAGTTCAGAGCCAGCTTCAGCAATATAGTGAGGCGCTGGGCAACTCAGTGAGGCCGTGTCTCTAAATAAAAAAGGGCTGGGGATGTGGCTCAGTGGTTAAGAGCCCCTGGATTCAATCCCTAGATTCAAAAAAAAAAAAAAAAAAAAAAGACAAACCTCTGTTCGGTCCTTTCTTCTGAGCTGAAGCTCAGGAAGACAGCTTTAAGGTCACACCACCACTGAAGCCTTCCTCAGATGAGCCCTGGGAAGAAGGGACTACCCGTGGACATCCCACCCAGGTTTCATGAGAATTAAAGAAAATGAAAGGCCCTGTTTCATAAAAAGGTAATAAAGCACACCCACCGTTTAATCATTCAAGGCCTGACTTTATAATGCTAATTAGGTCTCCAAACAGCACGGGCAGCTTTACAACCAGCAGAAAACCTACTTGGTCTCTTTTGTGAGTTGCAAACCAATCATTTATCTCAAAATGAATAAGAGGTCTTCTTGGCCTTCAACGAACTTGTTGACACTTGTTATTAATAGTGCATTTCTGAGAAGATACTTGATTACTTTTGGTCATGCATCTCCGCTGTCAAGGGCTCAGAGCTCAGCTGCCCCCCACACCTGAGCCACGTCACATCCGTGAGTGGCAATCCACAGGTAAATCATGGCACACTCTCCCCAGCACTTATGTCTTCAGCACTTAGTAGGTGCACAGTAACTGCTGTGTCTGGTTGGGCTTCGGGGCTTGTTCTTTTTAGGATGAATAACCCCTTTCTTCAAGGAGTTCCTCTGCCTGTGGAAACACTCACATGGTCACCAAGAAGGACACAACACAAGGTCCCAACTTCCAAGGAAGGAAAGGGGGGAGGTGCTTGCTGTCATCTGGGCCAAACACCTCATTTGGCAAATAAAGGAAACTGAATCAGGCAACAGGGGTGTGAAGGGAGTCCATTAGCGAGAGGCAGACCAGAGACCCTGGCTCAGTATCATCAGAGGGGGGTCCAGTGCTGTGGGAAAAGACAGTGGCCCCAAGCAAGTCCTGGAAGGGGCCTGGGTGCATGAGCCTCAGTATATCTGTTAGGTGAGCAGGCGATGTCCAGAAAGGCAGAGACCCAAGCAGCAGAGCTGGGGTCTGGAGACAGGGCCCTCCTGCTCAGAGCTGAGGAAAGTTGGGAAAGCCACCGCGGGTGAGACGGGGAGCCTGGGAGTCGTGCAAGGGGAGGCGGCTCAGCGTGGGAAAGGCCTCCTGAGGAGGTGGTTGGAGAGGTCTTCCTGGGGTCCCGTCATCTGTATCCAGGGACAGCACCCGCTATCTCTCACATTGTGATAGCCAGACAATGGAAGTTAAGTGTGGACAGTCAGTGACACCTACTGAGCATCCCCGGGAGCCAGGCGTCCCTCAGGAGCAGGCTGCAATGATGAAGGCGAGGCCTTGCCCCTGTGCAGCTGTCTGAGGCCACCTGTCTGAGGTCACAACTGAGCAGCAAACAAGCCAGGATTTTCTGGCATGAGATGCTGATGCCGAAGCAAACCCACGGCTGTGGTGGACGACACCATGGAGGCGGCCGACACCCCTGGGCAGTGCCCAGCAGACCCTCAGTGAAGGTTTGCCGCCCTCTCGCAGACTTCCTGAACAAAGAGGGCCGTACTCCATCCTCAGGCCAAGGACAAGGCCCTGCCACCCTGGAGAGCTGAACAGGCTCCTGAGAAAAGTGACACCAAGACGCAAACACAAGAGGAGGTTGCAAGGATTGGTTCCCGTGATGACGATCGTGGAGGCCCAGCCTTTCCTGCCACAACTAACTCCCTGCCACTGCTGGGGCTGGGGGTGTTCACTGTCACTGCACTGTCCACCTGCCACTCCTGCCAGCTCTGCAGCAGCCACGAGCATCTTCCCCGAGTGCTGTTGTGACCAGGCCTGCTCAAGAGGCCCAACATGGCTCCCTCCACTTCCTCTGCGCTTCTCGGCTCTCCCTCTGGTGGCACTGCTAATGAGAAGAAGCCATCTGCTTCGTCCCACACATGTCAGAGGAACAGTGTTTGTTTACCAGAGGGTCGTGAAGACTGGACACAAACAACCTTCTCAGGGACCTTCAGGGGAGGTGGCTTGGCAGGGGGACGTGCTGTTAACCCTTCCTGAGGCCTGGGAGTCACCATGTCTTGTGACCTCGATGGGAAGAGAAAGCCTAGTTTACCAAACCAAAGGCGGAGACTTATTTGCATAGCATTTTCCACACAGAGATGATAAAACACCATGCAAGACCTTACCATAAATGTAGTTTTTGAACTTTCCCGGGAGGGAGAGGAAGTACCTAAAAAGACGGTCCAAGTTCAGCAGGAAAGGTGGTCGTGGAACTGGGTAGAGAATGGAAAAGACTGCCGTGCTCACTGCCCTGGCTTTCCAAAAGGTTCAGCTCTTCACAATAATTTTTTAAAGGCTATGAATAATGATGGAAACAACCAGGGAGGTTATGGTTTGGCTCTTTGTGCCAAGAAGTAGTTAGGGAATTCGCACTTAAAACAAGCACTTTGGCTTTAAAAGATGGATATAGGCAGAGCAGGAAGATGAGGCCCAGCGTACTTGATCCCCAGGGGAAGAAGACGGGGTTCACAGAAGAACAACCCCAGAGGGAAACTCCAGAGGCTGCTGGCCACATGCCCTGCTCATCAGCCTTGCAAACGCAAGCCATGGAGGAGAATCCACTCACGAGGGGAGGGTGGGGGGCAGATGGCGCTGGCAAAGAGGACACTTCCAGGCCAGACACTTGCCTTTGATGAGGTCTCAGCAAAAAAGAGCTTTGGAGCAAGATTTTAAAACAAGTCCATTCTGGAGCTGGGTCTCTGCTATCCTGCAGTCACCGTCCTCCCATCCCAAGTGCTATGACTGAGTCACCATGGCAGCCCTGATGGCTTCCAGCTGTGGATGGCCAGGCTTGGGCTGTTCTTAAAGAGCACAAGGCAGCAACTCAGAATTGGCTCCATCCACAGAAATGCTGATATCTGGCTTTCTACAGCCAGTTAAGAAAAACATCTGTTGCTCATGAACTGAGAAAAAAACGTTCTGACCAAACTAGAAAAATAAAGTATGAATGGATGAGGCCCGTCAAAACCAGCAATGCCACTGAGTTCTACTTGTAAAATAAATGTGCTCTAACATTCAGTCAGCAAGCATTTAATGAGTGCCTACTATAAGTCAGGCACCAGGCTAAATACTAGGGGTATGGAGATAATAAGGCAGGTCCCTAGCTTGAAAAGCCAGTTCTACAGTAGCAAATGCACATCGATGCTACCAATCATACATACTATCTTTCCAGTATGTGCCAAGAATTGTTCTAGATACTTTATTTGCACTGAACTTTTAAATTCTCCTATAACATGAGGTAAGGGTTATCATCTTCCTCCTTTTATGGAGCAGACAGCAAAGCCCAGGCATCCTAGCTCCACCCTGATAAGTATGCAAGCAGAAAAAAAAAAAAAAAAAAAAAACTGCCGGGCATGGTGGCGCATGCCTGTAATCCCAGCACTTGGGAGGCTGAGGCAGGAGGATTATGAGTTCAAAGCCAGCCTCAGCAATGGCGAGGCACTTAGCAACTCAGTGAGACCCTGTCTCTAATAAAAATACAAAAGAGGGCTGGGGATGTGGCCCAGTGGTCGAGTGCCCCTGAGTTCAATCCCTGGTACCAAAAATAAAAAATAAAACAACCCAGTCACTGCCCCAGGGAGGAAGCATCTGGGTAAAACTAACAGGATTTTTAAGGGTGCATAGGAGCTTATTGGGAGGCTGGGAGATGAGAGAGATTCCTTCCAAAGAGGTTAAAAATGCAAAATAGAGCATCAGAAATTATTCAGAGTAAAACAATTCTATTACCTACTTCTTGGGCAGGG
Organism: Tamias sibiricus; assembly: GCA_025594165.1. NCBI lineage: Eukaryota > Metazoa > Chordata > Mammalia > Rodentia > Sciuridae > Tamias > Tamias sibiricus. Next base: position 85,406,180 of record CM046663.1, on the reverse strand, counting down.
AGTCCCTAGCTACACAGTAGCTAGGAATGGAATCTGGACATTCTTAGGTGTGGGGACACTGAAGAACCTCAGTGGAGTCCAGTACAATGACCCCACAGCCAGCCCCTCAGACCAAATCCCCCTGGGAAGCACCACTTAGCAGCAGGTGTTGCTGGAGACTGGGCTTTTCACGGCCCCCAGGAGGAAACATTGAAACTGAGCGCCCCGCAGAACAGTGGCCAGGAAGAGAAAAGGGGGGGAGGGCAGGGAGGTCCCACGTTCCAGAAGTTCTGATTCTCAGGGGACGGCAGGTGCTTTCCTCAGTGTGTTTTATGACTCCAGAAAGCAGCACCGGGTTTGCTCACTGGATTACAAGATTACGAGTGCATTCCCAAGTCACTGCGAAATGTGAATTCCACCGCAGGAAAGTTCCAAAGGGGCCAGGGTTGTTTGCAATGAGCAATAAATTGGCAGTTTTAAATATAACTATCATGAGGTTTATCTTTCCCTGAGACACTTAATTCACACTCTCTGAACAATGTTCTTTGAAATAAATGTAATTTACTGAATTACATCCCATAAACAATTAAATGATGGGTTACCACCGTTGACGGCAATTATTAAATCTCGGTCACTCCAGCCAACAAAATAATGGACAGACTGTCTCCACTTTAAAAACAGGTGTGTTCCCAAAGTTTGTAAGTTAGTGGTTTGGAATTCAGGAGTTATTTTCTCCCTTCACAGTGTCAAGTGTACGCTGAGGGTTCTCAGGGTCGGAGATAAGGTCAGAGAAGACGGTCCTCAAGGAAAACCCACACTTGTTTCTGGAGAGCCCGACACACGAGGTACCCTCCAGCCCAGGGACCCAGTCATGCTGCAGCCCACGTAACTGGTACTGTGTGCTGGTGGCAGTTCCTTACCCTCTAGCAAGAGCCACTAGAGGAGGAGGCCAAGGAGAGGAGGCAGGGGCTTTAGGAAAAAGGAGCAGCCTCACGGTAGGGAGGGCAGGTCCTGGGCAAGGGGCTACAATTGGTGCAGGGGCCACTGCTCTCCCTCTTGGCCACTGGCCACTACGTGATTCCTTCCCTGGCCCTGGGATGGTGAGCCTCTTTGTTTCTAGGGCTGCCATACTGGGAGCCTGTGTCGGGGTTTTCTGCACTCCCCATGCCTCACCTGCCAAGACCGTGAACATGGTCTCTCCTGATTTCCTGACATGAAAATACACACACTGCTCTTTGGTGGATTTCTCAGGATTTTTCTTGCCAGTACTCTGGACACAAGTTAAATGGGACATGGATAGAGAGAGAGACAGATACACACACACGTCTACTCACTCATACGAGAGTGGAATTGCCTGTGATATTAGCAAATTAAATTAGGATCCATTATGCCTACATACACATGCACAATTATGGATGTTTGTGTGCAGAAAGTCATAGGAAAACTCACATGGCAAGGTCATGCACATCACTATCTGAGCAATTCATACATAAATCTGAAAACTGGATTGCTCAGGACAAGAATGTGCTAGAGCCAAACATGCAGACCTTCTCTGGCCACCTCCTGTCCAAGACATGGGAAAGACCTTTGCATCCAAAGGCTGCCCACACACTTGGGTTCACAAACACACCCTCTACTTACTGGAACCTCAAATGCCTCCTGGGTGTCATCCAGCATCTGGATTTTGATGGACATGAGTTTTCCTGAAGGTGTTGGAGGTGGCTTCTGTCCATGTTCCAGGGTGCTGATCCCTGAATTCTCCGGTGCCCCCAATCGTGATCCTGGGGTAGGCTTCTGCTCTATTTCCCCCATGATGAAAGTCACTTATAAATTATCTGCAGGAAGCAGTGAGAAATAAAAACACATCAGGAGACCTTTCAAATCACTTAAGTAACTCTTATCACCTCCCCTTTGTTAGAGGAATTTCTCCAAATCACACCAGGGTAAGCAGGCTCTCCACCTGTCCCAACTCAGGGAACCCATGTGGCTGCCTCCAGTTTATTCACTTGCAATGTCACCTTTAGGCGGGCAAGCCATGCAAATATTTTTGCATATTTTAGTCATCTGCATATTTTTGCATGTTGCTGCATATTTTATTCTTTTCTTAGTTTCACAGTCAGCTCTTAATTATTCATGCCATAGACTTGGTTGTATTCCACATTTTATTCAATGTCTACAGTGAGCGAGGAGCTGCTTTTTACACAAGACTGGCTGGGAAGAAGATAACAACGCCCAGGCCCGTCGTTAGCCTCTGAATTACCTCGTATGGACACGGTAACATATTAAGTGATGTGGGAGTTATGGAGATAAATGGAGAAAACACACATTATGGCCACTTCTAATCTGACTGAGGGAATAGACACACCTCACATGGACAAGGCGACAGAAGGCAGGGTCCTTGAGTTTCTACTTGTTTCTGTTACAAGAACTCCACGATTCGTTTCTTCCTCATCATACAAAACAATTCTCTCAGCTCCCTGCACAGTCCACCCTTTCCCACGACACATGGCCATTGGCCCTGCCTGCCACCGCGGTCCTGCCCCAGGCTTCACACGCACTGCTGTCCCTGGCTGAACGCTCTGCCTTCTTTCTCCACCTGGAAGCCTCTCGCACCGCTTTACACCTCGGTTCAAATGTCACACCCTGGACACTGCAGGCACAGCTCTCGTGCTGCCATCCTCTCTGTGCTCCTGGCTGTGTCAGCGCCACCCAACGGTGGAGGAGCCCACCTGCTCCATGGTGGTGGGCAGGCGCACGTACCTGCCCCCATGGCACTGTGGGAGCCCTACAGGAGGCCCCAACCTCGGACACTCTCTGCATCTCAGCACCCTCCTAAGCACAAAGCCTGGCAAAATGGAGCTCAGCGTGGGCTGCCTGAGGACCACGGCCATCGGCCCGTGCATTTGTGCAACGGCTGCAGATGAAGCACGGAAGGGACACCAAGGAAGGCGACATCCTCGGAAGATGAGCAGTTTCGGGGTGGGGGGTGTCTTCCACTGAGGAGAAGGAGGCACTGCGTGCAGCTGTGTCTCAACAGTGGAGCAACAGTTGGAAAGAGACAGGAGGCACACGAGCAGAAGGCTTTCCGGTGCGAGGGACAGCGTGGAGGAGGTTTCGGGACAGAAGTAAGATGGCACACGGGCAGAAGAACGAAAGACACACAGTGTAAACAGGCTGAGCTCAGACCCCGAGGCCCGCAGACGCCAGGTGAGAAATGCAGCCTGTTCCCTGTAGGCAGCAGGTGCTGATGGGCCAGAGTGACACGTGACAGAAACAGCTGCGTAGAAAAGAGAACCTGAAGGTGATGGGGAGAGATGTATGGGAAGGGCCAGGGACGTCCAGTCCAAAGCAATGCCAACAACAGGCTTGAGGAGACAGCCTGGACAGAGGGAATGGGAATGAGGAGATGTAATAAAACCCACTTCTGTGGAAAAATTAACCCAGTGTTGTAAATGATTAGCTCCCAAGAGGAGATAAGAGCAATGATGATCTACGATCACCAAGTTTCCCTTCAGGGCAGAAGGTGGCAGCAGGAGGGCAGGTGTCTGACTGGGGACCTTGACAAGGGTTGTAAAGGACGTCCCAGGCCATGGGGAGATGGAGCTGGATCCAGGCTGGGCAGAGTCCACCCCACTGGATGAGTGAAAGCCGTGAGAGTGAAAGGAAGGGGCAAAGGGGAACCACCAGCAGAAAAACCACCTGCCGGTCACAAGGGACAATGGAGAACGAGAAGATGGGGAAGGGGGACACAAAAGGGACCAAGCGGGCGCCTAGCGACAAAGCCAGCAGCGCGGTAGCAGGGTGGCAGGCACGAGTCCAGTGTCAAGCCCAGCATCCTCCACTCTCGACTCAGGTGGCCTCCAGCTCACCCTTCAGGAGCAGCCGGCCGGCATGCGTCTCAGTCTGTAGCATTTTCCTGCCTCACATTCTCATCCCCCTCCCGAGAGTCAGGGCCCCAGAAATTTCCCGGTCACTTCCTTATGGAGGCGCCCAGCCTCCTCATGGTAAATCCTCTGGCGGTGCCCCTCGGGCCAAGGCCAGCCCCAGGGCAGCAGGGCAGAGGCTGTGAAACCCCATCAACAGCCCAGGTCAGCAGCCAAATCACCCTGGCCTAAAAAGATGTGTCCCTCCACGGGGACAGGAGGGCCTGAGTGCCAGCTAGAAAACCAACCCCAACCGCCACCAAAGCCTGGGGGAGACTGCTGCTGTTGGCTCTTTCCCGAGACCCACTCCTTCCTTTCTGAACGCTCTGAAAGTCTCCCATCTGCTACCTGGTGCCTTCCTCATTCCTGCCCCAAATAAGCGCCAAGAACAGACTTCTCACCTGCTTGGTGGTGTGCTGTGTGGGCTTTGGTTAACTCACCTAGTAGTCCTGAGAGATGAGACCAAACCTAACATGTTGGCACAGCCCCCACATGTGTCAGTGAATCCAATGTGAGGGGTGATATGTTCATCATGTCATGCTCAAAATGGTCATAAACCAGGCAAGATTACTTCTGTATATGTCTCCTATTTGATGTCTCATGGTTAAAAATAAATGCAATCTCCAGAGAAAACGACGCCATCCATCCAGAGAGCTCCCCTGCTCTCTCTCCTATTCTGGTGATCTTTCCTTTCCTGTCACGGCCTTCTGAGCTGGGCTATGCCACTCTGCCTGCTACTGCTCAGAGTCAAGGATCATGGGACTGGCTGGGCTTCAATGCCCAGCCATGGAGCTGACGACAGGAAGGAAGGAGCCCAAAGTCCCATGTCACCCCCCAAAAGGTGCCAGAGCCCTTCCCTACAAAGGCATCTTCTGACCTGCCTGAGCACTCAGCCAGGCCCCTCATCCCGTGAACAGAATCTTTTCTTTCCCTCTTGCCCAAGACCCTCAGATGCATATACAAATTTTTAGTACCCTGGCATTTAAAAATCTGAGTTAATGATTAATGGAGATTTGGTGCCTTAACTTCCTTTTCCTGTAATCCTCAAATGACCCCAGGCCTGTATCATTTCTACTTCTGGATACTGACGTTTTCACAAAGCATGCCACACGTCTGTTTCCCAGCTTGTGTGCAATGGTCGCTGTGCATGGAAAGTTCTGTTTAATTCAAACATAAACCCAGTCACGTGTTCTGAGCCCAGCATCCTAAGAATGCCAAGGGAATGTCGACGTTTGACATCAAAACTGGTAAGCCCGTAATATAGGGTCATCCTCCCGGTAAACAAGTCTAACCAACCTAAAGTCCTCCTATGTATAAATATTAACCCCTGCTCTGTTCTGGCATTACCTCCATTAGCTTTCTGACCTCTGGACTCCTAGAGGAATAGTCAAAATGAAGCCTCCGTTATTACTAACATGATCATTTCGAACCTAAAAGTAAAAACCTCTTTATGAAACAACTTTTCTCTCTAGATTGATTTGAAAAGTTACTTCAAGTTAACAAAAAGTAATAAGCTTTGTAACCAGCAGAGAACAGATTAAAAACTAGAGTTGTCTTGCCATAATATCCTGGTTGAAAGACTTCCTCTTGGAATTTACCCAAAGCAATAAGGAGCACACACACAAAAATGCAAACTCCTACCCCCAGGAGACAGAAGACATCTGTAGCCCCAGACCACAAACTGTGAGAAAGAGCTGCCCAACTGCGGGGAAGGTCAGACAGAGAGAAGCAAAAGAGCTGCAGCTTTCAGACAAAAACGGCAGAGCCTCAGTCCCCAAAATAAGTAGAACACCAACCAGTAATGACTTTCTTGGAACGACCATACAGATGTGCAGATCAGCAGTAGCGCCTTCCCTAGGCACAGGTGGTATAGAATGAGGAGCCCACAGACAAGTCACATTTGGAGGAAGCATGCTAGTGCTGAGGTGAGGGGAAGAAGGTAGGTAGTGTTAGGAACAGCAGTGTTCACTGCCCAAGTCTCAGCAAGCAAGAGAAACCCAAAGGCTGCAAGATCCCCCCCCCCACACACACACACACAGGCAAGTCACAGGGTTCCCATGAAGATGGGACAAGACCCTCTCTGCTGGCCCAAGGGGGAGTCTCCTGTTGGTTGATAAAGAACTCCTCTAGATCCGGGCACGGTGGTGCACACCTGTAACCCCAGCACTTGGGAGGCTGAAGCAGGAGGATCATGAGTTCAAAGCCAGTCTCAGCAATGGCGAGGCACTTAGCAACTCAGTGAGACCCTGTCTCTAAATAAAATACAAAAAAGGGTTGGGGATGTGGCCCAGTGGTTGAGTGCCCCTGAGTTCAATCCCCCATACAAAAAAAAGAAAAAAAGAACTCCTCTATTCAAAAATGGACCTTTACAGGATGCTGCAGGAAGAAAAAATGACAGATGAATACCCATCACCAAAATGTCACATGCAACAGATTAAAATTTTGCCCATATTATCATAATTCACAAAATTTTAACAAAATGACAGACTCCATAAACAAAAACAAAAAAGGATTTACAGGAGTTCAGGAAGCTCTGGGGAGACTTCTGGAAGAAAATTCTAGAAGCAGAAGTAAAGCAGGAGGGCAGATTCCAGAGGCAAAAAACAAACAAAAACAGGAACAAAAATGAAACAGAAGAATAAAAATATAGGTTGAGCATCCCTAATCTGAAAACCCAAAGTCTGAAATGCTCCCAAATCCAAACTTTGAGGGAACCAACATCATGTCACAAGTGGAAAATTCCACACCTGACCTCACATGACCAATGGTAGCCAAAACACTGGTGCCCTAAGAATATTGCACAAAGTTACCTTCAGGCTACGTGTATAAGGTGAGTAGGAAACATAAAAGATCTTCATGTGTAAACTGGGCGCCATCTCCAAGATGTCTCATTAAGTATATAAAAAACCCAAGAAAATCCAAATCTGAAATACTCATGGTCCCATGAATTCCGTGTAAAGTTATTCAACCTGTGTCACCAAAATGGAGGCCAAACAGGAAGCAGCTAAAAGGAAATATGTGCTGGTGAAACAATGAGGGTGGAGAAAAGCAAGCATGAGGCTGAAAACAGTAAGGAAAAGAATAGACATAAAAGATTATAGAGCGAGCCAACATGCCCACAATTGGCATCCCTAAAGGGGAAAAAAAAGAATGAACAAAGGGCAGGGGTGAGGGGGGACACCTTAGAAAATAATTCAGGAAATCATTCTAGAAATGAAAGATGGTTTTCCATAATACATGACCATATTCCATACCAGGAATAATTACCAGAAAATGCTCACCACCAGCATGTTTCCCAGGTCATCACTGGCCTTTAAAAATGAGGAAGGCATTATTTAGAAACCTAGACAAAAGGTTCAAATAAAATTGGAGGGGACAAAAGTTCAGGTTTCTCCACAGCACACTCATGGCTGTCAAAAATGCCCTCAAAGAAATAATGGATCAAAACTTTAAACCCAGCCATACATTCACTCAAACATAAATAGCCAAATGTTTAAATAGGTAAGAATTCAGAAGAAAGTTATCAAAGCCCTTCTTAGGGAAACTAAAGGACAAAATTCAGAAAAATAAGAGGTAAGTAATGAAACAATGAAAAAGTTATTATTAAACTTGAAATTTATTTATCTCATAAGAGGAAGACTACAATAATTATAATGGCTACAAAATATTATAACTCCTGAAAATATACAATATAACATAACTAAAAACACAGCAGGGAAAGGAGTATAAATAATAAACATTGTAAAGTTTGCTGCTACTTCACATTTTAAAACTGGCAAAAGAAAGAATTTATGCTTCCACAGGGATGGTTAGTAAGCACAAGAAAAGATGTAACATCATTGGTCATTAAGAAATGCAAATTGCACCCATAGTGAGATATATTTCCCCTCCACTATAACGGCTACAATAAAAAAGACCAACAATAACAAGTGTTGTCAAGGACATGAAAGAACTGGAACTCATTCGTTGCTGGTGGGAACATAAAATGGTACCAATAGTTTGGAGAATGTTTTGGAAGTTTCTTTAAAATGTTATAAATTTAGTACAGGACCCAAACCTTTCTGCTAATAACCCAACAATTTCACGCCTATGTCCCCAAGATAAATAAAAACATGTCCAAAGAGTCATATAAATGCTCATAGCCAAAAAACACAGACAAGTGGAAATAACCCCAAAGTTCATCAACTGGTGAATACAGAAACAGAATGTGATACATCCGTAAAAGGGGTTATTATTCCGTACCACGAAAACCCAAGTGTTGATATATAACACAGCATGGACGAACCTCAGAAATATTTTATTAAGTGAACAAAGCCAGGGGCAAAAGACTACACAGTATAAGATCCTAATTTTATATAACACTAAAGGTGGAAAAAATTATACACCCACATACAAATACCCACAATCTTAGGTCACAAAAATTTCTATTAGCATGGACATCACCCTGACTGCAAACCCACATGAGGGTCCTGCAAATAACTAATTCATATCGCATATTGAGAAAAGGCTTTATCCAGAGGGTAAATATCCAGACTGCTTGCCTGGGGCTGGTGTGGGACCTGGGGCTGACAGTAAAAGTCAGAGGTCTGGATCTTTTGGGGCTAACAGAAATGTTCAGATACTAGATTGTGTTAAGAGTCACATAAGTCTAAACTACTGAAAAAGACCATTACATTGTACACTGAAAGGAGGCCCAAGCTATGATATGTAAATTATATCTCAACGGGCTGGGGACATTGCTCAGTTGGTAGAGTGCTTGCCTTGCATGCAGAAGGCCCTGGGTTCAATCCCCAGCACCACAAAAAAAAAAAAAAAAAAAAAAAAAAAAAACCACCTCAACAAAGCTTGGCTCTGTGGATCTGTGGACCAGAACCTCTCTGGAAGAATGGAGAAGTCAGTGGTTAGTGAGCTGGCTCCCTTGTGGCCACAGGCCTGTTGAAGGACAAACCTAAAGAAGCTCAAGTCTTGTTTTTCATTTTACACCTTTTAAATTTTGTACCATACACACATATTGCCTACTAAAAAGTAATTAATTTTTTTATTTCATCTCTTTCACATAAAGCTGCTGACTACTTCAGCCCTGTTTAGAGCATAAATCTAACGAAATGAAATCACAAAGAGACAACTGTCAATCAAAACAGGTTAACAAAGAGGAACTTTGTGCAAGATATTTTTTCCCGTTCCTGTTTTAAATGTAAACTACTTAAAAATTCTAGGTTAAGAAAAATTCATAGAAAGTTGTCATTCATAGGAGAAGCCAGAGAGAGAGAGAGAGAGAGAGAGAGAGAGAGAGGGAGGATTGGCAGGAAGCTAAAAGGCTGAGCTGTGAAGTCCCCAAAGCACTCAGTGCACACATGGACAGCCAGTGACTTTGCATTTGTTGTTTTGTGGGGACAAAAGTCAAATATGTCAGATGCAAAGAGTGGATGACTGGATTCCCAACAGCTCTCCTCATCTACCCTGCTCTTAGGAGCTGGAAACTGCCATGGGACAAAGCCACCTTATGCTCCTGTCCCCTGGGGCACCAGGGTCAGAGCCGGTCCCAGGAGAGGGGAGGGTGTAGACAAACCAGAAAGACAGCAGCTCCTCAGGAGCACAAGCAGCTTGGCTGGGCTTCTCCCAGGGACTTAGATAAGGGGTTCTGGAAAGTTCAAACACGGCTATCTGTGTGGATAAATGTGCTTATTTCCAAAAAGTCTGTGAGCAAGAGAAACAACCACAGATCACTGTTTTACATCACCCAGACACTTCACACGGGGGAGGACCAGCTCAGCCTGTTTGATCATCTGAGAAAAGGGGCCAGGTCACCATGCAAGGAGCAAGCCCCCAATTCCACCAGCAAAGCAAGGAAGAAAGAATCAACTACAGAAACTAAACCAAGACTATTTTGTCACTGCTTTTTCTCCGCTACCATAATAAAAAATTTAAAAAATTTTTTGTTAGTTAAATAGGCTATCTTTAAATGCCCCCAACAAATCTCCAGAAGGTATTTCAAGAAAAAATTCAGAACAGAAGCGACATTTCTTCATGTTTATCATTTTTTTAATATTTATTATTTGTTTTAGTTGTAGACAATGCCTTTGTTTTTACATGGTGCTGAGAGGATCGAACCCGGGCCTCGCACGTGCTAGGCGAGCGCTCTACCCCTGAGCCACAACCCCAGCCCCCATGTTTACCATTTTTATACACATTAATTCAGAAAGGCCGTTTTAACCATAACCCTATTGGCTCAAAACCCAAGTCTTATCAGTACCAAGTAAAAAGTGCAAATTCCCAGTGGGGGCCCACAGGATGGCTCTCCTCCAGCTCTCCCGCAGTCCCACCCACAGGACACTGCTGTCCAGCAAGCTTCGAGGACCCAGCGCTGTGTTAAGCTCTTCTGCTGCTTTTCGTAAATCACTCTTTCCTTCCTGGCTCCAGAGCCACCTCCAGAAACCTCTCCTGACCTGGTCTTTCAGGGAGAAGCCCTTACTCCATCCTCCCTGGGGCTGGGCTTGCATTCAGCTTATATTTCACATTTCCCAGGCCTTTCTCCTCTTCCTGTCTTGCCTAGGAGATGACAGTCCCAAGGGCTAGGGAGGGTCTAGTTCCCTGGAGGGCTCCAAGTCAGTGGTCCTGGACTCAGAGCTGTGAGACCAGCAGGCCAGTGAGTGGGGCATGCTGGGATCACTTTCCTCACCTGCCGTCTACTGCAGAGCTTCCTCAAAGGTGCCGGCAAGTCAGCAGAAGCACTTGGGGTTCGTTAGACAGCCAAGTTCTTAACCTCAACCTGGACCCCACTGACTTGGAAATGCTGGGGTGGCCCAGGCTCCTGGGTTTTAACGGGTGTTCAAGGGTTCCTGATGCAGGCTCAGCCTGGGGACCACTGCTCTGCTGCTGAGGGTCCCAGTGAAGATTAAGGGTGTAAACTTCAAATTGCCACAAAGCAAGCTCCTCTTGGAGAGATGACTTCCCCAAGAGCACATTTATCTCCCTGCCATGTTTCACACACGCACCAAATGCAGTGAGCCCCTCATTTTTTTTTTTTTTGCAATATCTCTTGTCCCCCCCCCCCGACTGCCAAAATAAATTCTTTGCCAAACCATTTTTAATTTATAATCTAACCTTCTCAAAACAAAGGCAATACCTTTGCACTATGATTTGGCAGAGCACATTTCCTCCATTAAACAGATAGACAAAGACAAAAATGTGGAATGGAGGCAGAAGTAAAAGGAATTGGGAAGAGAAAGTTCTCCCACGGCAGCAGAAAATCAGGAAACCAGAAAAAAATAAATCCAATAATTCATATTTTGATGATGCCAATTTCTTGATGATCCTGAGAGCACGGTCTTCCAACTTGAGCTCAGCCATCTTCCACCTCTAAGGAGGAGGCAAAGGTACACCACACAAAGGAAGAAGGTGGCCTTCTGGAAAACTGCCCCCTGCCAGTCCCTCTGACCCCACACCTGATGTGAATGCAGGGCACATTCTGAGGCTGGGTCAAACTCACCCTACTGGATACACTGCGCTGTCATTCACTCACTAAAGCAAATCTCTCTCTTCAATTGACAAGGGTCAGCCTCTCCAAATATTTGTAGAAAGCACCTGCCTACCTGCCCATAGGAGAGATGCAGTGTGTCACTAGATCTGCTTACTCAACATCTATAAAAATAACAAGCATAATACTCAAAGTTCACCATCGTTTAAGTGTCAAAATAATCGCCATCACCACCATGAACAAACACCTATGAGGGTATTCTATGTTTCCATGACTGCACTTTGCCCTTTGAGGGACAGGAAGCAGTGATGTGGCACCCTATGGCTGAGTCTACAGAGAAGGGATGTACAATCCATCAGCCAAGAGGGAACAGGTACTCAGAGCTGCTGAAAGCAACATGTTTGCTTCCGACAACAGGTGAACTGGAAAGCGTCAGAAATAGAGGAAGCCACCTCACTGCGGAACCAAAACGCTGAGGGTGTTTAAATACCAGTGGTGGCAGGCAGCACGGCGTGGCTAACACTCACGTTGGTACATTCAGTGGTATTCACTGAGCAGCCACCACATACCAGGAGCGGGACAGACGGTGGATCCCGAAAACAGGTGGGAAAACAGGGAGAGGGAACGGAAAAGGCAAGCGAGGGGCGGAGCTCAGCCAGCCTGAAGTAGCAAGCCCAGGAGAAGGTCCAGCTGGGAGCAGAACGGCTGCTGCGGTCTTTAAGGCAAGCTGAAAGAAACCACGTGGGTTTAAGAAAAAAAATTGACAGTGTGTGTCGGCTAGATCAGGACACAGGCCAGTTAGGAAACAGCTGTGAGACGTGTAACACAAGAGAAGGCGGCGGTGATGGCGAGGGAAAGAGGCTCGTGCTGGGAAGAGTCTGACGCCAAGCATCTTCAGTGGGGAAAGAAGGTGAACCTGTGTGAAAGTCCAGAACTCAGAGGCAAAGCAGAGAGCGTGAGGACGTGCCCACAGGTCAAACCCAAGGCTGATGAAGGTCACTGTGGGCCCCCTGACTCGATGCCCAGGAAGCTCTACAGGTCCTGCTGCCACTTCCTGAGCAGCCACCACCCCTCACCCCCTGCTGCCATCTCTCCAGGGCCTTCCCCAAAGTTCGACTCTGGCTAGCCAAAGAGAGAAGGCAGAGGTTCCAGAAAGAGACACCAGAGACAGCTTGTTCCAGAGGGGACACTGAGACAGTGGGTAACATCTTGGAGGGTGTCTGAAAGGGACATAAGAAGAAAGAACCAAGATGAGAGAATGAAGTGGATGCCAACATTCACAGGAGAGAAGGAAAAGCAAATGCCAAGAGGAATCCCGCATCCTCAGAGCTGGGAGGACACTTAGGGAGCACCAATGACAACATGCTCCCTGCAGCATGAATCCCATTTTTACAAAAAAAAAAAAAAACAGCCTCAAAATCCATTACAAAATCCTAATGGGGAACATCAAAGCAAGAAGACCAACACCAAAGCTAGGCATGGTGGAGCATGCCTGTTATCCCAGTGACTTGGGAGGCTGAGGCAGGAGATCACAAGTTTGAGGTCAGCCTCAGCAACTTAGTGAGACCATGTCTCAAAATAAAAAAATTAAAAAGCCGAGCTGGGATCGTGGCTAAGTGGCAGAGCATGCTTGCCTCACACATATGAGGCACCGGGTTCGGTCCTTAGCACCACATAAAAATAAATAAATACAATAAAGGTATTACGTCCATCTACAACTAAAAAAATTATAACAAAATAAAAAGGCCTAGGAATATGGCTCAATGGTTGAGCACCCCTGGGTTCAAGCCCTGGTACCAAAAATAACCACGCCCAGAGGCGGAGCCGCAGTGTTGAATGCATATCTGGGCAACAAGAATGAAGACTAAGAAAAGCCCATCCAGTCTAGGGGGACTAAGTGGTCACTGGCACAAACAGAGAAAGCTGCTATTGAGAAATGGAGGCAGCAGGAGACTGATTATCAACAATATGGATAAGAAATAAATTGGTCTGAAGTTAACAGATTGCCGTTTTATGTTTTAGGAAAACTGAGCAAATGGTACAGAGAGGTCCTATATACCCGCTCGCTCCCTGTAGAGCTTCCTGCTATGCACATCTTGCATTAGTGTGGCCTAGTTGTTAAATACAGTTGATGGACCAATACTGATTCACAATTATTATTTTTACTATTATTATCATTTGGTACTGGGGAGTGAATCCAGGGTTGTTCAACCTACTGAGCCCCATCCCCAGCCCTATTTTGTATTTTATTTAGAGACAGGGTCCCACTGAGTTGCTTAGGCCCTCACTAAGTTGCTGAGGTTGGTTTTGAACTCATGATCCTCCTGCCTCAGCCTCCCAAGCTGCTGGGATTGCAGGTGTGCACCACCACAGCCAGCTCTGATTCATGATTATTAACCAAAGTCTGTCATTTACATTAGGAATCACTCTGTGTCTCATATCCCATGGGTTTTGACAACTGTATAATATCATATATCAGCATTACTGTGCCAACCAGCATCATTTCACTGCCCTGAAATCTGTTCTCCATCTATTTGCCCCTTCCCCTCCCCGACCCTGCCCCCAACAATCACTCTTCTCTACTATTTCTAGTTTTGCATCCTCCAGAAGGTCATAGTTGGCATCATATAGTATGTGGCCTTTCAAAACTGGCTTCTTTCACCAGAGCAACATATATATGAGGTTCCTCTGTGTGCTTTTTGTGGCTTAATAGCTCATTGCCTTATGACTGAATAGCTTTCCATTGTATGGACATACCACAATTCATTTAACCATTCTGCTGAATGACATCACAGTGGCTTTCAGGTCTTGGCTACTTTGAGAGGATTTTCAGTTGCAGAAATGAAGTGAATAGATATTACCTCCAAGGGAACGGGATGAACTTGAGGTTGGAAAAGACAGATGACAGGCCAAGTCCTGGGGCTCAGTGGGCAGACTCCATACTGTCAATTTCTGACTCAGCCAAACCCACATCTGATCCCTAGCAGGTAATTCCACTTATCTTACCTGGCAAGTAATTTAACTTATCTCAGAGGCCTTAGAAGATAACTTGCTTCCTTTAGTCCATGAGAAAATGATAGGATTCAATAACTAAATGTGTCCAGAATATTAAAAAAACTAGTTTATTTTCTTTAATAAATCACAAAGCAAAGCTGAGTTTATTTCCAAGTCAAGACTGCATATTCCCAGTGGCCTCATTATTTAATAAGGAAGTTTTCAATAGAACGTCCACCTGCCCTTTGTGATTCTCTGCTGAGGTTTCACACGCTGTGGAAATGATTCTTAAGGAATCGATGCCAAAATTTAAATGTGTTCTGCATCCTGCGTAACATTCCACTGACATCTATTCTGGAGTAACAGTATTGTTTTTATACAATTTTTAAAAAAAAAAAAGAAAGAAAGAAAAGAAAAAGAAAACATTCCCTCAAGCTTACCAAATCCAGTGAATTATAAATGAAAGGGCTTCCTTTCAAGGTGGGAAGAGGAAAGCAATTTCCAGTAAGCCACCAAGGAATAGGCTGTTAAATTCTCCAAGAGTTTCAATATATTTTGAGAAATAAACTATGCCATATTATCACAATCCAAATGAGGCAATAAAATCCAACAGAAGTGGAAAGGGTACCGTGTCCTTCCCTGGAATAAATGATTAGTTACAACAGTGAAATGTCAAGGAATAAAACATGGAATAAAAAAAAAAAAATCAAACCCCTTGTGAAATGACGAAAAAGTTTAAATGTCAGTCTGGTTCATGGATAAGGTACGTAATTAAACAATGCTATCCATTTAAAAAAAAAAAAATCAATGATTATGAGCAGCACATTCTTGCTGCATATTACTATAAAAAAGATGCCGGTGGGATTTGATTGTTCACTGAAGTGGAGTTAAACAAAGCAGAATGGAGAGGATCCCTGGCTGCGAAAGCCTGGTTCCAATCCTTATTTTTTTTTTTAATCTTTATTTATTTATTTTTACGTGGGGCTGAGGATCAAACCCAGGGCCTTGCATGTGCTAGGCAAGTGCTAAGCCACAACCCCAGTCAACCCCCATCCTAATTTTTGACATTTTGAATGCAAATGACAAATGGGCCTGGATTGTAGGCTCAGTGTTCATGGCCTTGGGGGAATCATAAGTATTATTTTTACTTAACCAACTTGTACGGAGCACTTTCCACATGGCTAGCCCTGTACCAAGAGCTAAATAAATACTAACTCATGGGAGCTGGGCTCGGTGGCATACACCTGTAATCCCAGCACTTGGGAGGCTGAGGCAGGAGGATCACGAGTTCAAAGCCAGCCTCAGCAATGGTGAGGTACTTAGCAACTCAGTGAGACCCTGTCTCTAATAAAATACAAAAAAGGGCTGGGGATGTGGCCCAGGGGTCGAGTGCCCCTGAGTTCAATCCCTGGTACCAAAAAAAAAAAAAAAAAAAAAAATTAACTCATTGGGCTGGGGATGAGGATTAGTGGCAGAGCGTTTGCCTAGCACGTGTGAGGCACTGGGTTTGATCCTCAGCACCACATAAAGATAAATAAATAAAAGTGTCGTGTTTATCTCCAACTAAAAAATATTTTTAAATAAATAAATAAAGACATGCCGTCTATCTACAACTACAAAAAATTTTTTTTAATTACTAAATAAATTAATACTGATTAACCCTCCCAACCTCCATGAGGGGGACACTATCACTGCCCCCTTCTTACAGGTAAGGAAACTGAGGCACAACCAATCAAGTCAACTTACCCGTGGTCCCAGACAAGAGATGAGACGGAGACAGGCTGGTGCCTGAGGGCTTGTTTTTCACCAACCCATCTCCACGTGAGACCATTTCTAAAGTCTCCCACTCTAGTCTCCAGGAACCTTATGATTCAATGATTTCAGGTGCAATCACAAACTTCCCCAAACCTCACCTATTCCAGCACACAGGTGTCAATCAAGCCCCTGAGCTAATCATCCAGGTAAGCTCTGAAGGAAGCCAAAGGGGAAAAGCTATTGAATAATCAGAATGTTTGCTGAGTGACTATGAAACTTAAATAAAGAGTATGGGGTACTGTTTATAGTTCTATATTAGAAGTTTTTAAAATAGCTTAGAATAGGGCTGAGGGTTGTGGCTCAGCGGTAGAGCGCTCGCCTAGCACGTGTACAGCCCGGGTTCAATCCTCAGCACCACGTAAGAATAAAGGCATTGTGTACAACTAAAACAAATAAATATATATATATTTTTTTAAATTTATATATATATATATATATATATATATATATATATATATATATATAATCTTAGAATGGCAGTTACCAAGAATACAGACAACAATAAATGTTGGCAAGGATGTGAGGGGAAAAGCACATTCATACGCTGCCACTCTTCCTCCTCTCCAGCTGCCCCCCGCCGCCCCCCGCAGGCTCCACCAGGCCGCAGTCCAAATCAAGGAGGCACCAGCAGTTCCACAGTGCACTCCAACAAGCCACGAGTGACAAACCCCAACCCAGCCAGCGCAGGCAGGGCAGAGTAACAACCTCCATACAAAAGGAAAAGGCAAAAAGGAACATCTGTTTTTCTTCAGGTATATACTCCAGCTTTTCAAATAACAATAAGACTTGAACACAAATATTCACCTATCACAGAAGTGGTGTGGAGATGTCACATGCTCTCCCATCACAAAGCCTAAAGTTAGAAGAGTTGAAAGCACAATCAGCCAGGCCTTGGCAAGCTCAAACACCCTGCTGTATAGTAAGACACTGGTTGGAAAAAGAACTTTCTTTTTTAAAAAATGAAGTTTCTGCTGGGTGCGGTAGCGCACGCTTGTAATCCCAGCAGCTCAGGAGGCTGAGGCAGGAGGATCTTAGGTTCAAAGCCAGCATCAGCAACTCAGTGAGACCCTGTTTCTAAATAAAATTTAAAAATAGGGCTGGGGATGTGGCTCAGTGGTTGAGTGCCCCTGAGTTCAATTACCAGTACTCAAATAAATAAATAAAGTTTCTAAGAATATTTTTAACATTGAAAATCTAAGTAAATGGGGCTGGGGTTGTGGCTCAGCGGTAGAGTGCTCACCTAGCAAGTGCGCAGCCCAGGTTCGATCCTCAGCACCATGTAAAAATAAAGGCATTGTGTACAACTAGAATAAATATTAAAAAAAAGAAAAGAAAATCTAAGTAAATGTAATCTTAGACAAGCCCTGCTTAAAGGAACATTCCCTATCATTGTAAGCAAGAATAATGAGCACAAATGTTTAAAGCATTTTCCAACTACAAAGAAAACAGACAAACCAAACCAAGAGAAAATAAAATTTTGACAATGAAAGAACTTATAATCTGTTACAGAAAATATGAATAGACCAAAAGGAAAAACATCAGAAAATAATTATGGAATTTTCCTCTCCCCAACATCTATATAAATAAGTCAGTCTGAGAATTTTTTTCCACAAACTTCCAAACCTTCAGATAAACAATCTTTAAAAAAAAAAAAAAAAAAAAAAAAGTTATATTCCAAACTCATTTTATTTGCATCCAAACAAAACAAGAACGTTTTTAATAGAAAGTTATGCCCTCCCCAAAATAATCTTCATAAAACCCTACCTAAGCAATGAAACACAAAAAGAACATATCCTACTGTGAACAAGTAGGATTTAAACTGAGAATTCTGACATAGAACAACCAGAAAACTATCCACTCTGTTACAGCCAGAAAAAGACATCATCAATCATATAATAAATAATTAATATCAAAAAAATCCCAGGGGTTACACAGCTATATAAAGGCATTCAAAAATTGAACATTTATTCCTTATTCATGCCCTTATTTATACATACACTGTTGAGCAAGTAGGGACGGAGACACCAAAACAGGGAGAGGATATTATGTATCATTTTTACTTCTCTTCTTTTAAGAAGGCCTGAAAGTCAGCGTGAAACGGAAACCCAACTGAAGTCAGTGAGGTTTCAGTCAGGGCCTCTCGGGGACAAATGGCAGGGAGCCTGCAGGGGAGGTGAAACCCGGGTCAGGTTGGGGACACTGGGGGCCCACCTGCAGAGGCTGCCAGGCTCTGGACCTGTGGGTGGTGGGAAACCACACACGTGAGCGCCAGCTCAGCTGTGCCAGGTCACCTGACATCCATCGAAGGTCTTAGGGGGTCACTGTTTTGGAGAGTGAGCCTAAACGTTTGTCATTCCAATGCCATCTAGGATTACACCGTTCAAAACTCAGTGCACTTGAACAAAGGACAGAGAACACAGCCACCCTCTTCTCGAACCCTTGACTCAACATTCTCAGCTTCCACTTTCCACCGCGGCTTTGACTGGAAATATCACAGGAGAACGCCACAGTTTGAATATGTTTTGTCTCCAAAATTCTGTGTTGAAGCCTGGTGCCCAGTGGAACAGTTTTGAGAGGAAGTACCAGTTTGAAAGGGAGCACCTTTAAGAAGTAATTAGACCTTGGAGGCTCCACTGTCAAGGGCAATTCCTGTGCAGGTATGAATGCAACTTCCTTGGCTTTCTTTCTTTGTTTCACATGTGTGCTCCTTCCTTGTGTGTCTTCTTCCCCTACAGCTTCTCCACCATAAAATGCAGCATGAGGCCTTCAGCAGAAGCCAAGTAGATGCTGGTGCTGTATTCCTGGGCCTTCAGAACCATAGGCCAAATTAAACCTCTTTTCTTTACAAATTACCCAGCTTCAAGTATTTTGTTATAGCAACTGACAGAAAGTCTATCATATAACTCATGCATTTCATTTGTAATCAAGGTGCTCTGGAGTGGACAACCAACAAAGGGGACCTGTGTAGGACTCAGGAATGACCATCAGCAGAGATTTATTTTATGTGCCCCACATAGTAAAACTTCAACTGTGGGTCTCAAAAAAGAATGGTCTCAAAGGTGAAAACCCCTACAGTTCTATATTTATTACGGCCACTATAAAAAATTATTACCATTTCAACACTATTTTATTTTTATTAAACATTCCTTTGTGATTAATAATTATCTTGATCAATGCTAGTAATCAAGTGTAGCTAATTACAAGTTAAAGAAGTCATAGGAATAGCAATAAGCCTATTAGTGTTCAGAAGGAACCAATATGGGAGCTATGACAGGGTCTTTAAATTAATATGCAAAATTTTGACAACACAAAAATCCATGAAGACTACTTTATACAGCATGACAAAGCCATGGAAAATCCGTCTAGCAGGCAGAAAACTAAAAAATGTATTAATTTTATGTAGTTGTAGAAATTAGGATGTCCTGCCAGGGGCTTGTCCAAACAGGTCATTATAAATAAAAGGACTTAGAAAGGGAAATGGTGGTCAGTAGAAGCTGAGATGGTTTCATTAAAAGCAGATCAAGCCACAATCACCTCCTTTCCCGTCTTTGACAGACTTCCAGGCTGGGTGATCAGAGCTCATTAGTCTCAACATACCTGGATTTCAGCAAGGCATTTGGGTTTTTTTTTTTTTTTTTTTTTTTTTTTTTTGGTACCGGGGATTGAACTCAGCGGCACTAGACCACTGGGCCACATCCCCAGCCCTTTTTTGTATTTTATTAGAGACAGGGTCTCACTGAGTTGCTAAGTACCTCGCCATTGCTGAGGCTGGCTTTGAACTCGCGATCCTCCTGCCTCAGCCTCCCAAAGTGCTGGGATTACAGGCATGCGCCACCGTGCCCGGCTTCAGCAAGGCATTTGGAAGAAATGCTCATGACATGGTCATGCATTAAACAGAGATGAGGGATGGCAACAGAAAGCTAGGCTGCAACTTCAAGAACATGCCCAAAGAGGTTTTTGGAACTTTTTATACAGGGGCGTGTGACCACTGAGTCACATCCCCAGCCCTATTTTGTATTTATTTAGAGACAGGGTCTCACCAAGTTGTTTAGCGCCTCGCTACTGCTGAGGCTGGCGTTGAACGCACAATCCTCCTGTCTCAGCCTCCTGAGCCAGGCCCAAAGAATTTTGAACGATTCTAGAATGTCTTCTTAAACTGAATCCTAGACAAAGTCTCCATTCTTGTAAGATACCAAATATCATCTATTAACTGCTCAGTGAGCATCAGTGGTGTGCATATCATGTTTTCAGATGACAAATCACTACACAGAGAACACCAGGAGGAAATTCAACAGGAACTAACACTGTACCCGAGGTCTCCCCGTGGTCTATGATCCCACCTCCTCTGACAGGCCCAGGTGGAGAAGGCAGCTGGCCACTTCCACTGGAGCTCAGTTCTTCTCTGAGAGGAGAGGAGCACACAGCAGTCTGGTTTTCTGGGGACTCAGCAACCATCACTATCCAAAGACAAAGGTTGCTGAGCCCTGATACACACGGGCATGCACACGCACACATGCGACCTGTGGCTTAGATAAAGACTGTAGGAATGTAGGCATCTCGCAAGATCTATTTGATAAAATGCCAGTTTGAGCTTAGAGGGACCAGGTCTCTGCTTATTACTTGTGTAGGTGAATTAATGTCATTTTTCTCATTTTCAAATCTTCAAAAGAAAATTTTCTAGAAATTATTTTTTCAAGAAATAACAAGTAACAGTCGATGCTGTTGCCAGTATTGACGGCAATGGGATATAATGACACTTGCAGAAATCGATTATGTGCCAATACCATAAACACCATGGGGTCCCTGCAATTTGCCATTTATGAGAATATAGCTTTGGGCAATCATTCCATGGAACCAAAAGGTTATAAATACAAAAATGCTCTTTGTGGTGTTATTTACATTAATGCCAACTCAAGACACCCAAGGAAAGGTTAACCAAGTTATGGTACATCTACTGCCTGGAACAATATATACTCAAATCATAAACATAGAAACTCTATGGCATAGAAAAACTCACTTGGTATAATTTTTTTTTTTTAAAAAGTATGCACAATTGCTTCACAAATTACTATGGATACATAGACAGGATCTGGATATCAGATGGAAACAATTTAACTTGTTAGAGTTTTAGGATTCTAAGCCATTTTTCTCCCTTAACTGAAAGGTTGGATTTACTGAGTAATGCAGGAAGGAAACAAATGCTAAAATAAAGCCACGGTTTACAATGCCTTCATAATCAGGACAAAATTCATGTTGATAGTCTACAGATCGTGACCAGGTTATACTGCAAAAATTTACTTCTGGGGGCTGGGGTTGTGGCTCAGTGGTAGAGTGCTTGCCTAGCATGCATGGGACACTGGGTTCGATCCTTAGCACCACATAAAAATAAAGATATTATGTCCACCTAAAACTAAAAAATATTTTTTTAAATTTACTTCTGTATTGATTATTGATGAATTCTTAGAACCCCTAAAGCAGTTTCCACTGTTTCATAGTTCCCAAGCCAACCCTGGAAAGCCCACTGTGCCACCACGATGTGGAATGACAGTATGAGGCCTAAGGACTATGCGTAACGCCATGTGCACTGAGAAGCATATTCTGAAGCCCAATTCAATGTCCCCAGTGTTCATTTGACCTGGTCAAAGACCCCTAAGGTTGCATTTTGATGCTGAGACCATAGGCGGGTTCTCAGAGGTCAATAGTGTCAAGGGACCTGCAAGGGGAGCTCTTAGAAGTGGTAGCTGGGGCAAGGCTGGGAGTCCCCATAATGCCTCAGTCGAGGTGCTGCCAAGTTCTGGGTGCAGCATCTGCTCTTGGAGAGGGCTAGGCACACATGGGTCTAGGAATGTGGCAGGAGAGTTCACCCATTTACAGCATTTGTAATTGGTATCCTGGAGTCAAAAATCTACCCATGTAACTGTTTTATATATATTTAAAAAAAAAAAAAAACGAACAGAAATGATAGTCATAGATCTCCAAAGGTCATTAGGTCTGTCACCCCTGCGCTGAAAATTTCTTACAAGAAGCAAAGGAAGGTGACCTGTAAGTTTGGAAGGTAGAAAAAGGTACAAGACAAACACACAGAGAGGTAAAGACTCTGAGGTAGGAGTTTCTTTAAGCACTGGTGTCTCAACAACTATCCCTCTGGAAAGCACAGCCAAAGACTTTCGCCACTTCTCAAGATCACGCAGAGGCACCACACTGAATAGAATCCATTCTAAAAGGCTTGCATGGTCATTGTTCCTGTATCAATGCAAAATAACCTTGCAGAAAAGGAGAACATGCTCATTTTCTTTTAAAAATATTTTACAAAGGAGTGGAGATTGCTTTAATCCCACCACCATCCCAATCCTTCAGCAGATCAGCTCAAAGGGAGAAAAGCTAACACAAAACTATTGCAGACATGTCACAAAAACCAGAGCATAGGGAGGAGAGGGAAGGACAATGACAACAGGTAGAAAGAAAAAAGAGGGGGGGGGGGGGAGGGAAGGAGGGAGGGAAAGGAAATGAAAGAAAGGCAGGGCAAATTTCAGTCACTAGATATAGATATTTCTAATAAAAGAAACCCTGTATGATGAAAAGATGAACTTCAATAGAAAAGGTAAAAACAATTAAGCTTCTTTTCACCAAGAATCACCCAAAAGGTTTTTCTTCAGAGAAATCACAGATCTCAACTGTTGCTCCTGAAATTGTGACAAGAGTTTATCCACACTTGAAATCTTCCCTAGGAAACTAAAAATAAAAATGCAAAACATATTTATTATGTGAGGCCTCAAACCAGTTTTTAAATTAAAAATCCAACTATGCCTGACTTGAAAAGTCTTTTTTAATACACACTGCAATAATAAATATTCTCTCTATTGAATATGTATTTAATTTGAATATATATTGGTTGGTTAGGGAATTTTTATTCCTATAATTTGCATAATCTGGTTAACTAATTCATCATTTACTCAAATCTTTTTCTGAGCTGCTCATTATAAAACCAGGTTTCCTAACAGAATCTTTAATTATTCCCTGATCATCAAAAGCAGTTACCCTCTGCCTGTGACACTGAGGGAGTTGAACTTGGCCTGAAACAGGCCATGGTAACTTAGGTAGGCAAAGGACTTCTGAGGATGGATAGAAGGGGAAGGCCTTAAATACACTTTAAGTGTTCTTCCTACAGGGTTTCACAATACCCCCCCCCAAAAAAAAAAAAACTCACTTCTGACCATCACAACCTTCAGCCTGTCTCCACAGCCCAACCAACCTAAAGTCCCCCAGAGCGCAGGAGGTCATTAACTTGGCCACAGTGCTCATCACATGACCTCAGTCCTTTTAAGAAGCACAACGTATCAGGGCATCCAGCCATTCCCTGGGAGCAGCAGGGTCTGCAGCCCTTCATCTCAGGACAGGTGGGAGAGGAAGGGCTCCCTCGGGGCCCGGTGGACAGGGATGCTGGGAAATGGAGGAAGTCTGACACCTGAGCCTTGTCGGTCACCCCTCAAGGTGGCGTTCCAACTCAGAGACACTCTGGTCACGGCACACACTAGGTCAACATCAATTAAAGAACCACTCTGGGCCTCCGTGGTGGCCTGTACCACCAGGACACACAGTCCTGAGGGTGGCTGCTTGGAGACTCCTCTCTAGAAAGGGGGGTCCTTCAAGGGCAGAAAGGAGCGCTCAGCCTTCCCCTTCCTCACAGCCACAATGAGGCCCTCGTGAGACCCCGAGGTCAGCTTGGCCAGGTCAGGAGTCATCCAGGCTCAAACTGCAAAATGTCACACCTTAACAGAAATTTGCTGAGCTTCTTTATCACAGCAGCTGTTCCAGACATTCAGGGATGTCAAGGACAGGGTCCCTGGGCACAAGGAAACTGCCAAAATGTGAAGAGAGCGGCCACAGGAAGAGCCCACACACCCTAAGGCGTGCTCATGGCCAAGCTCAGGTCGCAGTCCTGCCAACTGAGGGGCAGAAGGGCAAACGCTGCGCCCATCCAAGGGACTTTACAGCTCTGAGAATGAGCTTGTTTTGGGAACAGGGACTAGCTCGTTAGAACCCCTCCCCCAGGAATCTCCTAGTCTCAAGTCACAGGTGATTGTCTTAAGAATCTGGCCGACTCCCTAAAGAGGGTTACATATTACGCATCAATTGTAACAGCATGTATCAAATAAGGGTGAAAAGGTGATGCATTAAAAAAAAAAGAGAGAACAAAAATTCTGGTCACAGAAATTACAAGAGGAAAATGGGAATAAGACAATTTACATTGTCCATCAGATTTCTCCACTAGATTTCAACAGCCTCATGATTTTTGCAATAAATGCTTTATCCTTGCATTCAACATCCCGAAGGTGACACTGAACCAACCTTCCCAGACTTTTCTCTATTTCCCCTTGGGGTGCATGATCTCCTTTGGTCACCCTACCCGAATTACTGTTTCCCAAATTCCCACCTGATGACATTTTCTTCCTTCATCAAAGGATCATCTCAAATCCCACATCCTCCTTAAAACCCTTCCCGTTCCCCTCTATTGGAAAGCCCAGAGCCTCCTGCACTTCCATCAGGTACCTTCCACGTTGTGCCTCCTCTTACAACAACGTCTGGACTCTTCATTGAGCCTCAGACTCCAGGCACTCAAATACAGACCAAGACAGTCACAAAAGATGAAGCCCACAGAAAGCATTCTATCTGCCTGGGAAGGGACATGATCAAACTGACGCAATCATTTTGAAAAGCTATTATTAGTTTCTAGATGAATACAATGATTGAGCTATGGAAAATTGAATGACAAAACCTCAAAAAGATAAACAAGAATCGCCGCATGGTACAGCAACTCCGCCCCCGGTCACATTCAGAAGTCGAAGCAGTGACTTGACTTCCTGGACTTGAACAGACACTTCCCATTTTGTTTGTCCACATGCATGATTGATTAAGCCTTGCACTCAAGATCCCGAAGGTGACACATTATTCACAAGGGCCGAAAGGTGGAAGGGACCCAAGTGTGACTGACAGGTGAGTGGACAGACAAAATGTGGCATCTACATGCAATGTAATATTGCAATGTAATATTGCCCAGCCTCGAAGAAGACGATTGTGACACACCATGACATGGACGGACCATGAACATGCCCTGCTGAGTGCGATATGGCAGTCACAAAGTCATAAAAGACAAGTCCTCTGACGTGTGTACCCAGGACAGGCCATTCAGAGACACGAGGCAGAATGGTGGCTGCCAAGGGCAGGGGAGGGGAGAATGGGGAGGGGGTGACTGATGGGAGCGGTTTCTGCTGGGGAAGATGAGGAGGTTCTGGATGGAGGCAAGGGCAGTGCTGTGTGCAGGGATCTCGCCACTGAACACTCTCTATGCCTACAAAGGGTGGCGAGGCCGGGACGTGGCTCAGTGTAGGCTGCTGGCCTGGCATGCTCGAGTCTTCCCACAGTGTGAGTAATTCTCCAATCATTAAATAATCCATGCCCTATCACAGCAGGCAATTTAAAAATGACATGTTAACATATTGTTGGGTCTTTGAATCCGCCATCGTCCTCCCTCCTCAAGTAGTTTAAAAGTTAAAATCTGGCCAGCTGTCTGGGAAGGTGGAGGGGAAGGACAAACCACATGGACGCCGATTTTAATATCTAGGGCCTGGCCTGGACCTGTCTTTGGAAGGGCAAGGGGACAACCACCGCGTCCACCTCAGGCCTGTGCACAAGAGAGTCGCCAGCTTCCTCAAAGCCAAACACTGAAGGCAAATTTCCCTCCAGGTAAAGGAAAGAACAGGATGTTAAAAGTAGGCAGCGACCCTCAGCAGGGGTTGCACAGTGCCCCCCAGCCCGCCTTCGGACCCCCACACAGCTCACGTCAGCTTTTTTTGTTGTTGTTGGTTGTTTTTTTGTGGGTTTTATTGGTTGGTTGGTCAGTACTGAGGATTGAACCCAGGGGCACTTGACCACTAAGCCACATTCCCAGCCCCTTTTTATATTTTATTTAGAGACAGGGTCTCACTGAATTACTAAAAGCCCCATTAAGTTGCCGAGGCTGGCTTTGAACTCGCGATCCTCCTGCCTCAGCCTCCTGACCTGCCGGGATTACAGGCATGCACCACCGCGCCCGGCTCACTTCAGTTCTTGTAGCAGACAGCTCAGCCTCCTTTGAAGATGAGTGATCACAAAATAGGGGCGCAGGCAAAGGCACATAATAATACGCATCATGAAAGTAATCAAGAGGAGCAGCTACAGAATGAAAACGCGGAGTCCACTGCTAGAACTCAGGAAGAACCTCAAGGCAGTAGGAGCAGAGCATCCGTCCAAGCATGGAGCCTGCATGACTGCTCAGGAAGCTGGCCCCGAAAATCAAGGCAGCAGAGGGAGTTCACAGAGTTCTCTGCTGACTCAAAATATTAAACCTGAAAGGGAGGTTCAGAAATGAAGTTCCAAAAGATGGATAATCATCAATCTAAGAGATTTGATAGAATCAATAGAACTGAAGAAAGAAATGGACTATCTTAAGTTGCAGAATGGGAGTCACACAACTACAGTGATAAATTATGGAAGAAGCACCTGTTAAAAAGACACAGGGAACACACTTGAGAAAGTGACTCAAAATTAAATGAAAAGGAACAATGATACACAAACGACTGACTGCAGGAACAGGTGCTGGATTTGGAGGACCAAAAGAGAAAGAAGGAACACAACAACTACAGTTCCTGAAAAGTGAGCATGATTCAAAAATATGCACAAATATTAAAAGATCTTAAAAACCTTCAGATAGCATCTGTAGATATTATAGTATAAGAAGTTTCAGGAAAATGACATAGAACAGCTAGTGGCCAAACATACTGTAAAGGTCCAAACTTCAAGCTGGGTGCAGAGGCACACGCCTGTAATCCCAGTGACTTGGGAGGCTGAAGCAGGAGGATCACAAGTGGAAGGCCAGCCTCAGCAACTTAGGGAGACCCTGTCTCAAAATAAAAAAATAAAAAGGGCTAGGGATGTAGCTCAGTGGTTAAGTACCCCTGGCTTCAATCCCTTGTAACCCCCCCCCCAAAATAAATTAAGATTAAAAAAAAAAAAAAAAAAAAAAGCCCCAAACTTCAAAAGGAATGAAACAATTACATGGGCACAAACAATGGAAAAAGCTAGTCATGAGCAAGGGAGAACACCAACCCAGCCTTGGCTTTCTCCTCCAGAAATATCCAAGGCAGAGAGAGAGGGAGGGAGAGAAGGAGAAAGGGGGAGAGAGGGAGAGAAAAAGGGAGAGAGAGAGGGAGAGAGAGAGAGAGAGAGAGAAACATCTGTGGAATACTGAGGATAAAAAGTATGACCAAACCCTTGGTACTTGGCCAAATTGTTCTTCAAATACAAAGGTAAGACACAGCCATGGCCAAAGAGTTAAGAACTCAAGGAAGACAGAACCCCCCACAGGACATCTTTAAATAAACAAGCTGACCATGAAATCCAGCCAACCAAGAGGGAATCAAAATTGAAATTCAGGACTAGCAAAACCATAATAAAAAGACTGGTAACAAAGGCTAAATCCACCCCAAAGATGACTTAGCAAAAGAGCTCTGGAAATGTGGTATTAGAACAGACTATAAATGTTATAATCCTTTATATTGTGAAATTCATAATTAACTGATAAAATTTTGGAGGTAGAAGTAAGAGAGGCAGCCTAAGGCTGATACTGATTTTTTCTTTTACTCTCAAAGGAGAAGGTATATATATCTCAAATTGAAATATGAAGTTTATGAGGAATTATTCTAATCTCTTAAAATTCATCATCTTTCCTCACAAATTTGGTTTCCAAAAAGATACCTTTAATCTCCTGCAGAAAAGTCAGAAATTCTTTCAGTTTCTCTTCAGTTTCCTTTTCTCTGCTTTAATCAATTTTATTTTATACCTTTAAGTAAAATTACATCTATGGTAAAGGTCCCATCCATTTTTCTGACTTTGCCTATAGCAAGTTTCAGACAGAGTTTGCAAAATGTTAACATTACTTCTACAAATGATGAGATTTGGGGTGAGTCTGAAACATTTCCCCCTAACAAGTTAACTTTTAAAGCAACCACCACCAAAAGAAAAAAAAGTCATTACTACCTAAGAAAGTGATTGTAGTTGTTTTGGTTTCCATTTTTACCAGCAAGGCAAAAACCTAAACTTACAGCATCCGTGTGCTATTATTCCTATTATCTCCCACTTCTTGGGATGAAACAACTTCAGAGTAGTGAAGTAATTTGCTCAAGGTCACCCAGCTAGGATGTGACCTCAGATAGCCAGGCTTCAAAGCTTGTGGGCTGATTGAATTACTCAAGGTAATTTGGTTCCCCATGATATTTTCCACCTCCAGTAGGCATGTCTGTGCCGGCACCAGCAGACAGCAGCAGCGTCTGCTGTGAAGTGGCTTCACTTCATGTCTAGTGGACACAGAGACTGGCACAAGCGATTTCAAACGCAAGCTGCAAAGATGCATTCAAGGGGCTTAAAGACCCATATTTTCTAAAAACATTTTTTAGTAGTAAATTGACACAATACCTTCATTTTATATTTTTTTTAATGTGGTGCTGAGGATCAAACCCAATGCCTTACACATGCTAGGCAAGCGCTCTACCTCTGAGCCACAACCCCAGCCCGAAGACCCATATTTTAACAAGGTCATTCTAATCTAGGAATTCTACCTTAAGAAAACAGCTGTGAAGACAGGGCAAAGTCTATATAGATATTAAGTGGAGGATTATGCTAATAAACTAAAAAACACAGTGATAGAGCAGAGCAAAATCACACCACTGTCCACTGTGTGAGCATTTAAATGCACATTTGGGGAACTCCTAAGCATCCCAGGAATACGGTCACCAAGTGAAGAGAGTCCACTAGCATTCCTCTTGGCACACAGCCGGCTGCACTCAGGGGGTCATCTCCAGTCCCTCCCAAACCTCACTCGGTGGTAATTATTAACTTGCAAAGGCAGCACCCACAGGGAGTCAGAGAAAGACAGCAGAAAAGAAGAACATCAGTAATAGAAGAAAGGCATTGAACTGGAGGAGGTTTGCTGAGGAGGAAGCCGCAGGCTCCAGACAGCACTGCCGGGACACACACAGGGCCAGAAGCCAGCCCTTCGTGGAGACTGAATCCAGTGACTTGTGTACAAAGGACGGGGGACAACCAAGCGCCGGAGTAAAATACTGTTCTGAAAATGGGGAGTCCAGTCAAAATTTGTACCCCAAATTGCAAGCCTACCCCCCACAGGCCCACTTCTACAGCGGGGTTCTGCAACAAAGCGCGCACCCCACACAGGGTCAAAGAGGTCGTCCCTGGAAACTGGGGAGCTCAGCTGGAGAGACGTGTAGACGCCAGCATCTGGGGGCCCCCAGGAAAAAAGGTGGGTTCCAACCAAATCACACCAAGCATAGCCCACCCATGCACAGCCCCCCCCCCCAGACACACTCAGGGGCCAAGCAGCCTGTGAGTGCTGCACACCTAAAACACAAGTGGCCCGAGATAAGCAGCTGTTTCAAGAAAATTTCCAACAGGAAAGAAGGGAACAAATCAAATAGTGGAAGAAAAGAAAAATATGGAATCATGACCCTAAGAGAACTGGCTAGTACCTGCTGTTCTTTCTATTGTCAGTGACTCATTTCCTCCAAGTGTCTGGGAACAGAGGGCCACAGGACCCCTCCCTGATGGCCCAGCACTGGTCGCGGTGAGTTAACTCTCTGCCTCCACAGGGAGGAACAGGCAAAGCCTAAATTTCAAAAAGAAATCACGTGTGCCACTTTATGGCATTTACCTGAACAATTAAGAATTAGAATTGCCAAGGGTAGTGGTGCACACCTGTAATCCCAGAGGCTCCGGGAGGCTGAGGCAGCAGGATCACAAGTTCAAGGCCAACCTCGGCAAATGAGGGGGAGGCCGTAAGCAACTTAGTGAAATCACCCTGTCTCAAAATAAAACATAAATAAGGTCTGGGGATGTAGCTCAGTGGTTGAATGGCCCTGGGCTCAATCCCCAGCACCAAAATAAAAAGAGTAATAATAATAATTAGAATCAAATTATATAAATAAGTTATTTCAAAACAAACACAAAAAAAGTTACAATATTTTAAAAGGATCATCTTACGTTTGATGAATTGGTGTGTGGAGACAGGGCACCGCTGATTTTTTATTATAAAATAAATGTTTTTTAAAAATTTAAAATGAGTACATGTTACTTTTATTAAAAAAAAAAAAACAAAAAAACAAAACTAAGGCAGACATAGTGACACAGGCCATTGTCCCGGCTACTTGGGAGGCTGAAGCAGGAGAATCCCTTGTGCCTAGGAGTTCCAGGTAAGTTTGGGCAACATAGCAAGATCCCATCTCCAAAATAAAAGAGAGAGAGAGAGAAACAAAGGAAAGAAAAAAATTAAAGCATGCTACAAAATGACATACGCAGTGTGACGTGGCCATCTTTCAATCAAGACTGAAAGTGAAAAGAACACTAGAAAGAGTATTGCCCAAACTGTGGCCAGTGGTCATCTTTGGGAGGGGGAAGATTAGGAATATGTCACTTTCGTTTTATTTTTTCGTTTTCATTTTCTGCACTGAGCACATATAACTTTTAAACCCCTGCTTTCAAAGGGCTGGGGATGTAACTGAGTGCTAAAGCACCCCTGGGTTCCATCCCAGTGCCAGAAAAAAAAAAAAAAAAAATGGAAAATAAACTACCTTTGTAAAAAAAAAAAATGTGTGCGTTTCAGGCCACGCTGCCTGGGCGCACCGCAGAGACGGCAGCCCTCCGGACGCCAGTGGGAAACGAGCCCCAGCGAGGAGGCCAAGACGCCCCTGTCCAGGAACCCAGCGAGAGCCAGGAGAGGTCAGCGCAGGGAAAGTCTAGGAAAGGATCGTGCAGCTGGCTTTTGTTTAAGATGGGGAGACTGAAGTCCACTGCACCACTGAGAAGAGCAACCCGCGAGGAGGGTGAAAGAGACGGCGGAGCTCGGCTCCCCCACTTCTGGGAGGGCAGCGGCAGGACCGGCCAGCGGGGTCTGCACGACCCGCACAGCCGCGCTCACGGCAGCCAGAAGCCGGAGACACCCCGACGGTCCTGGGAGGATGACCACACGGGGCGCACGCACTGGGGGTGACTTCCAGAGAGGCAGAACCTGGATGAGCCTGCTACAACGTGGATGAACCCCTAGGATGCCATGCTACGAGGAACACGCCAGATGCAAATACTGATCGGCTCCACAGACAGTAGAAGGGTGAGCGCCAGGGGAAGGGGAGAGGGGTACAGAGTTTCAGTTGTACAAGATGAAGTTCGAGATCTGTGGACACAGCAATGTGGACACAGTTAACAACTGAACTGATCGCTTAAAAATGGTTGAGAGGACCTGGTATGGTGGGCACACCTATAATCCCAATGGGTCTGGAGGCTGAGGCAGGAGGATCTCAAGTTTGAGGCCAGCCTCAGCAACTTAGCTGAAAGAAAGCAAAAAAAAGAGAGAGAAAGAAGGAATGACTGACATATCCAAGACTGGGAGGTGGAAAGGGTAGAGCTCAGGAGTCACGAAAAGGATCAATGGAGAAGCTCAGTTAAGGAGGGAGAGAGACGACAGGAGAGCTTCCGTGTTGGAGGTTCCTGTGATTTTGTTTGGTTGAGGTTAACATTCTCTCATTCAAGATGGCAACTGATTACTCTCCTAATACAAATTCACACTGGGCTCCCGGGAGCTAGGGTTAGCAAGGAGCTGTGCCTTGGATTGCATAAACTTCCATAAGAACATACCCCATATCTTGACTTTGGCTGTGAATCCCTTGAAGATGGAAACCATGTTTTACACTCCTGTTTTTGAATGGCCGACAGAACAGATACCTCAATAAAAAGTGGCTGGTTACTGAAAAGTCAATCAAATCAAACTACCCAGCAGCGTGTGGCCCAAGGATCTTCTAGAGAGAAAATACAATGCCCAACTCCAACCTTGAACCACACCCTCTCATCGCCATGACCTAGGTTCCAGTCATAAGCGGGGTAAAGGTTTGAGGCACAACCCCAGGAGCCAGTGTGGATTCAAATCACAGCTCTGTCAATTGCCAGCTGTGTGACTCTGGGCATGTTACTCGACCTCTCTGTGCCTCCGTTTCCTCATATGTAACTTATCTCTCAGCATTTAAGGAAAAAGCAAATTAACATATGTAAAGTGCTTAAACACTGCCAGGCCTAGGGGTTGTGCTACCACAGCCTTGCCTGTTATCCTTTAAGCGGAGGGGAAATGGCAGCTAGACAGTAGAGGAGGCAGACAGTCCAGGTGCCCCAGACAGGTGAGCTCGTGTTCCGGCATTTCACATGCAGCTTTCTCTAGGAACGGTCTTTGCCAAAGATAACAACACAGTGCCGCCTACAATGATTTCCTGGGCCCTCCCTCGAATCCCTCAGTTTCTGTCTCTGTCAAAGGGCTATTTTATTCACTCCCGAGTCTTCAAACGTATCTGGAATCCACACAAAAATAAATATGAACCTTGTAGACGCTCGTTATCACACTCGCGTGCATTTTAGAACTCCTGATGTGTGCCAGGAGGAGCTAGGCCTGTGATGTCAACCAAGGCTCCAAGTCACCGACCTTTGAAAACACCGTGAACAGACATCACATGTGGACAGATACACACGTATATACGTAGAACAGAGTGGGGCTCACTGCGGATCATCTGCAAAATTAAGTGGGCGGGCAGTCACCGCTAAGCATCCAGCTCCCCAGTGAACTAACTCAACCACTCACATCCCGGGCAACCCCCTTTCCATCTTTCCTCTGTGTTGAATACATGAAATGGGCATTCAGAGCTTGAAGGTAAGAGGAAAGTCAGGACTCCGTGGAGTCCACGCAGTCCCTGAGGCCTTCCTGTCACCATGCTCCAAGTCACAAAGCTTTAGGAGATCCCTCAGACCTCGTCTGAGTCGCTGTGAACAGGGCTGAGCCCGTCCCTGGTCAACGCAGCCCCATCTCACACAGGGAGCTGGTGGAGACAGTGGCCTCCAGCCAGGGCTGTGGCTTCTGGCGCTTTAATCCTACTCAGATCAGGTCCCCACCCCTGTTACCCCCCAGCCCCTGTACCCAGTGCAAAGCAACGCAGCACCAGGGCACAGTTAGGCAACACTAGCCTGAGCTCCTATTACTATTATTATTACAATTAGTGCATACTAATTATATAAGTGTGTCTCTATGTGACATTTCCACACATGCTTAAACGTACTTTGCATGCACCCTCCCCATTACCCTCTCTTTCCCTTCTCTACCCCACCCCCACAGCTCCTTTCTGTTCCTTAAAGGCCCATGTACCAGTCAGTGGGTCCTGACCAGCTTGAGACAGTGTTTCCACACTAAGGTAAGAAAAATCCAGCAAACCAAACACTTCGGTGCTCTCCTTAACTGGCAGGGACTTACTGAGGCAGCCCCCACCCCCATCCCATGACCACAGGCTTGCAGTCAAGCCTTATGAAATCCCCCAAATACCTCACAGGCCCGCATTCCAGGATCACAAACCCCTTAGGACTCAAAGCCTCCAGGTCCAGAAGGGAAAACCTGGAGCAAATGAAAATCAAAACCTGAAGACATTTTAGCCAGCCTGATGGATATTCTGAAACAGCCAAAATTCCTCCTGCAGGAATTTTCATAAACACCACCTGAAATTTAAGTGAACTAGGGAACAACTTGCTATGGACTTTTTATGGACACCAACCGCCCAGAAAAATCCCTCCCCTGCTTCGGGAGAACAGAACCCTCAAGAACAAATGACCTAATTAAACCTGAGACTTCCTGGCTAAAAGCTCAGCAAAAGGCTGAAAGGCAATGAAATGGTGCAGAATTTGAAAGGGGCCGTCTGCCAACCTGATGTAGCAAATTAGGTTTGGTTTTTTGATGTGAATATCTGACACCAGAGCTAAAGACGTAAGGATGACAGACGTCCTTAACTACCTTTATTTATGAAACCACCAGAATACATATTTTCCCACTTATCTACTGCACATTTTTCAAAATGTGATTATGCAGCACTATGAATGCATCTTTTTGGCACGGTCTGTCGGTCTGCCTTGGCTACTGGGTTGCTGCCAGTCCAATACAATACTGTGGCTCTGATGTCTCTCATTCCAGCTTTCAGAAATGTGCTAAATTATTCCACACTCTCCCTGCGCTCTAGACCCCCACCCAACTGATTTGCACAGATGTTCAAGGAGAGAGAAGTTTTATTTTTTTCTTTACATACACATCAAGGGCCTGGCAAAATCCTATACAAAGAAATGCAAGCGTCAGCACTGTGTGGAAAAGCAGAGGACTCGCTGGCCTCCTTCTGCCTGCAGCTTCTCACTCCAAAAAAAAAATAATAATAATAATAAACATGGAAACCATCTCACTTGCCCAATGCCTAAAAGAAACCAGAGGTGGCCAGGTGAAGGGCTACCAGGGAACATCCCCCTGTCCCTTTAGGTTGAATGTGTAAAGAGCTGATGGTTTCCCAGATGGGCATTTTCAGGGTGCTTTGTTACAGACACTATGGGACACTCAGACACTCTTTGGCTACAGCCCCTGAGGGAAGTGAGGTAATGGGGAAATTCTGAGGGGTTCAGGAGACCAGCAGCCCAGCCAGTCTCAGACCCGCCCAGTGGCACTGTCTGTGCCCAGCCCCGTCCGCCATGCAAGGGTACTTGGTTTTCAGGACCTTGTTTATCCTGCTAGTTTCGCCTTCCTCTCCATCACTGGGTGCTCAAGGTCACCTAGACCTCCCTAAGCAGCTGAATTGAGATCAGCAACCACCCCCGCCCCCCCCACACCGGGGTCTGCAGGATTCCTACCCAGGGTCATTCCTGATGAAGCAGCTCAAATTCTCCTACTTTTTCCCACCCAACCCACAGCAGAATGCAGGGAAAGCTCGCAGGACTTCCACGGCTGGGCCAGCCGTCAGGGACATCTTTCCTTTGTTCCATCTAGAAGAAAACTGCTATGTTGATGTGAGGCTGGCAAACACCCAGACAGAGTGAAAACATCTGTAGTCAGAAGATGAGCAAAGAAAACCTCTCAGGCTGAATCTGATTTTCTGTATGCTGGGGAGAAAAATGAGACAGAACAACGTGAACCAGAGCTTGTGTGAACCGGGGCTATGTACGTGGAACAGCAGACCCAAACATGTCATTCACACCAATGTGCTGTTTCTGAGGCTGTCTCATGGGAGGGAGAAGGGATTTTAAGTAAATCAAATAAATTGTCTTAAACTAATTACAAATACCTGAAAAAATTGGCATAATTTTATAAATAATTCAGGTCTGGTATTATTACTGTTTTTACAGTAAATTTCAAATCCTCTCATATTCTACCTGGGAAAAGAAAAGGAACCTCCAGCTGAACATGGCAGATTCACCACATCCCACTAAAATCCTATTAAAAGGACAAAAAATAGGTAGGGAGCAGCAAAGACAAGAGCAAACGGGACAGTGCACGGACTCTGGGCTGATGGGGAACAGAGAAGCCCCTGATTTGTAGCCTAAGTGACACTCAGAGGGCCTCCAGCCAATGGACCAGTCCTCTTCCTGAGCCCAAGAGACTCATACTGAAGGAGAGGCTGAGGGACAGGGGAACAGGGTGTAGTCAGTACACAAAGAAACCAGACTCTTGCTGGGCGCAGTGGCGCACGCCTGTAATCCCAGCACTTGGGAGGCTGAGGCAGGAGGATCGCGAGTTCAAAGCCAGCCTCAGCAATGGCGAGGCACTTAGCAACTCAGTGAGACCCTGTCTCTAATAAAATACAAAAAAGGGCTGGAGATGTGGCCCAGTGGTCGAGTGCCCCTGAGTTCAATTCCAGGTACCAAAAAAAAGAAGAAGCCAGACTCTTGTACCCCAGGGTCCTTCCCCAACTGCCCTGCCCTCCAAAAGAGGTTTATTATACAAAGACACTGAACCAGTGAGGTCAGAGACTCACATATAGCAGGCACATGAGAGAGGATGTGATTCAAGGCTAAAAATGAGGCAAGACGATGGGAATGAAGGAAGAGTCTCCTTATTGCACCACAGGGCCCAAAGGCACCCTCCTCCTCTATCTGGCTTCCAGAACATTCCTAGTTCATCCAGGCCCATCCCAGGCAGGCTGATGGAATTCTCAGAGAATCTCCATGAACACACCACTGACACCTGAGGGCTGCCTCAGAAACACAGCAGCCGCTGCTTCCCCACTAGAAAGAAAAATCAACAGACACCACCTGTCCACCAAGGTGCACACGTGGGCCTTAGGACCTCACTCTCCCTACCTGCTCTTAATAGCCATGGTCAGTCAATGCTTTAGCTGAAGAACTGGAGTTTAACCAAAGCAAATAAGAGAAAACAAACCTTTTAAAATCACACGGACATTCTAAATAACAGAAGATTTTTTTAAATCCAGAATGGCCCCAGAGAGAAAAAGAATATTTCTAAGACATAGGAAGAGATGACTCTTGGAAATTAACAACATGGACAGCTGAAATCTTTATTTTTATAGTTAGTTGAAAGCTTCATTTGAAGAATTCTCAGAAATAAGAGCAAAATATAAATAGATGGAAATTTTAAAAAGCAGAAAAGTGGAGAATCTTCCAAAAGGCCTAATAGTCAATATGGAGAGAGAAATGGAAGATTTTTTTTTTTTTTTTTTTTTTTTTTTTTTTTTTTTTTTTTGGTGCCAGGGATTGAACTCAGGGGCACTCGACCACTGGGCAACATCCCCAGCCCTTTTTTGTATTTTATTAGAGACAGGGTCTCACTGAGTTGCTAAGTGCCTCGCCATTGCCGAGGCTGGCTTTGAACTCGTGATCCTCCTGCCTCAGCCTCCCAAGTGCTGGGATTACAGGTGTGCACCACCACGCCTGGCCCAAGAATTTTTTAATTCAAGAGCTGTCTCAGACTGACAGACAAGTGTCTCCAGAACACAGACTCCCGGCAGACATCATTTAAAAAGAACCCCCACTGAGATAAATAGTAGAGGTTATGAAACTTCAAAATATGAGAAATTAAGTGAAAATCCATAAATGTTCCAAAGGGGGTGTCAGATATGAAGCATGTTTTAAGACAATAAAGAACTGTCCTTGAAATTTCAAGGATAATGATTTCAAGTTCTAATCCTGTATATAGTAAAAATTTCAAGTAAATCTAAGCTTACACCAAAGATATCACATGTAACAATTCAAAAGAAATGTAGCTACTTTCACCTTTCTGAGAAAGCTACTGGATTATGTGTTCTTTCAAAATAATGGCATAAGCCATGAAGTGAGAGTGGATCCAAGGAAGGAAAAGAGAAAAGCAAAGGACCGCAGTGACGGCTGGAGCACTGGGTATTAGGCATTCAGACAGGAACTGGAAGACCGGTGCTACAGAAAGTGGGGCTCTGGGAAAATGATGACAAGGAACTCAACGGTTACATGCGGTTTAGAGTTTAGTAAACATTAGTTGAAAGAAAATTGACAGGTGTCTTGAAGTTGTTTGGAAAAATCAGCAATGGGTACATAGAAAAATCAAGTGTATTAGCTTTCCCTTACTATAATAAAATGCCTGAGGCAATTATAAAGAGAAAAGGTTGAATTAGGACATAGTTCTGGAGGTGCAAGATCAGGCAGTCCTATGCTTTGGGCCCTGGCAAGGGCAGCACATCATGGCAAGGGAACATGGCAGAGCAGACCACTTATATCTGGAACCAGGAAATAGCCAGAGAGACTGAGGTCCCACAGTCCCCTTCAAGGACATGCCCCCAGCCACCTAAGGGCCTCCCACAAGGCTCCACCTACTAAAGGTTCCACTAACTACAAACAGGCATCCTCTGAGGACCAAGCCTTAAAGAATGAGTTTTTGGGGACACTTATCCAAAACATAGCATTGAGGAAGCTTTTATAAAAAGTAAACTATTTCCAGGAAAAACAAAGTTTTTGAAGAAAACATAATTGTAGGGCAGTATTTGGCTCAGCAGCAAACTACTCCACGTGGTCTTGATGACCGCAGCCCAGCACTGTGTTAACCAAACACTGTCCCAGAACCCCTCTGGACAGGGGAGGTGTTGAGGACCAATGCCATCTGCCAGGGGCAGCGAGGACAGGGGGACCTGGACAATTTTAACTACCTAACAGCCTTTAAGTCCAACATCTCATTTGCAGATCTGCATGTCCGGCAAGGTCTCAAAACATTTGTCACCTCACATACCACCAAGAGGGCTCCAAGATAAGAAGAAAAAAGACACAGAAACCAAGACAGAGGCTCCAGAGACAGATGTCAGGGAGGCAAAGGGTGAGGTCCCTGATGCCACCCAGGCCAGAGAGAAAGCCAACCCTGTCCAGAAAAGCCCGGAGAACCTCCAGACCAGGGCTCCCAAGGGACAGACTGGAGTGTCGGCAGATCCAACGAATCTGAGTAGACAGAAGATTCAGACGTCAGGTGAGCTCTCTGAAACGAATTGGGTAAGTACCTGGAAAACGCAGCAAAGGAAAAGCAAGACAATCATCAACTCCAGGGAAAACAAAACAGGGCAACGGAGGAAATAAGTCAAGGTACGTTCATGAACCACAGGGCTCCTGACACAGCTCAGCTGTGCGTAGTCACATCAGAGTCGTGACAATGGCCTGGCACCAAATTCTCATCTACAGGCAGGGTTTTTAGTCTCTTAGAGCTGCATATGGTCACTGCTGACCAGTATTAGAAAAAAATAAAGCCAGATCCCAATGTTGCTTTTTGAAACAACACAAACATTTTTAAATGAATCATGAAATTCTAGAAAAAAACAAGAGATTTTTACAAAATGCCTTCAAACTGCAGAATCTCCCTCTACATGTAACTTAAAACTAACACAGCACACAGCCAAACAGCAGACAACAATGCAGGAGAAAGCATTTGGAATACGTAGGACTATGGGCTGATTTTCCCCATATTAATTTGTAAGGCGTCCCTCCCTATAAAAAATACATATTTACAACTTAATGGAAAAATGGGCAAAGGACAGAAACAGGCATGAATAGACAAGAAAATGCAAATGTGTCCCATCTCAACTAGTAATAAGAAAAATGGAAAATGATAAGAAACATTGGCACTGGAAGGATCAAGTAGGAAAGGTGGAGAAGGCTGGTGTCACTGTAGGTTCCCAGGATGGGGAGAAAGAGCCCTCGCTGAGAACACGCACATACGCAGTTATGAAGAACCCACAATGGAGTTAGAATGGTGCACATTCTAACTCCACCACCTGCTGGAGACAGACCTGGGGTAAATTCCTCATCTCTCTTTCCTCGGTTTCCTCATCTGCATAAAGTATGAGGATGACAATATCTCTTAAGATTTGTAAAACATATGACATAGTTCCTCACATGAAGTAAGCATCTAAGCATCGTATAAGAGTTTGTAAAACAAATAGGTATCCACTTGGAGGGCAATGCAGCAATATCTATCTACTTGAAAAGCAAAGAGACCCTCTAACCACTGATCCGGCACCTAGGAATTTATATTTCAGAGACACTCATGAAGGGATATCAAGGGAGCTCACTGCTGCTCTGCTTATACCAGCATAATGTTCCAAACAACCTAAATGTCTATCAGTAAGGAAAACTTCACACATAATTTAACAGTGACTTTCTTTTATGTGCCAATAAAAAGAATGAGGCAGGTCTGCATGCACCAATGTGGAACAACCTTCAGAGATGCTTAACATGGAAAGAGCAGGGCCCAACGCAGCACAGTGCAGGCCACCATTTGTGTCAAAGGTTTGGAAGGATGTTTTTTATAAATGATAATCGTGTCATCATGTCACGATTCTACCAGGCTTCTTTTGATGGGTAAGAGTGCATTAATGATGCCACAGTGTTGGAAAGTCTAGTCTTTCAAGCAGGACAAACTTCACCCATTTCGGGTTACAGCTACTATTTGCTAAACAAGCCCCCTCCCCACCACACACACAGCATTGTGAACACTGATATTTTTCCCCTCCAAAAAAAAAAAAGTTCAGCCGGGCGCGGTGGCGCACTCCTGTCATCCCAGCACTTGGAAGACCGAGGCAGGAGGATCGTGAGTTCAAAGTCATCCTCAGCAACGGTGAGGCACTTAGCAACTCAGTGAGATCCTGTCTCTAATAAAATACAAAAAAGGGCTGGGAATGTGGCTCAGTTGTCCAGTGCCCTAGTACCAATAAATAAATAAATAAATAAATTTTAAAAGTTCATTTCCTTTAGTATCAATATGCCAAATAACAATAATGTTAAACTTTTTAAAAAGATAAACTGGAAAGCAGACTCAAACATTAGCATTGCAAAGCAAACCACACTTTTCTTCTAGTATTTTCAAGATGGATAGTATTAAGAAAGTCATCATCGCCTCATTCACTCTGGACAGTTCTCACTGACATGCCTCTTGGCCAGACCAGGCTCTAATTGGGAGTCCTTCCCTGTCATGCTGATGTGCACATCAGATGAGGGAGGAGGAAGCCAGAACAGCAGGAATGAAGAATGCCAAGCAATTCTTAAAACGAAAATAGCCGCTTGTTTCCTATTAAACAAAAATCTAAGTTCTCTAAAAGACTAATAACGCTT
Source organism: Tamias sibiricus (assembly GCA_025594165.1). Classification (NCBI taxonomy): domain Eukaryota; kingdom Metazoa; phylum Chordata; class Mammalia; order Rodentia; family Sciuridae; genus Tamias; species Tamias sibiricus. Next base: position 85,365,473 of record CM046663.1, on the reverse strand, counting down.
TCATTGGCTTCACAGCAGTAGGTAGAAATGCAATGCAAAAGCCACAGATGTGTCGCTTGGCTATTTAATCAAGTCCAAATCAGCAGAGTCCTGAGCCCAGGGGTCAGCGGGGAAGAATCAAAGCCTCGAATCAAAGCCTCGTGCTTGCACATGAGCCCTCTAAGGGGGCCCCAGACTCCCCAGCTCTTTGAGTCTACAACAAAAATGGCCCTTTCCACCTCCTCCAAAGGGGAGCCCTGGAACTGCTACCTGGTGGCTGTTAGGTTAATGAGTCCAGATGTGCAATCCATCTCCACGTGGCTCAAACAAAGGCCACTGCCTAGAAACTGACCAAGGCCACCAGCAGCTCAACCAATGCTAATGGAAGCAAGACACCCCATGCCAGTTTCCTGGGCTTCCCTTCCCTCCCATCCCCCCAAATCAATGCCACTAGTACTGGGTACACTGTTCTCCACAAGTACAGCACTCCAGCCAGCAGCATGACTCAGAAAGGTAGCAGGCAATCTAGCAATTTACTCAGAATTACACTAAAGAAGGGTAATCATGGGGCATTTAGAAAGGTCAGGCCAAGTTTAATTTATAGGCCACTAATGTATGATATCATAGGCTCAAATAAGCCTTTTTTTTTTTTTTCCTCTCTCTCTCTCTCTGAAAGGGTATTTGTTTTTAAGGTCTGGTAGCTCCTGACTTGCAAGAATGTTGTTAAAGCATTTCTAACCTGGTCTATCCCTCAAGAAAGGTGTAAACAGAATCTAGAAGCTAAAGGAAAGGGCTCCAGGGACAAGGGTCATGAATAAATTTAGCTTTGCAACCAATTTGTGACCAACAGCTGAGAGAGGTTCAAGGTACCTTCACCAGAAACTCCAAAAGGGAGCCTCACCTTTATTTTTTTTAGCAAAGATTTCATGAACACCTACCAGGGACGATGCCCTTCGTTAGGCAGTAGTTAAATGAAAGTGCACAAAATAGGCCAAAGTCTGCAGGTGCACAAGGAAAAGATATCTGCACACTGTTGAGATGGCAGTCCTGCGTGTGGTTTTGCTTGCCTGCCACATCGGACCTCTTCCTCTGGCCCTGCCCCCCACACACACCCCCCAGCTTGCGGGCAGCAGGGCCCACAGCAGTATTAACTTCCAGAGGTATTCATCTGACTCAGGTGATCCTCTAATACGCAAGACTTTTCTGGAAAAAGTTCTGTTTTCTAGCTCATGAGGAAGGCTGAACACTTGATATAGTGCATGAATCGTAAGGTCCCTCCCCCAAAATGCTGTTGAGAAAAAAAGTCAAGTGATAGAAGAGACAGGAGGGGTAGAGCCCTGGTAGGCCCTCATTTCCTCCAAGCTCATCCTGGGAAATCTCTACATTATAAATATTTAAAGCACAAGTCATCTGGGAACCACTTCCCATCATGTGAACCAAGCTGCCTTCCTCTGAGGAAAGGTCAACAGGAAATGACCTTAAGAGACCTTTGACCCTAATCATGTTGACTTAAGGATTACTGAGGCAAGATAATTGAGGAGAAAAAAAAAAATCCACAAAAGGTATGTAGAATACATTACAAATTTGAAAAGGAAACATTGTAAAAAATGCACAAATTAAGGAAAATGCAGGAAATTGATAATAGGTTTGGAGGGACACATATAGCAGCTAACTTGTGTCCCATTTTGCTGAGAATCTAAAGCTGCTCTAAAAAATAAAATCCATTTTTAAAAACTTAAGAAAGCAAAATAAGAAAAATCTGAAGAAAAAAAAAAGCAATCTGTGTGGAGTTGTGGTAAATAGCAACAATAGTGTGTGTGTGTGTGTGTGTGTGTGTGTGTGTGTGTGTGTTTTGCCTGATTGCTCTTTATTCATTTTTAAACATTTTGACAGTGACCCTATTACTTTTGTAATTAAAAAGAAATGAGAAAAAAATTTTATAAAGAAACAAGATTATTTTGTGTTATTAAAACAAACAAACAAAGAAAACCTCAGGGAAACACAGCCCATTTCCCAGCCAAGTGCATTAGGCTTCCTGGTGATGGATTTAGGACAGCTGGTCTACCCAAGTCAACCCGCAGGAATGGAGGGAAAAAGGCAGCCAGGTGCGTGTTGCCCACAGCACACCCCTGCCAGAGGTACAATCTGCACCCAGAAAAAGCCTCACTTCACAGTTCCTTTATGATGTGACTTCAGTGTAAAAGCTGTACTCCCCCCCACCCACACACAACCACCCAGTCCCCACCCCAAACCGTTATCACCAAGCTACAAAGCACAGGGCTTCACGGCCATGGTGACTCTCAGGCTTTCATCAGCCTGGGCTTCAGTTTCTCAAAGCTAAAATGCCGTAAGTGACCTGGGTACCAACAACTGGGTATCAAGGGACAGAGAAGCATTCTGAAAGGTGACTTTGAGACACATGTGTAAGACCACACGCGTCCCTGAAACTGCCTCAAGGCATCACAGTGCTGTAAAGGCTGATGAAGGAGCAGGAGGCTGATTAGATAGATCCCCATCCTTCTGCCTGGGGACTGCTGTTTGGCACCAGGGTGGGGCAAGACAGGCGCTGGCCCTGAGCAAAATCCAGGAGGCACCAAAACATTCAGTAATTAAGCAGATGATCATTTTTAATGAATTTTTTTTAAAGTTAAAAGTGATTTTTAAAATCCAAATGAATGACAACATTTTCAATGAAGATGCGGGGGCTGAGCCTGCGCTTGCAGGGCTCCCTCACTGAACAATGATGGAAGAAAAATAGATGCCAGGCGCCAAGCATGGCACCAGCACAAAGCCAGAGTGGGGAGAGCATCCGACCAGGAATCACCCCAACCATGACACAGAGAGCATTTCCGGTATGCTATTTGCCCTGCTAGTTCACACAGCAGACTTCCAAGCAATGTTCAGGAAATGCTTCTTGCTGGATCATTGGGACTTCCATTCCATCACCTTGAAGATGACCAGTCTCACTTTTCTCCTCAGCCTTCGGAACTGAACCATGCTGGGGAAAATGAGTCAATGACAAAAAGGGACAATGCCCTCCTGTCTCACTCCTCCACAGCTGCAGGCATGTGCCAATCAGCGCAGCATGGCTAGAAAACCAAACCACCTCTACATTCCCAAAGCATGGCTGTTTTTTAAAATAAATCATATCATGAGGACAGTGTCTTATCCCCTGAAGTTTTGGCTAAATAACTTAAAAGCCTCAGAGAAGCAACTATGCCCTCTGGGGGCTCCCTGCCACAGACTCTGAGCCTTCCCACCAACTCTGGACCTCACACTCACTTTGAGATGTACTTATGTGACTTTGGAATTGCTATTCTGAAATGGGACCTAGGGTCAGGGCTCACTGCTTATGAATTATTCTATCTTAGAAACCAGAAGCACCCACTGGTTTGGGAAAACAGATCTCACGATCTTAAACTTCCAAACCACAAACAAACAAAAAAATTTCCTGGGATAACTAGCCGCCCAAGAAAGCCACCCCTCCCACAAGTGTCAAGTTCATCTAACATTCCTTCATTTTGTGCCTTGAACAGAGTGGGGAGAAGAAAATGATCTTTGAGTAGATGGTTTCTATAGTCCCACAGGGATGTATTTGCAAGGCCATGTTCTATAGCCAAAAGTATGTCACACATGATTGTTTACATATGTGCAAGCTTAGCTTAATCCACAGGGGAAGACTGTTTAAAGGTTTCCCTTTTCATGTATCCCTGAGAAATAGTTTAATCTTCTCAGTGTAAGTAACATAGTATGTTAATTATAAGAGCAATAAAAGTTCATTATGGGAACTTCAGAAAATAAGAAAAAGTTCAAAGGAGAAAATAAAAATCACTGGTATTAGTCCTATCCGAAGAAAACCATAAATAACACCCTTTCTCAATGCATACGTGTACAATTTTAAACAAACGTGCTCATCTTTCTACTAGCAAACTAAGAGCAAAATCACAAGAGTGGTCAGAGAAGAAATGTGAGCAATAACTCTGACCTCCACATCCTGAGGAAGTCATGGAGGCTACATTGTACCAAGAAATGGAAAGAAATGATTTATGACAAAGTTTATCACTCAAGACAGTTTTTACTGAGCACCTACTATATTCTGGGCACTTTTAAGGTACTGAGTGCAGAGTGGTAAATACTGTAAAGTTGCCCTCAATAAGTAGGGAAGACTTACGGAAAATCTTCCAAGCTTCTGTTACAGCTCTGTCAAGCTGTGTGACCTCAGACAAGTAATCTAACCTTTCTGTACCTCAGTTTCCTCTTGTGTAAAAAAGATAAAAATGAGATCAGACTAATAAAATGAGCTTGGTATATGAGACAGTTAGAACTCAGCCTGGGACTTCCAAATACTCAAAGAAAATGAGTGGGGAAAGCAGTGGAAATGTGGGAGGCCCAGGTAAGCACCCCAGTAGACCTTAGCCTTTGAGAAGGCTTCCGGAAGGAGGGCTGAACCCCGAAGAATTAGGTGGAAAGAGAGGCAGCAGCAGGTGTGGATATGGGAAGAGTAACAAAGGAAGGCTCCTACAGCCTCTTGAGGAACTTGGCCTTGGCCAGCATGGGGCAGAAAGGCAGGGGCATAGGCTAGAAGCTGGGGGGAGTGAGATACCGAAGGCTGGAGAAGTAAACGGGGCAAAGACGCCCAATTTCTTTCAACCCCATTCATCATCAGTTACAGCAAAACAGTTATGTTATCGCATGTGGCCATCACTCCAAAAATGAAAGCTTTTTTTTTTTTTAACTGCTCCAATAACGTCCAAGGGTGCTGACTTAAGCATTTTAAAACTCCTTGAAGAGCTAGTGTTTTCTGAGATCTCTATTAAGAGCAGGGAAAGTAGTGCAGTGATCCTCGGCGTCTGCTCCGCAGACAGGCTGAACCCTCAGCAGTGTCTCAGAGCCTCTCCAATGCGGCCCCACCAGGCTGCACACTACACGTTTCCTATTTGGGAAGATTACTAAAGATTTGAGAACAAGAATAGAGAAGGAATTTAGTCTTCACTAATTCAAAATGACTGGATTTTCCCTTTCAGGAAGGAAAAAAATTAAAATCATATATGGGCTCTAAAACTGAAAGCAACCCTGACCAAGACCTTTACTAAAAAAGAATGTTACTCCTCAATGTGTGTAGCTGTTTACATGTTGTGCACAGTTACGATTCAAAGCTTCATAGTTTAATAACAAATAAGAGCTATCACAAGGTTTTTATAAATTGCCAGAGTCCCTCATTGTATGATCTTCAATTTCCAAAAGAAATTCCAAATCTTCAAGATTCTAGATTTTCAAAAATGCTGATCACGAGGACTTTTATAAGCAAGTTATGTAGAATTCAAGATTTAGATCTCAGTAGGTATTATGTACTAGGTGTTACCTCCATTTTAAAGATGAGGGGAATCTGGACCTCAGAAATGAGATGATTTTTCTCTAGACACACATTTGTGAGTGGCAGAGGCAGAAACTGAACACAGACCCCTCAGGGCCTCTGGCAGTCAGCTTCCAAAATGGCGCCCAATGACTCTTGCCTCATGGCATCCACACATTTGTGTAGTCATCTCCCAGTGAATCATGGCTGGCCCCTATAACCAAGAATACTGTGGAAGTGAGTGTGTGACTGCCAAGACTAGCTCATAAAAGTTATGGTGGTTTCTACTGTGGCTTCCTCATGGATATCTCATTCTGGGCAAAGGTAGCTACCATGTTGTGAGGACGCTCAACCACCCTGCCCTCAGAGCCTAATGGGGCTTCTGGGAAGCAGATCTTAAAGCCCCCCCCCCACACACACACACACACATCTTTTGTAAACATGTGAATCAGGACTGCTCATTTAAGGTACTTCTAAAGGCCTAACCCACAGAAATGACAAAAGATAATATTTTCTGTTGCTTTAAGTGGATAAAGTGGTCATGAAGCAATAGCTAACCATCCTGTGACCCGATGCCAGTGTTTTGCCCAAATTGACACTGTCTTGTGGTTGCTTCAGTGATTTTTATCACTGCATTTTATGTAGAAAAATTAACAAAATAGTTACTGAAATTAAATCTATACACCCTATCAGCCTTTAAGATAAGCACTTACAGGACTGACATCCCTGCAGAACCTTTTTTGTAGGTTCCACTTTTTACATACACATCGCCCTTCTGGCCCAACCTTCCAAAAAATAGGCAGCCCACAGAGCTTCTTAGGACTCTGCTACATAGTTCAAGAAACTAGTCATTTCTTCAGTTGGTCCCCTTTATAAATGTTTTTCTGAGTTTTTTGTTTTAAAAAATAAATAGAGCCAGGTGCCGTGGTACATACCTGTAAACCAGCAACTCTGGAGGCTGAGGCAGGAAGATTGCAAGTTCGAGGCCAGCCTGGGCAATTTAGCAAGATCCTATCTCAACTAAAAAATAAAAAGGGCTGGGGATATAGCTTAGTGGTACAGCACCCCTGGGTTAAATCCCCAGACAGGAAAAAGTATGTGTAAATATGTATATATGTATGCATGTATGTGTGTGTGTTTAGGTATGTACACACATATATCAAACGCCATGAGACGATACCAATACGAACCAACTAAAATGGTTTAAAAAAAAGTACGGACAATACCAAGTGCTGACTTCACTTCTAGGTATCTTACCCACAGGAAGTCAAAACCCCATGGAAACTCATATGTGAAGGTTTACAGCAGCTCTAAGTTTACAGCCATAACTGCCCCAAACTAGAAATAACCCAGATATCCTTCAATGACTGAATGGACACACACTCAAGTCATCTGCATGATGAACTACTATTCATCTGTGAAAGTAAAGCAATTACAGTCCTGCACAACAACTTAGGAGACCCCCAAAGATGACATGTTGGATGATAAAAGCCAGTCTCAAAAGGTTACACATGCTGCCGTGAAATTTCTTTGGAAAAGACCAAAGTATAAGACAGTGACAGAGCAAAGGTCAGTGGTTAATGGGCTAGGGTGACAAAGGACAACACAAGGGAGTTTTTCTGAGGTGACAGAAATGTTCCAGTACTGATTGAACACTGGTTACACAGATCTATGCATGTGTTAGAACTCACAGAATGATACACCCAAGAAAAACATGAGTTTTAATTTTTAAAATAAAAATACACATACCTCCCTTTAGAAGCAATTTCAACTCATTTTTCCGTTAAGGAGAAATAAAACCATTTGTTAAATCACCTTCAGGGACTAGGGTCTTCTTGATTTTCAAATCTTAAAGTGAGGATCTCAAGGATTTATAAAAGCAAGTTATTTAGAATCCATGATTTGTGTCCCAGTATTCCACCTTCTTTCAGAAAATTGATGTTATCTTTCTTGACAGCTAAGGACAAACCTCCTGCTATATTCCCCACAAACATTTTCCTGTGGGACTAAAAGTTCTTTCAAGGAACATAGATACAGGGCTGGGGTGTAGCTCAGAGGCAGCACACACACACTCAGCATGCACTAGGCCCTAGCTAGATCCCCAGGCCACATGCACAAAGGACACAGATACAACTGCACGGGTTCTAATGGGGGAGAGGGCCCCATCTCTGAAGGCACAAGAAATTCATTGTATGTGCCCCCAGAGTGCCCAGGAGCAGCTGTCTCACAGTCTCTAGGAAAAATCACCCACCTCTGCCACCCTTGGATGATCTCAGAAGCACTGTGAGCACTAGGGTATGATCATAAACCTAGACAGCTTCTGTCCTGGTCCCCCTTGCAGTTAGCACCTCCTTTCAGAATCAAAACCGTCTCAAAGAAAATACACACACATGGGCATACTCTCCGCCCAGGAAGGATTTCATTCACTAATGCTAACATAAAGAATAGTGCCCTGGGCTGGGGCTGGGGCTCAGTGGTAGAGCACTTGTCTAGCACGTGTGAGACCCTGGGTTCGATCCTCAGCACCACATAAAAATAAATAAATAAGGGCTGGGGTTGTGGCTCAGCAGTAGACCGCTCACCTAGTCTGTGTGCAGCCCGGGTTCAATCCTCAGCACCACATAAAAAACAAACGTATTGTGTACAACTAAAGCAAATAAATAAATAAATTTAAAAATAAATAAATAATAGTATTGTGTCTGTCTACAACATATATAATTTTTCTTATAGAATAGAACCAGGCCTGGTGGCATGCCTGTAATCCCAGTGGCTCTGGAGGCTGAGGCAGGAGGATCATGAGTTCAAAACCAGCCTCAGCAATGGCAAGGCGCTAAGCAACTCGGTGAGACCCTGTGTCTCTACTAAAATACAAAATAGGGCTGGGGATGTGGCTCAGTGGTCAAGTGTTCCCAAGTTCAATCCCCAGTACAAAGAAAAAAAAGAAAAGAAAGAAAGAAAAAGAATAGGGCCCACCCTGTGGTAGGTACTGAACAGATCTCGTTAATAAGATCAGTTTCATTCTAACTTGTGAAAACCCAGAAATTAATAAGGAGCTGGAATTTTCCAACCATGATCCCATGATATGACTTTCATTAATTAACCAAAGAAAGGCTTTTTTTTTTTTTTTTTTTTTTTTTTTTAAGTGCCTGGAAGATAAAATAAGAAGTTTGAGACATGGCTTCTGACCACAAGGAACTAACTTTGGTGAAAAGGAGCAAAATTCGTACTTAAGGGAGGAACCGACCCAGACACGGATGGTGGGAACGGAGACGGGCTGCGCCTGCGCGCTGCTGTGCTCCCGCGTCTCTGCGCGCAGCACCGTGGGACCGCAGAACCCACCGCGCTTTAATTGGGGGCTCTGATGCACATGCAAGGCACGGATGTGTCACAAATGCGCTATCTTCCCTGTCAACATACGACAGTGTTCCTCAGTGGCCCTGTGTGCTGGGAATGGGTTAGGGCCGGGGAAATGACAACTTCAATCGCCAAGAATTGTGACAGACAGGAAGAGGGTAGGTACCGTCTTCCCACGCTAATCAGCGCCCACACATCCCCATCCCAAGCCTGGCTGGTTTCCCCCAGCGCCTCTGGACCAGTCTCAACCTTCACCTAGAGGGGCAGTCGTGCTGTGGAGGCACATAGAGCAAGAGCTATCTCCACCCTCCTTCCTACCACACTGGAAGACTTGACTGAATGTAATTGAGAAGACCATATATAATGAGGGACAAATGACGTATGACACCTGGCACAAGAGATGCCAGGTCAATCGGGCTGCACATTGAGCACAGACATCAAGGCTTTTGCCATGGTGAACTTCCAGGGCCTCCTGTGCCACCCCTACCAGGTGGAGACAGGTGGGCTTCTCTTCTTTACTTCTGCCCTAGCTTCCCTGCTGACCCATCGCCCACCAACTGTCTTTCCTTATTTGTTCTGATCAATTCTGGAAAGGCAACTCTTGTCTGGGCACAGTCTCCTCGCCCTATTCCCTCCAGATCTTTTAGCCCACCCTGGGGGCGGGGCGCGCGCACACACACACACACACACACACACACACACACACAGTCCACCACAAGAGTGGTCTCTTGTCAGGGCAATCTGGAATCATTCCTGGCAGGAGGGGCCAAACAGCCCCTAAGGGATCCTACTCACAGCAGCAACCCTAGGGGAACTGAAAGTGTAGGAAGCTAGCCAGCATGGTGGCACTGGCCTGTAATCCCAGTGGTTTGGGAGGGTGAGGCAGGAGGATGACAAAGACAAAGCCAGCCTCAGCAATTTAGCAAGGCCCTAAGCAACTCAGTGAGACCCTGTCTCTAAATAAAACACAAAAAAGGGCTGGAATGTGGCTCATTGGTTAAGCAACCCTGGGTTAAATCCCCAGTACCAAAAAAAAAAAAAAAAAAAAAAAAAAAGAAAGAAAGAAAGAATGTGTAGGAAAGCTGATATTAACAGCCAGGATGATTGAGGGACCACTTAAATTTTAGGGTGGGCACTATGGATGCTAAACTTCCTGCAATGTGCAGAAAGCTGCCCACTCCCTCCAACCCTGCCCAGCCACAACACCTCTATTACCAAACTGTCCCACTCAGAATGGCTGTAGAGAGGATAACAAAGAAAACAACACCAATGTCCCATGAAAAGCAGAGACCAGACACCCAAAGAGCCACACACCAAGGGGCTTGAATCTGTGGGTCCAGGTCCATATCCTGACATGATCCACCTCTGCCCTTCCTGGGGTTGGTACTGAGAGCTAAGAAGCTCCCCTTTTCTGCTCCAGAGGACCAAAACCGGGCTTCTCTCCCTTGCAACAAAAAATACCCAGAGACTTTCACTCCACAGAGTTACGTACAGGTGATCCCTGCAGCAAAAGACTGTAAGCAAACCACACAGCCAATGAAGGACCTTGAATACATTTTGTAGAACCATACAGTGATCATCACACCACTGTTAAACATTTTAATTTCAAAGAAAATTCAATATGGAAAAAACTCAGCTAATGTTAAGGGGACACGTGGCTTGTAAAACATACTTGCATCATTCTGCCTACTATTTTAAATGTATATTTGTCCATGTAGGGAAAAAGTCCCGAAAATAGACCCAATGTGCCAACGCTCAAATGAATACAAACCAAATTCGAATTTTCACAATCTTTGGCAAGACTAAAAGGGATTTTTACCTTGTTTTATTCTTGAATTTTTAAAAAACTGTCACTTTAAACATGCTACAAAGTAAACACTAAAATAAACAAACAAGGAAACAAGAACATGTTTCATTACTCAAGACTCAAGTCCAATGCCACTTCTTCCAGCCAGAACCCAGGGCCCACGATCCTGCATGCTTCCATCAGCATTAGTGCCTTCGGCAATCACTTCTTGCATTTCACTTTTTATTATATCTGGTGTTCCCATGCAGTCTACATGCTACACTCTTTGAAAGCAGGGATTAAGCCCTAATTCTGTGATACCAACAGTAACTAGCAGATTCAATATATTCAATAAATAAATATATGATGACTTAATCAGCCTTTATATGAAATGACCTAAAAATAAAACAGTAGGAAAAAGGCAAATTAACCTCCTCAGTTGGCCATGCTAGTAACAAGGTAAAAGGGCTCAGGTTCCTGTATTTTTTTTTTTTTGGTAGTGGGGATTGAATTCAGGGGCACTCAACCACTGAGCCACATCCCCAGCCCTATTTTGTATTTTATTAGAGACAGGGTCTCGCTGAGTTGCTTAGGGCCTCACTGTTGCTGAGGCTGGCTTTGAACTTGTGATCCTCCTGCCTCAGCCTCCTGACCCACCGGGATTACAGGCATTCACCACCACACCAGATCAGGTTTCCTTTTAAAACATCATGTCAATTAAATAAAAAGATAAAATATTGTAGTTCTACACGCTATAATTTTTTTCACCTGGATGTTTTATGTTCATTTGCTTGAACTAACACTAATGTTAGTATTAAAGCATTTAACTTTTTTTTTTTTTTTTTAACAAATTCAGTTATCAGGTTTTTTTATTCAAGAAATCTCTAGCTTTCCCAAATTGTCATTGCTAAGCAGGTCCCTGCACATGGCTCCACCTTGACCTGAGGATCAGATGCCAGAGAATCAAAGGCTACAGGAGGATTATAAAGGAAGATACTGAACCCCTGATTAATGATGTCCTCACAAACCTCCTAAGCTATACTAAATGTGTACATAAATGCCATCCTAGGTTAATGGAAATGGCAGGCACTACCAGTGCTTTTCTTAAAGAAATAAACGGATACTCAGCTGTCACTAGCATAGCCAAATGTGTTCTGTGATCCAAACTGCAACATGGCCAATTCCAAGCAGACATCCTACAAGGCCACCCATAAAAGGAGGTAAAAATTCATGGAGACATGGTTGCATGATTTGCGTACATTATCAAATGTTAAAACACAGCTCATCTCTGAGTGACCTGGCATATCCACAAAACCACTTTTCATTTAAATAACAGGTAGAAGAGTCTTCTCAAAGATAATGTTAAATGCCAGATGAAAGATAAACTTTTCCAATTTATCAGTTATGATGCTTTGGATCAGCAACAGAAAATCCCCAGTCCAGCAGGACTAGAAGGTAAATACATTTACTTAAAAAAAATAAATAAATAAATACTAAGTGCAAATTAGTATTATTTAGGATACCAATTGCCAGGTGCAAAAAATATCCATATGACTCAAAGATGCACTAGTGGTTTCTGGATCCATCCTCCAGCTCTAGCCTCTTCTTGCCCAAGTCAAAATACGGCTGTGGCTCCAGGCATCCCACTTTTTTAAGATAGAGAAACATTCCCCAGACCCCTCTTCAAAAACCTCCCAGATGCTGGAGGCTTAAAGGAACCTAAGTCACTATTGATCTGACCACAACAAATGGGTGAGAGTATAAAGCTTGGAGCTGCAGCCACCACCAGCCACAATAGCTAGTTGGGCCAGCGTGGTCTGATTACCCCATCCAACAACCCCAAGCACAGGAGTAGCCTGCCGAGGATTGGGGGGGTTGGGGGGGGCAGAGCACCTGGGTCCTTAATGACCCTGAGGCTGAGTCACAAGGCGGGAGGCCCCTCCTCTCATTACTTGAGGCAACTATACATTTGATGGCTTAAACTGCTACTTGTCAGACATTCTGTCACTTGCAAATAAATGTACTCTTAAATGTTCCCTTGAGGTTTGGGGGAAAGAGAAAGGATAACTTGCCCAACAGCCCAAGAAAGGAGGCTGTTTAAAGGCAGATGATCTGGCTACATTAGTACCTACACTCCCAACTCCATACCTTTTATACCATCCTGCTTCTACATTCTAAAATATCAAAGTGCTCATTTCACAAATCCTAATTCAAATCAACCAGTGTTTACTATTTACTTTCTATGGGCAGAACCAAAACTTAGGAAAACATATTCCTTAACCTCATAATGCTTGGCATTCCGATTTAGAAATTGACATACACACAGGGTTTCCACCAAACTGAAGGAACTCAAATCCATTCCCAGGCACCTCAATGTGCCACACTGACCTCTCTTTAGAATGTGACATCTTGCTTTTATCTAAACCCTCCCTTTTTTAATGGATTTCAAAAATATTTTTCCCCATAATCTTTCTGTGTGCTATCAACTTGAGATTTCTAGGAACTATTTATTTGATCATAACCTTAAATACCTGTTTGCCAGCACAACATTTTCAAAGTAGGCAAGTAGTTTTTTTCATTTTCATTTTTCATTTCAAGTCAGTTAAGAAAAATCGCTCCATCACCTTCAAGTAAATGGAGTCTGACTTTCAGTACTAATCTATGCCTTACACACAAGAAATGTGTTATTTTTCCAAAGTTGAATAAATTTCCTGATCATATTCAACAATCAGATCACGTAAAGTGTTTTCTTAATGACTTTTTCTCTGCAAATGACATCAATAAAAAAAATAGAGATAAATGCAGGGTATAGGGCTAGGGTTGTGGCTCAGCAGCAAAGCGCTCGCCTAACACATGCACAGCCCGGGTTTGATCCTCAGCACCACGTAAAAATAAAACGTATTGTGTACGAGTAAAATAAATAAATATTAAAAAGAAAAAAAAGTAGGGTGTAGTAGCACACACTTATAGTCCAAATTACTAGGGAGGATGAGGCAGGAAAATCACAAGTTCAAAGCTAGTCTGAGCAACTTCATGAGACCCTATATAAAAAATAAGCCAGGCACAGTGGCACACACCTGTAATTCCAGTGACCTGGGAAAGCAGGAAGGTCACAAGTTCAAAGCCAGCCTCAGCAACTTAGCAAGGCCCTAAACATCTCAATGAGATCCTGTCTCAAAAAAATAAATAAATAAAAAGGGCTGGGGATGTGGCTCAGTGGTTAAGCGCCCCTGGATTCACTCCCTGATACCAAAAATAAATAAATAATAAAAAGGGCTGGGGATAGGTGCTAGGACTATAACTCAGTGGTAGAATATTTGTCTAGCATGTATGAGACACTGGGTCTAATTCTCAGTACTGCATATAAATAAGTAAAATGAAGGTCACTGACTACTTTAAAAAAAAATTTTTTTTTTTAAGATCTAGGGATATAGCTCAGTGATAAAGTGTCCCTGGGTTCAATACCCAATACCAAAAAAAAAAAAAAAAAAAAAAAAAAGGCAAAAATTATTCAAATGACATAGATCTACCATAGAACTGACATCCAGAGTGTATAACATATATAACAAACTCCTACAACTGTAATATAGCACTAAGAGAAATGTCACATATACTAGGGAAAAAAATACATAAATCAAAAAACAATTATAAATACAAAACACATATTAGACATTCACAAAATATACAATTTATCAGTAAAAACATGAAAAGTTAGCCGGGCACAGTGGCGCATGCCTGTAATTCCAGCACTTAGGAGGCTGAGGCAGGAAGATCGCGAGTTCAAAGCCAGCCTCAGCAATGGTGAGGCACTTAGCAACTCAGTGAGAGCCTGTCTCTAGTAAAATACAAAAAAAAAAAAAAAAAAAAAGGGCTGGGGATGCAGCCCAGTTGTCCAGTGCCCCTGAGTTCAATTCCCAGTACAAAAAAAATAAAAAACATGAAAAGTTATCATTAGCCATCAGAAAAACATAAAAAAAAAAAAAAAAAAACACAATGAGATATCATTATATATCCACCAAAATAGCTAAAAGGGAAAAGACTGACAATATCAAGTGTTGGTGAGGATCAGGCACTGGGAGTCTTGTACATTTCTGGTGGGAATCTCAAACAGTGCAACTCCTTTGGAAAAACAGATAGTAGCTAAATATACAGACATCAGAAGAAGCAGCAAGAAAAATAAAAACAGACCTCCACTCAAAGGCTTGTTCACAGATGCCCATAGTAGCTTCATTCACCATAAACCAAATCAAAAACAACTTGATGGCCAAAGATGAATGGATAAACAAACATATCCAGACACCAAAATATGACTGAAGAACAAAAAGGAACTGATAAAATGGGAGAGGGAGAAAGAAGGCAGGAAGAGGCAGGAAGAGAGAGGGGAAAAGGGAGAGAAAAGAGGTAAACCCAGACACAGTATAGTGAAACTGCACAGAACCCAAGAATCTTAAAAGCAGCCAGAGAGAAAAGATTGACTTTATAAACAACAGCCAGCCCCAGCCACTGAACCAGATGATAGCCAAGTAATACAGGAGCCACCACCCAGAACTGCAAACCCATCATTCAGAAATAAAGATAAAGCACAGCAAAACTAGGTTGCCAGGAACAGATGCTCACTAACAGAATTCTAAAAGATGCATCTCTGAAAGAAGGACTATTATCCCAGAAGCAAACGTCGGTGTAGAAAAAGGAATGGTAAGGCCAATAAATTATACAGATAAAGAGCTATGCAAGGGCTGGGGTTGTGGCTCAGCGGCAGAGCGCTGGCCTCTCACGTGCGCGGCCCAGGTTCGATTCTCAGCACCACGTAAACATAAATGCATTTATTGCATTGTGTACAACTAAAGTAAATAAATAAATATTAAAAAAAAAAAAAAAAGAGCTACGCAAAACAAGAATGCCACCAAATTTGGGGGAAGCTAAGAAATGAGGATATATAGAAAACCTGATGCCAAAATCTTAATGGAAGGATGGGGTAACAGGTAGTAAGATTCAGGTGAGTTTTACTTTCTCCTTCACACTTTGGTTGTCTGATTTGTGGTATGTGTGTGTGTGTGTGTGTGTGTGTGTGTGTGTGTGTGTATGAAATCAATCTGTCTTTTTACAATATTCACCAGCTTTAAGGACCAAACTGCTAAATTAGAATGAAATGGAAATAAAATCAAATATCAAAATTTCAAATTCCTGGAACTTCAATCTGTCAGTGCTAATATCAAGTTTCTCTTTAAAACCCTGAAGACTGGGTCTGGGGACATAGTGCTTGCCTTGCATGCACAAAGCCCTGGGTTCAATCCCCAGCACCAAAAAAAAAAAAAAAAAAAAAAAAAAAAAAAAAAAAAATCCTGAAGACTAATTTGAAAGGACATCAAAAGTTGCATATTTGTTCACTCTGCAAGTATTCACTAAGGGTTTGCTATGTTGCACACACTATACTAGATTCAGAATGAACAGGATGAGACCAAAATTGTGAAAGTCATTCTACTAGATATTTTAAGATAATAGGTAACCTTTATGGAAAGAATTTCACCAAAAGTCTAAGCCTAAAGTGAAGTTAGCCTGCTGTAAAGAGTTAAAGGCAATATGGTTTGGCTTTTCTTTCTTTTTTTTTTTTTTTTTTTTTTAAACAAATGCACAAATGACAGCTTTATATATGAAATTAATTCAGTATAAATGATGAGTTCCCAATACTGCCAATCTTGCAGTTTCCTATAATTCCTAATCCTCAATAGATAAGAAAACTACAATGGAAGTTTAAAAGCAGCACTGAGTGAGGCCTCGATGTTAATCACATCATATAGATGGTTCTCTGGTTTATTTCACAATTATCAAAACCTTAGAGCACAGGCTAGGGATATGGCTCAGCGGTAGAGCACTCAACTAGCACTTGGGTGGCCGGGGTTCAATCCTCAGCACCATGTAAAAATAAACACATTGTGTACAACTAAAGCAAATAAATAAATATCTTAAAAAAAAAAAAAAAAACTTAGAGCAACATGTTTTCATAATGTATCAACTGTCCACTTTTGCTCAAAGTATCAACTTGGCAAAACATTTCACTGATTAAAACCAGGACAACTGTATCTAATAAAAGGTAGTTTCTCCACATTGACAAACAGTTTCTGAGGGCTTCTCCATTAAAAACAAAAGCTGCATTTGACAAAAAGGGACTAGAGAAATCAGTACTTCAAATCATTGGAAACCCTTTGGCTCTTTCTAGTTATGTGGAAGAGGTCAATAAGGTAACAGCTAAACCTATGCCACTATGGCAAACCTGGGCAAGAGGACAGTGATCAAGTAATGCTACAGGATAAACACCCACCATGAAAAATCAAGAAAAGGAAGCTGATTTACCACTAACCATTCAAAGGCCCAGCTTGGAGAGATCTTTCAATCAAAAGCAATAGGAGAGGCACAGACACAAGGTCCTAAAACTTCCTCTGTCCTCTCCCAGGCAAATAGTAGTCAACACAGGGAATACCTGTCTACCTAGGTAGAAAGGACCCAAATTGAATTACAGGATTACGTAGACCCCCTCTCACCTGTGCATCTTCAATTAGAGGAGAAAGTGCCACCCTCTAAAATACTAAGATGTTCTCAGCAATAAGCAGGGCCAGTTGTAAAGGTTTGTAATAAAATGCCCAGTTCACCATGCTATCGAAACATTAAATACCTACAAATTCATTAAGTTTCCCTCATCCTCCCAGAATGTCAAAAGGTCAAGTTCTTCTGAGCATATTTAACATGTAAGAACCAGGTTCTTGTTTTTTTTTTTTTTTTTTTTTTTTTTTTTTTTTTTTTTGTCTGTGTTCTCTAACCTCCTTTAGGATGGAAAGTTATTTTTATTTTTTGTTGTTTACCACAGTATCCTCCTCCACTCATTTTCCAAATGAATTAAACTATTATGTGCTCAATTAATATTGGACTAAGAACACTGTTTAAAAAAAAACTAACCTTTTCAATACTACATTTAATTCTTATCTTTTTAAAAAGCAATTTCCTTGGACAGTTTATTTAATGAAAAGCAAAACAAACTCATACATAAAGGTTCTTGACAGTCTCAGCACAATTCTGAAATAATTGCAATAACCCAGCAACAAAGTTGTCTAGGAGAGATTATTTTACATTTTTCTTTGGGTAAATTTGGTCAAAAAAGCAGCATTACCATTTTAACATGATCCTAGAGAAAGGATATCAATATGAAAAGGAGCATTGTAATTCTAACTTCAGACGGATTCCACAATGACATTAACTTCTTCTAAATGAACCAGCACACCCCAAGTCACAGGAGGGCATATCATAGAATCCGTACCCACACAAGGCACAGTTACCTCCACACCAGGTATTTCTAATTTCCTGTCCACACAAGAGACTATGGGAGGCACTGGCTAGGCAGGCATCCGCTCACTATCTCCACCGGCACTTCCCCCAGTAAACCAGCCACTGCCCAATAATGCTTCTATTTATTTTACCCAGAAGCAGATCTATTAGCCAGACATTCTAAAAACACAAACGTTTCGTTGTGCTTGGAGTAACTCCAATATTGGTGCCTTGCTGCAGAACGATGCTGCAGGAATATAAAGTGAGCCATGTGGATGCTGTATCCACAGATGAAGTGCATTGTCAGGATCTGTCTATCCTGAAAGCGGAACCCATCTGAAAAGCTGGGGGTAATACCCGCCCCCGCCCCCCCCCACACACACACATTCAGGCATACAGTGGAATGAGGGAAGAAAGCCAAGGATAAATTCCTCCTTATCCTAAAAACCAGCACAATTTTAAGGCAACTCCCCCTTAAAGCTTTCAAGATCAAAAAGCTTTTCTTTCTCCATTCCCTGTTCAGACTGAATAAGAAAAGCAAGACAATGCTGGGGGATGTTCTGAAATGGGCTTGCAAGTCACCACGTGCAAAGCACATTAAACGTAACCCAAACGCTAGGCCGGGGTTTGGCTCAGAAAACGCAGCCTGCTGGATGGAAGAGAGGGGAGTCCCCGGGGTATCCAGGGCTGAGCCAGTCAAACCTGGGAAACTAACAAGGAAGAAGGTTTAACAACAATAATAAAATGAAACAGCCTGAGGCCGCGGGCACTCCAGAGAGCTGACGGAGGGGGAGGGGCGAGAGAAATTGAGACTGTTAAATTGTTCCAGATGAGAAGCAATCGCTCCCACATCTCAACAAGCCGATCTGATACCAGGGTCCGCGTTTCTTTGTGAGTCTTGCCTCCCCTCCTTTCTGGGGAACCCAACATAATCCCCAACAGCCGCTGGTCTCCAGCTGCCATAAATGAAATCCAGACTCATTACAGGGAACTCATATTTTCTCCCTCAAAACACACACACACACACACACACACACACACACACACACGGGTTCAGCCGGATCACAGAGCTAAAGTTTCCGGAACTTAATCATAAAACCACAATCAGAAGTTGTTTTGAAATGCTCACCACACACACAAAATCTGTCCTTTGCTTAAAAGAAGAGAACCTCAAACTTTGTCCTCCGTAAAGGCGTGCGGTAACGAGACAAAATCTAACTTTGGCAGAGGGTGTGTTCGTCTTTGTCACCCACCGAGAGCCTCACGCCGCGCGTGGGAGAGCTGCGGGCACTCAGCGGCGCGGTGGCATCCGCGCCACCGGCCACCTCCCTGGCCAACAACCGGCCTCAGGGACCGAGATTGCGGCCCGAGGTCCGGAAGCGGCGTCGGCCGCTGTCACCCGGCGGAGTGGGATGGGAGGAAGCGGGGGAAGGGCGTAGGGGGTGGGGAGACGAGAGAGGACGGGCCCCGGGCCCCGCAGCCCGATCAGTAGAGGTGAGAGAGAAGGGTGCAAAGGGCGGCGCGGAGCCCCGAGGCCCCTGAGCTCCTGCTATTGTTGCCGGGGCTGCGGGAGTCAGCCGGCCGCCTGCCTCCTCCAGGCGGGACCCCACGGGCCACGCGCCCACCTCCGCCGCGCCCCGACGCGGTGCGCTGCAGGCGTCCGGACTCGCACAAGTTGCCGCCCGCTGCCCGGACCACCCGGCCCCCACCCGCCCTCCCCGCCGCGGTCATTGTTCGCCGCGCGCCTCCTACCTCGGCGGCGCCGGAGGTTCCGGCGGCTTCCAGCCCTGGGCTCCGGGATCAGCAGCTCCCGAGCCCCCGGCTGGCGAGGGCGCGGCGGCTCCCGGCTGCGCCTGCGGCTGCGGCGCGGGCTATTAATACCCGCAGGCGGCGGCGGCGCGGGCGCGCGAGCGGGGCTGGCGGTGGCCGGCAGAGGTCCGAGCCATCAAAGGTGGCGCGGGGCGGAGGGGAGGGCGGAGCAGGCGGTGTGGGTGGGGAGCGGGCTCCAGGTCGCCATGGCCGCCTAGACGCCGAGCTGAGCGCCTCTCGCGCGGGGAGGAGCAGCGCAAAGCGGGCGGTGGCCGCGTCCCCGCCCCGCGCCAAGCCGAGCGCCCGCAGCCGCTGCGCCCACGCTGGACCCGCCGCCTCCGAGGCCGGCGAGCGGGAAGTGCCGGCGGCCGCCGCCCCTCCCCGGCCTGGGCCGGCCCCTCCGCGGGGGGAGCCTGGGCGCCGTGCAGCCCGAGCCGCGGGGACAGCGGGAGAGCCACAGCCCCCTCCAGCGTCCGGGCCGGCGACCTGCGCGGCGGCGCGCCCAGCCAGGCTCCGCCCTGGGGGCAGGTGCGCGGAGAGGTGGTCAGAGGGCCACAACACCTCCGAGGTGTGCCTTACTTGGGCGTACCGCCAGAGCTGGTCTCCACGCTGCGCCACGGAACCGAGCGCGGGAAGCGCCACCAGGGAGACGCAAGCCCTGGTGCTGTGATGAAAAGCAAAATGAGGAGGGCGGGAGACGAGTGCACCGGCGAAGCCAAGAGCAACTGGCCGGGATCGGTGGTGCTGACTCCGCAGATTGCCTTTTGAAGCCCGGCATGGGGCTACAACATCGCGTGGGGAGCGGTACTTTACGGAGACCCACTAATCCCCCTTCCCTGGGCTACTCGCGCGGGCTCCCGGCACCATCCTGGGTTGCATGGGATTTAGTCCCAGAGGGGCAGTTGTCACCTCCGCTCCTGCCCGGGCCCGGGTTCCTCCGTGCAGGCGAACCCCCAAGACAGACCCACCTCCGTCCCCCTCCCTCCGGGGGGCTAGAGCAGCGCCCTGTGGGGAATGGCGTGCAAGCGAGTGTTTGCTTGCCTCGGGGTTTCTGAAACTATGCAGAACTGGGAGCAGGACTCGCGACCCCAGCCACTCTCCCCACCCAGCAGCCTCCGCTTTACTGTCCCCATTCCCTAGCTCAGCCTTTCGCTCCTCCCTCTCTTTACGCGCAGTGGGAAAGGTCCTGGGGGACCGCAAGTGAGACACCGAAGCTTCCCTCCGACAGGCCCCTAGACTACTGAGTCCTGCCTCTGACTCTAACCCTGGTCGTTCTGCGCCCTGAAGGAATTAACTGACCTCAATTCCGGAGGTCACATTTCACCTGAGAGGCCACAACTGAACTCAAACTGCCTTTGTGGAAGGACCCCTTGAGACAAAAAGGGGGTTGCAAGAGATGGGTACTTGCTAGTAGCAGCTGGGAGTGGTGTCCTGCAGGGAAGCAGAGCCTGTTGAATATGAGGCAGGGAACTATTTTTAAATGCCCACACATTTGGCCAAGGAGCGGCCCAGAGGTCCTTATAGGCCTCAGACCTAAGAAGAAACAGGGGTTGGTAGTTCATGTTAAAGTAGTGGGTTTGAGGCTTGAAGCCTCCACCCAGCTGTGTGGCTTTAGACAAAGCCTAGATCAGATGTCTTCAGTTAGTAATCCTAACGTGTGAGACCTGAGGTTCAATCCCCAGCACTGCAAATGTATAGAAAACAAATATGGGTACATGGTACAATTTAAAATCAAACTATATAGAAGGGTGCTAAGTAAGACACATAAAAGCCCCTTTTCTGTATCCCCAGTATAGTTCTCAGATAGTTTTCCCAACAACTTTTAGCCTTTACAGAATTTTCTGGTCTTATGCAAAAGTATGTGCACCCAAATCTTTCCTATAAAGAGCTCATGTGTCACAGTGAAATTTTTTTATCCCGTAGTTACGACCCACTCCCCCATAACAGGTCACCATTCCAAAGGTCAAAGGAACTCTGGATTTAGGGTGCTACTGCTCCCTGGACATGACAGCATGCACTGTAGGCAACCAAGGAAGCAGGCACCAGAACCCGAGGCAGGGAAGAGCGGCCTGGCTGCTCTGATGTATGATCCTTCACCTTCCATGTGGCCTGGCTGTGGCGACTCACTGCTACAGGATAGAAGAGGGAAAAGTGAGGTCTGGTCCATGATTAGACCACCAAACACTGACTTCCCCCTTGTTAGCACTGTCTCTTGGTGACAGCTCTTGCCCTCTCACTGACTCACCTTGATGAAGCAAGCCACCAAGTTGAGAGATGGCCTTTTGGAGGGCCCATGTGGACATGAACAGAGGAAGCCTGCCTGCAAGTGGCTCATAACGAAATGAGGTAAGGTCCACCAGCCCTCAAGGTGGTGCTGAGCCCTACCACCAACACGTGAGTGGGCCAATAATGGGTCCTTCCCAGTCAAGCCTTAAAATTACTTCAGTATCATGAGACGCTCCAAGCCCGGGGACCCAGCTTAGCAATTCCTAGATTCTTTTTTTTTTTTTTTTTTTTTTTTTTTTTTTGGTACCCGGGATTGAACTCAGGGGCACTCAACCACTGAGCCACATCCCCAGCCCTTTTTTTTTTTTTTTTTTTTTTTGGTACTGGGGATTGAACTCAGGGGCACTGGACCACTGGGCCACATCCCCAGCCCTTTTTTGTATTTTATTAGAGACAGGGTCTCACTGAGTTGCCAAGTGCCTCGCCATTGCTGAGGCTGGCTTTGAACTCGTGATCCTCCTGCCTCAGCCTCCCAAGTGCTGGGGATTACAGGCGTGCACCCGGCTTTCCTAGATCCTTGACCATGTTTTGGAGTGATTTGCTTTGTAGAGGTAGATAACCAACAACACAGCATAATATGGTGGGAAGAAGTGTTAGAAGAAGAAAGTTCAAAGTCAACTGGAAGAATTTGAATCCCCTTACATAGTCAGTAGGGTTTTGAACTGTGTTCATTTCGGCAGTCCACGGTGCAGATCCCTCCCCTTTCTGGATCCCTAATACCTAGGGTGCCAGAGTCAGTCTTTTCTCAATAGTAGCTATTTTTTAATGGAACCAGAGGAAACTGAGCTGCAAAAAAAGAATTAACATGATATGGAAAACTTTGGGGCTGCTGGAGGTGAGATCTTGATTCTTCTGCAGAGAGGATTCTAGACCTAGGAAGAGAAGGGGAGGCAATGACAGTGACAGAACCCAGATAGGGAGAAGCTTAATGTGGGGGGCGGGGGGGGGGCGGTAGAGAACAGAGATCGAGGGAATGTCTGTCCACATGGGGCACTTTGGGTTCAAACAGTAGTTGCTGATTAAGTTTTGGTAGATAATGTTGCTGATTAAGTTTTTGGTAGATAATTATCCTCCAAAGGATAATTTATCCTTTCACTGTGGAGATGTAAAACATGGCCACGAGTAATTTGACACTCCTCCCACAGGGAGATGGGGACTCTGTCCCTGCCCTTTGAATCTAGATAGACTTGTGACTCTTTTGGTCAGTCAAGTACAGTGGAAGTGAAGCTGTGTGACTTCCATGGCTAGGTCATGTAAATCCATCACCTTCCAGCCTGTTCCCAGCATAGAACTGCTCTAGAAGGCCCGTTCCATGTAACAAATCCCAGCTCTGCTGAGTCACCATTCTCCAGAGCCCCAATGAAGATGTTCCAGGTGACAGAACAAGAGGAGCTGACCTTGCAGCCATTCAGCCCAGGTGCCAGCATATGTGTGAAGAAGCCAGCTCGGAGTGGGTTTCCCAGTCCTTCAGGCCTCCCTAGCCCTTTGGGTTAGACCACCTAACACCGTACCGTGGAGCAGAGAGGAAGCATCTCAGCTGTGTCCAAGTTCCTGGTCAACAGAGTCGGTGGTAAACTGAGTATTCCATGCCATTAAATTTTGCACAGCTTGCTGGAAGTCATGAGTGACCAGAACACCACCAATGGGCTTCTGCGTATTTTCTAGCTACTGGCAAATTTTTATTTATTTATTTATTTTTTTTTTTGGTACTGGGGATTGAACTCAGGGGCACTCGACCACTGGGCCACATCCCCAACCTGTTTTTGTATTTTACTAGAGATAGGCTCTCACTGAGTTGCTAAGTGCCTCACCATTGCTGAAGCTGGCTTTGAACTCTCATGGGATCCTCCTGCCTCAGCCTCCCAAGTGCTGGTATTACAGGCTTGCGCCACGGCACCCAGCATACTGGCAGATTTTTAATACTTGTCATTCTTAGGTGAAAACAACCTCATTTTTTAAACTGTCTCTTGACCTTTCTTTTCCCTTGAACTTCTTTCTATGTCCGGGTTCACCTTGCCTTTGGGTTGGTTATCTTGTCCTTTTCTTGTTGACTTAGAATATCTTTTACATGTTAAGGAAACCAGTTCTTTGCAATCCTGCAGTGAATTCTCTTTTTCTGTTTTGATTGTTTCTGGTACTCTTTTTGCAGCAAATTCTAAATTTTTACACTGTCAAAATTTTTCGGTGTTTGCTTTTATGATTTCATGGTTTTTCTTTAAAAAAATTCTTTCTCATTCAAGACTTAAAAAATATTTTCACACTTTAACAGTTTTATTTTTATATTTTATCAGTGATCTATATGGTATTTCTTGGCATAAAAAATAAGATATAGATCCAATGTTTCTTTTTTCCCAAATGGCTACATAGATATTATTTGAATAATCCATCTCTTTGTGCTTCTTTAAATGCCAACTTCATCCTACATTATAGTCAATATTCTTTTACACTGATCTGCCTATTCCTCTCCCAGTACCAAAATATTTGTTTATAATTTCATAATGTATCTTACTGTCTGATAGAGCTTTGCCATATATTGTTATTCAAGAGTTTTCTTGACAAGTCTTACATGTTTGTTTTTCCAAATGAATTTTAGTACCCATTTTGTTAAATTCATAAAATAATTCTTTTTTGAAATTTTTTTTTGTTGTAGGTGGCTACAATACCTTTATTTTATTTATTTATATGTGGTGCTGAGGATTGAACCCAGTGCCTCACATGTGCTAGGCGAGCACTTTACCACTGAGCCACAACTCCAGCCCAAATTCATAAAATAATTCTAATTACAGTTTTGATTACTATTGTGTGGAAAAGTTAATCTTTAACCTCAACTCCATCTAGAGTTTCTTCTTTTCTATTTATAATAACAACAGTTAAAACATACTGAGCTGTTATTACCTTAGTGAAGATTAACTCACTTAACAGGCACATCACGCTGTAAAGTAGGAATTGTATGATTATCCCCATTTTTACAAGGGAGGAAACTGAGTGAAACAGAGAGGCTAAGTAATCTACCCAAGGTCACACACTGGCACATGGCAAAGAAGGAGATTCAAGCTCAGGTCGCCCAGCTTCAGAGATTGTGCGCTTATCCATATGTTGTGTTGTACCTCAGTATTCAGAAATTTAGGACAGCAGGAAAAATGTTTAAAAAAATACACTTCTTTTAGGATAGAAAATAAAATAGGATAAAAAGTGAGGCCAGCAGGTCATATTTTTTCTTCACTTCCAAAAGGAGACATTTAGAAGGGACCAGAAAGTCACAGGAGGCAATCATTTCGATTCTGACTTGTTATCTTGCCTTTTGATTCTTTCTCAAAGAATGAAATACATGCAGGGAAGGTATATCGCTGTTGATGGTTACTTGAAGTATTTTCGTTTTTCAAAAATGTGCTGCCTTTCTGTCTTCCTGACAAATATCACATGATCTCACTCATGTGGAATTTTAAAAAGTTGATCTCAGACACTGAGGGCAAAGCAATGGTAACCAGAGGCTGAGGAGGGGAGGAGGGCAGAGCTGGGTCAACAGGCACCAAGTCAGAGAGGAGACAGAAGTCCTGGCATGCCGCAGGACCCAGGGTGATTACAGATGATGATAATGTGCTGCATATTTTTAAAAGCTAGGAGAGGGCTGGGGTTGTGCCTCAGCGGTAGAGCACTCACCTAGCATGTGCGCGACCTGGCTTCGATCCTCAGCACCATGTAAAAATAAACACATTGTGTACAACTAAAGCAAATAAATAAATTTAACAGAAAAAAAAAAAAGCTAAGAGAAAGATTTTGAATGTTTTCACCACAGGAAATGACAAAAGATTGAGAAGATAGATATGTTTACCAAGATTTGAACATTCCACAATGGATATCACACAGTACCCAACAAACAGGTACAATTCTTAGATGTCAATTAAACTTATTTTGTTAAACTTTAAATGCAATGAGCACCTCACACCCATTAAAAAAATGAAGATTAAAAAAAAAAAAAAAGTGTTGGCAAAGATGTGAGGAAATTGTAATGGAAACCCTTGTGCTTTTTTTTTTTTTTTTTTTTGTAGGTGGACACAATACCTTTATTTTATTTATGTGGTGCTGAGGACCGAACCCAGTGCCTCACACATGTGAGACAAGCGCTCTACCCCTGAGCCATAGCCCCAACCCTTGTGCATTGTTGATAAACTTATAAAGTGGTTCCTCAAAATATTAAAAACAGCAATGTGATCCAGCAATCCCACTTCTAGGTGGATACCCCCCAAAATTGGAAAGTAGGGTGCTGAAGATGTATTTGCACACCCATGTTCAGGGCAACGTCATTCACAATGGCCAAGATATAGAAGCCACCCAATATCCATTGACACATGCTTGGTAGGCAAGCACACGGAATGTCATTTAGCCTTAAAAACAAAGGAAATGCTGACCATCTACAACTTGGATGACCCTTGAAGACCTTATGCTGAGTGAAATAAACCAGATGCAAAAAGACACCTAGGTATGTACCCAAGAGAAATGAAAACATATTCACATAAAAACTGCTTGTAGGGCTGGGGTTGTGGCTCAGCGGTAGAGCGCTCACCTGGCATGTGCACGGCCCGGGTTCGAACCTCAGCATCCACGTACAAATAAACCCATTGTGTACAGCTAAAGCAAATAAATAAATATTTAAAAAAAAAACTGCTTGTACATTTGTGTACAAGTTTTTATGTGAACACACAAAACAATTCAGATGCCCATCAAATGACAAATGGACAAATAAAATTTGGTATCAATACAATAAAATATTATTGGGTAATAAAAAGAGTATACTGATAGATGCTACACCAGGGATGGACTTTGAAAACTTTACACTAAGTGAAAATATGTTGCCATAAAAGACCACAGATAGTATGATTCCATTCATTTAAAAGATCAAGAATAAGCACACCTATAAAGACAGATTAGAGGTGGCTTGGAACTGGGGGAGCTGGGGAAAAATGGAGACTGACTATTAATGGGTACACTTTCTTTGGGGGCAATGAAAATATTCTAAAATTGTGGCAATGATTGTAAAACCTTGAATATATCAAAAGTCAATGAATTATATGCTTCTATAGGTGAATTGTATGGTATATAAATTATATTTTGCCAGGCACGGTGGTGCACACCTGTAACCCCAGCAGCTTGGGAGGCTGATGCAGAAGGATTGAGATTTCAAAGCCAGCCTCAGCAACTTAGGAAGGCCCTAAGCAACGTAGTGAGATCCTGTCTCAAAATTAAAAAAATCAGTCGGGCTGGGGATGTGGCTCAGTGGTTAAGTGCTTCTAGGTTCAATCCCTGATTTTTAAAATTATATTTTTTAAATATTAATAGATAGATGTCTTAAGGCTCTTTTTAAAAAAATATTTATTTGTTTGTTTTAGTTGTACACAATGCCTTTATCTTCATGTTGTGCTGAGGATCGAACCCAGGCCACACACGTGCTAGGAGAGTGCTCTACCACTGAGCCACAACCCCAGCCTTAATAAGGCTCTTATAAAATAAAATGCTGGATTTAAGATCAACTCTATTGTCACCCCAATTATTATATCAACTGGATTTCTTGCTCAAGATAAAGAAAAAAAATTATCATCATATGTTCTAATACTTATAAATCAATACAAATTTCTTAATGAGGAATTTGTCAGTGTGTGAAACTCATGAGCCTAATATTAATCTGTGATTTATCAAACTAATTCTAACTGGAGGGTACTAATAGTCTAGCAGGTGTTTTCTTAATGATTCCTAGTTACAGAAAACTCAAGCAGACACACATGATAATGAAGGCTACTAAAGTCAGAGTGAGATTTAGGAATGCCTGCATCCTGCCATGTGGGTCATTCTTGTCCCTGTAAAGTCCCAGAGTTTCTTGACCTAGGGTGTATTTGGGATTACCTGGGAAACTGGCCTGGGGTACAGTCTGGACACTGGAATATCTTAAAGGTCCCCAGGAGATTCTAACACACAGCCAGGTTGAGAACCACTGACCTAGGTCAATTCCCCTATCTCTGAGAAGGCCAGGCTGGAGCAGATTAGCTCAGAACCTAAATCCAATGATGGACTCTCGCCATTCTCTAAGCTGCCACAAGGCGTGAGAACCCCCAGTAAGGAGTGAGTGCAGGAAGAGAATGAGAACGTGGCGAGGCCTCCACATCCTTTTCCTCCTCTAATTTTTCAAAACATAATATGTTTAAAATATGTCCAAATCAAACTCTATTAAAAGTAGTTCATGCTCTAGGATATACAAAGAACTCAAAAAACTTAACACCAAAAATACAAATAACCCAATCAATAAATGGGCTAAAGAACTGAACAGACACTTCACAGAAGAAGAAATACAGTTGATCAACAAATGTATGAAAAAATGTTCAACATCTCTAGCAATTAGAGAAATGCAAATCAAAAGTAAGATTTCGGGCTGGGGTTGTGGCTCAGTGGTAGAGCGCTTGCCTAGCACGTGCGTGGCCTGGGTTTGATCCTCAGCACCACGTAAAAACACATTGTGTACAACTAAAAGCAAATAAATAAATATTAAAAAAAACCACTAAGATTTCATCTCACTCCTGTCAGAATGGCAATCATCAAGAATACAGGCAACAATAAATGTTGGCGAGGATGTGGGGAAAAAGGTACACTTATACATTGCTGGTGGCACTGTAAATTGGTGCAACCACTATGGAAAGCAGTATGGAGAGTCCTCAGAAAACTGGGAATGGAACCACCATTTGACCCAGCTATCCCACTCCTTGGTTTATCAGCCTATAATGAACAGATCAATGTTTAAAGTCCTCAGCATGGAACCACATTTGACCCAGCTATCCCACTCCTTGGTTTATGACTATAATGACACAGCCACATCAATGTTTATAGCAGCTCAATTCACAATAGCTAGACTATTGAACCAACCTAGGTGTCCCTCAATAGATGAATGGATAAAGAAAACATGGTATTTATACTCAATGGAATATTACTCAGCTTTAAAGAAGGGTAAAATTAGGGCATTTGCCAGTAAATGGTTGGAGTTGGAGAATATTATGCTAAGCGAAATAAGCCAATCCCACAAACCCAAAGGCTGAATGTTTTCTCTAATATGTGGATGCTAATTCACAATAAGGTTGGGGGGGGGGACAGTAGGGAAAAATAGCATAAGATTAGGTAGAGGGAAGTGAAGGGAGGGGGGGAGGGGGGATGGGAAAGATAGTGGAATGAAACAGACATTATTACTGTATGTATATATGTGACTACATGACCAATATGATTCTGCAACATGTACACTTTGAAAAATGGGAAATTATATCCCATCTATGTATGATATATCATAGTGCATAAATGCATTCTACTGCCATGTATAACTAATTAAAACAAATTTAAAAAATATTTTTAAAGTAGTTCACGAAAACTAGAAATGGAACCATCCTTTGACCCAGTTATCCCACTCCTCAGTATATATCCAAAAGAGTTAAAATCAACATACTATAGTGACGCTGCCATATCAGTGTTCATAGCAGTTCAATTCACAATAGCTAAGCTATGGAACCAACCTAGGTGCCCTTCAGCAGATGAATGGATAAAGAAAATGTGGTGTATATACAAAATAGAATATTACTCAGCCATAAAAAAAGAATGAAATTATGGCATTTGCAGTAAATGGATGGAACTGGAGATTATCATGCTAAGTAAAATAAACCAATTCCAAAAAACCAAAGGCTGAATGTTGTCTCTGAAATGTGGATACTAACTCACAATAAAGGAAAGTAAAGAGGGGAAAAAGAGAAGTTCATTGGATTAGACAAAGGGGAGTGAAGGGAAGGGAGAGGGGATGGGAATAGGAAAGACAGGAGAATGAATCAGACATAACTTTCCCTTGCTCATATACAAATACACGATCAGTTTTACTCCACATCATGTGTACCACAAGAATGGGAAATTATACTCCATATATGTATAATATGTCAAAATATACTTTGCTGTCATGTATATATAAAAAGAACAAATTAAAAAGTGAAAAAATAAGTAGTTCATGAGACGCTTCCCTCCTAACCTGCTGCTCCCACCCTACCCTCCCTCCCCCTCCTGCCTCCAAACAGGTCACTGCTGTTCATGGTTTTTTCTTTATCTTTCTGGAAAATTTAAACCAACGCAGCCAGGAATATATTATTTCTCTCCCTCTAATATAAAAGGTAGAAGTTTTAAATTTTTTTCTGGGAAAAAATATCTTTAAAATCATTTGATATAGCTACATAAAGATCCCCTATTCTCTCTCTCATGTCCACACGGTATTGCATGATATGGTTATATCATTTTTTTCAATATATTATCTTTTTAAAAAATATTTTTAGTTGTAGCTGGACACAATACCTTTATTTTATTTATTTATTTTTATGCATTACTGAGAATCAAACCCAGTGCCTCACGTGTGCTAGGCAAGTGCTCTACCACTGAGCCACAACCCCAGCCCTTCTTTTTTTTTTTTTTTTTTTGGATGCATCAGTTTTTTAAGAACTACTTCTTCATACATATATTTAGGGTCAATACATGTATGAAGACACAATTGTTGTAAAAATACTTTATATAAAACCAGCAACTTGAAAAAATTGTGCTCTTTATATGTAATATGAAATGAAATGTACTCTGCAAATGTGTATAACAAATTAGAATAATAAAAAAGTCTAAAAAATAAATAAAGAAATAAAGAAGGAAAGAAAGAAAGAAAGAATTACTTCTTAAGGGGCTGGGGCTGGGGCTGAGCAGTAGAGCGCTCATCTGCATGTGTGAGGCCCTGGGTTCGATCTTCAGCACCACAATTTAAAAAAAAAAGAGAGAGAGAATTACTTCTTTAAAAAAAAAAAAGAATTACTTCTTGATGGGCACTTAAATTGTTTCCTATTTGCTATTATCCCCAATGATTCCATAAACAGCCCCATGTTAATTTGCACATGTATGCATATAATTGTAGGATAAATCCTTGGATTCAAGATTGCAGGGTTCAAATGGTATGCATTTGCAATTTTGAGAGACACTGAGAAATTGCCTTCATGGGTGGTTGTGATTTTAAATTCCCCTCCCCCACTGCCTCGCCCCAGACTAGGTTGTCACACTTTGAAGGTTTTTCTTCTTCTTTTGTTTTTCAATCTGATAGTTTTTTTTTAAAAAATGATCTTTGGTATGTTTTGGTTTCCTCTTCTCTCTTTGATTTGTGGCCTTGTCTTTTCTTGTTAAGATCTTTTCTAGTTCCTCGCCTATCAATGTTCAATCACATTCTTCCTGATCAGCAGCACGGAAGAAAGACCAGATCTCCCCAGGGCCTATGGCTTCACCTACCATCAGGAGCCAATGAGTTAGCGTTCTTCGAAGGAGGAACAAGAAGACGACTGAACAGTAGACAGGTGGGCAGGTGGAAGCCCTCCATCCTGGACAAAAGGGACTTGGTGTGTCCATGCTCTGAGGGGTGGTCATTTACCACCTCTTCCTCTCTCTGCTAATACTAACTGAATGCCTGTAATCTGGAAAGTGAATCCTTCAGAGAAAAGAAAAAAGGAATTAGGTTGTGCAGCTCCAAATTACAACTTAGAAGTCTTCCTACCAATATTCCTACATATTTCTTTTTTATGGATATTGATGGGCAATTATAACATCATTAGCAGCAATTAAGCTACCATTTCATGCTTTTCAAGTTTTCCTTGCATTGAGCTATACCAACCTGAGCTAATTATCTAAAACAGTCTTTGAAACTCTGCTTTGCGTCTACATATGAAACCTCAACAGTTTTGGACATTTTTTTTTCCCCATCACCTAAAAGCAGAAAAATTCCTGATCTACCCTCTCATTCCTCCAAAGCCTTTTCTGACTTGAGAATTTTATGTGTTTTTATTTTCTTGTTTAGCCTGGTTTCTTTCTGTGTAAGTTAGAAGACCTAATGTGGCTTTTCTCATGTCATCTGGTCGATCCCCTAAGCTCCTTGCTAGACAGGGCTTATCAATCTTTCCTGTTTTAAAACTTTCCCAAAGAAAGACCTTTTCTTTTCTCAATACTTCTCTTATTCCAGTATTAATGATCTAGTCACTAAAATAACTTTCCACCACCTATCATCTCAAAATGATCTCATTGACCAGCTTAATGTAATTCAATGCTGATTATTTCTAACTTGTTCTTCAGTTTCTCATGAATTAGTCATCAAGCCAGATTCACAGTGGAATTGTGACTTTGATTTTTTTTCATGGCAGAATTAATGGACTTTGAATGTTTCCTATGGAGGAAACACTCTATATTTGTTTCCCATTTAAATAAATTCAGGCATGCAAGAAATATCACTTAAAATTAATTTCTCTTCTAAACATCATCCCACAGGCAGGAAGAAACTCAGCTGCAGTCCTGGGGGGCGTCTCTTCCCCCTCCCCTACACCTCTCTTGTAGGAGAGTCCCCACATGTGAGGTCAAATCAAGGTGTTAGGAGACCCTCTGGGGACCACATCACTTCCTGGGCTGCTGCTCTGTGGCTTCCGTGCCCCACTCAGGTGAGGCCCGGGCCCACAGGTGAGGTGGGTCCCTGCTGCTGGCAAGCACACAGACCCCTCTCTCCTTCTTCTTGAACAAGCTCCTTCTCTCTTATTTCTCATTTCACTTTCCTCATTTCCTTCAGAGGCAATGCCTCTTGCTCCGCTGTGGCCAGACACTGAACCTATCAGGGTCTCTGCTTCCAAAAACTGAATAGCTCCCAAGATGTCCCAACTTCTTCCCCAGCCCCACCCTCAGGGTCAAGCTCCCCTCCTGATTAGGAAGGCTGAAAGTCACTACTTTGGGGTCTCTGTCATTGGCCAAAGGGAAAAGCCATGGAATGATGTCTGGGACTTCCATATGTGTAGGACACGAGGACGACCCAGTGGGGCTTGGAATTTAATTACTTCCAGAGAGGACAGGCAGGCGGGTCCTGAGGGGAGGAGGGAGCAGGGGCTGAGAGAGGAGAGATGAAGGGAGGGAGGGCAAGGGGGGCATTATAGGGAACAAACCCAATTCACAAGGAGGCCCAGGGGGAAATACCCGTGGGACCCTCGGCCAGGCCACCTAGACAGGACCCATGGTTGCTTGAGCAGGATCCCGTGAGGTCTACCTCCATGTCCCTGTTTGACCTCATCCCGGGCTAGCTTGGCTCCACCATCTGAACCTTTTTTTTTTTTTTTTTTTTGGTACCAGATTGAACTCAGAGGCACTCACCCATGGGCCACATCCCCAGCCCTTTTTTTGGTTTTTATTAGAGACAGGGTCTTGAGTTGCTAAGTGCCTCACCATGGCTGAGGCTGGCTTTGAACTCGCGATCCTCCTTCAGCCTCCCAAAGTGCTGGGATTACAGGCAACCGTGCCCGGCTCTGAACTTTTAAATAGAAAGCAACTTGAATTTTCCTCAGATCCAATGAATGGCAGGTGAGGCAGAGTCAGGAAGGTCAGGGAGCGCCTACCAGCTGGCCAAGGCCAAGGCTGATTTCACTAGTTCCCTGTGGCTGCTCTAACCTGCAAACTCAGTGGCTTAGAACAAGGCAAATTCATAATTGTACAGTTCCAGAAGCCAGAAGTCCTAAAACCAAGGTGTCTGCCAGCAAGGCTGCCCTGGCCAGGAGCTCCAGGAGGGGCTGTTCCCTGTGTTCCCAGCCTCTGAGGGAGGTCAGCTTTCCTAGGCTCAGGTCCCCATTGCTCTGACTCCTGCCTCCCTCCTCCCATCAATTCTTCTCGCTCTAATGCTCCTGCCTCCCTTTTATAATTAAAAATGTAATTGTGGTTACACTGGGCCCACCTGGATAATCTCTCCATCGCAAGATCTTTAAATTAATCACACCTACAAAATCCCCTTTGCCAGGGAAGGTAACAGTCACAGGTTTCAGGGATTAGAACAGGGACACCTGGGGGGCCATTATGACACCTACTATGCCCATCATCTCCTCGACAGCCCATCCCTAGAGGACAGCAAGGGACACAAAAAGATGACGGTCATTCCCTGGTGACTTATTAAGCACCTACTATGTGCCAGGTATTGTGTCAAACACCCAGAATGGCAGTGAATAAAACAAACAAAAACCCTGCACTTTAGGGAGTTTATATTCTGGCACTGGGGGAATAGAATGCCCAGAACATAGAAGCAAAACCTGTAGGAATTGAGAGAACGGAGAATCCTAAGGGCATACACACTAAAACAGGGAATCGGAAGGGAGAGTGTTTGGGTCCACAATTTTGGATAAGGTGGCTGGGAAGGCTTTATAAGAAGGGGAAATTCCAGAAAATTCCATAATAAAGGGAAAATATGATAACCATATATATATATATATACATATATATATTTTTTGTACCAGGGATTGAACTCAGGGACACTTGACTGCTGGGCCACATCCCCAGCCCTTTTTTGTATTTTATTAGACAGGGTCTCACTGAGTTGCTAAGTGCCTCGCCATTGCTGAGTCTAGCTTTGAACTCAAGATCCTCCTGCCTCGGCCTCCCAAGTGCTGGGATTATAAGCGTGCACCACTGCGCCTGGGGATAACCATATTTATAAGAAATGCAGAAAGTGGCTGTATGGCTGTTTGGGGAAGAGCAAGACCAGGCAGAGAAGAGGCACTGACTCAAGGGCTGGACTCAGGGGAATTGAGGACATGGAGGTGAAGATACAATGAGAGGGTTAATGATGAGAAGGCTTTGGCTCTGACTCAGACTGAGTGGGAAGTGATTGGGGAGTTTTACACAGAGAAGAGACGCGATCTGATGTGCTTCACAAGGGTCTCTCTGGTGGTTATGTTGAAAGCTGACCATGAAGACAGAGGAGAAGTCCAGGCAAGAGAGAGTGGTGGCGTGGCCCAAGGTGGTAATGGTGGGGGTGATGGAAGGTGGTCAGAGTATGGATAGCTTGTGAAGGCAGAGTGGGGGTAGAGTGGACTGATGGACTGGATGTGGGGTGTGAGGGAGACAGGGAGGAGTCGAGGAGGACACCATGTTGTTTGGCCACTGGACCACTAGAGTTGCCCTGAGGGAGCAGGGTTGAGGGGACAGAGCTGCTTGGTGTCGAACAAGGGCTGAGTTGGGGATTTCAATTCAGTATCCAAGAGGAGCGGACGGGAGGTAGCTGGACTTAGAGCCCCAGTGGACAGGGGTAGACTAGAGCTAAACATTTGCAAGTAGTTGCAAACTGAATGGCGTGTCCCTTCAACATTTATATATTGAAGCTCTAAACTCCAAAGTGGTGGTATTTGAAGATGGGGGCTTTGCAGTTGATTAAGGTAGATGAAATCATCATGGCAGACCACTCATAATGGGATTATTGTCCATATAAGGAGAAGAAAAGCACACTATACACACTAAAAAAAGGTCATGTGAGGACACTGAGAAGGTGGCCATCTGCATGCTGGGAAAAGGGCCTTCACCAGAAACCATATCTGCCAGTGCCTTAATAATGGACTTCCCAGCTCCCAAAACTGGGTGAAAGACATTTCTGTTGCTTAAGCCATAGTATTCAATTATGGCAGCTCATGCAGATTAAGATGGAAGTTGAGGAGAGATCCAAGATGGTGGATTAGAGGAAGTCGCACTTCAGGGCAGCTCCGTGGAAAGAATCCAACAAAGCAGATAAATTGCCTTTCATCATATATATATATAGGCTGAAAATACCAATCTCCTGGATGGTTTCATTACCACTACCAGAGAGAGAAAGAGACAAGCTGTCTGCAGCGGCTAGAGCCGCGAGGCTTCTGCAAAACCGCCTCGGTGGTGCACAGGCCGTGCAAAACAAAGTCAGTGTGGGGAGACCGCACTGCGACTGCAACCCCAGCCACACTCAGGGCACACCAGTGCGAAACCGGCGATAAAAACCAGCGATAACAGCCGGCGGAATTGGTGCTGGGGGACCACGGGAGACCGCGGGTCGACAACACCAGTTCAAATCCACACTCGGCCAGATGCGACCCTCAGCAGTAGGGCCCCTGAGAGAGCAGCACAGAGACCTGCGAACAGCAAGCAGGGGCAGAGTCGGAACGGTCCACAGTCCGAAGCAGTGCTGTCTGCGCCGCAGTTACAGTTGTGGCTTCCCGGTGCCACTTCGGCAGGGAGACATCCACCCAACGGCTTTGACACGGGAGTCTGCGGAGCTGCTGTTGACTGGAAGGAGAGCACCGCCATCTTTGAAAGGCGCAGTGACTGACCCAGACAAAGGGGAGGAGATGGAGAGTGACGGCTGCAGCCATCCAGGACCCTCCAGCTCTCTGAAGACAATGCACACCTGGGTGAGGCTCGGGTAGCCAGCAGGGGAGGGCGTGTCTGAGGCCAGCGCAGCGGCCACAAGAAGCTGCAACTGTGGGTGGGCGTGGGGAGGGGGTGCCTTCTGGAGGGTCCCCTTCCTGGTGCCATTCATCTGCTGACACACACAAACCCCCTGGGCCACTCCTTCACTGAGCCGTTCAGCCACTGTCCTAAGATGCAGCCTTGATTCCACTAACAGGATCGCAGACTGTATAGACGTGATCCAATAACAATTGGCTTGAACTGGAAAGGAAAAAAGAGGGGGGCTTCCCAGGGCCCGTTTTGTCTGAGAATTGGGGTTTGACTTTTTTTTTTTTCTTTTTGGTTGGTTTGCTTGTTTTGTTGGATTGCGGGAGGTTTTTTGTTTGTTTGTTTGTTTGTTTCTTTTTCTTTTTTTTTGTCTTTGTTTTGTTCTGCTTTTCTTTTTCTTTCCGCATTGATTGTCAGTGTGTTTGTTTGCTTCCGCTCCTTTTTTCGTTCCTTCTTTTCTTCCTTCTCACTCTTGCATCTTTTCTTCCTCCTTCATCTTTCATGTTTACATCCTGCCAGTGCATACTAAACAGAGGCAAAAACAAGTTATACGCAGAACTTGGGATTTCTAGAACCGGCACAATTGAACTGGGTAGCAAAGCGGTGTTATATATAGTTTACTCTCTATTTCCTTGATTCTCTCTCTCCTCTCTCTTACACCAATTCCCACTCTTTTATTATTTTTTTTCTTTTCCAACTTACTTTATATATAAATTGGTCTTTCCACCTAATTGTCAACTCCATTCTCTTTCCCCTCGTCTACTGATACTAAACCACTTCCACTAAACCACTTCAATAGATATCTCTTTTCATACTTTCCAAGAAAGAACAATTCAAGACACTTCCTTCTTCCTAAACATAACACCTCTGTATCCAATACTTGAACCTATAAAACCCCATCGAAGCATACAGAGTAAATTGGAAATAATATCTGGGTTAACCAAAATTGTACATTGTGATCAAACTTGGATTTTCTGAATAGAAAGTGTTAGGTTTTAAAAGTGTAAAGGAATTATAAGGTGATCTGATAGCATTGTACTACAGGAACAACATAAGGCTTTAAGGTAAAATCGAAATAGTCAAGGTCCCACAGTGCAGGAAGAATAGACACACAAGCAACATGAAAAAACAAGGAAAGAAAATGACACAAACAAATCAAGATACCTCATCGGTAGATGTCATGGCAAGCACAGTTGGTCAAATGCCAGAGATGGCATTTAGAAATTACATATGCCAAATGTTTATGGAACTTAAGAATGAACTCAAAAATGAGATGAGGGAGCAAGTACAGGAGGCAAAAGAACATTTTGACAAAGAACTCTAAAAACAAATACAGAAAGTAAAAGATTACTTCAATAGGGAAATAGAGGCTCTAAAGAGAATCCAAACAGAAATTCCAGAAATGAAAGAAGCCATAAACCAAAATAAAAGCTCAATTGAAAACATCTCCAACAGAATAGACCACTTGGAAGAAACAACCTCAGACAATGAAGACAAAATATATATCCTAGAGAAGAATTTAGACTATACAGCAAAACTTGTTAGAAATCAAGAACATAACATCCAAGAATTATGGGACAGCATAAAAAGACCAAACTTAAGAGTGATTGGCGTAGAGGAAGGGGCAGAGTTTCAAGCCAAAGGAATGAGTAATCTATTTAACGAAATAATTACAGAAAATTTTCCAAACTTGAGGAATGAATGGGAAAACCAAGTTCAAGAGGCATACTGAACACCAAACAAACAAAATCTCAACAGATCCACACCAAGACACATTATAATGAAAATGCCTAATACACTGAGCAAGGAGAGAATACTAAAAGCCACAAGAGAAAGGAAGCAGATTACATATAGGGGGAAACCAAACAGACTATGTTCAGATTTTTCAACCCAGACCTTAAAAGCAAGAAGATCCTGGAATAGCATATTTCAAGCTCTGAAAGAAAAGGGATGTCAACCAAGAATCTTATATCCAGCAAAATTAAGCTTTAGATTCGAAGATGAAATAAAAACCTTCCACGACAAGCAAAAGTTAAAAGATTTCACAACTCGAAAGCCAGCACTTCTGAGCATCCTGGGCAACATTTTTCATGAAGAAGAAGAGAAAGATGATAACGAAAATCACCACAGGGAGATATTAAACTAAAGGAAATACCAACCAGAAGAGAAACCAAATCAGGCTAAAGACCATAATTCAAATAAAAATGGATGGGAATAAAAATCACATCTCAATAATAACCCTGAATGTTAATGGCCTAAACTCGCCAATCAAAAGACACAGATTATCAGAATGGATTAAAAGAAACGAACAAACAATTTGCTGTCTCCAAGAAACACACCTCATAGAAAAAGACATCAACAGACTGAAAGTGAAAGGCTGGGAAAAGTCTTATCACTCACATGGCCGGCAGAAGCAAGCAGGGGTTTCCATTCTCATATCAAATAAGGTAGACTTCAAACCAAAACTAATCAAGAGGGACAAAGATGGATATTTCTTATTACTTAAGGGAACCATCCATCAACAGATATAACAATCATAAATCTGTATGCCCCAAATAATGGAGCACCTACATTCATCAAACAAATGCTTCTCAAGTTCAAGAGTAAAATAGACCACAACACAGTTATTCTAGGGGACTTCAACACACCTCTCTCACCAATGGATAGATCATCCAAACAAAAGCTAAACAAAGAAACTTTAAGCCTCCTCAAAACAATTAACAATTTAGACCTAATGGACATATATAGAATATTTCATCCCTCAGTAAACAAATACACATTTTTCTCAGCAGCACATGGCTTCTTCTCCAAAATAGACCATATATTATGTCACAAGGCAACTCTCAGCAAATATAAAAAAAATAGAGATACTACCCTGCATGCTATCGGACCATAAAGGGATAAAATTGGAAATCAACAACAAAACAAGGAATAAGAAAAACTACTCCATCAACTGGAAGCTAAACAACATGCTACTGAATGAACAAGGGGTTGAAGAAGACATCAAAGAGGAGATCAAAAAATTCCTAGAGGTAAATGAGAACACAGATACATCATATAGAAATCTCTGGGACACTATGAAGGCAGTAGTAAGAGGAAAATTCATTGCACTGAGTTCATTCCTTAAGAGGAAAAAAAAACCAACAAATAAATGACTTAACATCACACCTCAAAGCATTAGAAAAAGAAGAACAGACCAACACCAAGAGCAGTAGAAGACAGGAAATAATAAAATCAGAGCAGAAATTAATGTAATTGAGACTAAGGAAACCATTCAAAGAATTGACAAGACTAAAAGTTGGTTCTTTGAAAAAATAAACAAAATTGACAGACCCTTAGCGATACGAACAAAAAGAAGAAGAGAAAAAACTCAAATTGCTAACATTCGTGATGAAAAAGGGAATATCATAACAAACACCTCAGATATACAGAATATAATTAGAAATTACTTTGAAAACTTGTACTCTAATAAAATAGAAAATACTGAATGCATTGACAGATTTCTAGAGTCATATGATTTGCCTAAACTAGATGTGGAGGCTATACACAATTTAAACAGATCAATTACAAGCAAAGAAATGGAAGACGTCATCAAAAAGCTACCAACAAGGAAAAGTCCAGGACTTGATGGGTTTACAGCCAAGTTCTATAAGACTTTCAAAGAAGAACTAATACCAATGCTCTTCAAACTATTTCAAGAAATAGAAAAAGAGGGAGCTCTTCCAGACTCTTTCTATGAGGCCAATATCACATTAATTCCAAAGCCAGGCAAAGACACATCCAGAAAAGCAAACTTCAGGCCCATATCTTTAATGAACATAGATGCAAAAATCCTCAACAAAATCCTGGCAAATCGGATACAAAAACATATCAAAAAGATAGTGCACCACGATCAAGTGGGGTTTATCCCAGGGATGCAAGGCTGGTTCAACATTCAGAAATCAATAAACATAATACATCACATCAATAGACTTAAAGACAAAAATCATGTGATCATCTCAATTGACGCAGAAATAGCATTTGACAAAATACAACACCCCTTTATGTTCAAAACACTGGAAAAACTAGGAATATCAGGAACATATCTCAACATTATAAAAGCTATTTATGCAAGGCCCCTAGCTAACATTATCTTAAATGGAGAAAAATTGAAAGCATTCCCTCTAAAAACTGGAACAAGACAGGGATGCCCCCTTTCACCACTGCTATTTAACATGGTACTGGGAAACTCTGGCCAGAGCAATTAGACAGACGAAAGAAATTAAAGGGATCAAGATAGGAAAAGAAGAGCTCAAATTAGCACTATTTGCTGATGACATGATAATCTACCTAGAAGACCCAAAAAACTCTACCAGAAAACTTTTACAACTAGTAAATGAATTTGGCAAAGTTGCAGGATACAAAATCAATACACATAAGTCAAAGGCATTTGTGTACATCAGCGACAAAGACTCTGAAAGGGAAATGATGAAAAATACCCCATTTACAATAGCATCAAAAAAAAAAAATAAAATACCTGGTAATCAACCTAATGAAGAGGTGAAAGACCTCTATAACGAAAATTATAGAACACTAAAGAAAGAAATTATAGATGAACTCAGAAGATGGAAAGACCTACCTTGCTCTTGGATAGGTAGAATTAATATTGTCAAAATGTCCATACTACCAAAAGCATTATACAGATTTAATGCAATTCCAATCAAAATCCCAATGTCATTCTTCAAAGAAATAGAAATAGCAGTCATGAAATTCATCTGGAAAAATAAGAGACCCAGAATAGCCAAAGCAATCCTGAGCAAGAAAAGTGAAGCAGGGGGCATCACCATACCAGACTTTAAATTATACTATAGAGCAATAGTAACAAAAACAGCATGGTATTGGCACCAAAACAGACTGGTGGACCAATGGTACAGAATTGAGGATACAGAGACTAATACATATAATTACAGCTATCTTATATTAGACAAAGGCGCCAAAAATGTACATTGGAGATAGGATAGCCTCTTCAACAAATGGTGCTGGGAAAACTGGAAATCCATATGCAACAAAATGAAATTAAACCTTTATCTCTCACCATGCACAAAACTCAATTCAAAGTGGATCAAGGACCTAGGAATTAGACCAGAGACAATACACCTAATAGAAGAAAAAGTAAGCTCCAATTTCCAACATGTCGGATTAGGCCCCAAGTTCTTAATAAGAATCCTGTAGCTCAAGAATTACTACCAAGAATTAATGAATGGGATAGATTTAAACTAAAAAGCTTCTTTTCAGCAAAAGAAACAATCAGTGAGGTGAATAGAGAGCCAACTAATTGGGAACAAATATTTAATACATACACATCAGAGCACTAATCTCTAGAATATATAAAGAACTCAAAAAACTTTACACCAAAAAAACAAATAACCCAATGAATAAATGGGCTAAGGAATTGAGAAGACACCTCTCAGAAGAAGATACACGATTAATCAACAAATACATGAAAAAATGTTCAACATCGCTGGCAATTAGAGAAATGCAAATCAAAACTACTCTAAGATTTCACTTCACTCCAGTCAGAATGGCAGCCATCAAGAACACAAGCAACAATAAATGTTGGAGAGGATGTGGGGAAAAAGGCACACTCACACATTGCTGGTGGGACTGCAAAATGGTACAACCGTTATGGAAAGCAGTATGGAGATTTCTTGGAAAACTGGGAATGGAACCACCCTATGACCCAGCCATCCCCCTCCTGGGTCTATTCCCAAAGGACTTAAAAACAGCATATGACAGTGACACAGCTATCTCAATGTTTGTAGCTGCGCAATTCACAATAGCTAGGTTGTGGAACCAACCTAGATGTCCCTCAGTAAATGAGTGGATTAAGAAAATGTGGTATATACGTACAATGGAATTTTACTCAGCAATAAAAGAAAATAAATTAATGGCATTTGCAGGTAAATGGATGAAGTTGGAAGACATAATGCTAAGTGAAGTTAGTCAGTCTCAAAAATCCAAGTACCAAATGTTCTCTCTTATATAAGGAGGCTATTTCAAAGTATTGTTGGATGGGGGTACATAGGAGGATTAGAGGAACACTAGAAGGGTCAAGGGAAGGGAGGGTAAGGAAGGGAGTAAGAGGGGAGGGAGGGGGAGAAAAGAAAAAAAAAATGTGGTTGAATGAGACGGATATCATTTTCCTTAATGCATGATTGAAGACCTGAATTGTACGAATATACTTTGTATACAAACAGTTGTATGTAAAAAGATACTAAATATATGCACTATGAGTTGTACATATTAAAAATTTAAAAATAAAAAAAAAAAAGATGGATGTTGATAGCATATGGATGGCACTTAAACCCAAGGACCAGATGAGCTCACCATGATAGTGAATGAAACTAGACATCCAAGGACTGAACCTTGGAGCTCCAATGGTTATCAGTAGGAAAATGAGGAGGAGTGGGTTTCACTGACATGCATGACACTAAGTCATCTTCAGTGAGGTCATACCTGTGCCATTTGGAAGGAAGAATAAATACTTTTAGAGCCACTTTTATAAGCTCCCACTTGCAATGTTCCATTTATTTCCAATTGGATACTAAATTATCTTGAAAGAATCTCTGCATATTAGTCTGCTAGGGGTACTATGACAAAGTACCAAGGTCTGAATGATAACAGAATTTTATTTTCCCACAGTTCCAGAGACTGGAAGTCTAAAGTCGTGACATCTACACGGTTGTTTCTTCTGAGGTCCCTCTCCTTGACTTGCAGATGGCAGTCTTCTCCCTGTGTGCATCACGTCCCTTATTATTAAGGTACCAGTCAAATTGGATTAGCACCCACGTGAATTACCTCCTTTTAACTTAATTAACTTAATTACTTAATCTCTAAATACAGTCACATTCTGAAGGAGTAAGGGCTAGAACTTTAATGCATGAATTTTGGGAAGTCATAACTCAGTCCGTAACAATACATCCAGAAGCAAATGAGCTCTCATCTAGTTATGGTGTTCCACTAACTTCTTGTCCCATCTGTGAGAGAGGTGGCAACATCCTAAACTGCTCAGGTTCCAGTTTGCCTGGTAAAGGAACCCTGTCTTCTAGAGACACTGCAGGGTCACAAATATAATTGAATGGCCACCATTTTAGCTGTTGGTTCTTGGGTACATTATTCAAAGGCAAGCTGTGTAGAATTTCAGCCACCCAGTGAACTGAGATGGTTTGACCTGTATCAGAAGAGGGTGTGATCTGGAGATGTCAAGTGCTGGCCATGTGATTTTATGGTGCTGATGGTGGTGGTTTTGATTTACCCTGTC
The DNA here is from genome assembly GCA_025594165.1 of Tamias sibiricus. Taxonomy (NCBI): domain Eukaryota; kingdom Metazoa; phylum Chordata; class Mammalia; order Rodentia; family Sciuridae; genus Tamias; species Tamias sibiricus. Next base: position 85,321,985 of record CM046663.1, on the reverse strand, counting down.
CTTGCAGGGAGAATCAGGTTAGGTTATACTCAGATTCTGTAGAAGCCCCAGTCTGTCAATAAGGACACATAAGCCAGTGTGAGTTTGTTTTAGGGTGTATCTGTGAAAGTTACTTAGCCCTATATCTTATTACTTCTTTGTTGGTAAATGAAGACAGTCCTTTGCTTTTTGTTTACCTCAGTTGATTTTTTTATAAAGCAGAATATTTGGAGTCTGACTTACACAATATGAAGAAATCAAGACACTGAAACATCAAATAAGTCCTGTGAAACAGAGAATCTCTTTGTGCTAAAAACAACACTCAGGGCATGCAGAAATGTAAGAGCCTTAATGAGGAGGTAGCTAAGATGGTGGCTGGCTGAGAGCCAAAGAGGAGGCATTTAATTGTTTTCTCCTGACCTTAATGTAATCAACTAAGAATCTTTCTGTGCCCATGAACACTGTGTGACGCACCTGTAAGTTGAGCTTGTGACACGTGTATACTTGTTAAGGTGAAGAGTATTTAACCAGGTAGGGGTGGAGTTGTGAGGGGGTTGTTGTTGGAGTTGGAGAGAGAAGTCAGAAGAGATAGCAGAATAAAGAACCTACTCATGGGCTGGGGTTGTGGCTCAGCGGCAGAGCGCTCGCCTCGCACGTGCGCGGCCCGGGTTCGATCCTCAGCACCACGTAAACATAAATGTATTGCATTGTGTACAACTAAAGTAAATAAATAAATATAAAAAAAAAAAAAAAAGAACCTACTCATTCCCAATCTGCCTCCGAATTCTTTCCCGTGGGTATCGTTGCTGCAGGCAGCAACAGCTACAGGCAGCAACACAGAAATGGTAAAAGCCTCATATAGGTCCATAGTCTAAGGAATATGAGACAGCAGCAAAGGAGGATGACATGGGAAAAATGGAAATCCCAAAGTAACTGGTAGAAAAAAATAATTCGAAATATGACCTCAACCACATAGTCCTTGCTAGGAGAAAACTCAGTGTTTCAATAGAAGTCAGATTAGGGGAGTATTTAAAATAGACACTATCTCGATATTTAAGCAATGGAATATAGAAATCTTTTATCCACAGTTTTACTTTCCACAGTTTCAGTTAACCATGGGCAATTGTGGTTCAAAAATATTGAATGGAAAATTCCAGAAATAAACAATTCACAAGTTTTAAATTATGTGCTATTCTGAAAACTGTCATGAAATCTCACACCATCTGGTTTTGTTGTGCCAGGACATGAATCATCCCTTTGTTCAATGTTTCCACACTGTATATGCTACCCACCCATTAGTCACTTAGTAGTTGTCTTATTTTACTAGATCTACCATCATGGTATCATAGTGCTTGTGTTTAAGTAACTCTTAATTTAGTTAATGGCCCCAAAGTATAAAAGTAATGATGCTGTTAATTTTTTTTTTTTTTTTTTTTTTTTGTGGTACCGGGGATTGAACTCAGGGGCACTCGACCACTGGGTCACATCTCCAGACCTTTTTTTGTATTTTATTTAGAGACAGGGTCTCACTGAGTTGCTAAGTGCCTCGCCATTGCTGAGGCTGGCTTTGAACTCGTGATCCTCCTGCCTCAGCCTCCCAAAGTGCTGGGATTACAGGCGTGCGCCACCGCGCCCGGCGATGCTGTTAATTTTATTAAAGTATATTGTTGTAATTGTTTTATTAATAGTGATTATTGCTAATCTATTACTGAGACTAATTTATTAAAAAAAAACTTTATGGTAGTTATGTATGTATGGGAAAAATCATATATAGGGGTTCAGTATATCTGTGGTTTTAGGCATCTATTGGGGGTCTCGTGTAAGAGCCTTAATGAGGAGGTAGCTAAGATGGCGGCTGGCTGAGAGCCAAAGAGGAGGATTTAATTGTTTTCTAAAATAACCTGATTGACTATAATAACTTTTAGGCTGAGCCCTTCTTGTAAAATTAAGAGGAGAAGCACCTCTCATGGCTGCTGCGATTACATTACCTGTAACAAATGCATCATTTATGTCTCTGCAAAGCTTTATATAGACAGAAAGTTCCCTTTTAGATTTCCAAGGTCTGATAGCGTCTTGACAATATTTGTTGGCATTTTCATATGCCAGCTGAACAACTAATGGCATGGCTTGATCAACGTCTCCAAACACTCTACCTGCTGTCTGTAAAAGACGATCAACAAATTCGGCATATGGCTCATTAAGTCCCTGAATTACTTTAGACAAGCTACCCTGTAAATCACCAGATCCTTGTAAAGTTTTTCCATGCCCTAACAGCTGCGGCATATATTTGAGCGTAAACTCCAGGATCGTACTGAATCTGAACCTGTAAATCAGCATATTGCCCTTCTCCAGTTAACATGTCTACGTTACAATCTGGAAATCCTGCAGCCGCATTTCTTTTAGCTGTTTCAACACAGAAATCTTGAAATTGCGGACCTCCAAACTAAATATTGTCCCCCGCTCAATACTGCCTTACATAAGCCTTTCCAATCTGAAGGAGTTAAATTCAAAGTATTAAGAGATTCTATCATGCTTATGGTAAAAGGAGCTTGGGGCTCATATGTCATTGTTGCTTCTTTAAAATTTTTTATAGTTTTGAAATCTAAAGATTGATGGTATCTCTGTTTGTTTTGATTTTCAAACACTGGCAGATCCCAATGTCCCTGCGAATTTTGACACTCAAGGGCACACAGCGCTTAGAAAGATCCTTAATCTCTGCTTCAAGGGCACGCAAGCGCCTAGAAAGACCCTTCATAGTCTCTGTAATTGATTCAACACATGAGGGAGCAGAGGGCACAAGTGGTTCCTCCACTTGATGGTCCTCTTATCTTGGTCCTTTTTAATTTCCTTTTGTTCGTTTTATTGGAGACTGTGCTCCTAAGATCACTTTCACTTTTCCTCACTAACAACTGACTCAGATATATCTAAGAATTCTTCAATAACCTTTATCACTCGGGTCTTAGTCATTTTCAAACCCATTTTAACTGCTCTGACTAGAGACTCCTGTGAGGTTCCTCAGTGTATCTTACCTGCTGTGCCAATTCCGAATGCCCCGTACGGGCCACCACTTGTTGCCGCCTGCAGCAATGATACCGCGGGAAAGAAATCGGAGGCAGACTGGGAATGAGTAGGTTCTTTATTCTTGCTTCTTCTCTGCCTTCTCCTCTGTATTCTCTCTCCAACTCCAACCACCCCTTTCGCCAGCCCTACCTGGTTAAATACTCTTCACCTTAACAAGTATACACGTGTCACAAGCTCAACTTACAGGTGCGTCACAGTGTTCACGGCACAGAAAGATTCTTAGTTGATTACATTAAGGTCAGGAGAAAACAATTAAACGCCTCCTCTTTGGCTCTCAGCCAGCTATCATCTTAGCTACCTCTTCATTAAGGCTCTTACAGTCTTGAAACGTATCTCCATTGTATATGGGAGGACTACTTTAGCAAAAATATTTGGGAAAAAAAAAAAACATGTCCATTAAAGCCAGTAGTTCTAGAAGCATGAAAATATTTTGTTTTAAAAATATTTTTATATTATATCACAAAATGTTTTAGGTGATATATAAAGTCAAATAGAAATATATGAAAAGTACTTCAAAATACTTGCAAAAAAGATATTGCATAAAAATACATAATATTGCTATTACAATTAATCAGCATTCCTAGAATTTTGAGTTTTAGTAGGCCACAGGAGATATACTATCCAACTTTCCCATCAGTAGCTAGAATTTCTCTGATATATATATTCTATCTTGGCTCTGGCAAGGTGACCTTGATCATCTAACGTGATTTCTCAGAGCCTTTGTTTCTGCGTTTGTGGAGAAGAAAATGGCTTCCTCATGTGACTTTTGGGCAGATGAAATTAAGCCACACAACTAAAGCATTTATTTAAATGAAATAGGCTTTTTGAAAGACAGACAGAGGGGCGGGAGGGAGGGAGGGAAGCACAGGAAAGAACCACAGGAGCCCGAGGAGACCGTGGTGGTCGTGCAGGCAAGTGGCCTGACCCAGCCAGGCGCCTGGGTCTCCCTACCCTTCCTTTCCCTCAGGGTCTTCTCACTAGCAGCCACTTGGTTCCTCCTCTTTGAACCGTGCAGGGGTGTCTGTTGGATTCTTTGACTCCAGGTCCATCCTCTCCACCCCAGCAGCAGTTGACAGGGCCTGACAGGGGCCCCCAGTCCAGCAAGCCCCTGAGTCCCTGCCCTGAGGATCTAGGAGGAGGATGAAGAAGAACCAGCTGGTCTCTCTGTGCCTCTGTGGCTGTGTCCTATAAACTCAGAAGTTGATGTGGGCAACGGTTTCCTGTATATGAACTGGGAAACAGACACATTTTGTTTGCCGTGTGAAAGAAGAGACAGATGTTCTGAGGGAGGCTAGACGAGGGCAGGAAGGTGCGTCCTTCTCTAGAGCTGCCCTGACATGGTGCCATGGGCCATGGGCCAGGCTTCAAACCACTAATGTCTGCTCTTGGTTCTGAGGGCTGACTGTCCCTAAAAGAAAGTGTCAGCAGGGCCAGGCTCCCTGCGAAGGCCCCAGGGCAGGCTCCCTCCTGTGCCTTTCTCTTAGCTTCTGGGGTGGCTGGGAATCCTTGCTGCTCCTGGGTTTGCAGACACATTGCTCCAATCTCCACCTGGTCCTCACGCGTACTCTTTCCTGTCCTGTGTCTGTGTGTCTTCTCTTCTCATGAGATCCCCAGTCCTGTTGGAGCAGGCCCACCCTCATTGAATATGACATTGCAACTCATTACACCTGCCAGGACCCCACCAGTTCTCCTCAACTTATAACATGGTCACGTCATCATAAACTCATCCTAAGTTGTAAATATCACAAGTTTAAAATGTTGTGAACACCTGTAACATCCCTAATGTCCACTGTAGGGTTGATTTTTCCCCCTGGTAATTAGGAGCTGTGGCTCACTGTCACTGCCCAGCACAGCAAGTGAGGATCATGCCACACATCATTAGCCCAGGAGAAGATCAATATGCAAAATTTGAAGCACAGTGTTTACTGAACGTGTGTTGCTTTCACACCACAGCGAGATTAGAAAGCTAAAACTCCAACCATCATAAGTTGGAGGCTGTGAGTATTTCCACGTATCATCCCATTCATAGGTACCAAGGGGTAGAATATCAATGTATCTTTTTATGGGACAAAATTCAACCCCAAACAAAAGGACCTCCTGGACTCATTGCTGCATAGGAGGCCCTGGGTCCCTCTCTAAAGCCCAGCTGCATCTGGATGCCTTGGGCATCCTGCAGTCCATGGCTATGGAGTCCATTATTACATACGCTAATCAGAGCTGGTGCTGCTACGTATTGTCAAAGGAGTCCTAATTAATATGCCAGGCATAGTCCAACACCATTATTGTTTATTCTTATCACATCTGAGTCACACTGCAGCTTTTAAAATTTTTTCTCTAAATGCCAAAGAATGGGGAAGGGACAAATGTGAAAACAATGTAACTAATAAAAGGCTGGTCTCCGGCCTGGTTGTCGTCTGCTGGTACCAGGTTGGATGCTTCCCGTTCTACTGCATCTGATCTCTTTATTTATTTTTTTATTTTTCAGTTGTAAATGGACATGATCTTTACTTTATTTGTTTATTTATTTACTTTTTTTTTTAATGTGGTGCTGGAGATCGAACCCAGTGCCTCATGCATGCTAGGCAAGTGCTCTTCCCCTGAGCCACAACCCCAGCCCAGCATCTTATCTCTTAAGACAGTGTTTTCCAAACTATGTCATGCAAGCTGGTGTTCTCATGCCAGAATAGGTAATTGCATTTTAAATTTTACTTATTATTGGGGTTTTTTTTTTTTTTTTTTTTTTTTTTTTTGTTCCAGGCATTGAACTCAGGGACCACATCCCCAGCCCTTTTTTGTAATTTATTCAGAGACAAGGTCTCACTGAGTTGCTAAGTGCCTCGCCATTGCTGAGGCTGGCTTTGAACTCACGATCCTCCTGCCTCAGCCTCCCAAGTGCTGGGATTACAAGCGTGTGCCACCACACTTGGCTTTATTATTGTTATTATTGGTATTCTTTGGTACTGGGAATCTAACCCAAGGGTGCTTTCCACTGAGCTACATCCCCAACTCTTTTTATTTTTTATTTTGACACAGGGTCTTGCTAAGTGCTTAGGGCCTTGCTAAGTAGCTTAGGGACTTGCTAAGTTGCTGAGGCTGGCCTCAAACTTGCAATCTTCCTGCTTCAGCCTCCCAAGTCACTGGGATTACAGGTATGCACCACTGTGCCTGGCTAAAATTTATTTTTTATAAAATGTATTATAAAAGAGGAAACTGAGGCATGTGGAGAGTATCAACTTGCCCAAGTGTTCTTACTCAAAAATAGTAAGCCTGAGATTGGAAATATGTTCCCTTTATTTCAGTTGACTACATCTCATGGCTAAATTCTGACAATCACATTCACTAGTAAGACAGAATACTGATATATTACTGTAATATCTGTGGATAATAGATAGTAGTTGACTGATTTTTCAACTCTTCTCAGAAAGCACTGAACAAAACACATCCCAGGCACAAAGATCACCCAGCACCTCAATCCCCCTGCCTTACCAAAGTGTAAGTTAAAATCATTATTTTCTTTAGGAAAGTACCAAACTGACCATAATTCAATCAAGGTCCCACTCAGCGAACTCTATGCAGGAAACCAGAATGATCCTTATTCCCGGATTCTGGGTTTCTGGTGTTTTTAAGCAGACCATATTTCCACTGTTCATGCAAATTTCATTTCTGTTCCCTCGTTTGTTCTGTTTTCTGAAATAAATGTTTGAGTTTAAAAAAACTATGAAACAAATGGCATGAAAAAGAAAGGAAGGATACTGTTCTATATTTTGAAAGACTTAAGGGACAGAACTAAAGAACATTTGTGTAATTTGTCCAGATTCTGATTTAAGCAAAACAAATATAGAGAGGCATTTTTTGAGACAACCAGGGGATTTTGATTATAGTCTGGGTATTGTGATTCCAAGATTTATTGTTAATTTGTTAGGTGTGATGAATAACCTGGTGGTTATATAAGAAAACACCCTTAATTTTTACAGATACATAATGAAGTAAGAAGGGGTAAAATGACAAGAAATCTGAAACATGCTTTGAAATATTACAACAAAGAAGAAAAAAGGAAATAAATATGACAAAATTTTGATGATAATTTAACCTAGGTTTTGTTTGAAAGGAATTTATTCTACTATCCTTTTCACCTTTGTTTAAAAACGTTCATGGCAAATTTTTTTAAAATACATATTAGTAATATGTCAGTAGCAATTAGCACGTTATAACTGTCAATTGTGATAATAACATAAACATTTTGCCTCATTTTCTCAAGTTTCTGGTGCTCTTGGGAATGGCACAGTATTTATTATTATTTTTTTTTAATACCCGTGATTGAACTCAGGGGCAGTTGAACACTGGGCCACATCCCCAGCCCTTTTTGTATTTTATTAGAGACAGGGTCTCACTGAGTTGCTAAGTGCCTCGCCATTGCTGAGGCTGGCTTTGAACTTGAGATCCTCCTGCCTCAGCCTCCCAAGCGCTGGAATTACAGGTGTGCGCCACCGCGTCTGGCTGGCACAGTATTTTTTATATTTTAGTGTTTTGATAGTCTTTAAAGTAAACCTAAGACATCATGTAATTTCATGTATGCATTCTTCAGAATGGTTTGCTCAAATCAGGACCAAAGTTAAAAATCCCTACTTTATGGAACTTTCATTCTATTGCTGAGGGGGCCAATAAAACAATAAATTAATAAAAATAAGCATACCAGGTGGTAAGACCTGATAATAAGCAAAGTCAAGCAGGGTAAAGGAATAGAGAATAATGGAGTGAAGTGTTGTTCTGCTTTGGTGTGGTGTGGTGGTAAATTTCATGTGTCAGCGTGACTGGGTCATACAGTGCCCAGATGTTTACTCAAACATTATTCTGGGGATTTCTATAAGTCAGTCTTGGATGAGTTTGATATTTAAGTTGATAGATGGAGTCAAGCAATTTGCTCTCCTATGTGGGTGGGCCACATCAATAGCTGAAGGCCTGGCTAGAGCAAAGGCTTGCCTTCCCCTCAGCGAGAGAATTCCTCCTGCCTACAAGCTGGAACATTGACTGCTTCCTACCTTCAGACTCAACTGCAACTCTGGCTCCTTCTAGTCTCCAGCCTGCATCTCACTTTGTGCATCTTGGATCATGCTAATCCAATTGGTTCATGTCAATTCCTTATAATCAATCTCTGTTATGGTTTAGATATGAGGTGTCCCCCAAAAGCTCATGTGTGAGACAATGCATGAATTTTCAGAGGGGAAATGATCAGGTTTATGAGAGGTGTAACCTAATCAGTGGATTAATCCATTCATAGGAATCAACTGGGTGGTAATTACAGGTGGGTAGGATGTGGCTGGAGGAAGTAGGTCACTGGGCTATGCCTTTGGGGTTTATATTTTGTCCTTGGTGAGCCCAGCTCCCTCCCTGCCTCCTGGCTGACATGTCCTGAGCTGCTTTCCTCCACCATGCCCTTCTACCATGATGTTCCGCCTCACCTTGGGCCCAGAGCTATGGAGTTGGCTCACCATCCGCTGAATCTCTAAAACCATGAACCAAAATGAACTTTTCCTCCTCTAATTGTTCTTGTCAGATCTTTTTGACACAGCAACACACAGATGACTAAAACAATCTCTTTCTCTCTATGTATACATCCTGTTGATTCTGTTTCTCTAGGGAACCCTGACTACCACAGGTGGTCAAGAAACCCTTTCCTGACGTGATGAGGTTAGACCAGAGACATGAACACAGAGATGGAACACGCCATGTGAACACGTGGGGAAAATGTTCCAGACAGAGGGACTGAGGTATGTCCATGAATCTGGGGAGACGGGAGATGGGGAGAGGGAGGAGAGGGGAGGTCAGAGAGGTGCTCACACCGGATGAGGCTGGGTATGTCAGTGGTCCCAGGACCACCCTTGGGTTCAGTGATTCACAAGCATTCACAGGACTCAGCATAGGGTCACACTCACACCAGGGGCACTCTATGGCCAAGCTACATGCATGGCCAGCACATTTTCATTTTTCATTTTGAGACACAGTCTTGCTAAGTTGCTAAGGCTGGCCTCAAACTTGTGATCCTTCTGCTTCAGCCTCCTGAGTCACTGGGACTACAGGTGTGTCCACCCCACCCGGCACACCTATGATTTATCATAGAGGTATGATTCAAGGCAAAACCAGTCAAGAGAAAGGGGGCTTAGGGCAAAGTATAGGGAAGCCAGGTGCCAGCTTCCAGAGTCCTCTAAATTCCCAGATGCTAACCAAGGGCCAGATCATAAATTGGTCTTCTAAGGATGCTAATGGGGCCTGCTGTGCTCTTTTTTTATGCTAAGGGCTTTGCTGTGCTTTGAATGTGTCCCCCAGAGTGACTAAATTGGGAACTTAATCCCCAATTCAGGAGTATAGGAAGTGGGGCCTGATAAGAGGCGATAAGATCCTGAGGGTTCTGTCCTCATGAATGGATAATGTCATCACCATGACATTATTAGAGTGGACTAGTTATCACTAGAGTGGGTGATTAGAAGAGTGAGTTTGGTCCTCTCTTCTTGCTTGCTCTTGCGCACTCTTGCCCTTTCTGCCTTCCACCATGGAATGATGGAGCAAGACGGTCTCCTACCAGAAACTGGCCCATGCCATGAGAACTCCTAGCCTCCAGAACTGTAAGCCAGATATTTTTCTGCTCATTATAAATTACCTAGTCTCAGGTATTACATCATAGCAGCAGAAAATGGACTAAGACAGCCTTCCTTGTAGGGCCACAATAAGGGCCTTGGATGTGGGAGAAGACATGCAAATGGAGGATTCTCACTTTTTCCTTTTTTATGGGTCATAGATACATTAAGAGATGACAGAGGTGCTGAGAATACCAGGGCTGTGGCACGCCCTCCAGGCACAGCCTCTATGGGGCTTTGAGCACCTCTAGGATCAGGTCCACTTTAAGCATGGATGTGGGTGAGATGATTGCACTGAAAAGGGGGTACTCCTAGCACCACATGCCTAGGCAAGCTTGCAGGAGATCTCTGAGTGTTTGGGGAGCAGCGCTCTTCCACCACGCCCTTTCTCCATGATGTCCCGCCTCACCTCAGGTCCAGAGCAATGGAGCTGGTCCACAATGGACTGAACCTCTAGAACCAGGAGCCAAAATAAATTTCCCCTCCTCTAAACTGTTTCTTCTTTTTTTTTTTTTTTTTTTTTTTTTTTTTTTGGTACCGGGGATTTAACTCAAGGGCACTCAACCACTGGGCCACATCCCCAGCCCTTTTTTTTGTATTTTATTAGAGACAGGATCTCACTGAGTTGCTAAGTGCCTCGCCATTGCTGAGGCTAGCTTTGAACTCACGATCCTCCTGCCTCAGCCTCCCAAGTGCTGGGATTACAGGCGTGTGCCACTGCGCCCGGCCTAAACCGTTCTTATCAGTTGTTTTGGTCAGAGTGACGCAAAGCTGACCAACACAGGCAATGTCCTGGGAAACCCAGGGGTCAGCAGAGACCAGGTCAGAACCAAGGGAGACAGCCAGGAGCCAGAGAACCATGCAGGTACCTGTCCTGCCAGAAGGTCAGGTGGGAACAGTCACATCTCAGTGGCTGCCAGTATGAGGTCTAGAAAACACTGGTTACATTACAGCAGAGAAAGGCCCGTCTAGAAAAGGGTGTACTTCTATGGTCCTATCCCATCACCACAGGGTCAGGTGAGCCCCTGCTATAGACTGTATTGGTCACCCCCAAGATGGGTTTGTTGAAGCCCTAACTCCCAGGGCATCTGTGGGTGGGCCTTGGAAGGTAATTGGATTTAGATGAGGCCACAAGAGTGCAGCCCTTGTAAGAAGGCCTCAGAGAACTTGCCCTTTTCTCTCCTTTCCATTTTGTGAGGACAAGGCGAGAAAGCAATTTCTGCAAGCCAGGAGGAAAGCCCTCGCCAGCACCCGACAGGCTGGCACCTTGATCTTGGACTTCCAGCCTCCATAACTCTAAGAAGTAAGGTCTGCCCGTTTCAGCCATCCACCCAGTGGTATTTTGTTAGGGCGGCTCAAGCCAAGACACCCACCCACAGCATCAGACGCCAACAGGGCCGGAAGAAGAAGAAAGAGGCCAATATTGAAGTGACGTAGCTTAAAACCCCCAAATATGAGCATTTGTCCAAAGGAGATCCAGTTATCAAAAGCGCAGGATTATTTTTCCAAATGCAGCCTTTATTAAGTATCTCAAGTCAATAAAATGTATATAACAAAGAATTTTTAATGGAAACTTCAATTTAAAAAAAAATTAAATATCAACACACATAATTTTCCTAGAAAGTAGTAGAATTTAACTAGAGTTTTAGAAAAATATTCAAGGCAAGAACACAGAACTTTGATATTTTGACATTTTAAAGAAAAAATAACTAATAAACATGGATTTTATGGAAATTGAAAAACATACAAACTGTATCTTTTAAATTTTTAAAAATTTTTATTTTAGTTGTTATTTTATTTGTTTATTTTTATGTGGTGCTGAGGATTGAACCCAGTGCCTCACATGTGCTAGGCAAGTGCTCTACCACTGAGCCACAACCCCAGCCCCTGAGAGCATCTTTTGAAGTTTATGTAGGAGTTTGGAGGTTGCTACCCAATTATTTTGTTCAGATTATTTCTTTAGAAATAACATTTCTCATGTCCAGTAAAGACAAACGTAAGGTAGGTCACAGTTGCAGAATATAAAGCATCTGCAGTGCTGAATGATCTCAAAAGGAAAGGTGTTTCATCACGTTCATGCTCCTACAAACCTTTGTAGCTTGTGGTGGTGGTGGTGGTGGTGGTAGTGGTACCCAGGATTGAGCCCAGAGGTGCTCTACCACTGAGCCACATCCTTGGCCTGTTTTATTTTTTTTAAATTTTGAGACAGGTCCTCGCCTTAACTTTGCTATCCTCCTGCCTCAGCCTCCCAAACTGCCATTGTGCCCAGTTGTGGGTTTTTTTTTTTTTTTCTTGTATATTGTTTTTCCCCTAAAGAGACTATTTAACTAGAAGAGCATGACTTAAACAATTAGAGTTCAATGTTCTTTCACTTCTCAGCAGAGTGGGAAGCCCTGAGGAAGATCAGGTGCCCTGTTGAAAATCAAGAGTCCACCTTTCTACATCGAGGATTGTGTGAGTTGATTTTCAGCCTGGTCTGTATCCAAAAAATATTCACTGAGTGCTAAGACTGGCCAGCACTGTGCCCGGAGCTTGGTGTCCTTTGGGAGGAGGACAGAGGGAGCCCCATTACCTGTGGGGATGATGGAGGCTTAGCATGGGCAGTGGGGAAACTTAGTTAACTGAGGCCTCGTCAGGCCAGAGCAAGCAGCTTGTTCCAGCCCTGGGGGCAAAAGAGCAGGGTGTCCTGGAGCACCTGTGTGTGAAGAGCTGGGGCCACCTACCCGGCAGGGATCCTAGAAAAACAGAGCCACCAGGGGGGTACGTGTGCACGTGCGTGTGCCTGGCAGGTCAGCAGGCTGGGCTCCAGAAGGAGCGGGTGCTGTGGCCTTGGGGCAAAATTTCCTCTTCCCTAAGGATACCTTGGGTTGGCTCATAAGGCCTTCAGCTGATTAGAGGAGGCCCACCCAAGTAATCTAGGGTAATCTGTACTTAAAGCCAACTCATTACCAGTGTTCACCACACCTGCAAAATGCCTTCAGAGCAACACCTAGACGTGGTTAACTGAATAACTGGATAGTACAGAGAATCTGGACTAGTTGAGACATAAAACTGCTGCAGGAAGAGAAGTCCAAGAGGCGCTTATGCCCTCGTGGGTCCCAAGTGGCCATTCTCCATGTGTACCCAGTGGTGTATAAGTGGGCCAGGAGACAGCTGGGTGAGGCCAGGCTGGTCCAGGTAGGCCCATGAGTGCTGGCCTTGACACAGGGGCTTCTCTTAGATTAGGGTGCAGTGTTCTCCCAAAGAATGACCCAGGTTGAGTTGAATTCCAGCCCCCCACACTCGGGAGAGCAGAGCTTCACCCTTACAGAGCCCAGGGGTACACTGGGCACACTCACATCTCAACCCAAGCTTTGCTCAGAGGCAAGTTACCCACATGTGACAACCAGAAATTTGTTCTTTCACAGCCCAACATAGTTCTCAGCACACAGTAGCTGCTAATTAAATGTCCATTCTTTCTTCCTTAATTCTATATGGGACAGTATTTAGACTATCCTATGTATACTTCCCTATGCTCTGGACTCTCTAATTTGTCAATGTTTTTCTTTAAAATATGTGACATCTAAAATTTGATGTAATGTGCATGGCATTTACTGAAAAAGTTAAAGAACTATCTTTTTAAAAATTAAAAAGAAGCCGGGCGCGGTGGCGCACGCCTGTAATCCCAGCACTTTGGGAGGCTGAGGCAGGAGGATCGCGAGTTCAAAGCCAGCCTCAGCAATGGCGAGGCACTTAGCAACTCAGTGAGACCCTGTCTCTAAATAAAATACAAAAAAGGGCTGGGGATGTGACCCAGTGGTCGAGTGCCCCTGAGTTCAATCCCCGGTACCACAAAAAAAAAAAAAAAAAAAAAAAAAAAAAAAAAAAAAATTAAAAAGAAATTTTTTAAATTGTTGATTGACCCTTATTTATTTACTTACATGGGGTGCTGAGACTCGAACCCAGTGCCTCACACATGCTAGGCAAGCGCTCTACCACTGAGCCCCAGCCCCAGCCCAGAACTATCTTTTTCCTATGATCAACTACTACATGCCAACCAATTCATTTAAAGATGCAACTGGAGATGCTGGGGCTGTGGCTCAGTGGTAGAACACATCCCTGGCATGTGCGAGGCACCTGGTTCAATCCTTAGCACCACATAAAAATAAATGAATAAAATAAAGGCATTCTGTCCATCTACAACTACAAAAAAGAGATGCAACCTTTTTTTTTTTTTTTTTTTTTAATACTCTCTGCATTTGTCCACTCAGCAAATATCACTGAATACCTACTATGTGCCAGGCATTGTTCTAGAAGCTGGGGGTACATCGGCAAACAACAGCTCACGTTCCGGAGGCAGATGTTGGCTGAGCCAACAGGTAAGTGCACCGCATCCTTTCATATGACAAGGAGGGCGTGAATCAGCCTAACAGCCTAGAGAGACCTGGCAGTGGGAATGGGTACGGGGTGGTGAGGGAGGACCTCTTTGCATAGGTCCTTTAGAACAGGGACCTGGTGATGACCAGTTGCTACATGAAGAGCAGGGTGTCATCCTGTTGGCTCCATAACCAATCACCAAATCAAACAAAACCTAGATGTTTGTTTGTATGGGAATTAAGCCTGATCCTCTATCCTTTCCTTAGCAAGAAATGCACACACTGTGTTTATGTAATAGCCACATTTTCTAATCCCTGTATTCAAGGGTTTGATATTTGGGAGCCTTGGACCCTGAGGGGACAGCCGGTCCTAGGCTTAGCCAGTTCCTAAAGGACTCTGCAAGTGTTCCCTTCAAATGCAAATCAGCAACCTCCAGCCCACAGCTCCACTGCTCGCTCTAAGGGGACCTCACGCTGAGGGCCACTGTCCACCTGCCCTAATGCTCCATCAGCTACCAGACAACTAGAGACAGCTCCTGTGCTCCTAAGCCAGCCCATCCTGAGCCTGCTCCTCCTGCCTTTCCCATGGAGACCACAGCACAAATTCTTTCGCATGCTCCCCGCTCTTCTGTCTCCCCACAGGGCCGCTGTCTCCCCAAGTGGCCTTACAAAGTGTGCTTCCTGCTTCTGGGGACTGTGGGCATGACCTGATTTCTGCCTTCTTTGTGTCTCACGGTGCCGGAATAAAACCAATCCTGGGGAGGATTCTAAACATTTCGCAGTTACTTGAGTCTTACTGCTAGCCTAGGACCAGTGTTCCACACTGTCACCATCATTTGAAACTCTCAGGTCGTCTTCCATCACGGTACTTCTCCCTCCTGTCTTCGTGTCACCTGCAGAGTTGATAAAGGTCTCCTGCCCATCCAGATTCACGTTCATCTCACATCATGTCACCAGGAGTAGTCATGTGACACCTGTGATACCCCTGCCCGGGGACCCTCAAAGTCAAGGTACCATCATTACATAACCCAGTGTGGGTCAATTTATTTTAATTTCTCCAAAATCTCCTCATCACAAGTATTGTATTTCTCTATCTTCGGATGCCAAAGATGTTAATTGCCTGGTAAAATGAAAAACTTTGGGCTCTATAGTCATCCACCATTGACCATTCACAAAAAGCCAAAGGGGAGAATTTTGCGTGTGTTGAGCTCATCCATGTGGTTTGCTAGCAGTCATCAGGTCATTATTTTTTCATGTTTTATTTATTTATTTATTTATTTTTGAGGTGCTGGGGATGGAACCCAGGGCCTTGTGCATGTGAGGCAAGCACTCTACCAACTGAGCTATATCCCCAGCCCATCGTGTTGTTTTTTAAATACTCATGAGGAAGTTTGGCCAAATGGATTAATCTACAAATTCGCATTATTCTGTTTCAAAGAAACAGGAAGGTCATCTGCTGTGACTTAGATTCTTTGCTTATTGGCTCCATAAAAATCTCAAACATTTCTAATAAAAGTAGATTTGGGGAGGGTGGCATGATAATCAAACTCATTTGGAGAAAAGACACAATTATTGGTGAGTTGTAACATAATATCCCCAACATGTTAAACAGAGAGGATTCTGTGCACTAACTAGTATCAAAATCATGAACACAACCCATATTTTAGATAATTTGAAAGAAAGAAAAAAAAAAAACCCAAACTGAGCATTTATCTTCATTAAAGGAAAATACAAAAATAGTATCAAAACTACTTTTTAAAAGTTCTCTTCTTTTTCAGCCTCTACTCCCATTTCAAATACAGTGGAATATTGTGATGTTTCTTGTAAATGTTTCTTAGATTATGAAAGTGTGAAACTAATATATGCTTCTATTAAAGCGATGAATACTACTTTTAAAATAAAATTAGTCTCTAAAAGGACTTGAGAGTTTCTTTTTAAACATTAAAGTCCGGAGAATAGCTATTTTACTTCAATGAAACAATATTATACTGTGGTGAGTCCATGCTTTTATGGAGTTTTTATTACATTTGGGGACTTCTTTTTTCTCTGCACAAAAAAGAAACACCAAAATGAATCACCAAGGACAAATTTCTTTTGTTCTTTCCATTTAAAAAAATTTCTCAAATTTTTGTTGCTTTAAGAAGATTAATCTTTTAAGATTTAACCCTTTACTCAGGGGAAAAAAAAATTAGCAGCCCTTATTCCAACTTGCTGTTCTAAAATGAGTCAAAAACAGATCTTGTGGGCTGCCTCGGGTCCTTTGGTGAGAGCCAGAGGAATCACAAATGCCATTTCAGTGACAATAATTTAGTAGGCACCCTGCAACTGGCCTAGAAGAAAACATCGTCAGAGACTAACTAGGCCAGCAGCCTTGGCATGAGAAGCCCAAGGAGGAATAAAAATTAGCCCCTAAAATACAAATGCTGACCTCATTTCAAGGCAGTTGATAGTAAAAATGTTGTTTCACTCCTAGGGAAAACAATATCTATATTCAGACAAGCATGATGAAAACAGTGAATATTTTTCAGACCTGGAGAGAATATTAAATATTTAAGAACCACATGACATTTAGGAGTGGATTGATTCTGCTTCATGAAGTATATATATAATTGCTTTTAGAGATTGTTGTGATTTTCATCAATGCAGATTTTTGTCCTAAGTGATTTAGGAGAGTAGAGAGATGAGGGCCAAGGCTTTGCCTCTGTCAAGCCCTTTGTGATAGGAGACAGGCTGGATTTGAAGGACTAGCCTTAGAAGCTGTCAGCTCTCCAGGCTGGGAGGGACAACCTCTGGAGGGAAGGTTCTGACCTTGCTTCACCTTGAGCAGTTACCTGCTCATCAAGGGCCTCTGCACGTGGTCACATGGTTGAGATGCTGACACTACATTATGCTACAGAACTCTTCCAGGACAGATCAATAGCACAAGCTGGTGTGGATCCCAATGCAAGAAAATGAGCAGATGTTTCTGAGACCTAATTTCAAATCTATTTATAGAATTGGTGAAGAAACTCCACCCAGCTGCTCACCCACCCTGGAAAGTGCAGAGTATGTGTCTAGTTGCTTGTTAGTTTATCAATTTTACTTTTAATCATGGAAAAAATCAGATATACACAAAGAGAACAGTACAATGGACCCCCACCAGGCCACTTTAACACTTACCAACTCTGGGCCAATCATGTCATGTTTGATCCATGCAGCTCCAACCCAGGGACACTCAATCAGTATTATTTCAAAGCAAAGCCTAGATACCACATGATTACATCCATAAGTATTCTGGTATACTTATATATGTGTATGTGTGTTTATGACTCTATTTGAGATATGATCACAATCCCGTGATTTTGGCAACATACTGTGTTCCGCTCTCCCTGGGTGCCTTGTAAATGTTTTGGACAGTTGGTGTGTTTGAGGCAGAGTCCACACAAGGTCTGAACATCGAGCTTCTTTGATGTATCTCTTTTATATTATAGCTTCTTCTTTTCCTTGCAATTTTTGTTGTTGTTGTTGAAGGAATTAGGTCATCTGCCTTGGATAGTTTCCCACAGTCTTGATTCTGCTGACTCCATCTCGTGGTATTAGCATGCTTCTCTGACTCCAGTATTTCTGGTAACTGGTAATTAGATTTAAGGACTTGATCTGATTCAGTTCAATTTGGGTGGGGGATGGGGATAGGAATACTTTCTAAGTGAATATTGTAAGGTTCCAGCGGGAGGTAAATAAATCTCTGATCTCTTTTTTTACGCAGTCTGATGATGATCCTTGCATAAACTCTTTATTTCATTTGCAAACATTTGAATGCCAAGTGGGTATTTTTAGATGTGGTAATTTAATCATGGTTATGTGTTTTAAAAAGGAGTCTTTTAGAAATACATACTGAAATATTTACAGATAGTCTATCATTCCTTCTTCATTTTTTGAAGCTGAAGCTGAGAAAGAAATTTCTAGAGGAACACAGTTCATATTAAAAAGGCAGATGAAATAATTCATCATTTGTCCATGCTTATCAGTTTTTGAAATAATAATTCGGTGCCATAGGACTTCCTAGGTGTGGCACATTGCTTTTTTTTTTTTTTTTTTTTTTTAATGCAGTTGCAATGTGGCTTCATGAATTGGAACCTAGTTGATGTGTGTGTGGTGTGGTCTCTTCTGTCCAAATACTTTAGAGTACTTACTGCACATAGCTGCACAGCTGTAAAAGTAACTTTCTAATTATAACTGCTTTTCAAAGAATCCACTGTGAAAAATAATAGGGTGACAGGAAAAGAGATAGAATTTTTAAATGCAGCATAATGAGAAAGAACAATAGGGAAAAACCAGTAAGGAATTTCAAAACAAGCAAATCTGATGTACAGTCTCCCGAGGCTCAATGTGCAGCTGGAGGCTTGGGAAGGAGGAAAGAGGATGTGAACCTCAACCCTATCGAATCCAGGCTCCCATGTGGGGAGCTGCACTGAGCCTTGTCAAGGGAATGGCCATCTATTTTCCCCTTCACGCAAGTGGCTGCATGGGGTACCAGAACTAAGCCCTTGCATTTCTCTCCTAAAACCTGGGGTGCAGGTGCCTGAGCAGGAAGTGAGCTGTTTCCATCCTGCCACTCAACATCTAAAAACATGAATAATACTCTACTGGTGGGCCCCTTTGGTGACCCCTTTGTCACTGGGCAGTTCAATGGCTAAAACAACTCACCTGGAGAAATTCATTAACATTCTCTATTTTTCCCCCCAATACTGGGGATTGAACCCAGGTGTGCTCCACCCCTGAGCTACATTTCTGGCTCTTTTTATTTTACTTCTAGACAGAGTCTTGCTGAGTTCCTCAGGCTGGCCTCCAACTTGTGATCCTCTTGCCTCAGCCTCTGGAGTAGCTGGGACCACAGGCATGTGTTACATGCCCAGCTAGTTCTCTGTTTTACAGCTGGGGACACAGAAATGATCAGATTCATGACCACCTAGACGACAGCAAGAAGGAAAACCAACGCTGGCAATGGAAATCATTGCTGTTGCTGTCACATACACAGCTCTCAAAACTCAGGGACTCAGAGAACTCAAAACCTGCCTAAGGCCACTGCAAGGAGATGAGCAAACCCTT
This sequence comes from Tamias sibiricus, assembly GCA_025594165.1. Classification (NCBI taxonomy): domain Eukaryota; kingdom Metazoa; phylum Chordata; class Mammalia; order Rodentia; family Sciuridae; genus Tamias; species Tamias sibiricus. Next base: position 85,302,850 of record CM046663.1, on the reverse strand, counting down.
ATTAGAGGGATAATTAATTAGTCCTGAGACCTCACAGCAAACGGAATGCGTTAATAATTCACAGACAGCCAGGCCTCTACTTCCTGGGAGATGGTTGTGTGGGCTCTTAATGATTCACCTTGGGCAAGGCCACAGCTGAGCAGCCATCCAGGGGAAGCCCAGCCTTAGCCCTGAACCTGGCCATCGGAAAACCATGGAAATCCTAGCCAGCCCAGGGACTGGCTGGTTTGACCCCTATATTAATTATGCTTTTTATTTTCTGCATCTTATGATGCTTTGGCATCTCTTGGAGACTTGCGGATCCAGGGACAGGCTGCCCCTCCCAGGGCGGACTCATTTCAGGAAGAAGTAGACAGCTTGCCTGTGGAGAGGGGGACAGGCTCCCTTCTACTCACTCAGGTTCTGCTGCTGGAACCCAGAATGGAACTGACATAATGTAGATCAACAAAGGACAAACATAAAAATTACCCAAATTCTGGTGTCCCCAGTAGGCAAAGTCAAGTGCATGAAAATATAAAGTACTCTATTGCTGTAAAACTAATAACAATACTTCCTACAAGTAAATAGTTTCTCATATAATATAAATATAAATATATAACATAAATAATAATGTAATATAAATAAATATTTTATTTGTTTTTATGTGGTGTTGAGGATCGAACCCAGTGCTTCACACATGCTAGGCAAGTGCTCTACCACTGAGCTACAGCCCCAGCCCTAAATAAATATATATAAACTTATATATATATATTTAGCTGTAGACGGACACACTACATTTATTTGTTTGTTTGTTTCTAAGTGTTGGGCTGAGGATCAAACCCAGTGTCTCACACATGCCAGGTGAACCGCCTACCCCTGCGCACAACCCCAGCCTAATCAAATAGTTTTTGTATGCTAAAAAGATTGAAGATTAAATATGCCAGGACTGTTATTAGGGCAGTAAAAGTAGAAGGCTGAATATATCCATTTTTTTTATTATTTATTTACTTATTCATAATGCACAAGTATATCATCTTTTTACATACAACTGCTTGTATACAAAGTATATAAGTACCATTCAGATCTTTAATCATGCATTTAGGATAGTGATAGCCATCTCATTCAACCACCATTTCCCCCCCCCCCCCCGCTCCCTCCCTTGCCCTCCCTTTCCTTTGACCATTCTAGTGTTCCTCTAATCCTATGTACCCCCATCCAATCACACTGTGAACTAACCTCCTTATATCAGAGAAAACATTTGGTGTTTGGATTTTTGAGATTGACTAATTTCACTGAGCATTATATTCTCCAACTTCATCCATTTACCTGCAAATGCCATTATTTTATTCTCTCTTATTGCTGAGTAAAATTCCATTTTGTATATATACCACATTTTCTTTGTCCACTCATCTACTGAGGGACATCTAGGTTGGTTCCACAACCTAGCTATTATGAATTGTGCTGCTATAAACATTTTAAGCACTTTCTGTTCCTAGTTTACAAAAGATAAGAAGATACTTTTCTGTAAGGTAAAAAAAAATCTGTGAAAAAAATTAGTCTGTGGGGCTTTTTTTCCCTCTTTTAAAAATCAGCAAGCTATTCAGAAATGGAGAATAACTTGAGTTGATTGAAAGTAAATAATGAAAATAGATCTTTCTCTGTGAAATTTTAAAGGAAAACAGTAACTTAAAAATTGACTTAAGGTTTTTACATGTACATGGGACCTTCAGGAGGAAAATGAAGACCCAGAGAAGAGTCTAGGTCCAACAGCATATGTGCCTTTTTACACAATGATAAACTGTGGGGATGTGACAAGACAAAGGGGCCTGGGCTGGGGCGGTACATTGTGGGACAGTGACCAGGAAATACATAGAGGGAAATTGATGGAAAATAAGAATTTTTTTTAATTTTATTTTTTTATAATTTTTAATATGTACAACTCATAGTGCATATATTTAGTATCTTTTTACATACAACTGTTTGTATACAAAGTATATTCATACAATTCAGGTCTTCAATCATGCATTAAGGAAAATGATATCCATCTCATTCAACCACCTTTTTTTTTTTTTTCTTTTCTCCCCCTCCCTCCCCTCTTGCTCCCTCCCTTACCCTCCCTTCCCTTGACCATTCTAGTGTTCCTCTAATCCTCCTATGTACCCCCATCCAACAATACTTTGAAATAGCCTCCTTATATCAGAGAAAACATTTGGTACTTGGATTTTTGAGACTGACTAACTTCACTTAGCATTATGTCTTCCAACTTCATCCATTTACCTGCAAATGCCATTAATTTGTTTTCTTTTATTGCTGAGTAAAATTCCATTGTGCGTATATACCACATTTTCTTAATCCACTCATTTACTGAGGGACATCTAGGTTGGTTCCACAACCTAGCTATTGTGAATTGCGCAGCTACAAACATTGAGATAGCTGTGTCACTGTAATATGCTGTTTTTAAGTCCTTTGGGAATAGACCCAGGAGTGGGATGGCTGGGTCATAGGTATGGTTCCATTCCCAGTTTTCCAAGAAATCTCCATACTGCTTTCCATAACGGTTTGCACCATTTTGCAGTCCCACCAGCAATGTATGAGTGTGCCTTTTTCCCCACATCCTCTCCAACATTTATTGTTGCTTGTGTTCATGATGGCTGCCATTCTGACTGGAGTGAAGTGAAATCTTAAAGTAGTTTTGATTTGCATTTCTCTAATTGCCAGCGATGTTGAACATTTTTTCATGTATTTGTTGATCAATCGTGTATCTTCTTCTGAGAGGTGTCTTCTCAATTCCTTAGCCCATTTATTGATTGGGTTATTTGTTTTTTTAGTGTAAAGTTTTTTGAGTTCTTTATATATTCTAGAGATTAGTGCTCTATCTGATGTGCATGTATTAAATATTTGTTCCCAATTAGTTGGCTCTCTATTCACCTCACTGATTGTTTCTTTTGCTGAAAAGAAGCTTTTTAGTTTAAATCTATCCCATTCATTAATTCTTGGTAGTAATTCTTGTGCTACAGGATTCTTATTAAGGAACTTGGGGCCTAATCCAACATGTTGGAAATTGGAGCTTACTTTTTCTTCTATTAGGTGTATTGTCGCTGGTCTAATTCCTAGGTCCTTGATCCACTTTGAATTGAGTTTTGTGCATGGTGAGAGATAAAGGTTTAATTTCATTTTGTTGCATATGGATTTCCAGTTTTCCCAGCACCATTTGTTGAAGAGGCTATCCTTTCTCCACTGTACATTTTTGGCACCTTTGTCTAATATAAGATAGCTGTAATTATATGTATTAGTCTCTGTATCCTCAATTCTGTACCATTGGTCCACCAGTCTGTTTTGGTGCCAATACCATGCTGTTTTTGTTACTATTGCTCTATAGTATAATTTAAAGTCTGGTATGGTGATGCCCCCTGCTTCACTTTTCTTGCTCAGGATTGCTTTGGCTATTCTGGGTCTCTTATTTTTCCAGATGAATTTCATGACTGCTATTTCTATTTCTTTGAAGAATGACATTGGGATTTTGATTGGAATTGCATTAAATCTGTATAATGCTTTTGGTAGTATGGACATTTTGACAATATTAATTCTACCTATCCAAGAGCAAGGTAGGTCTTTCCATCTTCTGAGTTCATCTATAATTTCTTTCTTTAGTGTTCTATAATTTTCGTTATACAGGTCTTTCACCTCTTTTGTTAGGTTGATTCCCAGGTATTTTATTTTTTTTTGATGCTATTGTAAATGGGGTATTTTTCATCATTTCCCTTTCAGAGTCTTTGTCACTGATGGACACAAATGCCTTTGACTTATGTGTATTGATTTTGTATCCTGCAACTTTGCCAAATTCGTTTACTAGTTGTAAAAGTTTTCTGGTAGAGTTTTTTGGGTCTTCTAGGTAGATTATCATGTCATCAGCAAATAGTGCTAATTTGAGCTCTTCTTTTCCTATCTTGATCCCTTTAATTTCTTTCGTCTGTCTAATTGCTCTGGCCAGAGTTTCCAGTACCATGTTAAATAGCAGTGGTGAAAGGGGGCATCCCTGTCTTGTTCCAGTTTTTAGAGGGAATGCTTTCAATTTTTCTCCATTTAAGATAATGTTAGCTCGGGGCCTTGCATAAATAGCTTTTATAATGTTAAGATATGTTCCTGATATTCCTAGTTTTTCCAGTGTTTTGAACATAAAGGGGTGTTGTATTTTGTCAAATGCTTTTTCTGTGTCAATTGAGATGATCATATGATTTTTGTCTTTAAGTCTATTGATGTGATGTATTATGTTTATTGATTTCCGAATGTTGAACCAGCCTTGCATCCCTGGGATAAACCCCACTTGATCGTGGTGCACTATCTTTTTGATATGTTTTTGTATCCGATTTGCCAGGATTTTGTTGAGGATTTTTGCATCTATGTTCATTAAAGATATGGGCCTGAAGTTTTCTTTTCTGGATGTGTCTTTGCCTGGCTTTGGAATTAATGTGATATTGGCCTCATAGAAAGAGTCTGGAAGAGCTCCCTCTTTTTCTATTTCTTGAAATAGTTTGAAGAGCATTGGTTTTAGTTCTTCTTTGAAAGTCTTATAGAACTCGGCTGTAAACCCATCAGGTCCTGGACTTTTCCTTGTTGGTAGCTTTTTGATGACATCTTCCATTTCTTCGCTTGTAATTGATCTGTTTAAATTGTGTATAGCCTCCACATCCAGTTTAGGCAAATCATATGACTCTAGAAATCTGTCAATGCATTCAGTATTTTCTATTTTATTAGAGTACAAGTTTTCAAAGTAATTTCTAATTATATTCTGTATATCTGAGGTGTTTGTTGTGATATTCCCTTTTTCATCACGAATGTTAGCAATTTGAGTTTTTTCTCTTCTTCTTTTTGTTAGCATCACTAAGGGTCTCTCAATTTTGTTTATTTTTTCAAAGAACCAACTTTTAGTCTTGTCAATTCTTTGAATGGTTTCCTTAGTCTCAATTTCATTAATTTCTGCTCTGATTTTAATTATTTCCTGTCTTCTACTGCTCTTGGTGTTGGTCTGTTCTTTTTCTATTGCTTTGAGGTGTGATGTTAAGTCATTTATTTGTTGGTTTTTTTTTCCTCTTAAGGAATGAACTCAGTGCAATGAATTTTCCTCTTACTACTGCCTTCATAGTGTCCCAGAGATTTCTATATGATGTATCTGTATTCTCATTTACCTCTAGGAATTTTTTGATCTCCTCTTTGATGTCTTCTTCAACCCCTTGTTCATTCAGTAGCATGTTGTTTAGCTTCCAGTTGATGGAGTAGTTTTTCTTATTCCTTGTTTTGTCGTTGATTTCCAATTTCATCCCTTTATGGTCCGATAGCATGCAGGGTAGTATCTCTATTTTTTTATATTTGCTGAGAGTTGCCTTGTGACATAATATATGGTCTATTTTGGAGAAGGAGCCATGTGCTGCTGAGAAAAATGTGTATTCGTTTACTGAGGGATGAAATATTCTATATATGTCCATTAGGTCTAATTGTTAATTGTTTTAAGGAGGCTTAAAGTTTCTTTGTTTAGCTTTTGTTTGGATGATCTATCCATTGGTGAGAGAGGTGTGTTGAAGTCCCCTAGAATAACTGTGTTGTGGTCTATTTTACTCTTGAACTTGAGAAGTGTTTGTTTGATGAATGTAGGTGCTCCATTATTTGGGGCATATAGATTTATGATTGTTATATCCTGTTGATGGATGGTTCCCTTAAGTAATAAGAAATATCCATCTTTGTCCCTCTTGATTAGTTTTGGTTTGAAGTCTACCTTATTTGATATGAGAATGGAAACCCCTGCTTGCTTCTGCCGGCCATGTGAGTGATAAGACTTTTCCCAGCCTTTCACTTTCAGTCTGTTGATGTCTTTTTCTATGAGGTGTGTTTCTTGGAGACAGCAAATTGTTTGGTCGTATCTTTTAATCCATTCTGATAATCTGTGTCTTTTGATTGGCGAGTTTAGGCCATTAACATTCAGGGTTATTATTGAGATGTGATTTTTATTCCCATCCATTTTTGTTTGAATTAAGGTCTTTAGCTTGATTTGGTTTCTCTTCTGGTTGGTATTTCCTTTAGTTTAATATCTCCCCTTGTTGATTTTCGTTATCATCTTTCTCTTCTTCTTCATGAAAAATGTTGCCCAGGATGCTCAGAAGTGCTGGCTTTCGAGTTGTGAAATCTTTTAACTTTTGCTTGTCGTGGAAGGTTTTTATTTCATCTTCGAATCTAAAGCTCAATTTTGCTGGATATAAGATTCTTGGTTGACATCCCTTTTATTTCAGAGCTTGAAATATGCTATTCCAGGATCTTCTTGCTTTTAAGGTCTGGGTAGAAAAATCTGAACATAGTCTGATTGGTTTCCCCCTCTATGTAATCTGCTTCCTTTCTCTTGTGGCTTTTAGTATTCTCTCCTTCCTCAGTGTATTAGGCATTTTCATTATAATGTGTCTTGGTGTGGATCTGTTGAGATTTTGTTTGTTTGGTGTTTGGTATGCCTCTTGAACTTGGTTTTCCCATTCATTCCTCAAGTTTGGAAAATTTTCTGTAATTATTTTATTAAATAGATTACTCATTCCTTTGGCTTGAAACTCTGCCCCTTTCCTCTACGCCAATCACTCTTAAGTTTGGTCTTTTTATGCTGTCCCATAATTCTTGGATGTTATGTTCTTGATTTCTAACAAGTTTTGCTGTATAGTCTAAATTCTTTTCTAGGATATATATTTTGTCTTCATTGTCTGAGGTTCTTTCTTCCAAGTGGTCTATTCTGTTGGAGATGCTTTCAATTGAGCTTTTATTTTGGTTTATTGCTTCTTTCATTTCTGGAATTTCTGTTTGGATTCTCTTTAGAGCCTCTATTTCCCTATTGAAGTAATCTTTTACTTCCTGTATTTGTTTTTGGAGTTCTTTGTCAAAATGATCTTTTGCCTCCTGTACTTGCTCCCTCATCTCATTTTTGAGTTCATTCTTAAGTTCCATAAACATTTGGCATATGTAATTTCTAAATGCCATCTCTGGCATTTGACCAACTGTGCTTGCCATGACATCTACTGATGAGGTATCTTGATTTGTTTGTGTCATTTTCTTTCCTTGTTTTTTCATGTTGCTTGTGTGTCTATTCTTCCTGCACTGTGGGACCTTGACTATTTCGATTTTACCTTAAAGCCTTATGTTGTTCCTGTAGTACAATGCTATCAGATCACCTTATAATTCCTTTACACTTTTAAAACCTAACACTTTCTGTTCAGAAAATCCAAGTTTGATCACAATGTACAGATTTGGTTAACCCAGATATTATTTCCAATTTACTCTGTATGCTTCGATGGGGTTTTATAGGTTCAAGTATTGGATACAGAGGTGTTATGTTTAGGAAAAAGGAAGTGTCTTGAATTGTTCTTTCTTGGAAAGTATGAAAAGAAATATCTATTGAAGTGGCTTAGTGAAAGTGGTTTAGTATCAGTAGACGAGGGAAGAAAGAGAAAATGGAGTTGACAATTAGGTGGAAAGACCAATTTATATATAAAGTAAGTTGGAAAAGAAAAAAAAAAATGATAAAAGAGTAGGAATTGGTGTAAGAGAGAGGAGAGAGAGAATCAAGGAAATAGAGAGTAAACTATATGTAACACCGCTTTGCTACCCAGTTCAATTGCGCCGGTTCTAGAAATCCCAAGTTCTGCGTATAACTTGTTTTTGCCTCTGTTTAGTATGCACTGGCAGGGTGTAAACATGAAAGATGAAGGAGGAAGAAAAGATGCAAGAGTGAGAAGGAAGAAAAGAAGGAACGAAAAAAAGGAGCGGAAGCAAACAAACACACTGACAATCAATGCGGAAGGAAAAAAAAAAGCAGAACAAAACAAAAGCCAAAAAAAGAAAAATGAAAAATAAACAAACAAACAAACAAACAAATAAAAAAACCTCCCCGCAATCCAACAAAACAAGCAAACCAACAAAAAAGAAAAGAAAAAAAAAAAGTCGAACCCCAAGTCTCAGACAAAACGGGCCCTGGGAAGCCCCCCTCTTTTTTCCCCTCCAGTTCAAACCAACTGTCATTGGATCATGTCTAGACAGTCTGTGATCCTGTCAGTGGAATCAAGGCTGCATCTTAGGCCAGTGGCTGAACGGTTCAGTGAAGGAGTGGCCCAGGGGGTTTGTGTGTGTGTGTTAGCAGATGAATGGCACCAGGAAGGGGACCCTCCAGAAGGCACCCCCTCCCCACGCCCACCCACAGTTGCAGCCCCTTGCGGCCACTGCGCTGGCCTCAGACACACCCTCCCCTGCTGGCCACCCGAGCCTCACCCAAGTGTGCGTTGTCTTCAGAGAGCTGGAGGGTCCCTGGATGGCTGCAGCCGTCACTCTCCGTCTCCTCCCCTTCGTCTGGGTCAGCCACTGCACCTTTCAAAGATGGCGGTGTTCTCCTCCCAGTCAACAGCAGCTCCGCAGACTCCCGTGTCCTCGCTGATCGATTTCAAAGCCATTGGGTGGATGTCTCCTTGCCGAGGTGGTATCGGGAAGCCGCAACTGTAACTGCGGCGCAGACAGTGCTGCTTTGGACTATGGACCGCTCCGACTCTGCCCCTGCTTGCTGTTCGCCGGTCTCTGCGCCGCTCTCTCCGGGCCCTACTGCTGAGGGTCGCATCCAGCCGAGTGTGGATTCGAACTGGTGTTGTCGACCCGCGTCTCCCGTGGTCCCCCAGCACCAATTCCGCCGGCTGTTATCGCTGGTTTTTATCGCCGGTTTCACGCTGGTGTGCCCTGAGTGTGGCTGGGGTTGCAGTCGCAGCGTGGTCTCCCCATACTGACTTTGTTTTGCATGGCCTGTGCACCACCCAGGCAGTTTTGCAGAAGCCTCGCGGCTCCAGCCACTGCAGACAGCTTATCTCCTTCTCTCCTTGGTAGTGGTAATCAAACCATCCAGAAGATCGGTATTTTCGGCCTATATATATATATGATGAAAGGCAATTTATCTGCTTTGTTGGATTCTTTCCATGGAGCTGCCCTGAAGTGCGGCTTCCTCTAATCCGCCATCTTGGATCTCTCCCAAGAAATTTTTTAAAAAATTTTTTTCACAATACCTTTATTCCATTTATTTTTATGTGGTGCTGAGGATCGAACCCAGGGCTTCACATGTCCTAGGCGAGCACTCTACCACTGAGCCCCAGCCCCAACCCAATAAGACTATTTGAGTAAGTGTCTACTTAAGCCCCAACTCCAGGCCCTAGCAATAAGAAGTCCCTCTCTTCCTGGTGGAGGGGGCACCTTTCTCGTGGGCGATGTGTGGAAAGGGGGAGGTCACTGAGCCTTTCTGCCACTTGCTGTTTCCTCAAGTGCTGTCAGCTCAGGGTGATCGGGCGTGCCCAAGTGGCAAGCTTCACAGGGGCTTGTCAGAAGAAACAAAGGGTTTGCTTTTCCTCTGTTCTCACACTGCAATCCACACAGAAGACTCCGTGACCCTAAAAGTCACGGCCATTTCCGCCCCCCCCCCCCCAACCAAGCAGCCAGCCATCAATTCTCCATCAGCAGACGCCAGCACAGTGTCCTCCCATCCAATTCTGTTCTGACTCTGTCCACGTGCAGATGGTGTCAGATCCCAGATCCCATAGGTTGAGGCCTCAGTCCCAAGACTGTCCCCACCCAGTCCCCCAATTCAGATGCCAGTTGCAAGCCCCAGGTTGTTTACAGGTGCTTTTGACTGACTGGCTATAAATTGGGGTTCCTGCGACCCTCTCCTCCAGTTCAATTAGTATTTGAAGAGGCTCACAGAACTCAGGGCAACAGCTAGGTGCCGTGGCACATGCCTCTAATCCCAGCAACTGGGGAGGCTGAGGCAGGAGGATTGTAAGTTAAAAGCCAGCCTCAGCAAAAAGCAAGATACTAAGCAACTCAGTGAGACCCTGTCTGTTAATAAAAAAATAAAAATGGCTGGGGATGTGGCTCTAGTGACCTCTCCCCCGCCAATTAAAAAAAAAAAAAAAAAAAAAAAAAAAAAAAAAAAAATCCTCAGGAAAACATGCCCACGGGTTTGTTATAAAGGACATCACAAAGGGTGCAGATGAGCTGTGTGTCGGGCAAGGCCTGGAAGAAGGAGCACCCCTGCCCTCTCCAGGGACTTAAAGATCCCCAAACGCTGCACTTCTGGGTTTACATGGAGACTTGACTGCTAACAGCCTGGGTGGGGAAACCCAGCAAGGATGGTCTGTTCAGAGTCTTCTCGGCCTCTCGGTGTAGCTTTCCCTCTTCCCCGTTGTGGGGCAGGACCTGTCTGGAATGGGGAGGTCTTTTGACCAACTCTCAGACAAGGTAAGCCAGGGATGGTTGGTTGGTTTGGTTTGCTTGCTCATTTTTATGGCCAGTTTAAGACAGAAGTTTCGAGTTTCTATGACCTGCCTTGGGGAGGGAGCTATCAGCCAGGAACCATGGATGAAAACCAAAAAATAAAATAAAATAAAATTTTATACACACACACACACACATACACACACACACACACACACTCAATCATAATATCACAGGTGGTATGTTCTAAATCCTTTTGCCCAACACTTGCTTTTCCATATGCAGACTGGCCACTCCAAGGCTGTGCCCCTCCTCCCACCTTAACTGACTCTCATGTAGCAAGCTAACATTTTTCCTGTCCTACCCTAAAACAGCGCAGGGCCTGGGGCCAAGCAACTGCAGACCACCCCATAGCCCAAAGCCCTCCACACTATTCAAACGAACCAATCCTAAGCTCTTTACTCCATCCTGCCTGTCTCCCCAGGGACATCCCAGTGGAGGTCTGGCCCTGGCTCCTGCCCTCTGCCTCCTTCCCACTTTGATGCTTCCCCTGTGGCCCCGGGTGGGATGGTGTGTCCCCTTCTCAGCAAATGTTAAGTGATAGATTCTTCTTTCAGTGGCACTGGTCTGTCTGTGCTGTGCCCTCAGTCATAACTCTATGCTTTAAGCCCTGGAAATGATTTTAGAACAGCCCCACGAGGCAGAGGGAGAAGCATAAGGAAAGGCGGGGAAGAACACAAGACACCCATGTGGACAGTAGCAGCAATGGGAAGGGCCTGTGAGTGCAGGTGGGGCCTCCTTCCCCGCCCTGATGCAGGCAGGGGCAGAGAGAGCAGGCCAACCCAGGCTACAAAAGACCACAAGCATAAATAGCCTCACCTCTGTTTTCTCTAGATGCTACTGTGCTCCAAGTGCATTAGCTCCTCGGAGCCTCAAACCTCTCCTCAAGGCAGGAACAAAGCAGGCCATGCTTCAGATCCTGTTTGTTCAGTGACATACTTACCATACTCAGGGGCCAGATGTCAGGAAACCCAGATATCAGATGACCATGCTTGGGAGGTTCAGATGTATTACTTTCTAGTTCCTGTCGTGGAAGCCTGGGCATTGCAAATAATCCAACAATTGTGTAAGGTTATTGCTAATTATTGAGTAAATTAATTTAAAATAACATGCACATACTCATGTTTATAGCAGCATTATTCACTATAGCCAAGAAGCAAAAACAACCCAAGTGTCCATTGATTAGACAAATGGATAAATGCCATGTGGTATATGAATACAAGTAACATTATTCAACTTTAGGAAGTCTCATTGTCGGGTACAACATGGACAAAACCTGAGGACATTATGCCAAGTGAAATCAGCCACTTACAAAAAGACAAACCCTATGTGACTGTATTTATGTTAGTTATCTAAAGTAGACAAATTCATAGAAACGGAAAAGAGAATGGTGGTTATCAGATGGTGAGAAACCATACCAGCCCCATTTAAACTAGAGCATTATTTAACTACATATCCTGTGTATTTGTGTGCTGACAGCAGCTTTACTTATCTGTGCTAGCCTGGAAGGCTCTTATAAACCAGGGGCTTCCCTTATTAGCCCACCTACCTCCTGCAATACTTGGCACATGATAGACCCTCAATAAATTTTTCTCTGAATAGATCAGCAAAATCTTGATAACTTATGGATCTGAGGGCCTAGACTGGCCACATAATTTTTTAGGACAAGTATAAAATGAAAATACAGGCAGTTGTCGAAGCTGGCCTTGCTGAGGTGGGGGGTGTGATTATGTGGGGACTTATTCTACTACTCTTTCCACTTTTTTCCCCCATATTTTTGAAATGTTCAATAATGAAATGTTTCTTATGTTTGTGAATTGACTGGATTGCCATTGGTAGGGAATGATACTTACCAGTGATTCTAGGGTTGGGATTGTAGCTCAGTGGTAGAGCACTTGCCTTGCTTGTGTGAGGCACTGGGTTCAATCCTCAGCACCACATAAAAATAAAGGTATCATGTTCATTTACAACTAAAAATTAAAAAAAAAACAACTTAAAAAAATCAGTGATTCTAGAAGTACAATCCAAGAAGCATCATTACCAGTAGCACCTGAGAACTTTAAAAAATGCTAATGGTTGATCCCTTCTCAGACCTACCGAGTCAGAGGCTGTATGGGGGTGGGGACAGTCCCCTGTTTTATGAAACCTTTGCTGCAGTTTGGGAATATATGTTGCCTAAGGCCACACATCTGATTATTAGCAGAACCAAGACTTGAGCCCCAGTGCCAGGCTGTATGGTCATTCTCTCTTTATTACTAGATGGATAGAAGGTGGAGCCAGGAAAGTCAATTTCTCAGCTTCAGCCCATGGTGACACTATGAGCTGTACTCCTGTGGTCCAGAATCCTTCACAAAGAGATAAACTGAGCCCTTCAGCCCCTGAGGAGCACTGTGTGATGTCCAGATGCACCTGCTCAAAGGTACAGATAACTCTGAGGGGTCAGGCAGCACCGCGGCCAGTGGAGAGTGTGTCCTAAAGACATCACTGTGTCCACAGCATGGCACCTGCCTGAGTGTTCCATGTGCTGAGTTATTCAGGAAAATGCTAACGTGGGCTGAAATTGAGAAGAATGTTGAGTTGGCTTGTGTTCCCTAGAAATATATGTTCAAGTCCTAATCCCAGTACCTGTGATCGTGACCTTATTTGGAAGGAGGGTTGGTCTTTGAAGATGGAATCAGCTTAAGATGGAGAAGGAGGACGCTAATCCAATATGACTTGTGCTCCTCTAAGAAGAAAACAAGAGACACAGACTCCGAGAGAACACTGTGTGAAGACAGAGGTTGATTGGTGCAAGCTAACTGTAAATCAAGGAATGCCAAAGATTGGCAGCAAGCCCCCAGGAGCCGGGCTAGTACATGGGACAGCCTCCCTCCCAAATTCCAGAGGGAGCCAGCCCTGTCCACACCTTGGTCTCAGAGTTCTGGGCTCTAGAACTGAGAGGAACGTGTTTCTATTGTTCAAGTCACCCAGTCTGTGGCACTGTGGTATGGCAGCCCTAGCTACTACAGCAACATGGAATGTTTTAGAAGATAATAGTGCAGACAAGCAGAAAAAAGGTGGGAGGAGTAGGGTTCTGGGACAGATCCTTGCTTGGGCATCATGAGTGCCTTGGACATGCGTCAGTCCGCAGCATCTGTGGGGGTTTTAATGGAGGCTCACATTCCACAGGGCTAAATCCTGAAGAATTGGAACCAAGCAAACAAAGCACTAAATTAAATATATTCTACCCTCCTACCTGGAAAAGTATTCTTTTATAGTAATCTGAGAGTTAAGGTCTATTAGAGAATTCTTGAACACTCCAGAATATTCTGGAAGCTTGGAGAAATTACTCCTCAGCTAAAAAACAAAACAAAACAAAAAAATACCCTCAGCTTGTCAAGGGTTAAGTACTTCCCTCTGGGGACCTGAAACAGACAATAGATAACCAGTAAGGGCGAGGGTGAGGGAGCCCAACTGAGACATTCCTTTGCTGCTTTTTCCTTCATGGAAATAAATATAACATATTTTCCCTAAAGTAAGGTGAAAAAAAGAAAGAAAGAAAAAAGGAACACAGAGCTCTTTTTTGAATGGTTTAACAATACCCATGGGTCAGATTCCTTCTTTCAAATTAATTAGATTATTGTGATACATTGAAACTAGCTTTCTTCAATAACACTTTTATTTTTTAACAGTTTTAATAGAATTCAAATGTTTATTGCTGCCTGTTTCTACAAACCAGTTTATTTTACCCAATTAAAATGAAAATACAAATAAGGCAGTCCTTATTTAGGGGACCTTTTAAGACGTTTGGTGTTTGGCGAAGAGTCTAATGAGTATTCATATTAGGGTCACTTTCTGTTCAGCAAGGCACATGTGAACCCACAGAGGGCAGGGAAGCAAGCTGGGAAGCTCCTTTTACTAACTGACCAGTGTCATCCCTTAAAGGTTACATAAAATCTGATGTTTTTGAAAAGCAGAATAACGAAAGAATTAACTCCCCAAATGTAAGAGCCCTAAAAAGGAGATAGCTAAGATAACGGCTAGCTAAGAGCCATAAGAGGTGTTTCAGTATTTTCACCTGATATTCATGCATTTATCTAAGAATCTTTCTATGCCCGTGAACACTATGTGATGCACCTGTAAGTTAACACGTGTATATCTTGTTAAGGCAAAAAGTGTTTAACCGAGTGAGGTTGGCTAGAGGTGGTGGTTGGAGTTGGAGAGGTTGTTGGAGCCGGAGAGAGAAGTCAGCAGAGAAGCAAGAATAAAGAACCTATTCATTTCCAGTCTGCCTCCGAATTCCTTCCCGCGGTATCATTGCTGTCCTTCCTGCGGCATCGTTGCTGTCCTTCCCGCGGTATCGTTGCTGCAGGCGGCAATAGCTGCAGGCGGCAACACCCAAAGGGCTAACTTTTAGACTCTTGGAAGAGGTCACAGATGTTTGTTAATATTATTTTAAATACAATGGGTTTGACAATTCTCATGCAACTTAATAATAATAAACTTAATGTTTGCCTATTAGGGTTCCCACAACCACAGCTTTTAGGATTGCCCATGAATCTTAATAACTTAGCGGTACTCTTTAAAAAAGCAGTGAATGTCATTCAGATTGAATCATTTAATTAGTAATATATAAATGTTTCCTTTTATTTTACTTTTTAGACAGTGTTCTGGAAAGAAAGAGCTCTCTGAGCTAGAAAGAAGAAAGAGAAATGTAATCCAATGATCGTGAGCTGCCCACTTGTTTTCAAAAGAAGCCATTTCTTATAAAGGTGAGGCAGGGTCACCTATGCCCAGGAGTGACAATATTGAAGGATGGAAGAAAGTCCAAGATGCTGGCTTTTTTCTATCACTTTCAAGTAGTTTGCGGAGCAGTTTTTTTGTTAGGCAAAGTTTGAACACTCCTAAAGGAGAGACAAGAAGAACCAGCTGCTGTACTTTGAATAAGTTCAGGAGGAGCCAGGGGCAGCCGCAAGGAGTCTGGCTGTACTTTTTTTTTTTTTTTAATATTTATTTATTTGTTGTAGTTGTACATATTGCCTTTATTTTTATGTGGTGCTTAGGATCGAACCCGGGCCACGCATGTGCTAGGTAAGCACTCTACCACTGAGCCACAACCCCAGCCCCTGTACTTTTTTTTTTTTTTTTTTTTTTTTGGTACTGGGGATTGAACTCAGGGGCACTCAACCAGAGGGCCACATCCCCAGCCCTTTTTTGTATTTTATTAGAGACAGGGCCTCACTGAGTTGCTAAGTGCCTTGCTATTGCTGAGGCTAGCTTTGAACTCTTGATCCTCTTGCCTCAGCCTCCCAAAGTGCTGGGATTATAGGCAGGCGCCACCATGACCGGCTGTACTTTTTTTTTTTTTTTTTTTTTTTTAGTTGTAGATGGACATAATACCTTTATTTTATATATTTATTTTTGTGTGGTGCCCCGGTGCCTCACACATGTGAGGCAAGCGCTCTACCACTGAGCCACCACCCCAGCCACCTGGCTATATGCTGTATCTCACCTCACTAAATCATCAAATTTAGCCCTCTGTTTTACATCTTTCAAAGTACAATCATGACATGTCCCACAGCTGCTCAGATTGGCACTAAATTCAGAAGCAATCAATAATATATAAATCTGAATGCCAATTGCTAATTGATGAAGATATATTGACTGATTTATTTACTGCATTGATCTCATGGTGCTGAGAAGGCTCAGGTATCCAATCTGAACCCTCATTTCCAAGCACTGAGGTTCTTGGAAAGCCAAATGAGTGACTAGCAGGTTGTCTGGCCAAGCTTAGAGCAAAAAAGAGCAGTGGCTATTTTTGAGGGTGACTCCATTCCTGTCATGGTGAGGCCACAGCAGCTGTCTTCTGATGTGCTTGGTACTGTCCTCCGAAACAGATTTCTTACACTTTTGAAATTCTTTTTTATTTTTTTCATGGCCCACCATTGTTCTCAGATGGGTTCATATTTATTTGGGGTCCAATATATTTATGTGAAGCCAAGGCTTTAGAGCTATATAACAGACAGCGGAACTTTACACATAGCTTTGATTCTTCCAACTGTACTGTTATGGTTTGGATCTGGAATGTTCCCCAATTGCTTGTGTGTTGGAAGCACTGTCCCCAATATAGCAAGATTCAGAGGTCAGGCTTTTAGGTAATGACTGGATCATGAGTGTTCATCAGTGGACTCATCCACACGATGGATTCATCCATTGATAGTTGAATGAACTACTGGGAGGTGAGACCTAGTTGGAGAAAATAGGTCACGGGGAGTATGTTCCAAGCCCCTTCCTGCCACCTACTTCCTCTTCTTTGCTTCCTGGCTGCCGTGAGCTGAGCAGCTTCTCTTCTGCCATGATGTTTTGCCCAACCTCAGCCCCAGAGCAATGGAACTGGCTGATCATGAACTGAAACCCTGACCCGAAATAAACCTTTCCTCCTTTGAGTTGTTATTGTCAGGTAATTTGGTCACAGCAATGAAAAACTAACACATTGAAGCTGGGTGTTTACAGATGGAGCTTTTTAAAAGAAAAAAACAAATGCAATCCTAAAATGCTCAAGACCCAGAAGGTGCACTGAGGGACTATAATTAATCAGTTTCTATCAAGGCAACCAGGGAGTCCTCTGATGGCTGATTATATGTCCAAAAGGCCAGGCCCTGTGCACAAAAGGATTAAAACTGTGGGGAAATTGGGATGAGTGGAACCAGTATTCTGAGAAGATATGATCTGAGACAAATTTAGAGAAGAGTAGAAGAGAGAGGAGTAAATTCCTTATCAAAACCTTCAGTGATGGACCAAAAATAATGACAATCACAATGTTTCAGATGGGAAAGAGCAGTAATGCAGAGACCTAGAAAAGTCCTCAAGGCTGTGATGAGGGACCCACAAAGTAGCTCCCCAACCCCTAAATATCACAGAAGAAAACTCACATGCCATTTTATTGATCTTCTAACTAGACATTTTCTTTTTGTGTTTAAGCATGCTTAATTTTATTAATGCTTCAAAATACAGTTTACATACAGTAACGCAGACATAATAAAAATGTACAGGGTGATGGAAAACACTACGGTAGTTCCTCAAAAAATTAAAAATAGAATTGCAGAGGATCCAGGCATCCTACTTCTGGGTGGATTCTCAAAGAATTACAAGCAGGCTCTTCAAGAGGCACTTGCACACTCATGTTCATAGCAACACTATTCACAGCAGCTAAGAGGTAAAAAATGATAGATAGGTTTGGGCCGATGGGCCACAAGCTGTTGGGGGGAGGTGGCCCATTGGCCCAAGCCTATCTATCAAAAGCAAATCACATGTCCACTGATGGATGAATAGTTGGAAAAAAAGTCGTACATCCACCTAATGGAATACTATTCAGTCTTAAACAGGAAAGGAATTCTGATTCATTCTTCAACATGGGTGAACTATGAGAACATTACACTAAGTGAAATAAGCCAGTCATAAGAGGACAGATATTGCTGAATTCCATTTATGTGAAGACCCTAGAGCATTCCTGCTCTTAGAGAGTAGAAAGGTTGTTCTGGGGGCTAGGGGGGGATGGGGAATTGTTTTAGGGACATGGGGTTTCAATTTGGGAAGATGAAAAATTCTGAAGATGGTGGTGATGATTGTACCAAATGCCACTGAGTTCTATGTTTGAAAATGGTTAAAATGGTGGCGCACGCCTGTAATCCCAGAATTTGGGAGGCTAAGGCAGGAGGATCATGAGTTCAAAGCCAGCCTCAGCAATGGCAAGGCACTTAGCAACTCAGTGAGACCCTGTCTCTAATAAAATACAAAAAAAGGCTGGGGGTGTGGCCCAGTGGTCAAGTGCCCCTGAGTTCAATTAGCAGTACCAAAAAAAAAAAAAAAAAAAAAAAAAAAAAAAAAAAAAAAGGAAAATTTTGTTATATATAGCTTATCACATAAAAAAAAAAAAAAACATTCACTCATTTTAAAAACCAAGTTTCCCTCCCATTTCATCCCATCCACTTCTAAGGCTGCATTAGGAGGGTTCATCATAGATACCCAAAGCAGAAGAGACTTAATAGGAAAAATTCAGTACAAACAAAATCTCTGGAAGGGCGTTATTACATAATTTCCTGAATTGATTTTTTTAAGGAGTACTATATATTTGTGATGTCACATACTTATTCTTATCCTACAGGATACATGAAACTTGATTCTAAATAAATGTTAGCTTTTCCTATTCCAAATATATATAGTATTTATCTGTTTAAAAAAAATCTCTGGAAGGACTGGAAAAGGGTGTGTCAAAAGGCTACTGGAGTCAAGGAGTTCAAGAGCAGCCTCCGTGGCCATGCTCCAGATTCAAGAACCCACAGCCACCATTACGACTTTCTTTCAGCAATCACCGAATGGTGTTGGCCTTGGGACGGGGAGCACGGCTGCTCATGTCCCGCGGCCTTGCGAGCCAGCAGCAAGCACAAGAGGAAGATGCCCTGGGCCTCCTATTCCATAAATCCTGCCTGGGAGCAGCCCACCCAGGAAACCACATTCACTTTCAGAATCCTAGTTGGAAAGGAGTCTGAAGAGGTAATATTTGTCTTTCTCAGCTTGACAGTTCAGAGAGCATCTTAAAATCAGGATGGACTGGAAATGGAGCTAGTCAACAATCCAGCACACCTTCCCACAGGCAACCACAGTTGCCAATGACTTGAGGATAGTTCTAGAGATAGATAATCCACAAGTACATAAACACAATCATGGGTTTAAGAGAACACCACCGTGCCGTATGCCTCATACGGTTCTGCATCTTGATTTTTTTAATTGCTGAATAATAATAATTGTATATACCCGTAGTTCTACATTGTTCTATTAACAGTTTTGAGCACTGAAATTTCTTTTGCCACATACTTTAAGGGATGAGATAACGTTGGGGCAGTGGTTTCATTTTTTACTTGGTTGCACTTTCATACGGTAATGGTTTTTAATAGAATCATTTGCATAGAACAGCCTTGACCTCATGAAAGAAAGTTCTTGCATGTTTCGAGAAACAGATGATCTTTCCGTGATGCTGTGCTCCTCTCACCTCCTACACGTGGCAGGTGACGTCTGTTCTAACAAAATGGCGACCTGCCCTGCTTCGCGTTCTGCCCTCTATAAATCACCTGAGGAGAGATGACCTCCACTGGGGCTAAGATAAATTTCACCCTGTGGAGGGATGCCAGTGCCGTGCCCGTGTCGCTTGGCAGGAGCCGTTTTCCCGCGCGTTGGCCTACTTTTAACCCCCCGCACTTGCGACTGCCTAGAGGCTCCTAGTGGCTTCAGCAGCCTGTCCACAAAGGGGCAGGATGGAAATGTCAGGGAACCATGTTCTGAGAAATCAGCCCTCAACAGTGCAGTCAATGGACAAGTGCCCCCTGGACGAGTCCCAGCAGCCTCTGCAGGGCAGAGCTCCAGCTGACCCCACAGTAACGAAGTTTCCTGAAGCCCGCCTTCCTTTCCCGCCTCACTTTCCCATCCCTGGCCAGTGTTTTCCAGAACCATCTCCCAAACAAACCACTCGCTCTTGAATCCTTGTCTAAGGGGCTGTTTCTGGAGGAACCTGTGTAAGTCGTGCACATTAATCACAATAGGGCTGCAAGCTGGGATGGGCTGGGCCACACCTTTCTGAGACTGATATCAGCAGTTTGATTGGATATCTCCATGGAGGGAACTCTTAGGGGCTGAAACCTGTCCCCCCAAATTTGTGTGTTGAAGCCTTAACCCCCAGTACCTCAGAGTATAACCATATTTGGAGATAAAGTCTTGGAAGAGGTAATTAAATTAAAATCAGCTCTTAGGGTAGGCCCTAATCCAACATGACTGGTGTCCTTATGAGGAGATTAGGACACAGACACAGAGGAAAGACCCATGAGGACGCACAGAGAAAGTGGCTGCTTGTGAGCCAGAGAGGACTCAGGGGAAACTCAACCAGCCAGCACCTTGACCTTGGCCTTCCAGAGAGCAGAACTGCAAGGAAACACCTGTCCTGGATAGAAGCCCCCTAGTCTGTGGCACCTTGTCCAGGTGCCCCTGCAAACCAACACCAGAGCCCACAACTTCCAGTGGCACTCTGTTTCATTTGTGGGTGCTTCTAGATGTTAAAAGGAAAGTTCTATTTTGAGGGAAATCCTTTTCCTGATAAGAACTTTTATTTAATTACTTATTTTAAAAAAAATTTTTTTAGTTGTTGATAGACCTTTACTTTATTTATTTATATGCAGTCTGAGAATTGAACCTGTGCCTCACACATGTCAGGCAAGTGCGCTACCACTGAGCCACAGCCACAGCCCCTCTTTTTAGCAGGTTTAGGACTTTCTTTGACAATCAGCTGTTCTTAACCATGGTGCCTGCAGTTTTGAAAGTGTAACAGGTACACAGGGAACCAAGAGAGAGCTTGCTTGTTGGAGCTTCATCCGCATTACACTTTCTGCACAATTGCCACTGAATTTGGAGTGGGACATCCCTTAGCCCCCTGGGCAGGAGAGCTCTATCGAGCACGATACCCAGGTGCACACCTGCATCTCTGAGTGCCCGAGGGACAGCTTCTTGAAGCCACTCGGTGGATGCACTTGCACGTGTTGACGGTATATTCCTGGTCACCCCCTTGCTGATGGCAGAGCCACCCTTCTTCCCGTCACCCTTGTTAGCACAGCCACCTGCTGGGCAGGTCAGACAGGAAGACAGTAAGGGACTCTAGGAGAGAGAAAGCCTAGTAGCCAGTACTAACTACTTTTATTTGTGTGTTTTTTTTTTTAAATTTATTTATTTATTTGCTTTTAGTTGTACACAATGCGTTTTATTTTTACGTGGTGCTGAGGATCAAACCCGGGCTGTACACGTGCTAGGTGAGTGCTCTACCACTGAGCCAGCCCCTTATTTGTGTTTTTAACCCAGAAGAAATCAGGTCCCTCTTTGATGTGACAACTCTCACTTATTCGTAGAACTAAAGAATTTTAAAGCTAGATAGTATCTGAAAAGATCATGGGGGTGGGGGCGGTCATCCCAAGGTTTACGGTCACTGGTGGTCCACAGAGGCAGGTGGGGTGAGACCCTGGTCTTTATACCAAATACTAAAATTTAAATGAGAGGCTGTCAACACTTAACCATTCTTTTTTTTTTTTTTAAATATTTATTTATTTGCTTTAGTTGTACACAATGTGTTTTTACGTGGTGCTGAAGATCGAACACGGGCCGTGCACGTGCTAGGCGAGCGCTCTACCGCTGAGCCACAACCCCAGCCCCACTTAACCATTCTTTTAAGAAAAAAATGCCATCTTGGTTTCTGTCTTTCTGTACCTTGGTTCTTTGACACAGTGACTGGAGGGATAACATATTAAGAACTATTGATCCAGTCCTTCATTTTACAGGTTAAAAAAAAAATAAGGCAAGAAAGATAAAATAAGGTTGTACAGTTTGCAACAAAACTGAGCTTGAACCCCGCAGCTGGGTTTTGGGACCTGGTCTCCACTGCCGCAAGAAGCTCAGTCTGTCTCCCCGACATCTCCCCTTCCACGATCAGCAGCCCATTGTCCCATGGTCCTCATTGCCTGTTTGACATCACTGTCCTCTGGAATGGCAGCTAAGTTTTTTTTTTGTTTGTTTGTTTTTTTGTTTTTTGTACCGAGGATTGAACTCGGGGGCACTCAACCACTGAGACAGGGTCTCACTGAGTTGCTAAGTGCCTTAGCCATTGCTGAGGCTGGCTTTGAACTTGTGATCCTCCTGCCTCAGCCTCCCAAGTGCTGGGATTACAGGTGTGTGCCACTGCGCAGCTAAATTCTTAAGAAGCAGAGACTGAGATGGGGTTAGGAGTGGATCCGATTTCTAGGGGGAGGAGGGTACATGTGAGAGATAAAGGGGGTGGGAATTAGGCAGGGAAAGCGTTCCTACCCCAGTGCTCCTGACATCTGGAAAAGGAGAGCAGGGAGGAGGCAGGATTGGGCAGGAAGAGCCTCACTGTGCTGTGAGACTCAGTCCTGCCCAACCCATGAGAGCTCAGAGATTGCCCACTGAGTCCACAGCGGCCAGAAAGGGCTGGGCCCGAGGACCCCTGCTGTGCTCAGTGGTTGGCTGGGGCCCGCCTGGATAGTGTGCCTGGTCTCTAAGTTGAGATAAAGCGTAAAGGTGCTGCAACTGGGGGCTGCCAGGTACCTGCCTGCATTGTGGCTAAACGGCAAGTTCATGTTGAAGGGATGTCCCGTCCTGTGCCCACATGGCTGCCACATATGGCCACACTCTGTCCTCTCCTGTTTCCTCTTTAAAATAGGGTCTTTGGCCAGGTGAGGTGGCACACGCCTGTAATCCCAGCAGGTTGGGAAGCTGAGGCAGGAGGATTGCCAGTTCAAAGCCAGCCTCAGCAAAAGCGAGGCACTAAGCAACTCAGTGAGACCCTGTCTCTAAATGAAATACAAAATAGGGCTGGGGATGTGGCTCTCTGTCAAGTGCTCCTGAATTTAATCCCTGATATCAAACCCCCTCCCCAAAAAATAGGGTCTTTGGGGGCCTAACATACCGCACAGATGTGATGCAAAGCACAGCAGGCATTATATCCTTCAACTGTCTTCTATAACTCCACTGGTGTAGCTTAAGCTCTTCTAGCAGCCTTATCACCCTGCTGGCTTATAATTAGTTTGCAATTAACCACATTCCACAGACCTAAATCTCTTTTCCCTTGCACTGATTTTTGTGCAATGAATTTTAATACCCTAAATCATGCATTCTTTGTTTCGGACAAGACTTCCAAGCCATATCTAACTAGTTATTGACACACATGTCAAGATTTTATTCAATTAGAGATACTTTATTTTTATTATTTGTTAAAAACAACTGTTTGTGCACAACAAATGTCTTTATCCTTTTTCCTAAGTTTAAGAGAATTCATACAGATCTTGAGTTAAATAGAGTAAGATTAGTGAGGACCTAGAAAGGTATTACAAGCCGGGCGCGGTGGTGCACGCCTGTAATCCCAGCACTTTGGGAGGCTGAGGCAGGAGGATCGCGAGTTCAAAGCCAGCCTCAGCAATGGCGAGGCACTTAGCAACTCAGTGAGACCCTGTCTCTAATAAAATACAAAAAGGGCTGGGGATGTGGCCCAGTGGTCGAGTGCCCCTGAGTTCAATCCCCGGTACCACAAAAAAAAAAAAAAAAAAAAAAAAAAGAAAGGTATTACAAATATGGTAGAAAAAGTGAAGACCTGCTCCAATCATAGTTACATAAACTTGAGAAGAATGAATAGTTTTCTCCATCAAAAAGTCTACCAAAGGAGGGAGGAGAAGGGAGGGGGCATGGGGGTAGGAAAGATGGTAGAATGAGATGGTCATCATTACCTTAAGTACATGTATGAAGACACGAATGGTGTGACTCTACTTTGTGTACAACCAGAGATGAAAAATTGTGCTCTATATGTGTAATATGAAATGCATTCTGCTGTCGTATATAACAAATTAAAAATTTTTAAAAATCTAATAAACCAAGTTTCATCTAACAAATATTTAGATTCTAAATTACAAGGAAATATTCCTTAGAACAAATTTAAAACAACCTTTTAATTTCTAAGAATGCTCATCAACCATTCTTAAAGACTTCAGAAACTCAACTTTAAGATAATGAGATACAGAATAAATACAGTTTTATGGTAACGGGTTTGTAAATATTTGGTAACCTTTTCCTTTCCTGTTTGAAGAGACTAATGGCTAGCGGAAAGCCTGTCATCTCAAGAGTCATATCAGCTGCTCCTATTTTTAAGTTTCAAAAAAATTAAACTGCAATTAAGGCCTGTGTTTTCTCGCTTCCATTATAATCTCTTTTCAAGGTTGAATTTTCTGTTTCCACATGACTGATAATGTTAGTTGGGTCTCAGTTCAAGTACATGTCCATGTTGAGCTGAAACCCACCATCATAGGGGGCTGGGTCTTTGCAAGGATCCATAATAGTCTATGCAGAGTCTCCAAGGGCAGCAAATGGCACTGAGAAACAGTGGGTATGAAATGCCAGCCACTTTCCCTCGTGTCTGCTCTTTGATGTTATCTTGGTTTGTAGTAGATCTAGCAAACACACACCTGACCTTTTATTTTTCTCCTGCCCTTACTTTGCCAATCCAGATTCATACCCACACTTATCCTTCCGAACGTAATTTACTCATCACTGTTGAGAGCATCTCCTATTCGCTCAATAGCTGTTTTGTAAGTAAGTTCTAGTCTTTGTCGATTTATAGCTATTTTTTCCCTTAGGTTTCCAGGATCCTTTAGTCAATCAAAATGAAATCTTTATCACAAACCCTCTTGGCAAGAATCCAAGTATAGACCATTCTATAATACCAAATAATAAACACGAGCCAGGCAGCAAGGAATCTGAAGTCAGGAGATATGGCTTTGAGTTTCCACCATTTTTTCATCTGACCTGGGGCAAGTAATTTAAACTCTCCAAACCTCAATTTCCACTATCATGAAATTGTAGATATATACCTTGTGAAGATCACACACACAAAAAAAAATAACAGTTAATATCTGCCAAGTAATTACAAAACACCAAACTCCCATTTAAGGGCTTAGAAGTAAGAAGTCATTTCTTAACTTTCCAACAGTCCCACAGGAGCATTAGCACTAGCATCATTTTGTAAATGAAGAAAACGAGGCATAGAGAGGATTGAAAAATAAAAATAAGGACTGGGGTTGTGGCTCAGCGGTAGAGTGCTCGCCTAGCACATGTGCGGCCAGGGTTCGATCCTCAGCACCATGTAAAAAAAGGCATTGCGTACAACTATAAAACAAATAAATAAATATTAAAAAGAAAACTAGTCCAAAGTTGCTGAGATAAGAAGTTAGAAGAGCTGCAATTTGAAGCTAAGCAGCCTGACTCAAGAACCCCGACCTCCCCGCCATTCTGCCTCCTTTATACCAGCAAATACCCTTCTTTAACCAGAAAGTGATGCGCACCCGTGAATTATTGTTCCATGTGGTGTGATTCACATGATCCATATAAACACAGCAGGACATGTCATTAAGTGTGCTGTGGGGCTTTCATTGTTCATCAGCTGAGCAGACACTTCTCTAAAACACAATTAGGGGAATCAAAACTACATCCATTTATAGACTTAGATAAACCAGACCAGGGATCCCCAAATTTGGCTAAGCATCAGAAACCAACAGCAATGGATTGTAAATTCTTGGGTTCTCCCCCCAGGGGAACTGAATTTCTGGGAAGGACCCAGAAACCCGTATTAATAACAAAAACAAAGCCCACAGTGATTCTGATGACCAGTTAGAATTGGGAGTGAGCAGACTGGCAAAAGTCTTAGATCTGATGCCACAAATCCACGAGGACCCGTGTGATTCTGTGAATCCCTGAAGAACTTCTTGGCTGGGTGGTATATGTGGAACCATGTTCTACTGCCTGATTCTACACCTCTTGGCAGCTCACAGAAACTTGTGTGCAAGTTTCACTATTCTCTAGGGAGTGCATAAACCACTTACTGAATTTTTCATGCCAAGCACTGGAGGTGGGATGGTTCATCTGTGATTTGTCAGCACCAGCGTTCTGTGAATGAGAAGGATGGTGGGTCACATTTTGGAGTCCACCATGTGACATCACAGATCAAAAAGCCAAGGGTGT
Source organism: Tamias sibiricus (assembly GCA_025594165.1). Classification (NCBI taxonomy): domain Eukaryota; kingdom Metazoa; phylum Chordata; class Mammalia; order Rodentia; family Sciuridae; genus Tamias; species Tamias sibiricus. The sequence goes on along the minus strand of CM046663.1, from coordinate 85,276,948 downwards.
GAGCTTACTAGGTGCAATGCTTTTGTGCTTTGCCAGGTACAGGCACATGCTAAAAATCCTTCCTCACAATAATGGTCTGGGATTAGTAGCTGGTTTATAGAATGAAGTATAAATACTACTAGAGGAGAATTACTATATTTATCATACAAATGTTATAAAAGCGATTCCAGCGCTGAGTTGCAAAAACGTGTGATTAAGGGCAGTCAAACATGAAAAATCCATTTTTGCAAGAATTCTTATTTTTGGTTGGGGATTTGTCATAGTCCTTTCATGCAGCTCTAACAGGGGACCACAGGCCAAGTGGCTTGCACACAATGGAAATGTATATCTTACAGATCTGGAGGTTGGGAAGTCCAAGATCAAAGGTGCCTGTTTCACAGACACCTTCTTGCTGTGTCTTCGCATGGCAGGAGGGGGATGGGGACTCTTCCACAGAACACCGATCCCATCCATGAGGGCTCCATCTCACAACCTAATCATCTCCCAGTGGGCCCACCTCCTAACACCATCACCCTGGGGTCAGGATGTCAACCTATGAATTTGGGAGAAACACAATGGTTCAGTCTGAAACAGGATTTAAGGTCAATGGCAGGTTGGTTAGAACTTTGGGTAAAGAGTGACACAAAAAACATTCCAGACACTGGAGTCACAGGTGTGATATTTCAGTGCTCCTGCTTTCCTGTTCTTTTATTTTATTATTATTATTTTTTGTTGTAGTTGGACACAATACCTTTATTTTATTTATTTTTATGTGGTGCTGAGGATCGAATCCAGCGCCTCACACGTGCTAGGCGAGCGCTCTACCGCTGAGCCACACACCAGCTCCTGCTTTGCCGACCTTTATCATGTGACTAGTTAAAATGTACTACAATTATATTTGTTATATATATGGGGAATATATGGGGCTGGGGCTGGGGCTCAGCAGTAGAGCACTCGTCTTGCATGTGTGAGGCCCTGGGTTCAATCCTCAGCACCACATAAGTAAAATAAAGGTACTGTGTCCACATACAACTTAAAAAATTTTTTAAAGGAATATATGACAAATACCTATAACACAAAAAATGCTCAATAGTAAGTATTCTGCTTTCACCCAAGTCACCCACTCACTAACACCACCCTCCTTAGAGGCAGCTGCTGATACCATACCACTGCTACTAAGATCCCTCCAGAAAGTCTATGTGCCTATGTGAGTGTGTGTTTGGTGTGTGTGTGGGGAGTTTGTGTATGCTCAGTGGCTAAGTACAAGACACAGGCTATTGGACTTTGTCTCTTGCTCAGTCACCCTCTGTGCAACATTGGCCAAGTTCAGTTTTCTCAGTGGTAAAAAGAGGGTTATAATACTACTCACCTCACAGGCCTGTTAGAGGCTGAAATAAATTCACACATATGGTGTTCGAGAGTGAGCTGGCATCTCACAAGTCCTCATAAATGTGAGCAGTCTTATATCTGAGTCCCTGTGTTGACATAAACAGGAGCCCATCTTGACGCTCCTCCTTAAGACATCAGCACTTACAGAAGTACCTGCCATCCTCCCCACGGCATCACGCCTCAAGGCCTAGACCAGCTTGTGGCCTGCTGACATGAAACCATCCCATAGTCAAGATTTTGCTTTTACCAACAGCACTGCACCAAACCTTCCCGCATGTGGGTCCTTCATCACATTGGGAAGGATTGGGAAATGGTCACGTCCCTCAGATTGTTATCATTTCACAGTTCCATGCAAAGAGTGGGATGATTTTAGGCTTCCAAAGAAGGTAGGTTGAGGTGTAGACGCTGGTCTCCTCGACATCCTAAATCCTCAGGAGAAGATTTTGTTTGTAACCAAGACATAAACCATTAGGACAAAGGGAATGAGGAAGGAAAACCAAACAAACAAAACTTTGAAAACTGGAAAAGATAGAAGAGGCAAATTGATTACTAGAATCCAGATTTTTAAAAAATATTTATTTATTTGCTTTTAGTTGTACACAATGCGTTTATTTGTACATGGTGCTGAGGATCGAACCCGGGCAGCCCACGAGCTAGGTGAGTGCTCTACTGTTGAGCTACAACCCCAGCCCACTAGAATCCAGATTTCTGAACCATAAACCAGTGGTGGAGAAAGCTGAGAAACAACCCGGGTGTGCTCAGAGGCTCCTCCATGCGATGCTCAGTCTCACCTAGAGTTGGAAAGAGGGGTGCTGAGGGGCTAGGGGCAGGATGACTGGAAAACTGCTTGTGAAGGAGTAAAATTCTCAGCTCCGTCGGCATCTGCCCTGGGCCGGGGAACAGCAGAGGTGAAGACAGGGCTACAACTTCCCAAAGAGAGGGAGGAAGCAGAGGTTCATGTGCCAGTGTCACAACTCCCTGGGTCATTTCTCCCTGGGTCCTGAGTCTGGCTCCCCAACCCTAGCAGGAACCACTGCATCCTCTTGGCATGAGATTGTAAAGTCTTCAAATAAGACCTTACACAGGCTGAAAGATGTAAACCAAGCCAAACCCCCTACCCTTATGTTCACTGTGGACAAGGCCAGCTATGGACACAGTATTCAGAAAGTCTTCCAGGATTCCCTGTGAGCAGAGAGCCAACCCAGCTGCACCCAGTAGAACAGGGTATCCTTGTAGAACAAAGCATTCTGGGGAGAATAGAGAGCATGGGTGGGTGTGGGGGTAATGACATCATTACAACCCTTAGAAACTTACAGTAAGATATTGAATTCATGAAACAAAGATAGAAAGCTATTTTTAAAAGAATATATAACACAGAAGAGGATTTACAAATTAAAATGAAGAGCAGAAATGAAAAACTCAACATAAAATTTGAAGGATAAACTTGAGGGACTCTCCCAAAATGCAAAGCATAAAGACAAAGACGTGGAGGAGAAAGACAAGAAAATGGAGGACTAGTTCAGGATCTTCAATATCTACATCATGGGGATGTTCTGGAAAGAGAGACTAGAGGAATTAGAGGTGAGACAAACTGCTGAGGGCATAACCCAAGACATTTCCTCAGAGAATACAGGTCTTCAGATTAAAAGGACAGGAAAGAAAAGTAGACCCACACTAATAGACCCACTCCAAGACACATCATCCTGACTTTGGCACACCAGGGCCAAAGGAGAGGAGCCCGGAAGGCTCCTGAAAGAATAGGTTTGCTACAAAGGATCCGGGATGAGAATATCCACCTTCCCTGTGGTAAAGTTGGAAGTTGAAGACAATGAAGAGATGCCATCAGATTCTGAGGGAAGATGCCATCCAAATTAGAATCTCAGACCGAGCCCAGCTACCAGCCCAATAAGAGGACAGAACCAAGACATTTCCAGGCCTCAGCAGATTTAACCTTCTACATACCCTATTCACAAAGCTATTGGAAAGTGCTCTCCACCAAAACAACAGCTAACCAAAAATACAGAAACATGGAATTCCAACCCAAGAGAAAGGTAAGGCAACTCCCAGGATGGTGGTAAAAAGACCCCAAGATGGCACCGTGCAGTCAGCCCAGGGCTCACCCTGAAGCACTCGCTAGTCGACTAACTGAAGCCAGAGTAAAACAGCCTTTGTCTAACCTAGTAACAAACTCTGGATTTTCTAGAACAGCATCATTTGGCATATGCTCCGTCACCATTAAAATGCAGTATTATGGTGTTCATATATAACCCTTGATGTGATATACTTTCTTTTATTAATTAAAAATGTTTAATTGATGAATGATGAATTGATACATGATATATTTGATATTACATGTAGATATACGTTGTGTGATGATATCTCAAATTAATTAACATGTCAGTCACATAAATAAATAAATACTTAAACAGTCAAAGGTAGTTGCATGTCTTTTTAATCATTAAAAAGATTAAAGATGCCTGTAATCCCAGCACTTAGGAGGCTGAGGCAGGAGGATCACAAGTTCATAGCCAGCTTTAGCAATGGCAAGGCACTTAGCAACTCAGTGGGACCCTGTCTCTAAAAAAAAAAAAAAAAAAAGAAAAGAAAAGAAAAGAAAAAGGGCTGGGGATGTGGCCCATTGGTCAAGTACCCCTGAGTTCAATCCCCAGTACAAAAAAAAAAAAAAAAAAAAGGCTGGGGATGTGGCCCATTGGTCAAGTGCCCCTGGGTTCAATCTCCAGTACAAAAAAAAAAAAAAAAAAAAAAAAAAAAAAAAAGATTAATGATGGCCATGATGTAATGTTTACAAACTGGAAGAAAAGATGCTTTTTCTACATTCACTGTCTCATTTTCTTTCTTTCTTTCTTTTTTTTTTTTTCATTTGCATACTTTTTTTCTTTTTTTAATTTTATTTATTTTTTATTCAAAGTTGTCTTTATAATAGTAGTATGCATTATAATTCATAATAAACATGTAGAGCATCTTTTTACAAAACACTGTTTGTATACAATGTATATTCGTGCCATTCAAATCTTCAATCATGCATTTAGAATAAAGACATCCATCTTATTCAACCACCTTTTCTTTTTTTCCCCTCTATCCCCCTTTACTCCCTCCCTTCCCCTCCCTCCCCTTTGACCTTTCTAGCGTTCCTCTAATCCTCCTATGTACCCCGACCTGACACCACTGTGAGTCAGCCTCCTTATATGAGAGAAAACATTCGGTATTTGGATATTTTAGATTGACTAACTTCACTTAGCATTATATTCTCCAACTTCATCCATTTACCTGCAAATGCCATTATTTTATTTTCTTTTATTGCTGAGTAAAATTCCATTGTGTATATGTACCACATTTTCTTTATCCATTCATCTACTGAGGGACATCTAGGTTGGTTCCACAATCTAGCTATTGTGAATTGTGCTGCTATAAACATTGAAGTGGCTGTGTCACTGTAATATGCTGTTTTTAAGTCCTTTGGGAATAGACCCAGGAGTGGGATGGCTGGGTCATAGGGTGGTTCCATTCCCAGTTTTCCAAGAAATCTCCATACTGCCTTCCATAACGGTTACACCATTTTGCAGTCCCACCAGCAATGCATGAGTGTGCCTTTTTCCCCACATCCTCTCCAACATTTATTGTTGTTTGTGTTCTTAATAGCTGCCATTCTGACTGGAGTGAAATGAAATCTTAGAGTTGTTTTGATTTGCATTTCTCTAATTGCCAGCAATGTTGAGCATTTTTTCATGTATTTGTTGATTACTTGTGTATCTTCTTCTGAGAAGTGTCTTTTCAATTCCTTAGCCCATTTATTGATTGGGTTATTTGTTTTTTTTGGAGTTAAGTTTTTTGAGTTCTTTATATATTCTAGAAATTAGTGCTCTAGCTGATGTGCATGTATTAAATATTTGTTCCCAAATAGTTGGCTCTCTATTCAACTCACTGATTGTTTCTTTTGCTGAGAAGAAGCTTTTTAGTTTGAATCTATCCCATTCATTAATTCTTGGTATTAATTCTTGCGCTACAGGATTCTTATTAAGGAACTTGGGGCCTAATCCAATGTGTTGGAAGTTGGAGTTTACTTTTTCTTCTATTAAGCGTATTGTCTCTGGTCTAATTCCTAGGTCCTTGATCCACCACTGTCTCGTTTTCTAATAGATTTAGTCTCACTTAGAAACTGTCCTGGTATCCAAGAATATTCATTAATTGTACAAATTTAATATTAGTTCAGGGAAGAAATAATGAACTGTTTTTAGTTGAAGACAACATGTCAGTCTATTTAGAAGACACTAAAGCGTGAACAAAGAGCTTATGGACACCATAAGTGTATTTAGCAAGTGAAATAAGGTCAATATACAAAAATCCATTGTGTTTTTATGTATGAGGAAAAACAATTAGAAACTGAAATTTAAAATAGCATAAAATAGTTGAAATACTTAGGGGAAAATCTACCAAGATAGGAGCAGGTTTATAAGCAGCAGGAGATTGCTGACCAGAAGATTCATTACTGTTAAGATGTCACCTCTCCCCCACATCTCTACATATAATACAATTGCAATAAAAACCCCAGCAGGACGTTTTGTAGAAATTGAAAAGCTGTTGTAATTTATATGGAAATATAAAGATCCCAGAATACCCAAAAACTATTTTGAAAAGGAAGAACAAAGTTGGAAGAGTCACTGTATCTGATTTCAGGACTTCTAAGCTACAGCAATCAGTATGATAATATTGTAAAGATGTGTCCATTGATGGAGCAGAAGAGGGTCAGCAAGGGATGAGGTCTTCAACAGTGAAAGGAACCTCTTTTCCATAAGTAAATGCTGGAACCATCCCTTCTGCCCATGTACACGTGATTAACTTGACCTAAATGTAAGATCTGATACTACATAATTTCTCAAATAAATTACAGGAGAAAGTCTTTGTGACCTTGGGATTAGGCAAAGATAGGACACCAAGAGCATGACCCATGAAATCAAAAGTTGATAAGCTGGAAATGATCAAAAAATTTTAAACTTTTGTTCTTTGAAAGACTATTCAAAAAATGAATAGTCAAGCTGTGATGTGGGAGAAAATATTTGTGAAGGACATCTGACAGAGGAATATATAAAGAATTGATAACTCAGTAATAAGACAAATCCAATGTTTTAATTGGGTTTACCATTCATCTGTTTACTATTCATCTGTTTTAATATGAATGGCTGGGCTGGGGTTGTGGCTCAGCGGTAGAGCACTCACCTAGCATGTGCGCGGCCCGGGTTCGAACCTCAGCACCATGTAAAAAAACGCATTGTGTACAACTAAAAGCAAATAAATAAATATTTTAAAAAAAGATGAATGGTAAACAAACTGTGATCCATCCATACTACGGAATACTACTCAGCAATGAAAAATAAGAGACTATTAATACACAAAACCTGAGCAAAACTTTAGAGAATTATGCCAAATGAAAAGGCCAATACCTAAAAGTTACATACTGTATGATTCCATGTATAGAACTAGTTCAAAACAGTACAATTATAGAAATGGAGAACAGATTAGCTTTTGCCAGGGGTTAGGGGAAGGCAGAGGGGAGGGAGGAATTGGCCATGGCTGTAAAGGACAACACCAGAGGCCTTAAGATGAGGGAAATGTTCTGAATCTTGACTGCATCTATGTCCATATCTTGAGTTTGGGACTATATACTAGAGTTTCATAAGATGTTCTCATTGGGGAAACCGAGTAAAGATTTCATACAAACTCTATTATTTCAACTGCAAGTGAATCTGTACCTCAAAACAGAAAAAAAGTTAATTTAAAAAATGGACAAAAGAGTCAAATGAGCCAGATGTGGTGGCACACGCCTATAATCCCAGTGGCTCAGGAGGCTGAGACAGGAGGATCATGAGTTCAAAGCCAGCCTCAGCAAAAGTGATGTGCTAAGCAACTCAGTGAGACCCTCCCTGTCTCTAAATAAAATACAAAATAGGGCTATGGATGTGGCTTAGGGGTCAAGTGTCCCTGAGTTCAATCCCCAGTATCAAAAAAAAAAAAAAAAAAAAAAAAAAAAAGAGTCAATTGAAGGGTAAATGAGCACATAAAAAGTGCTCAGCATCTTTAATCATTAGAGAAATGCAAATTAAAACTATAATAAATTACTACTACTCATCTATTGAAATGACTTTAAAAGACAAAGAAAATATAAGGCATTGATGAGGGTACGTGGAAAAATTAGAACCCTCATTCATCACTCGTGAAAACTCTAAATGGCACAATGCCCATTCCATACAACCCAATGTTCCACGTTCAGATATTCATCCAAGAGAATCAGAAATACATCTACCCCAAATTCTACATGAGTGTTGCAGATTTATTCCTAATCACCCCAAACCACAAACAATTCAAATATTGATCAATTGGTAGATAAATAGAATACCATTCGGTGGTGCACACCTATAATCCCGGCACTTGGAAGGCTGAGGCAGGAGGATCATGAGTTCAAAGCCAGCCTCAGCAATGGCGAGGCACTTAGCAACTCAGTGAGACCCTGTCTCTAATAAAATACAAAAAAAAGCTGGGAATGTGGCCCAGTGGTCGAGTGCAATCCCCGGTACCAAAAAAAAAAAAAAAAAGATAATTAGAATACCTTCATACGGAAGAGCACTCATCAGTAATAGAAGGCAGAGAACTACTAACGCACAGAGAGATGGATCAACTCACAAGCATTAGGTGAAGTGAAAGGAGCGCACCACAAGGGGCCACACTATGGGGATTCATTTTACAATACCCTAGAAAAAGCAAACAACAGGAACAGGAAACAGATCAGTGGTTGCCAGGGACTATGGATGGGAAGGTTAGTGACTAGGGACATGGAAGAGATAAGCAGGGGCTTCTGGAGGTGCTGGTAGTTTAGGATTTTACATATGTCATATATACATCCTATAGATTTCAAATATCATGTATTTGTCTATTGTATATCAAAACTCATAGAATTGAAAAGAGTGGATTTCCTATATGTAAAGCATTCCTCAAGCCTCATTGGTAAAAACAATCATAGAAAAATCAATTATGTCTATGAAGCAAAGAATGAATACAGCATGGTATGTCCATATAAAGGAGCATTATTCAGGGGCTGGGGCCATGGCTCAGCAGTAGCACTCTTGCCTGGCATGTATGAGAAACTGGGTTCGATTCTCAGCCCCGCAGTTTATAAATAAATAAAAAAATTTTTTTTTAAAAATTAAATTATCTTGCCTATCAATAACTAAAAAAATGCATTTTTTTTAAAAATTAAATAAAAAAAAAATTAAATAGAGGAGCATTATTAAGCCATAAAATGGAATGAAGTACGAACACACACTCAACATGAATGACACTTAAAAACAGTGTTAAGAATCCAGACACAGGGCTGGGGTTGTGGCTCAGTGGGAGAGTGCTCGCCTAGCATGTGCACGGCCCAGGTTCAATCCTCAGCACCATGTAAGAATAAATAAAGGCATTGTGTACAACTAATAAATAAATAAGCATAAAAAATATCCAGACACAAAAGGTGTTGCCGTCTGCAGCAACAATACCGCGGGAAAGAATTTGGAGGCAGACTGGAAATGAATAGGTTCTTTATTCTTCCTTCTTCTAACTTCTCTCTCCGGCTCCAACAACCTCTCCAACTCCAACCACCCCTCTAACCAACCTCACCCGGTTATATACTTTTTGCCTTAACAAGTATACACGTGTTAACAGCTCAAACTTACAGGTGCGTCACATAGTGTTCACGGGCATAGAAAGATTCTTAGATAAATGCATGAATATCAGGTGAAAATACTTAAACACCTCTTATGGCTCTCAGCTAGGTGCCATCTTAGCTATCTCCTTATTAGGGCTCTTACAAAAAGGCTATGTATTTTGTGGTTCCATTTATATGAAATGAGTGAAAAAGGCAAATGCAGAGACAGAAAGTAGATTAGTATTTTCTAGGGTGGGGTGAGGGGTAAAGAAGCAGCAACTACTAATGGGTCCAGGGTTCCTTAAGGGGGTGATAAAAATGTTCTAAAATTCAATGATGGTGATGTTCACCAACTTTACGAATATACTAATAGCCACTGAGTTGTACACTTAATTAATTAATTTATTTTTTGCATTTTTTGGTACTGGGGATTGAACCCAGGGGTGCTCAACCACTGAGCCACATCCCCAGCCTTTTAAAAATATTTTATTTAGAGACAAGGTCTTGATGAGTTGCTTAGGGCCTCGCTAAGCAACTGTTTTTCACATGTTTTCTAACATTATGTGAAATTACTAACAGTAATTATTTTGGAAGGTATCAATTATTATGACTAATAACATAATGTTAAACAATTAGTAAAATATTATTTGACCATTAGAAACAGATTAGGAAATTTAAGAAATTAAGGTGAATTAAGCTCTCTGTGAGAAAATGGACCTTTCATCAGCTAAAATATTCTGCTATAAAAATATTCTGTATAAAATCAAGGAGAAGACATAGTTCATTTTAAATCAAAAGTGTCTGGGGCTGGAGGTGTAACTCACTGTTAGAGTTTTTGCTTCACATGTACTGGGCCTTGGGTTAGATACCCAGCAGTGCAAAAAACTTTTAAATATTAAATTCAATTAAAGTATCAAAATGGCACAGCTTTTCCAAGGATTGACCATGGTTAGTAATACAACCTGAACTTGCCTTTATATAAATTATTTTGTAGTTATAACCAAAATTCTGAAAATCTTTATTGTATTGAAAAGTTCTGATGTTTTCTGAGAGAATTTGACTTTTTTTTTAGCTTGATAACTTGTATTTTTATCTTATCATATAACAACCAAGGGTGATGATTTAATTTATGGAGACTAATAAATGTTTATACATATTCAAGATAATGTAATTCAAGAGTACTTACAGAAGAGATAAATTTTAACTCCACATATTTTAAGAATGCTGGCCCTTTGAGAAAGGTTCAAACAAGCAAAAATCTCTGGGTTGCAGTTTAGTAAAAGTGTTTCTTGGCCTCTACGAATCACTCAGAATAGGAGTTCTTTCAATTTAGATTTTAGAGTCCAATTTATTAACCCTTTCCAAAGGTAGCCAGAGTGAGAAAAAATCTGTTTAGAAAGGTCTTCATACTCACACAATGGGAAAATGTCCTCAGGTAAGTTTTGATGACTCTGGAGGTGTTTATGGATGATTTCAACTTTTCGGTTTTGTTCTGTTTTCTATGTATTTGTTCAGAAAGATTGTCAGTTAAATCAAGGGTCCAAATTCATGAATGACATAAACTTGTTGTCAAAGCATTCCTGCAATATTGGAGTCAGCCCCTCTAAAAATCCACAGCATACTACAGGGACACAGCCACATCAATGTTTATAGCAGCACAATTCACAATAGCTAAACTGTGGAACCAACCTAGATGCCCTTCAGTAGATGAATGGATAAAGAAAATGTGGTATATACACACAATGGAGTATTACTCAGCAATAAGAGAGAATAAAATCATGGCATTTGCAGGTAAGTGGATGAAGTTAGAGAATATAATGCTAAGTGAAGTTAGCCAATCCCCAAAAGCCAAATGCCAAATGTTTTCTCTGATATAAGGAGGCCAATTCACAGTGGGGTTGGGATGGGGAGCATAGGAGGATTAGAGGAACACTAGAATAGCCAATGGGGAGGGAGGGGAAGGGAGGGGGCAAAAGGGTGAAGAAAAAAAAAAGATGGTAGAATGAGATGGATATCATTACCCCAAGTGCATGTATGAAGTCACGAATTGTGTGAATATACTTTGCATACAACCAGAGATTTGTTAAAAAAAAAAAATCCACTTCTCTCTAAAAGCAGGAAGAAAGCCAGCAAGAACCAACAAATTTGATTTTTCACATGTACGGAAATTAATCAAAGGCTTGCAACAACCAAGGAGCATTTATTTAAGAAAACCAGCTGGATCTTGGTAAAAAAAACAATGACCTTGTGACATTTTAATTTGTTCTATTTCCATCCTCCTTGGTAACTCGGCAGTAGCCTTGAAAACCAGCAGTCTCAGAATCGCAGCAGCTGTTACGCCTAGCTGCCCACTGTGGGCTACTGACGGGAGAGGAATGACTCTGGAGTGTCCCCCAAAGCCACATTTCCAGAGAATTGTCATTATCTGACCTGCTTGGCAGCTCCCCCACCCCACATAGTGGCCATGGACAGGGCAGAACCAGATTTGACCTGGAAGTACAGTCAGAACTCAAGAGCCAATGAGCTCAAGCCCAGCGTGGTGGTGCACACCTGTAATCCCACAGCTCAGAGGCTGAGACAGGAGGATTGTGAGTTCAAAGTCAGCCTCAGCAACTTAGCGAGGCCCTAAGCAACTCAATAAGACCCCGTCTCTGAATAAAATATAAAAAAGGGCTGGGGATGTGGCTCAGTGGGTAAACTCCCCTGGGTTCAATCCCTGGTACCTCCCCCCCACCCCACAAAAAAAGCCAGTGGGCTCAATTATCTCATAAGGACACTTACCATGGGACCAAGATAAGGCAAACCTTGACAAGGGGGCCAGGAGCATGCACCCAAGCTCTGTGCTTCTGATCTCAGCAGGGCTCCTGAAAATAACTTCAAAAAACAATTCAAACGAATGGAATTCAGTGAAGCGCATGGCTAAAGCTTCCTTGTATACAAGGCAGATCTATTCTGTACAAATTGTCACTGAACAAAGACAAGGCAAAGTTTATAGAAGTATAAATCCCGGTGAAGCCGCCAGAAAGGGATTGCAGCCTGGAACGGCAGCGCCGCGGGAAGGAGTCCAGAGACAGGATGGAGACGAAAAAATTCTTTAATCTTTCTGTCTCTGTCTCTTGTAATTTCTAACACTACATACACACTCTCACAAGAAACCAAGGCACCTACTCTTACAAGAAACTACAATATATCTATACAATATCGATAACCCTGTCCTTTCTCTCTCTGGTCTCATCCCATGCGCCCGAGCAGGAATGGCGCTTGCTCGATCTGCTGAGTCACTGCTCAAATCTCTCGAGATCCTGGGCCAAGTCCTTTGAGACTATGGAAGGCGACAATGCCCAAAAATATCGATCTGCTGAGTCACTGCTCAAATCTCTCGAGATCCTGGGCCAAGTCCCGTGAGACTACGGAAGGCGACAATGCCCAAAAATGTCTATGGCCCGTAGTCAACCGCAATCTTAGCTATCTCCCCAAACAGGGCTCCTGCATTTCCCCCCTTTTGTTTTAAAAGAGGGGATGCTCTAGGACGTCTATGTGCAACCAACATTCTTACCCCCACAGCCTGGATAATCAAGGCTGTGCCCTTGACTCCTGTCTTAGGTTGATATGTCGGCCACATGAGACTGTCCCGTGCGACTGTGCCTGTCTTAGGTTGTCCCCCTCTGGGGATCTTACCCGTCATTGGCTAACCAGCCATCCAATGGAGCCCTTTAGGATCGACTGTGTAAGATGACTAACAGCCGTCCAATTGGGAGGAGATGCTGCGGCTTTAAGGCGACAAGCCTTTTGGTGATGAGCAAAATTGCACAGCATATCAAATTCTTTAAACAAATCAGCTGCCCTAAGTTCTATCAAGTAACACAGTGAGTTCTCTAAACAAATACCCGCAAGGTACTGTCCCATGAAGTCCCAAACAATGAAAGATCAAAATGTCCACTTGTTATAACACGTAGATCTAGGAGGCCCCATGCATGCAGAGCAGAGGCCACACTGCTGGTGAGGTTGTTTGACATTTGAGCAGCAGGGATGCTTGCAGCAACCGCGATCCCTGCAGCTGTAGCAGCAGCCGTCTTTTTTATGTGTAGACAATGCCACCGGCAAATCTTCAGGGCCCGCTACCTAGAGACTCAAGCATCAATTATTAAAGGAAAGGCAGTGCTATTTCAGCACTGAGTCAAGAGGCGAGTTGTCAAACTAAAAAATAGAATTATTAGATTAAAAAAATAAGTTGATTTCTGCTCACACACATTGCAGCCTGAGCTCCCACAAACATAAGCTGGCAAAATATCATATTTAGAACAAAACAAAGAAAGACTGAGGGTAATTACTGCATTAAAGATAGATTAAAGAAAAACTAAAAGCACTTTGGAGAAATAATTTGTTAGCTGGAACTCTCGAGTTTCTGCATACACAGCAGTCCTTTACCTGTTGAAATAATTGAAATTAATCATTTATTAAACAAATGAAGTTAATAACAAATAAGCAACCTCATGTCAAAACACCAAAATATCAGGTTATACAGCACTAGTCATATTTTTTGCTAAAGAGAAGTCCCCGGGACACCTATAAAACAAAATTGAAGGTACCTTCACTTATTAAATTATTTACCCAATTTGAATACTCTTAAACTTAAATGAATTAGAGTTATTTGGGTCCATATATATATATATTCACAAGCGCTTTGTTATTTTTGATGTCACACTGGATAGACGCACATACAAACATATATTTGTGACGTCACATTAACATGAAATTTAGACAAATACACAGACATAAACACATATATAAAAAGTAAAAAATATATATATAATTGTGTGCACACTAAAGAGAGATCTCTTCGTCCCAGCCGGGAGGAATAACATTTAAGTTGTGACATATTTTGAAGGACTCTTTTAAGGGAATCATTCCATATCTTCATCATGGTCCTCTTGATTTTGTACCTTTTTTATTAAACAACTTCATCTTGATCCTTTTGATGTGGTACCTGCTTTATTAATCTAGATGGTATCCATATTGGAGAGGATTCATGCTTTGGAAAAACACAAACAGATCCTCTCCCCCAAATTAATACTGGATCTGGACCCTTCCATGTACCTGAAAGAACATCCTTCCAGTAAACCAAAGGTTTATGTTGTTGATGTGGGTTCCAATGTCTGTCTCCAGCAGAATAACCATCAGAGTCTAAAGTTAAAAAATTTAAAGTAAACAGGGCAACTGCCAATCTGTCCTTAGGATTTTTCCAGTTTCCTTCTTTCTGTTTTAACAACATAACTTTTAGTGTGCGGTTTGCTCTTTCAATAATGCCCTGACCCTGAGGATTGTATGGGATGCCTGTTTTATGGGATATGTTGAATTTTGCGCAAAACTGTTTGAAAGATGAGGACGTATAAGCGGGACCATTATCTGTTTTAAGCATTTTGGGGATGCCCAATGCAGCAAAAGCTTGTAAACAATGAGATGTGACATCTTTAACTTTTTCTCCGGAATGTAAGGAAGCAAAAATCATGCCTGAGCATGTATCTATGGTTACATGAATAAATCGCAATTTTCCAAAGCTTGGCTCATGAGTAACATCCATCTGCCACAAATGATTGGGCATTAATCCTCTAGGGTTAACACCAAAATGAGGATTGGGCAAATGTGTCATACAAGATTTACAATCTTTTACAATTGTTCTGGCTTGCTCCTTTGTGATTTTAAACCTACGTTGCAAGGTGGTGCTGTTGACGTGAAACTGGGAATAAAATAAAGTAGCTTGTTGTAGTGCTGAAAGTATAAATATTGTTTTTGTAAGTTCATCTGCCTTTTGATTACCTTCATGGAGGGGGCCAGGCAAATTAGTATGTGCTCTAATATGGCCTACAAATAGAGGTTCTTTTCTTGCCCACAAAAGTTTTTGTATTTGATAAAACAATTTAAAGGCTGGAGTATGAGATGCTATTGGTCCTGCTAACTCTAATTTTGGGACGGCTTGTACAATATAGTGGCTATCTGAAAAAATGTTTATGGGCTGGTCTCTAAAATTTTCCAGAGCTCTTACCACAGCTTCCAATTCCACTAGTTGAGCTGATTTGTGTGCAGTTATGTAAGTCATATTTTCTTTTGTAGTGACTACTGCAGCAGTACCATTTGAGGACCCATCTGTAAATACATTAAATGCCTTAGGAATAGGTTGATTTTTTATTACCTGTGGAAATATAATAGGATGATTAATACAAAAAGATAATATAGGAGACTTAGGAAGGTGATTATCAAAATTTGCAGAGGTAGAGCATCTAGCTATAGCCCAGTCATTATCATTGAAGCATAAATATTCAATCTGTGACGATGAATAGGGAGTAATAATAGTAGCAGGGTGAATGCCAAATATTTTAGTAGAAGTTTTAAGTCCTTGAAGAATAAGTTTAGCCACCATGGAGGTATATGACTCAATTATGCTTTTAGGAGAGACAGGCAAATGTATCCATAATAAAGGCCCTTGTTGCCAAAATACTCCTGTTGGTGTATATTGTGAAGAAATAATAATCAATATCAGCGGTTGAGTTAAATCAAATCTGTCACAATGAGCTCCTTCGATGGCTTTTTCTACTACCTTTAAAGCTTTCCTAGCATCAGGAGTCAATGTTCGCGGTGAGGATGGATCAGGGTCCCCTCGAAGGATATCAAATAAAGGTTTTAATTGGCCAGTAGTGAGGTTTAGTGTAGGGCGAAGCCAATTAATGTCTCCCAGTAGTTTTTGGAAATCATTGAGGGTGGTTAAATGTTCTTTATTTATTAAAATTTTTTGGGGGTCTAACAAAAGTATCCATGATTTTAAATCCTAAATATAATATGGGTGATCTGCTTTGAACTTTTTCTTCTGCTATATATAATCCGTATTTTTTTAAATTTTCTACCACGTCACTGAATATATTAAATAAGATTTTTGATTAGGGTGGGCCAATAAAATATCATCCATGTAATGTAGACACATGAGGTTTGGATATTTATTTTTAATGGGGTTGAATAGCCTTGTCCACATATATTTGGCATATGGTGGGGCTATTAGCCATTCCCTGTGGCAAAACCTTCCATTGATATCTCTGATCAGGGCCATTATTGTTAATAGAAGGAACTGAAAAAGCAAACCTGGGGGCATCCAGAGGATGTAGGGGAATAGAAAAGAAGCAATCCTTTATATCAAGACTAATAACATGGAAATTTTTTGGAATAGTTATAGGATTCGGAAGTCCAGGTTGAGTAGGGCCCATGACTTGCATGGTTTTATTAATTTGTCTAAGATCATGTAATAATCGCCATTTTCCTGATTTTTTCTTGATCACAAATATGGGGGAATTCCAGGGAGAGGTGGAATGTTCTATATGTCCTGCTTTTAATTGTTCCTTAACTAGTAGGTGGGCCGCTTGTAATTTCTCTTTAGATAGGGGCCACTGAGGGACCCACACTGGCTTATCAGAAAGCATGGTATTTTCAAAATTATTTTCTCAGTGGCCCCAAAGAAAAATGTCTTTTTCCTATATGATAATGATTTCTTTTAGGGTTAAGCTTACCCTGTACTTTTTGATGATTTCTTTTAGGGTTAAGATTACCCTGTATGTTTTTACATTTAACACCTGCAGGTTTGGTTGCAAGGTGTACTCCCATTTGTTGTAAAATATCTCTTCCCCATAAAGTAACCGGTAGATTAGGTAAAACATAAGGCTGAAATGTGCCTTTATGTCCTTCATCATCCTCCCATTTTAAAATTACCGCACTTTTTTCTGGGAGGTTATTATATCCCAAGCCTCTTAAACTGGTTGAAGCTTTTTGTAGAGGCCAGTGTTTGGGCCATTGACGTAAATTAATGATGGAAGAATCAGCTCCAGTATCTATAAGACCCTCCATTTCTATTCCTTGGATTCTTATTTTACACATAGGCCTCCTTGTACAGTCCCGAACCTAGCAAACCATGGGTTTCGAATCAGTGGAACAAAATCCTCTATTATTCCTATTTAGAGGCATATTCATTTTAAATGAATTATGTAAATTTGGAAGGAGGAGCAGCTGAGCAATTCTATCTCCCTGATTAATAGAACTTATACTTTGGGGTGAGCTAAGCATTATTTTTATTTCCCCTTTATAGTCTGAGTTTATTATGCCTGGGGTCACTTGCAAACCTAATAAGCTTTCAGGACTTTTCCCGATAATAAGTCCTACAGTCCCTGAGGGAAGAGGTCCCCTGACTCCTGTGGGAATCAGTTGAACCCCCATTTCAGGTGTTAACACTATTCGGGCGGTGGAACAGAGGTCTAATCCTGCATTTCCTCCTGTTCCTCTGGCGAGGGAGTGGATGGGTAATAAGGATTGTGTCGGGGAAGCATCTGAGTGGATGCTTGAGGATACTCCTCCTCCAATGCCTCGTACATTTGTGGGCCCCGGGGCATTGGGCCCCGTGCCCTGTTTTTTGAATTCCTGAACAAAGGATTTCCATGGATGTCAAATTTTGAATAGCATTTATTGGCCCAATGATTTCCTTTCTTACGGGGCTGGGGTTGTGGCTCAGCGGCAGAGCGCTCGCCTTGCACGTGTGCGGCCCGGGTTCGATCCTCAGCACCACGTAAACATAAATGCATTGCATTGTGTACAACTAAAGCAAATAAATAAATATTAAAAAAAAAAGAAGTATAAATCCCTGTAGATCAGAGCATGCCCTTATTTTTTGTCCTTGGGCAAGCTAAAAGAATGAAAACTACCAATGCGGGCAATTTCAGTTATTTAAGGGTTTTCCAGGAACTCTTGTGGTTTCACTGTGGATGAATGCGGCATCTGTATCTGGGCATAATGGAGACTAGAGCCTGTGCAGTGGTTCCAGTGCCTCAGTCAGGGCTGCATGTCTTCCTCGATCATCACTCTTCACAGGGTGATGGTTAAGAGCATTGGCCTAGAGCTCCTTAGGTCAGGCCTCCTGTTGTTTCTTACCTGGGCCACACAGAACATGAATTTTCCCATCTGAAAATGGAGATAGTTATATGTACAGTACAGCATTATTATTAGGATTAAATCAGATAATGTTTGTAACATGCTTAGCCCAGTGTCTCCCATAAAATAAGCATCAACCAATGGTAGCCTAAATACATTATTATAGGAATAAACTCACTGAGCTAGGCATAGCCCAATCAAAAGAAAGAAACCAACTCAAACAAGATTTTTTTGGAAGGGGTAGTCCTGGGGAATTGAACTCAGGTGCACTCGACCACTGAGCCACATCCCCAGCCATATTTTGTATTTTATTTATTTTATATTTTATTCCTGAGTTGCTCAGCACCTCGCTTTTGCTGAGGCTGGCTTTGAACTCCTGATCCTCCTACCTCAGTGTGCCATCACACCCAGACAAACAAGATTTTAATATGATTAAAAAAAGTTGTAGTTATAGATGGACACAATATCTTTATT
Source organism: Tamias sibiricus (assembly GCA_025594165.1). Taxonomy (NCBI): domain Eukaryota; kingdom Metazoa; phylum Chordata; class Mammalia; order Rodentia; family Sciuridae; genus Tamias; species Tamias sibiricus. Next base: position 85,258,446 of record CM046663.1, on the reverse strand, counting down.
TTTATTTATTTTTATGTGGTGCTGAGTGAAGGGCAAAAATCACACTGGGGACAACCATGCAGCCAAGAGATTTATTCACCAGCCTTTGTGGTTGGTTGGAGGACAAAGATGTGCTGGGAGAGAAGAGTCAGGGAGAGGGGAGTGTGCAAGCTCTGGTGGGAGAGAGGAGTCAGGGAGAGAGGAGTGTGCAAGCTCTGAATGGAAGGTGGTGTGGAGCTGTCCGCTGGGCAGCTGCCATGGGCTGGAGGCAGTGGGTCTAAGGCTGGTGCAGTGGCTGCCTCCTCTCAGCAGGGATGAGCTGTTGTGTGTCGGGGCCTTCTGACACTGTCGGCTGAGAGGATGAAAAGCTGGCTTTCTGGCTGCTTGCCATGCCCTGTTACGGACCTAGGCTAAGCAGAGGGCATGGCTGTGACGTATCGTATCGTGAGAACCGAAACTGCCCTACTGATTGGCTTCTGTCTACTATAAAGCATTGTCCACTTTACTCAATAAATGAGTTTCGGCGCTGACCACTGACTGTGCTCCCCGGTATGTTCCTGGGCCTTCTAAAGGTGGGGGAGGGAATGCTGGCGGCGTTCGCTTTCCCAATCTAGTCTCCTCGTTGAGGTAGGCCCCGTTGGCCTCTTTTGCTGGACAAAAAAACGTCCGTCCCTGGTGCGAGGGGCTAAAGACTTCAACCCTTATAATATTGCGACAGTTGTGTGTGTCTCTCTCAAACTCCAAATGAACAGGACCCTATGTAGGGATTTCTGGTGGGGGGTGCACCAGAGCGACCCCAATGCCATTGGCTTTTTGCCCATGGAACAGGGCGACCTTTAAGCCTATTGGCTCCTGCCAGGGAAAAAAAACATCCTGCCTGGAGAACAGAGCAACCTTTAAGTCCATTGGCTCCTGCCCGGAAAATGAAACAAGGTTGCTTTGCTCAGGATACAGAAACTTCCCTTGGGGATAGCCCATCTATCACTGAGAATAGAACCCAGTGACTCAGGCATGCAAGGCAAGCACTCTACCTCTGAGCCACAGCCTCAGCCCAAGATTTTTTAATTTATTTTAGTTGTACACAATGCCTTTTATTTTTATATGGTGCTGAGGGTCGAACCCGGGCTGCACCCGTGCTAGGCGAGTGCTCTATCACTGAACCACAACCCCAGAACCCCAAGATTTTAATAAAATCTATTCAGTGTGGCTGGGCACAGCGGTGCACAAGTGTAATCCCAGAGACTCAGGAAGCTGAGACAGAAGAATTGTTGTTCGAGGTCAGCCTCAGCAACTTAGTGAGACTCAGTCTCAAAATAAAAAGTGAGCCGGGCATGGTGGCACACGCCTGTGATCCCAGCACTTGGGAGGCTGAGGCAGGAGGATTGCAAGTTCAAAGCCAGCCTCAGCAATGGCGAGGCACTTAGTGAGACCCTGTTTCTGATAAAATACAAAAAAGGGCTGGGGATGTGGCCCAGTGGTCAAGTGCCCCTGAGTTCAATCCCCAGTACCAATAAATAAATAAATAAAAGTGAAAAGGGTTGGGAGTGTAGCTCAGTGACAAAGTGCCCTTGGGTTCAATCCCCAGCACCCCCTCCCAAATTATTCAATTTAATGAAGGACTACCTAAGGGATACTGGTAAAGAAGGCACTTCCTCCAGGGCCAAGGCAGGAAGAAACCTGGCAGAAGAGGGGGACTCCCTCCAGCCAGGACTGAGATCCAGGCCTTGCTGAAGAGGACACGGCCGTGCCCACCAGATGGTGGAGGTTTGCTAAGGTCCCACACTGGTAAAACTCAATGGGTCTCTGCTCTTTGGTGCCTGGGAAACCTGCCCCCAGGGAGATGCTGATTGTGGAAATCCCTGGGAGGCCATCCATGGGGGGTGCCTCTGGGTGTCTTGTGACCATAGGACAAACAGGAGAGTCTGGTCTTAGTCAGTTTGGGCTGCTTTTTTTTTTTTTTTTTTTTTTTTTTTTGGTACCAAGGATTGAACTCAGGGGCACTCAACCACTGGGCCACATCTCCAGCCCTTTTTGTATTTTATTAGAGACAGGGTCTCACTGAGTTGCTAAGTGCCTTGCCATTGCTGAGGCTGGCTTTGAACTCGTGATCCTCTTGCCTCAGCCTCCCAAGTGCTGGGATTACAGGCATGCGCCACCACGCCTGGCTGCAAAATACTTTAGAGCTGGTAATTTCTATATAACCGAAATTACTGCCGAAGTTCTGAAAGTTGGAAAGTCAAAGATCAGGACACCAATGAACCCAGTTTCTGGTGATCGTTTGCCCTCTTGTTTATTGTCACCACCCCCCTTTTTTTTTCCAGTGCTGGGAATCAAACCCAGGGCATTGCCTGTGCTAAGTGAATGCTCTACCACTGAGCTACTGCCCCGACCCACAAAGATGGTGCCTTCTCGTTCATCCCCATGTGATGGAAGAGCAAGGGAGCTCCCTGGAGCCTTTTCTGTAAAAGTAGTAACACATGCATGAGAATGGAGACCTATGACCTAACCACTTCCCAAATGCCCCACCCCTGAACACTGACATCTTGGGTGTTGGGTGGCAACATGAATCTGGGAGGGAGATGGACATGTAGAAGCCCCTTCCTGCCTCAGGGTCCCTCTATCCATTTCACTGACAAAGCTTAATGTCATGCAGCTGACCAGGAAGAGATGCTCTGGCATCACAAACAGGGTGATGGAAGGTGTCCTTGGAGCCAGGAGGCAGCAAGCTGACAACTGGCATGGTCACTGGGACCAACAGCACCTCCCCATGATTGGTTCATGGTCTATTAGTGGTGACAGGAATACAGGGAGGAGAGAAAGACATCGCCCTCCTTTGGGACACAGCTCCTGGCATTCAGGTCAGCATTGTATGGTTTCCCTAGTTGCAATTCGTCAGGTGGAACTTATCATGATACATTTTAAAAGAATAACTGCAATTGCAAATATAATTCTTAGACTTTGCAAGAATTAACTATTTTGGGGTCTCAAAGAAACCTCAAAGTGAGGTCAGCAGCTATGGGGAGTAAGACATCGGCACAGCAGAATTCCATGCCGTCAGTCCTTTCTGGATGTTTGCAAATGATTCCCCCCCACACTCACTTCTCCACCTCTTATAAAATATTAAAAGGGATTCACTTAAGAAAACAAACAAAAACAATAACAACAAAAAACCCCAACAAACATCTTGACCTTCCTCTTGTCAAGCCCTGACCTTTACATATCCTTACTCTCCTGTGACTGGGAAGTAAGCAACCTAAGATGGCAGGCTCTGGGACCCATTTTCATTCTTCAAACTAAAAGTAATTTTTCTTATAAATACTGTTTGTCAGAAGAGAAGATGGAATCTGGGCTCTGTGTCATTTCACACAGAGAAGTGGCTCTCCCCGGTGGCTCTCTCCTGGCATCCATCTAATTACCACCACCACTTCCTGGAAAAGCAGACACTTGGCACCGACCCTCAAACACATGACAGTTCCCTGCAAGTGGAACGCAGTGTCTGTCCTGGGCAGGGTGTGTGAGAAGTTCAATCAGTGAGTCTTTGCTAGACACTGGCTGTTCGTTACCATTTGCCCTGTGTATACATTTTGCAAGACTATAACAGATGCCAACTGCACTTATAATGGGTGCAATATACCTATGTGGAGATTCTCACATGCCCAGCACAGGCTAGACACTGGGCATTCAAATGTAACCAGAACATGGCCTCAAGGAACTTAGAGTGTGGTAGAACAGACATCTGAAGGCAGTAACTACAATTCACTATAGCAGCAACTAACAGAGGACAACACGACTGATTTTGCAGGTTGAATTCTGTTTCTCCTTCTGAATACGAATGCCTCTTTTTTCTACTTCTTTTCTTATTATAGTGCTCAGAGAGCTGTTGTAGTTTATTTCTCTTCACTGGAAGACACAGATTCACTCTAGTGACTTTGAGAAAAATAGTCACTTATGAGGATACAGGTGTGGAACAAGTGTTTTACCTGAACAATGGGTGGCTGGAGGAAGCTCTGGTAGAGAAGGAAAAGAGGCTGGGGGTTTCTACTGGGCAGATGGCGGTGACTGCCACTTCATCAGGACTCCCTCCCATTAAGTTAGGTGGGTTCTTGCTAAACTTGTGTCTGTTAACTATAAAGGGGGAGGAGGAGTGTGTGTCACAGCCCTTCTGTGGCTCTGTAGGAAAGGCAGCTGCTCAGCCACAAGGTGAAGTCACTTCAAACTTCATTTGCAACTGGACCATTAGACATTTGTCAAACCATGCTTCTCTGTGATGGCTTTCAACACAAAGCCCCATCTTTCTCCACTTGAGATCTGTCACAGTTGGGATCTGGAATGTTCTCCAAAACCTCAGGAGTTAGAAGCTCAGTCCCAGTGCAGCAGTTCAGAGGTGAGCGTGTGGGGAGGTGACTGGATCACGAGGGTTCTGGTCTCCTCAATGGGCTAGTCCCCTGAAGGGTTCCTAATTGAATGGAGTACCAGGAGGTGTGGAAACCAGAGGAAGTGAGAGCTCGCTGGAGGAAGTAGGTCACTGGAAGACATGCCACGTGCTCCCCACTGTGCTGCTGTGTCTCAACAAGCCCACAGCAAGGGGGCCAGGGGGCCATGGATTGAAACCTTTGAAATCATGAGCCAAATCCAATCTTCCCTCCTCTAAGTTGATTTTCTTTTCTTTTCTTCTTTTTGGGGGGTGGGGTGGGGTACCAGGGATTGAACTCAGGGGCACTTGACCACTGAGCCACATCCCCAGCCCTATTTTGTTTTTTATTTAGAGACAGGGTCTCTCTCACTGAGTTGTTAGTGTCTCACTTTTGCTGAGGCTGGCTTTGAACTCTTGATCCTCCTGCCTCAGCCTCCCAACCCTCTGGGATTACAGGTGTGTGCCACCAAACCTGGCTAGGTTGATTTTCTAGGTGTTTTATTAAGAGACAAAAGTCGAACACAAGGTAAAAGAGCTGACTGCTCCAATCCAGTTGGTACCAGCAGATCATCAATGTCTTAGGAAACAGTGGGCAAATGAAATAGGGTGCCCAGCAGATCAAAGGTATGGGAATTGAGCTTCTGGCTGCAGCCACCGTGGAGGAAGTCTGTTGCAGCCTGCTTTGGCTGCTGATCACAGTGAAATACCTGGACCCGAGAAGTACACCCAACCAGGTGGGCCATGGCTGTGAGGGGACTCAGAACCCGGAAAAATGACCACAGGGAGCTTTGTCAGATCTTTTTTTCCCCCTTTTCTCTCCTGGCTTTGTCTTGAAGGTGTACCCTAGTCACAGAACTACAGGTTAAAATGCAAAAGGAAATGCAGTATTTCTGGACAAAGTAATCTTGAATAAACACTGGCCCTGGGTACTCTGAGTCTGAGAGCATCTGTATGTGTGGGAAAGGGAGGAGGAACCTGTTTTGTTTTCGCCATTCTCTTGGGTCTTTCCCTACCCTCACCCCCCACTGGAAGTGTTGTTGGAGCTGCAGGGCACAGCAAGCAGTCAGCAGTTGGAGGAAGACCCCTCATCTCTAGGCAGAGGAATGGGGCAGGGCCCTTGAGCTGGAGAGCAAGGAGAAGACAATGGAGAGAAGACGCAGGTGAGAGGGATCCCCTGGTCCTGTTGACCCTCAGCCCCGTGTGCCTGGGACAGACCCAGAATCTTGGAGCAAAGCCTTTGGTTGCCAAGGGGAGATGGGAGATCCTGATGCAGGGAGCAGAGAACTCAAGACAGAACTGATCTGAGTCTAATTGGGGTGACTGCCTGGAGAGAGAGAGAGAGGGAGAAAGTGGGGGGGGGGGGGGGGAGTGAGACTAAGAGAAGGGAGAGAGGGAGAAAAGAAGAAAAAAGAGAGAAAAAGAAGTGTAAGAGGAAAAGAGATAAAAGAGACCTACAAAGAGAGAAAGGCCATCAGCTTTTTCAAGATTTTAATAAGATTTTATGAGGTCAGTATTATCCTGCTACACAAACAGACCCTACAAGAAAACACGGGATTAATAGACTCTCAAAATAGAGGCAAATATCCTTAACAAAGTGCTGTGAGTCTGAAGGTCTGATATTAATCTAATGAATCATAATGATGATTGTTTTATAACAAATATATAAAACACTGGGCACATCTTCAGAAATAAGACTTATGAATGACACTTTAGTGATTATTTTCTACTTACAATACTATATTCCTATTTAAAACAATTTCTATTTAAAACAATAATATTCTCAAAGAAAATTCTTGAAATACAGATTTTTAGTTAATGTTATAGTTAGCTATCACTTTGACTTATTCCTTGGAACGTACTCATTTTCTTTAGGAAACAGGTTTATCTTTATGCTAGTATGATGAATTGCTTACTACCCTCTTTAAAAATTGTATTTTTCTAGAAGAAAAACCAGTGGAGTAAAGGAAAGGGATGGGGGGGGAGGGTTGGGGGGAGGAGGGCAGGTACTAGGAAATGAAATTGTTATTTGTAAGGGCAAATATGTACCAATGAATCCCACTATTTAATATTCAATCATAATGCACCAATTTAAAAAGTTTTCACTTGCTGGGTGTGGTGGCATACACCTATAATCCCAGTGGCTGGGGTGGCTGAGGCAGGAGGATCATAAATTCAAAGAAAGCCTTAGTGACTCAGTGAGACCCTGTCTCAAAAAGCAAAAAGGAGGCTGGGGATATAGCTCAGTTGGTAGAGTGCTTGCCTTGCATGTACAAGGCCCTGGGTTAGATCCCCAGCACATTTAAAAAAAAAAAAAAAAAAAAAAAAAAAGGCTGGGGATGTGGCTAGTGGTTAAGCACCCCTGGGTTCAATCCCTAGTACCAAAAAAAATTTTTCTGCTTTTCCAGAGAGAAGCCCACACTGCTGGGTTGAGAAGGCTATAGACATTAAGGCACAATGGCTGGCGGGTTGAAAGGAAGTCCCCAAGGTTGGGAGAAGCAGCAGAGCGTGGAAGGTGCTTTGAGCTTCCAGGACAGGGCAGGGTGGTAGCCTGGAGATTTCTGCATTTGCTGTCCCCCGGAAAGAGCCGCACCTCAAGGTGGGGGAGGCTGAGGGAGAGTGCAGGGCAGATATGCAGATGGGACCCATGGGACCTACATAGTAGTGGCAGGGAAGTTCCTCCTGGGGACACTGTGGACAGTGGCTTGGGTTGTGGTAAAGGTCTCACTTAAGGGCCCAGGAGTGCAGCTGCCTGTGACCTGCTACTGCCGCAGGCACTGGACCTGGTCTCTGGACGAGCTCTTTCCTTCCTTGGAGCTTCTATTACTGATTTATAATTCCTGGCAGGTTTCTTTAACCTGGCACTTAAATGAAAACAAAGGAATTAGCTGGCAAGAAGCAAAGCTAAAGTGAGGCTTAGCCATACCCAGATTTAATAAACGTGTAATTTAAGCATATAAGCGCAGCTAATCCCATACATTTGTATTTCACAGGTGTGGTCTAATTTCTACTGCCAATTTCCTCCTCTGATGGAATTAACAGCTTTCTAACAATTTTTTTCCTGTTCTTTAAAAAATGTGTTTCAATGGTTTATTATTTTGCTTGATCTTATTATTTTGAATTAATCATGGGTGTAAGTTCCCTATTTTTATTTTTTCAGTTTCCAGCTTGTTCAATGCCAATTTGTTGAACAATATTCATTAATTTGCTCCTTTCCTAAATCTTTTAACGAGGTCTACTTTGTATCCTCCTTCATTTATTCGTGTATGTATTTGGAGAAACGCATTTTCTTCTAAATAAAACCTTGCACTCATGAGTGTTGATGGGTGGAGTTTGTGTTTTAAGTAGGGTGTGATTAATGTTTGTGGACTTTCTCTGTGACTCCATTGCCATTGTGGGGAGTGGTCCTGCAGGGGTGTCAGGGAAGGCGTTTTGATTTTGGGATAACTTAGGCAAACATGGGAAGTATGGGAAGGAGCCTGGAGCAGCTCCAAACCACGAAGGAAAAACCAAACAGCCAGAGCTCAGGCAGCAAGGGCCCGGCAATCTGGGGCCTGCAGCCGCTAGGGCCCGTGGCGGCTTCAGTTGGACCCAGCTGGGCAGTGACGTCAAGCCTGCAGCTCTCTCTGCACTAGGGTTAAGTTCCTAAGAGAAGAAATCTGGCTGGCCCTGCTTGGGTCAGGTGTCGGCTTTGGAATGGAGAGAAGATACAATCTAGTGTCACAGACATGGCTGATGGACACTGCCCCTTGAGGGTCACGGCATGGAGAAGGCTGACCTGCACAGCCATTCCTGTTCACTGGCAGGGACAGTCACTTCCTAGCGAGGCCTTTGGGCAATGACTCAGTTCTCTCATCATGAAATGCTACCAGCACCTGCCTCAGGGTTCTGGTGAAGACGGAAGGAGTTCATATTTGTAAATAGAACAGTGCTGACACCTGAGGGCCTGAGCTTGCTCTTCTGATTTTATCAACATTTGGCCTATTGATCTGCTCTTTTTGTTTACTTGAACATTCTTCATGTAAATGCAGTTCTTTGGGGTGTGAGAGAGGTTCGTATACATTTTTAAAAGGTGGATTCTCATATTTTTCACCAAATTCTCTGAAACTGATAGGTCTATCTTATGAATGGTGCTGTTGGACTTCGCGACATTCTGTTGTTTATTTGATCTGCCATATGCCATATTCTGAAAACAGGGTTCCAAGGAATCCAGAGTCTCACTTATTTCTTCTTGGATATCTGTTGCCTGCCCAGTGATATTTTTGTTGCTGGTGCCTAATGTGTGTGCCTGACAAGCACTTGCCATGTGTTTTGTCAACTGAGTGTGTCACTCTCTCTATGTCCCCAGGTTTTCCTTTAAAGTTGGTTTTGTCTAAGATGGTGATTAAACTCCTGCCTTCCTTACATCTGCATGAGCGTTTATTTTAATCTGCCTCTTGTCTTTCACTGTGTCCTTGGACATAATTCAGAGTCCATCACATCCTGGATTTCATTTACAAATTCACTGGGTGCCTTTTCCTTTTAGAGGAGAATCTGGTCCATGGTGTGACTGTCACATGGCACTCTAGTTCACCATCGTGTGTTTTACTTGGTCAATAAGCTCTTCATGTAATCTAGATGTCACCTGACCTTGGTCCCTCTGTCCTTGTTGCTAGTTCTGCATTTGGGCTGTGCACTGCTGAACGCAGAATTCAGCCTGGCCTCGCACGTGCCCATGCGTGCGCACCCATGCACACACACACTCACGCACACACATGAACACACACAGGCACAGGCACACACCCCACTTTCCCCAACCACCCAACAAGACCACTGATGACCCATCTGTCCTCTCTGAGGACTGAGGAGGACACAAGAGGGAGGACAGGGCCCATCCCCCAGCACATTGCCATTTGCTCCCTTTTCCCAGGCAGGGCTGCTCCACCCTCTCAGAAGCCTGTGCCCCCGTGACTCACTTCTGGCCTCACCTTCTACCCTAAGCCCTGATCAAAGCCCTTCTCCAAGATCAATGTTTCTTGGAGTTTATTCTCCTTTGTCTCGTTATGTTTCTGTTATTAGATTTCACCTGTTACAAAATATGCTTTTACTTAATTCTTTTGAGGCGAGACCAAGAAATAATTCTTTAATCATCCTCTGAGTCTAAAGTCTTGCTTCCTGCAGTGTGGTTTATGGGTTAGGGGAGCATCTCAGGAGTCTGTTCAGCTCCTGGACCACACCCCAGAGGACAGAATCAGAATCCACATTTGAAGAAGACTGTCTAGTGAGATTACACATGTGAAAATTTAACAACACTTCCAAGTTCAAATATTTATTTATTTGCTTGCAGTTGTACACAATGTTTTGTTTGTTTTTTTTTTTTTTTGGTACTGGGGATTGGACTCAGGGGTGCTCGACCACTGGGCCACATCCCCAGACCTTTTTTTTATTTGTATTTTATTTAGAGACAGGGTCTCACTGAGTCACTAAGTGCCTCGCCATTGCTGAGGCTGGCTTTGAACTTGTGATCCTCTGGCCTCAGCCTCCCAAAGTGCTGGAATTACAGGCATGCGCCACCACGCCCGGCAACACTTCCAAGTTCAATAAGTTCAGTTCAGTGACAAATAGAATTTACTATATTGCTCCTTAAAACCTGGTCCTCCTCATCAAAACCCTTTCAGACAGCCTGCCTCCATCCCCAGCCACCTGCCCTTCAAGTCCAGCCAGTGTCCATGTTCTCTTGACTCTCTGTCCATTGACAACATACCAGTTCTGGTCCCATTGCCTCCCCTCCAATCCCACTATCCCTCCCCCCAAATTCCCAGGTCTCTTCTCATGGACTGCTGCCACATTGTCCTCCTCAGCCCATCCAACACAGCCTGCCCTTCTCCCCAAAGCACAAAACAGAGGAGTCTCCCCAAACTGCGAGTCCACCCACCTCTCTCTACCCAGAGCCCCCCACGCTCCCCGTTGCCTTCAGGATCAGATCCAGACTGTTCATGGGATTCAGGACCTTCTTACCAGAACCCTGCCCACCTGTGCGTCATGCCTTCCTGCTCTGCCACTGTCCCTAGATGCTAATCTCTTTTCTGTGCCTACAATTCCCTCTTTCTTTGCCTGGACCACTTCTCTCTACCCTTCACATTTCATTTCAGAGGCTCCCCCTCCAGAGGCTTTCCTTTCTTACTCCTTCCTCATCTTGTCTCCTCACGCAGCTTGAGTGGAAATTGATGGCACCTATTACCAGTGGCACCTGTTGCAGCCATTGGCTTGTGCATCTTACCTATAAGCCTGGGGGCAACCTCAGGCCAGGACTGTAAACATTTTTTCTTTTTCTTTTCTTTTCTTTCTTTCTTTTTCTTTTTTTTTTTTTTTTTTTTTGGTGCTGGGGATTGAACTCAGGGACACTTGACCACTGGGCCACATCCCCAGCCCTTTTTTTGAATTTTATTAGAGACAGAGTCTCATTGAGTTGCTAAGTGCCTCGCCATTGCTGAGGCTGGCTTTGAACTCGTGATCCTCCTGCCTCCGCCTCCCAAGTGCTGGGATTACACGCATGCGCCACTATACCCGGCTCAGGACTGTAAACTTAATCTCTGCTTCCCAGCTCCCAGAATGGACTGTGGCTTGTAGCAGGCGCTCCATAAATGGTTGTTGAAAAAAAATGAATGAATGAGATATGAATCTAGCCATTTGGGGATTTTTGAAAATGGTCTGAAGTTCCTTTTGAGGGACAATTGCTTTCATTGTCTTCTCTCTTATCTTTGTTAAGTCATTAATATGATTGCTTTTAAATCTTCTTGGTTCCTTTTTTTGTACTTTTATATATCATATTTTCTATTAAGACAAAAGATAATAATTTACGCCATCAAACTTTCCCCATTAGTCATCCTGACAAATTTATTATTCCTTTGAGTCTGTTTGAAATGCAAATTAAATTGTCCATTTTTAATGATCCCTGAAATGAATGATTTTCCATGGTAGCCCTTTCTGTTCTTGAGGACTTAACAATGTTGCTCTTCTGCTTTCAAATGGAGTAGCTTGACAGGCGAGCTGAACTGGGATGCTAATGCCTGGTCTTAAATTGCTCTGCAAATATCTTTCCTGATTTTTTTTTTTTTTTTTTAGTTGTAAAATTGAGACTTTCTTGTCTTCACATCTCTGAATGGTACCTACTTTACTCTGCTGCCTGCATTAACCTTTAAAAAAATATTGTTTAGTTATAGAACATAGTTACAGAACAGAGACAATCTGTTTACCTTGGCAGCAAATAAGCAAAAGTACTTAGGAATAAATTTAACCAGATGTTGCTTGTGAGGACTGAAATTCCATATGCTGCCTTGATGACCTTGAGCCCCACAGGGCCCCAGGGATTCAGCCATGTGTCCCCTGCACCCGTTCCCTGTAGCCCTCAAACACTCCCAGCCCCTGTGCCCAGTGGGAAAGCCTCCCTATCTTTATTCAGGCCAGCCAATCGAGCCACCTCCTGAGCCCCTACTGATCTGCTCTGCTTCCCTGTGTAACCCCCCGTGGGGCTCTGCATGGTGTCTGGTGTCTTCCTCCCCTGGGCTGGAAGCGTAGGTGACTAATAAACTGCCAGCCAGTGCATGTGCCCCGTGCCAGGTGTGCTCGGCTCTCACACACTGTGTGGGGTGGGGGCGCTGCCCTCACCAATGGGGAAAATAGGAGGTGAGTGGACAGGTGCAGAGCTTATAGATGAAACGTTTCAAATACTCTCAAAAGACATAAAATGTAGACTTGAATAAAAAGAAAAACATGGGGAGGGGGCTATGGCTCAGCGGTAGCGTGCTTGTTTCGCATATGTGAGGCCCTGGGTTCAATCCTCAGCACCACATAAATAAAATAAAGATATTGTGTCCACCTACAACTAAAAAAAATTTTAGAAAAAGAAAAAAAAAAAAAAAAAAAAAGAGACATCCTCTGTACTTGGATAGGATGACTCAACAGCTTGAAGTTGTCAATTATCTCAAATTTAATTGACAAATTTGATGAAATCCCACCCAGTAAGAATACCAACATGACGTTTTTTAAGAGTTAAACAATGTGATTCTAGAAGTCCTATGGAAAACAAGCGCACAAGAAGAGCCAGGAGAACACTGAAAAACAAACTTGGAAAGTGAATCTCAACTTAAACCTCATACCTTGTAAAAAAAATAAAAATAAAAATAAAACCAGGTGAAAATGGATCATAGACTTAAACATCAAGCCAAGATTCAAAAGTGAGGCAGTAAGCAACTCAGTGAGACCCTGTCTCTAAATAAAATACAAACTAGGGCTGGGGATGTGGCTCAGTGGTTGAGTGGCCCTGGAACCAAAACAACAAAACAAAACAGAACAGAACAGAACCCAAAGCCTTAGAATGTGAACGGCCAACTTACCTTTCACAACAAGCACTCCTTTCCATACTATGGCTTCATCAGTCTCAGATTGGTCGTTCACAGTGATGACATCTCAGTCTGCATGGCTCCATCTTTCTCACTGGTCACTCTTCCCTTCTAGAGACATTACTGGGGTTGTGGGTTTTTTTGGGGGGATTGTAGTTGGACACAATACCTTTATTCTCATTTATTTATTTTTATGTGGTGCTAAGGATCGAACCCAGTGCCTCCCACCTGCTAGGCGAGCGCTCCACCATTAAGCCCCAGCCCCATTTGGGTTCTTGTTTTTACACTTGCTCTGAGCCCTGTCCTCAAAGAGAACCTGTTCCTGCCTGCTGACGCAGGGAGCCTTCTGCAAGTTGAATGAACAAAATCAGGGTTGCTGCTTCCCTTTTTTTGCTGTCTGTATTCCTAACCTGTGAAACCAGCAACTCTCATTTTTAAGTCTTATATTGCAGAAAACTGAGGGAAAATGATTCAATTCCAATGTGGAAAAAGAATCTGAGTTTGTTTTATTTGCTTCAAAGATTGCCTTGGTTCTTAAGGACTCATGGGAAGAGAGAATCTGTCTGTAGATTTATTTTCAGCTTCTGGCTGTCTCCTTGGCCCAAGCACAGCAAAAGACACAGATATCTCACCAAACAGGAGACAGGGATGAATATGCAAATGAAAAGATATTCAACATCATTAGCCTGTAGGAAAATGCAAATTAAAACTGCAGTGAGCTATTACTACACACTCATTAGAATCACTAAAATACAAAACAGTGACAACACCAAATGCTGGTGAGGATGCAGAGAAACCTCGTCTTTCATACTTTGCTGCTGGTGGGAATGTAAAATGGCCCAGTTGCTCTGGAGAACAGTTTGATAATCCTAACAAAGCTAAACATGCATTTCTCCTTCTGTCCAGCTAGCCCTAGACTTCTTCCCCCCACAGAAAAATAAAAATCTGTTTCTACAAAACCCTGTGTATGGATGCCCAGAGCATCCTTCCTGGTTATAACCAATTGGAAATAACCCACGTGTCCTTCAGTGGCTGAATAGTTGAACGAACCCTCTTATGACCATACCATGGTATGTAACACTTAACAATAGAAAGAAACGAACACACAACCACGAACACCCAGATGGACTCAAAGGACATTATCTTTGGTGGAAAAAGAAGTCAACCTCAAAAGGTTCCCTTACTGTGTGAGTTCATGTATGTAACATTCTTGAAATGACAAAACTATAGAGATACTGTTGAGATGGAGTACAGAATGCTGATTGCCAGGAGTGAAGGGGGAGCTGAGGGGGGGACAGTGTTGACACAAAGAGCGGTGCAGGGCATTCCTCTGTGCTGAAGTAACAGCTCCTAGTCTCGGCTTGGCCCAGCTAGGGTGGGAGTACCCTACAGTCTCGACAGGTGACAAAATCACATGGACTACACAAACACATATACACGCACATAAATGAATTTTTATGGAATTAAATAAAGTCTAGTTGATAATAACGTACACACGTCAATTTCCAGAATTCTGCATTGTCCTATAGCTAGGAAGATAAGATGTCACCATTGGGAGAGGCTGGGTAAAGGGTGCCTCTGTTGGAAAAATTCCCATCCATGGGTGACACTAGACATGGCAATGAGGAAAAATATCATGAATGTGGCCAGAGGGTTGGAACTTGAAGGTGGGTGAGCCATCCCCAGAGATGGGCTAGGGCTGCTGTATGTGAGGAGGAGCCCCTCGGGGGCAAGAAGGGGATTGAGGGCTTTGGAAAAAAGAACACCAGACAAGAAGGTGGCCGAAGGCTGAAGCACATGAGGATTTCACTGAAGGGCTCAGAAGGGAATCAGGGGCTTCCTGGACCCTTTTGATCAGCATGGGCTCCTGTGCTGGCTGCACGGCTGCACTGGAAGAACGGCAGCTAGCAGGAAACCACGAAGGCAGCATTTGGATCCCAAGCTATAAGAACCCACAATTTTATTTTATTTTTGTGACCAGGGATTGAATCCAGGGGCACTTAAGCACTGAGCCACATCCCCAGCCCTTTTTAATGTTTTATTTTGAGACAGGGTCTCGCTAAGTTGCTTAGGACCAACTCTCCCTAAGTTGCTGAGGCTGGCTTTGAACTTGTGATCCTCCTGACTCAACTTCCCGCTGGGATTGCAGGCTTGCACACTGTGCCTGGCTAGGACCCATAAAAATTTTAAAAATTATGCTCCTTATTACCAAAAGCTTAACTGCATAACTTTGAAAGTAGTACTTTCAAAGACAAACCTATTGGGAACATGATTTATACTATAGAAATGTAGGTTCAAGCAAGAGCTGGGGAGTTCTAGCAGACCCAAGAATTAAGAAGAAAAATAGTTCTATAAGGCTGTTTTTTAAGCAAGTTCCTTTGCATTTTGTTTAGGTAGGCTAAGCTTACTATAAAACAACATTGAAATAGAAATATAAAGCAAGCTACGTATGCAATTTAAAATGTCTTAGTAAGTCACCCTTTAAAAAGTAAAAAGATGAAATTAATTTTAATAGTATTTTTATTGAAACCCGTATATCCCAAATCGTATCATTTTAACATGGGATCTTATTAATAAGATTATTAAAGAGATTCTTTTTTACATGCAAAGTCTTCTGAAGGCAGGTGCATGTTTTTTTTTTTGTTTTTGGTACTGGGGATTGAACTCAGGGTCACTAGACCACTGGGCCATATCCCCAGCCCTTTTTTGTATTTTATTAGAGACAGGGTCTCACTGAGTTGCTAAGTGATCACCATTGCCGAGGCTGGCTTTGAACTCATGATCCTCCTGCCCCAGCCTCCCAAGTGTTGGACAGGCATGTGCCACCGCGCCCGCCTGCAGGTGCATGTTTTACACTTGCAACACACCTGGACTCCTCGGCCATGTCCTGAGCTCCACGCCACATGTGCTGGTGGCTGCAGTCAGACATCAGCTTTAGAGCATCACCTCATGGGAGAGAACTTCCAAGGGCTCCATTCTTTGAAAACAGAGAGGAGCCATCCATCTCTCCACTCTTCAGCGCTCCCTCTGAGCAGGGATCATTTTTCACTCGCCCGTGTGCAAGCCAGCTTGGCTGCAGCTTGCACCCAGCTATTGAATCTCACTGAAATTAATCACAAGAAGGAGAAAAGCCGCTGTGTCTTTCAGATATCCTTGCCATGACTTCTCTGTCACTCACCTGGGAGAGGCGAGCAGGGAACAAAGTGCATCCTCTGTTGTCCCAGCCTCAGCGCTTGAAAGGCCCCAGGTGCTCCTACTGCCAGGCGTGTGGGGCACTGTGCCTTCCTTGGGAGCACCCTCTCCAGCAGGTTGCCATGATGGTACCCTCCCCAGTTGCTCTAGTTTGCTCGGACTGCTGGTGACTTATCAACCACAGAAACTCATTCCTCATGGTTCTGGAGGCCGGAAGTCTGGGACTGAGACACCAGCAGATTTGGTATGTGGTGAGGGTCTACTTCCTGCTTCATGTGACTTTTTTTTCAGGGGGTGGAGGCATCCTCACAAGGCAGAAGAGGTGATTTCTCTGATCTACTCTATAAGAGCACTAATGCCATCAATGGTGACTCTTCCCTTAGGACCTAATCATCTCCCAAAGGACCTGCCTCCAGATACCATCACTTTTGAGCTTAGGTTTTGATATAAATTTTGTGGAAGGTACCACCCCAGTCTAGATGCAGGACTCTGTTTATCCATCCCCAAATCGCCCCTTCAGAGCACTGTGCAGTGCTGTGTAAACTCCCATGTGTTTGTGTGCATCCCCATTTGGCTTGGAGGGCAGTCGCTGTGGTCTTTCCCAACTGCTGTCACCCCAGCACTTAGCTGGCACCTAGCTACTAGCACTAAGCAGCTGTCCCACAAATACTTGTTGAATATCCATCCTTCATACAGGGCCATGTTCAGTCACATTATGATGTTCTTCTTCAGGTCTGGTTTCAAATATCTCATTTAGATCTTTGCGGGAAGGCCAGCATCCGTTGTGTTATGGGCTCACCTGTTTTTGTTATGAGTAAAGCCTGCTCCTTAAAGGACTTCAATGAATGCAGACTGTGTAAAGCACTTCAGCTCCTAAGAACAGAGTCTGCTTTGGAGCATCCCATACCCCCACTCACTGCACATGGGAAAACGTGTGGAGCATGTGCATGTGTTTGTTCACATCTCCATCTGGCCACCAGCTGTGCTTGGCCTCACCTTTCACTTATGCAGACTGGACCTGACCATGGCTGCTGTCTCCACCATCTGGTCTACCACGACTCACATGGGCCATCTTTGTTTCCCGTCTGCCTCCTTCTGTTCTTTCAGAAGACTCTTCTTCACTGCCCCCCTCCATTGTGATCCTTCCAACACGCACGTCCAACTCCCGCGAAAACCCGTGACAGCTGCAGTCTCAGAATAAACTCCCAAGCCCTCACATGGTTTCAAGGCCACACACACCCTGATGCCCCATCTCACTGAGCATGGTGTCCTCAAGGGCCATGTGTGGTGTAGCATGGTCAGAATGCTTCCTTCTGAAGGCTGGGGTTTCTCTCCAATGTGTGTGTGAACACATTTGGTTTACCTGTTGACCTGTGGAGGGACACTGGGGTTGATTTTCCCTGTGGCTGTCATGAACAGCGCCACCATGAGCACAAATGTAGATACCTCTTCAAACCTCTGCTTTCTATTCTTTTGGTTATATACCCAGACATGGGATTGTTGGATTCTAAGGTAATTCTATGTTTAATTTTTTGTCTTTGTTTTTTTTTTAAATATTTATTTGTTTTAGTTGTACACAATGCCTTTATTTTTACATGGTGCTGAGGATTGAACCCAAGCTGTGCACGTGCTAGGCGAGCGCTCTACTGCTGAGCCACAACCCCAGCCCCTCTGTTTAATTTTGGAGAAGGGAACAGTGGGCGTTGAACTCAGAAGCATTCTACCTCTGAGCTATACATTCCCAGCCCTTCATAAAAATTTATGTTTTGAGACAAGGACTCAGTAAGTTGCTGAGGTTGGTCTCGAACTTTGATCCTTCTGCCTCAGCCTCCAGAGCAGCTGGGATTACAGGGGTGCACCACTGTACCCGGCTAGGTTAAATGTTTTCAGGAGCCACCATGCTGTGTTCCACAGCAGCAGCACTATTTTACATTCCCACCTGGAACTTTTCTTGATCTGCAGATCTGTACTTCCATCTCTTTCTAGAGGACGACAGCACTTGGGGCTCTGACCATGGTTCCCCACTACCACTCCTGCTATGCAACGCCTATGACTTCCGCTAATGCTACAACTACTGACGACGACTCATCTCTACAGGGGCCAGCTCTGTGCTGGGCACTGTTCTAAAAGCCTCACAGGCATTCATTCAGTCAGTCCTCACAACCAGCTGTGAGGTGGGTGCACTGCACGATCTTACCAGATGTGATGGGTTTTGTTGGTTATACCTGGGGATTAGACTCCAGCTTTTCCAGGGACTGACTGCAGCAGTCCCAGTAGTCTAAGTGTGGTCCTTGGACCAGGAACATCTGCACTACCTGAGAGTTAGAAATGCAGAAAGTCAGAGCCCTCCTGGAACTAGTGAATATGATCTGCACTTGAACAAGGCCTTGGGCAATTCCCCTGCAGGCTGCAGTTCAGTATTGGCCCAGGACAAGTCTCCCTAACCTCAGAGGTTCCCCCTGCAGAGCAGTTTCCCTTGGTGCGGTAGGAATGGTGCTTTGCTTGGCTCGGCATTCCTCCTATTCTTTTTTGCTTGCCTTCAGGAATAGCAAAGCCTGAAAAGGTGTAAACCATACTTTCCAGACTGCCTTGCGGTGGGGTTTCACTGGGACTGGCTTCCATTCCTGCGATGCCTGCGCACTAAGCCTGAACTGAGAGCGGGGACAGTGGTGTGGCCGTGGGGGCTGCAGCTCCATGCTGTGAACTCAGAGGGGCGCCCTCTGGAGACCCCAAGGCTGTGGTTTCCTTTCTTCCTCTTTCTAGCGTGCAGCAGTCACTGCAGTTGTTCTGTGGTAGTCTGGAAGTGGCCGAGCAGAGACAAGACTGAAGCTTTGGATGTGACCCCCACAATTTGGAAACAAAGAAGGGGAAGACCATCTCACAGCTCACCTATATCAGTCTACCAGAAATTGTGAGCAGAGCCCACATCTGGGGATCTTGGATAAAATCTCTTCTTGATCCTTGGGGCTGCTCCATGTGGGAAGGCTAGTTGACCTCTCAAGCGCAAAGTCCCCAAACTTCCAATCCAAAGCCTCTTTGATCTGCAGTTCGTAATCCAGGATCTGCCTCTTTCCAGAATAATGGAAATGAAAATGTTGATCACATTTAAGGGAAACTGCCATGCTCCCTCAGGGGGTCATGGATTGTCTTTTAGGCTGCAAAGAAAACCACCATATGCTTTAGAACACACAAGCTTTGACTATATCCAGAAATAATGGAGTGTTCTTGTTCCTACATTGTGTGGGAGCGGTAAATGCACTCAAATTGGAAACTAATGACCAAAGATATAATTTAACAAATCCAGTTATAAATCAAAATCATGTGATTTTATCATAAAAGGCTATGATTTTCTTCAGAGGCATATTCCAAATTTCTAATAATGTCAAAAGTATTAACCATATGGTACACATACTACTTTGCAGAAATGTGTTAAGTACAACTTGGATTTTAGGGTAACATGTTATTTCCAAAATTCTCTAATATTTATCACCAATGACTTGTTTAAATTCACTAGTTACTATTTTGGTTTTAAAACTCTCACAGTTTGTCCAAATTCTTCCTACCTCTTTGCTTCACCGTGTTGTTCGGGGCCATAATTCTGATGGGAATGTGTACAACCTGGGATCTAAACATTGCCTTAAAAATAATGCTAGATAATTAAGCAGCAGTTAATTCTTTCCCATGTATTAATGAAGGTCAAATAATTAGTTGCCATTTATTAAGACACTGAGTGAACAGAAAGGATGTTTTAAAAATCCTCCTGCTTGAAAGTACTGGAGGACCAAAAGAGATAATGCAAACATACAACTAATTAACCCAGAGGAGCACTGTCTGAGAATCACCTGCTCTCTTTTGCCTGAATATTCTAATTATTCGTGATAACCTGCATTTCTTTTTTTTTAATATTTTTTATTTATTTGCTTTAGTTGTACACAATGTGTTTTTTATTCAATGCATTTTATTTGTACGTGGTGCTGAGGATCGAACCCGGGTCGCCCACGTGCTAGGCGAGCGCTCCACCGCTGAGCCACAATCCCAGCCCCCATAACCTGCATTTCTTGCCTCTTTGTTTTCTGAGAGTTGAAGGGAAGGCCAAAAGTACAATCTTACCAGCAGTGGAAAATGGCGGACACATTATAGCTTACCTGACAACTTAGGGCGTTTGTGTGTGTGTGTGTGTGTGTGTGTGTGTGTGTGTGAGAGAGAGAGAGAGAGAGAGAGAGAGAGAGAGAGAGAGAGAGAGAATGAATGAATGCTGGGGTTGGAACACAGGGTAAGCCCAGGTTTTCAACCACTGAGAATTCCCCAGCCTCAGGCGCTTCTGATATTACTGGTGTACTTAAAAACAGCTTTAACACAGGCTAGTATTCCCTCTTGTCCCCTCAATAATTTTAAGTTATTGTTCTCTTAAGTTTTTAAAGCAGTCATGCTCCTCTACTGCCCTCTCAAGGTCCACATTTTTCTCCAGAGGCACATTTTTAAATAACCAAAAATACCAGCCAAATGTAATCTAAAACCATGCATAAGCTGCTAACAGTGCAAACTACTGATAAGTCTGTATTATTAAAAAGCAGTAATATTCTTTCCCACTTACTTATTTGTATGGGTTGGCTACTTACTTCCCAACAGTGCAACTCAGGGATGATGAATCCTTAAAATGTGTAACTAAGATCACATTTCTGCATACATTTCAAGGTAAAAGGGCAAAATATTTTTTCATATACAATGTTATTAGATTTTAAGATATTATAAATCCTATCATGTTTGTTGTTTTATAATGTCCACCATTATATCTACTAAATTTCTATTATAAAATGAAAGAATTCTCCAGGCAATATAAAATGTCCACTTGCAGATAATGTAAAACTTTTTTTTTTTTTTTTTTTTAAAGAAAATGATGTGAAGTAGGTAGAGAAAGGCCCACCATGGCTACCTACAGATGACTGTCTGCAGGGGGGATCGGACGTGCATTTAGAAAAGGTACTCCACACCAACCTTTCTACTTCTTACTCACTAGAAAAGCGGGGCATACCTACTCTGCAGGGCTGCTGTGAGATTTCAGTGAGGCAGGAAAGCAGAAGGCCTGGCAAGAAGTGGGCACGTGACGGAGCTGGCTCTCTCCCCGCCTGCATGATTTTGGCCACACTCTCAGAGAAACTATACGTCATTTATATTATAATAAAAACGTCAATTTGCTGGTATTTGTGATAATTTTACTTTTGATTCTTGCACAATTGTACACATTTAGAGGTGCAAAGTGATATAATGATCAAATTAGGGTGACTGCCACTTCCATCACCTTGAACATCATTTATTATTTCTTTGTGGTGAGGACATTCAAAATCTTCTCTTCTAGCTATCTTGAAATACACATTATTGTTGATTACAGTCACCCCACCATGCAAGATAACACCAGAACATCTATCTCACTTTAACATCGTACCCTTCTCCCTGCTATACCCTCCCTATCTTCTGATAACCACCATTCCACTCTCAACGTTTTTTTTTTTTTTTTTTTTTTGGTACCTGGAATTGAACTCAGAGACAACCATTGGGCCACATCCCTAGCCCTTTTTTGTATTTTATTAGACACAGGGTTTCACTGAGTTGCTAAGTACCTCGCCATTGCTGAGGCTGGCTTTGAACTCACAATCCTCTTGCCTCAGCCTTCCAAGCGCTGGGATTACAGGCATGCACCACCGCGCCTGGCTCACTCTCAACTTCTATGAGATCAACTTTTTTTAGATCCTACATACTGGAGAGATCAAGTGGTATTTTTCTTTCTATGGCTGGCTTATTTCACTTATGTCCACAAAGGTTCGTAATGTTACAATTGACAGGATTTCATCCCTTTTGATGGCTTAATAGTATTCTATGGTATATGTGTTCACAAATGCACGTAAGTATTTACACCATATGTACTAACATACACTTTCTTTATCCATTCATCCACTGATGGACCCTTTGGTTGATTCCATCTCTCAACCTGGGAGAAGTGCTGCAATGAACATGGGAGTGCAGATGTATCCTTGACATATTTGATTTCATTTGCTTTGGAAATGCTGGATCATATGATAATTCTATGAAATAAATTTCATTTTATCTGTAATAGGGATTGAACCCAGGGGCATTTAACCACTGAGCCACATCCCTGTCCCCTTTTAAAATTTTTTATTTTTGAGACAGTGTCTTGGTAAGTTGTTGAGGGCCTTTGCTAAATTGGTAAGGCTGGCCTTGAACTTGGAATCCTCCTGCCTCAGCCTCCAGAGTCACTGGGATTACAGGCATGCACCATCATGCCCGGCCTGTATAAAAAAATTTAAGGAACATCTATACTTTTTTCCATAATGGCTGTGCCAATCTACATTCCCTCCAAGGTTTTCTCCACATTCTCACCTATTCTGTAGATTTTTTCATAATAGTCATTGTGAGGCCAGATAGTATCTCCTGTTTTGATTTGCATTTCCAACAACTAGTGATGCTAGGCATTTGTTCTTATACTTCTTTGCTACTTGTTTGTCTTTTGGAAGTATACAGGTTTTTTGCCTCATTTAAAAATCAAGTTTCTTGGGCTGGGGTCGTAGCAGTGATACAGCACTTGCCTAGCATGTGAGGCACTGGGTTTGATCCTCAGGACCACATAAAAATGAGTAAGTAAAATGAAAGTATTGTGTCCATCTACTAAAATAAAATTTTTTTAAAAAATCAGGTTTCTTTTTTTTTTTTTTTTTCCTTAGGTATTTGAGATGTCAATACCGTATCAAATGTGTAGTCTGTAGGTTGTCCCCTTTGCTTACTTTGCTGTGTAGAAGCTTTTAGCTCTCAACAGAGCCATATTCATTTTTTACTTTGTGGTCTTATTTTAAAAAAGAAATCTTAGCTGGGCATAGTGATGCATGCCTGAAATCCCAGGGACTTGGGAGACTGAGGTGGGAGACCACAAGTTCAAGACAGACACTGTCTCAAAATAAAATAGAAAGGGCTGGGGATAAAGCTCAATGGTTGAGCTCCCTGGATTCAATCCCTGGTACCACAAAAAAACAAATCCCCCCAACACAAACTGCCATTTTCTTCTAGAAGTTTCTGTTTCATTGAAATGTTTAATCCATTTTAAGTTTATTTTTGTATATGATCAAAGATAGGGGTGTAATAATTTCTCTGCATATCCAGTCTTTCTGATACCATTTATTGAAAAGACTCCTTTTCCCAATGTGTGTTTTTGGCATCTCTACTGAATCAGTTGGCTGTGTGGATTTATTTCTGGGCTTTTAATTGTTCCATCTCTCTACATGTGTTTGTTTCAATGCCACTGCCATGTTGTTTTGATTACTACAGCTTTGTAGAGTTTTCTTCTGGGTGGGGGAGGTACTGGGGATTGAACCCAGGGATGCTTTACCATTGAGCTACATTTCCAGTTCTTTTTGAGACATATTCTCTAAAGTTACAGAGGCTGATCTCCAACTTGCAATTCTCCTGCCTCAGTCTCCAAAGTGGCTAAGAGGCATGAACCATCACACCCAGCTCATCAATGTTTTATAGTTGTAGAGGCCTTTATCTTCTTGGTTAAAATTTACTATTTTTTTTTTTTTGTGGGGGGGGGGCGTGGTAACTACTGTAAACAGGATTGTTGTCTTGGTTTCTGTCTCAACTAGTCACCACTAGTGTACAGAAATGCTGATTGTTGTGTGTTGATTTTGTATCCTTCAATGCTATTGAATTTATTAGTTGTAACAGGTTTTTGGTGGAATCTTTAGGATTTTTTTCCCCCTTAACATGTAAGATCATATTGTCAGCAAACAGGGTCAACTTCTTCCATTTCAATCTGGATGAATTTTCTTTCTCTTGCCTAACTGCTCTGGCTAGGACTTTCAGTATTGTTGAATGGAAGTGGTAAGAGTGGGCATTCCTGTCACTGACTTCAAAAAAGTATCTTAAAGAAAATTTATAATCATTACCACGAAAGAAAAACTGATCTTTATAAATAGAAATGTGAATTCACAATAGCTAAACTGGAACCAATCTAGATGACCTTCAATAGATGACTGGATAAAGAAAATGTGGTGTATATACACAATGGAGTATTACTTAGCAATAAAAGAGAATAAAATCATGGAATTCACAGGTAAATGCATGAAGTTGGAGAATGTAATGCTAAGTGAAGTTAGCCAATCCCAAAAAGTCAAATACCAAATGTTTTCTCTGATGTAAGAAGGCTTATTCACAGTGGGGTTGGGACAGGGAGCATAGGAGGATTAGAGGAACACTAGAATGGCTAATGAGAAGGGAGGGGGCAAAAGGGTGAAAAAAAAAAAAAAGGATAGAATGAGATGGATATCATTACCCTAAGTGCATGTATGAAGACACAAATGGTGTGAATATACTTTGTATACAACCAGAGATATGTAAAAATGTGCTCTATAAGTGTAATATGAAATGTAATGCATTTTCTCATTTCTAACAACTTAGAATAAAAAAAAAAGAGAAATGTGACACAAATGCTACAGAATGTTATTAAATTTTTAAGAATTCAGATAATTTATAAAAACACACACTCAAAAGATACGCTCCAAAATGAGAATGGAACTTTCTCATGCTGATTTAGTATTAAAAGAATATGCAGCCAATGCCACTTAGTTTAAGATGAAATGAAGCTGGGTGTGGTGGCTACGGTGGGAGGCTGAGGCAGGAGGATCACTTGAGTTCATGAGTTCAAGACCAGAGCAAGAGCTTGGTTTTACAATCAGCAATGATGAGAATGATGAGGCTCTTTTTAACATTTTGATAACCCAATCATAACAATTTATGTATTGTTATTTATTGGAAAGGGCAAAATATCTTTAAGCCTCTACTGTTAACAAGGTAGAATATTAAGAACTAAACGTTAGCCAAAATGATGTAACTTCTATAAAGTTCCCTGGAAGGATACATGAGAATTGAGAACATTTTTCTAGGGAAGATTTTCCAAAAAGTCCTCTTTATACAATTTAGTTATGCTAGAGTGTAATATAAACTTATTGCAAGGGCACCTCAAACAGGCCAATTAAAAAAATTTTTTTTAATGGTAGAGACATTTTAGAGGGGAAAAAAATATCATTGATTTCATAAGCCACAATGTCTGGTCAACCATCCAGGCTGGCTGGGTGGGTAGTTTCAAGAGCTAGCAACTTGACTCCTGGCCCTCAGAAACACACATTCCTTTTCACAAAAAATGCTAGTTTCCCTCCAGAAGGTTAAGAAGTACAAGCAAAAAGATTGTTTGGATCAAGTGTATGTGTGTCTTTCAGATAGGGTGGCTGAGAAACAGAGTTGGAAGAGACTTCTATTTTTAAAAATAATTCTTTGTTAGAACAGAGTGTATGTGGCCTAAGAATTTCTGCCTTATCTCAAAAAACACATACATATTTTGTCACATATGAAAACTAAAGGGATCCTGACTTCTGTTTATCCTGTCACACAATTTGAGGAGGAAATTTGTCAAGGGTTTCACCAATGCTCCAATTTGGTCAGTTTTTGGAACGTCTGAATGTTTGGGGGCCTGGGTGTTAAGTCATACAAATGGCTACTGCACTGTATTGCATGTGAGTCATTCTTCCACTTAATGTTTGGTACTGGGCATTGAACTCAGATGCACTCAACCACTGAGCCACATCCCCAGCTGTTTTGTATTTTATTTAAAATGAGACAGGGTCTCACTGAGTTGCTTAGCTCCTTGCTGTTGCTGAGATTGTCTTTGAACTCATGATCTCCCTGTCTCAGCCTCCTGAGCTGCTGGGATTATAGGTGGGCACCATTGCGCCCCGGCTCCACTTAATATTTACTGGAGTTCTCATCACACAAGTGGACTCATTTGCGAGGAACTGTTTAGAAGTGACAAAATCCTTCCAAACAGTTCACATGAGGAGTTGCTGCTGAGGGGCAGCATTGCAGCGGGCACAGGTACAGGAAAGGCACAGAGGCTCTCAGTACCACAGAGGGGAGAGGGAGAGGGAAAACGGCCCTAACCTGCAACCAGGCATTTTGGAAACTGCAGAAAGCCTGTTAAGTGTGGACCCCTTTATTAGTGGGGAACAAGTTGGGGCTACTGGGGACTTTGGGAGGGAAGGGCTTTAATAAACTGGAGATGGATGAGAGAGCATTTTAATTAGATCCCCGCTTGCCATTCCACCATTCTTGCAACCCTTTGCCAAATTACTTCTTGGAGTTCACCACTGCACTGGAGCTGGATACTGGCGGAAGGCAGGGTCCTCAGGGTGAGCGGTCCTTGGGGTGAATGAACACAGATCACACCTTAAGACACTGCCCCAAGCCCAGTTCCCCAGTCTCTTGAGGTTTGTGTTCCTGGAGGGCAGCAATGGGGACTCCCCTTTAGCACCCTAAACTGCATCTGTCACAGGCCTGGGATGTGAAACTGTTGCTATTAAAACAGTCACCACCTATTCTTTTCAAGAACTGATCGCAGTAACCATTTTCCTCCAGTATTAAGTGTCCTTGTTTGTATTGCTATTTCATATTTTCACTGTTTTCCAGTAGCCACAATATGTGAACTTTTGTCTTATGGCATTTCTATATTTGGTAACCTTTTCCTTAAGAACCAATTAAAGGCCGGGCACGGTGGTGCACGCCTATAATCCCAGCACTTGGGAGGCTGAGGCAAGAGGATCAAGTTCAAAGCCAGCCTCAGCAATGGCGAGGCACTTAGCAACTCAGTGAGACCCTATCTCTAACACACACACACACACACACACACACCAAAAAAAACCAAAAACAAACAAAAAACCCCAACCAATTAAAGAACAATAAAAATATTGATAGGCCATATTTTTCTTAAAATAGGCTGTATTAAAATCTTAATTTTTTCTTAAACTATAGAATAATAGAATTAGCTAATGCAGTAAGGGTCATTAACTGTTAGAATATTTTCACTTTCAATATTTCCTGGCCAAAGGGGATTTAATTCTTAAGATGTCATACCATATGTGTCAGTTGATACTAAAATTTTGAGGAAATACAGGAACATGAGATTAAGCAATAGAATACTGCTGGGACACACCTCCTTCCCCATTAGTTTCTAGGTATAGATGGAGTAACTTTAATTTGGGGGTCAAGGTCAACTTTCTAAATCTGACACATTCAATTCTTCACTGTCAACCCTATTATAATTAGAAAGGAACTAGCTTGCAGCGATACTTACCCTTGAACGGATCCACAGGTGGGAGGACTACTTTTCTGGCCTTCTCCTCGTCTGGCAGAGTTCTTCCTCCAAGACAGCGCAGCCTCCGCACCAGTCTTGAATGAGACCCTCTGGCAACCCTGATGGTGGGAGGCAAGGCTGGAGAGAATGTCCACCAGGGCTGCCTTCTCTCTGTGACTAGGAGTGCTTGTTTGCCTCTGATGCGGTTTCCTATAATCTCTAAATTGGGGCCACTGGATGCACATTTTTAAAACAAAATATCTATTTTTTATCTGTAGTTGGACATAATACCTTTAGTTTTATTTATTTTTACATGGTGCCTTGCACATGCTAAGTGAGCACTCGACCACTGAGCCACAACCCCAGGCCTGGATGCGCATCTTAATGGCAGTTGTAAGTAGATGAGTGTGATCTTTCCCCATCTTTGTACTACACACTCAGTACATGCTCTATTTTGCCTTTATTTATGAAACTGTGTCCTCCATTAGCACAGACCAAGTATCTACCTTAGCATTTCACTGGGCAAATCAAACACAGGTCTGATCAATAGTGTAATGTCACTTACTGGTTACTAATTACTTCCATTTTCCGTGCAGTACACTTATCTGACAGATGTTAGGCCAGTTTACTTCCATCTATTCCAACACATGTACACATAATAGCAAATCTACACTGCTAGATGAGTCACATGTAATGATTTAGGCCTTACAACATCCCCAGGGGGCAACTGTTACCTTTGCTTTACACAGAGCTTAGTGGGTCCTGAGGTGGTAGGCAGCAGGGGTGGGGAGCACACACAGTTGGCCAGGCATGCCAGCTCTCCTTTCTGGTATATATAGTGACACCTCACCCTACCCAAGTGCCAAGTTCATGTCAGTATGGGACATAACTCCTGTTGACCCAGAGTTTAGTGTATAGAACCATTAAGTCCAAGTGAGCAGATACACAAGCCCACCATTTTTTTAATTTTTTAGCCCATTTTTGTAAAAATTTTACTAAGAACAGCCTCACCCAATTGTTCACAATCATTTATGGTGGCTACTTTAATGCTACAATGGCAAAGTTAGGTAGTTGCAACAGATCTTGTGGCCTGCAAATCCTAAAATATGTATACTATTTAGTTTTCACAGAACAAGTGAGCTAATCCATAGTCTTAACCATGAAATATTATAATCTTTTAAAGTATATTTTAAGCTCACAGGATCAAGTTGTTAGACTGCAATTAAAAACTTTTTCAAGCTGGGTGTGGTAGCACACGCCTGTAATACCAGTACTTGGGACACTGAGGCACTTAGCAACTCAGTGAGACCCTGTCTCTAAATAAAGTACAAAAAGGGCTGGGGATGTGGCCCAATGGTTGAGTGCCCCTGAGTTCAATCCCCAGTACCAAACAAACAAACAAACAAACAAACAAACTTTTCAAGTAAATACGAAAGCATGGGGAAAAAAACAAACAAAAAAACACCTTTGCTAACTAGCTATCTGTGGGGAACTGTGGAAAATTGAAGGACCACACTTGTGGAGGAATTTTACTCTTTGAAAAAAACAAATTCTGTGGTGTTTAAAACATCATTTTGTACCATTTATCGGGTTCATTATTTAGAAGTGAAAAATTATGCTGTTACCTCCCAAATGTTTGCACTTATCCATTAATATGCCCATAATAAATATGTAGAAATATAAGTCCAAATATCACGTGGCATACACTGTCAGGATTATAGCTGTGTGTGATTAAAGGGAGTGAGTCCAATTCAGGATGGATTCAGAGTTAACCTCTGTCCTAATTATGTGCTTCCCTTTGGAAGTTCCCAATGCTAGAAATAAAAACCCAAACTTATTCCTAAATTGGATATGTGTACTTGCAGCTAATTAACTTTGTTTTAAAATAGTAGTGTTACCTATACTTTCGGGATCAAGAAGGATAATCAGCTTAGGAAAATGAAACATGGTAGGTTTTAGCTATTACTCCTTTTTATGACAAAGAGTGATAAAGAGAACTCTGAAAAATAAGACCAGACAGAGACACCACCAATACTCCTAGGCAGAAGCAGGGCTAATTAAGCAAAATATTTAGCTAGCTCCTTAGCCTTTCAGATCACCATTCTTAACTCCACACAGGCAATCATTCAAGATGATTAAATCATAAAATACAATGTTTACCAGGCTGTAAACATGCAAACCCCCTATTTATTGAGACCACGTGCATCAAGAATGTTTATTCTTATGGATTTACTGATAATTCTATTAACTCAGATCACAACTCCAATGTTATGAAAAAAGTGCCCCCTGTTATAGGAGTGATCAATTACCTTAAAAGACAATTTTACTTTAAATTTACAGCATAAAAAAAAATACTCCAAATTGAATTATGCTAAAAGTTTCTAACACTTGTGCGTGTAACTTAATTCTTTTGTTACAAAATTTCCAAAAATTTAAGAGCCACACACATTTCCCCCCCTCAGAAATGGTTCAGATTCATAAACAATACAGCATTACTTGCTGATATACAGGGCCACTAAATGTGGTACACAAAAGAAAAAAATTTTTCATCTTGCATAGAGAATGAGGAGGTATCAAAAAGGTTTCTCAGTTTAATGTCAAAGAATTGTTAGTTCACAGAATATCATCTTAAAGTTAGTCCTGAGCTCTGGGTTTCAGGATCACATGGCATTAGCAACCTTTAATGCCAACCATTCTTATGAACTTGATTCTATTTCAATCACTCCTTTGCTATTGCACTTTTATCAAAAAGGATACAGTCAATCTATACTTGGCAGATGCACCCATTTGAGCTTTTCTTGTAGGAATTTTAGATCCTAATTACCACAGGTACATCTTCGAATAACCTGTCACTGCTTAACTGGAAGTAGGTTCTTGTTCCCAAAGTACTTAGCATGGTGTTCTGCAAACACAAGGTTCTCCATAAAACCCACACACCTTCTGACCGTACTGCCACTGGTTTTCCAATTGGTTTTTACTTCAATTCCCATTTTTCTCCCACAGGAATACAGGATATGAAGGTAGGTCTAAATATCAGCACACACCTTACAAGAGTCCCAAAGGTACCACCCATGCAAAGCAATGACTATGCTGGTGGAATTATGCAATGTTGTTCTGCCAAATACCAAAGCTTTGAGACTAATAGCATTGTGCTGCAAACTGAAAGCATATTTGAAGGGGATTTACTAACAAGTGAACCACCTAAATATAGTCCATTCTCTTCTCCATTGGATTTCAGATTTAGTTTTAATAAAGTACTGCAAATCATTTAAAGAAAAAAACTTTAATTTAAAATTCTGATCTATGCATAAAATTCATTTTTATATCACGGTTAAATTTAGTACAAACTATAAAAATGTTAACACTGAAGTTTTCAACAGAAATCTATTCAGATCCCTTAGAAAAATTACTTAAAGAAACAACAGCAAGTCATTTACTGCTATAAGGTTAATACATAAAGAAAAAAAACATTCACACATTTTACTGAAATTTTCAGTAAATCATTTTAGCCATAATACTTATCGTAAAAGTTCAAAAGTTGTGTGTGGCTCTACAGCAATTATAATTTGTAACGAAACACTCGGCCAAATATCTCTGATCTAACCATAACAATCCAAGCTCAAAAAAAAACTAGTGGTTAAAATTTGCAACCTTAAGAAGGATACCAACTGTGAATGGAATAGGTGTATCATAACTTAGCTTAAAATTAATGTGGAAGACAGTAAAAACTAGATGCTTTTAAGGTTGAATTGCACAAGGAAAATATTAGGGGGGAAAAACCATTCAGAGCCATAGCTATTACTTTAAAAAAATATTAGATCATTCTTATATTAAAAACACTAAAATGAATCAAAGCCAGACAGTACTGAATTTTTACACAAGCTTCTTTTGTATTTCAATGTTGTTTATTGAGGAGTGAATGAGAGACTACTGCCAGACATGCCAACGACACTTCACATTCAAGGGCTGGAAGCTGAAAAGCCTCCCAACTGAGTTCCCTGGTATAAGCCTTTTGGGAAAAAGAACCAAAACTGACAATCAAATGTGACAGCCTCACACGTGTTGTTTGTTGTCAGGTTTTTGTTTCCAACTTTTGCATCTACTGCTTTTGCTGGGGTGAAGGCTTCCTTTTACCCCACAAAAAAGACTCCACTCCAATTAATAAAATGAACACTAAATGTCTAGCAATTTGTTTTAACACACACCTACGCTGAGTAACTGATCTTAAAGCTGTTTTTCCTTAAGTTTCTTATGTCTAATGAGAAAAAAGTTAATTTTATTTCCCTTTCCCTTCACATGGGTGGGATACACCAATAGAAAAATACTCTTCAGTGCTACTGCAGGGCTTACGGGGACTCCTTCAGTGGTCTGCTAGAAATCCACTGCAACGCCACTCCACACACAGGGCTGCTCTTCCTGCTTGTGGATCTCCAGAAGAATGGCCTACACACAACACTACCGCTCTCTTGCTCAAAAACAAAACAAAGAAACCTAAACAAAAGGGTAAACGTTTATTTGGAGTTAGTTTTCTGGTGGGTGATATTAAGGCCCTTCAAGCAGAGTTCAGGAGCTCCTGTATGGCTGCCTGCTGCTCGGGACTGAGCTGTGCTATGCATTCAGTCCACAATCCTCCAGAAGTCTAGGGAAAAAAACATGCGCACAGATTTAGATAAGGTGAAGCAATCATCTGGAAGGATTTTAATAGTCATTGTGTAGATACTGTAATAATGCCCAAACACCTTTTAGTATCTTAGTTTGAAGGAAATTACTGTAAAAGCAATAAATCTATTCATTTCCTCAAAATTCATTTTGTTTACAGCAAGTTTTCATGTTTGCATTAATAAAGCTACACTAGCAGATGACACCTTAAAGTTACCTATACACCATAAGAATCCAGGAAGCAAAAATATTTTATTTTTTTTTTGGCATTTAACCACTTATTATTAAATCTTATCTATTTTACTTCTAGATAGGCAGAAAAGTATTATGTAATGAACATATGCTAAGCACCAACTGGAAGGCTTAAGTGTCAAGTTTAAGATGAAAAATTTAGTTCTAATTAAGTAATAGAACATACAGACAGATTATATTAAGTATATCCTTTTAAGGTTTGGAGACAGAGAATACAAACAATGAAATTTCTTTAAGTCATTAAATTTCTTGTTTTCTTCTAATAC
Organism: Tamias sibiricus; assembly: GCA_025594165.1. Taxonomy (NCBI): domain Eukaryota; kingdom Metazoa; phylum Chordata; class Mammalia; order Rodentia; family Sciuridae; genus Tamias; species Tamias sibiricus. The sequence continues at coordinate 85,226,115 of CM046663.1, read as the reverse complement.
GGAATATGAAAACAACAACCACACCACCCCAAACAAAAACAAACAAAACTAGAGGAGGTTTAACTTCCCCTTTCCCAATTCAACCAAACCTGCTTACCTGTACTTGGCGAACTACATTAGCCAAACGTTTGGCACAAGGATCTTCATGTTTAATGGCCTCATGCATTTCTCCTTCGGCAATTATACTGAATATTTTGGGCAGATTGGTATTGTTTGGGCCAAGAACGATTGGGTGATTACTGACAAAAGAAAATTAAAAAGCCTTTATAATAAATGAAAATTTTTAAGTAGAAATCACTCAAGCTCTCACACCGTACTATACCCTCACCTACATAATGACTATGTGTTCAAATAAAATCAACTGCCTTTAAAACTCAACAGGAAGGAAACCAAATAATTTCATGTTAGATCTTCAGTTTCTTCTCATGTAACCCAAGAAAAATACTTCTCAGCAGTGTGTTAAGGGCCAAACAGAATGTGCCTTATAAATAGTTTGCCAGAGTTAAAAAAACAAACACAAAACCCCCTCACAAGATATTAGCTGAGTGCGGTGGCGCATGCCTATAATCCCAGCAGCTCAGGAGGCTGAGGCAGGAGGATTTTGAGTTCAAAGCCAGCCTCAGCAATAGCAAGGCGCTAAGCAAATCCGTGAGACCCTGTCTCTAAATACAAAATAAGGCTGGGATGTGGCTGAGTCCCCTTGAGTTCAATCCCCAGCATTAAAAGGGGGGGGGGGGGGCGGGCGCGGTGGCGCATGCCTGTAATCCCAGCACTTAGGAGGCTGAGGCAGGAGGATCGTGAGTTCAAAGCCAACCTCAGCAATAGCGAGGCACTTAGCAACTCAGTGAGACCCTGTCTCTAATAAAATACAAAAAAGGGCTGGGGATGTGGCCCAGTGGTCGATTGTCCCCAAGTTCAATCCTGGTACAAAAAAAAAAAAAAAAAAAAAAGGGGGGGGGGTGGTGGGTTTAAGCAGGGAAATAAGCTCTTGGCAGTTTTAATGGAAAGAAACATAATAGTGAATTTAAGTAGAATTTTTGTCTTTATTATTAAGAGAATTTCAGAGTAGTCAGTTCTAAGGAAATGATCAAATAGCCTGACTTAAAAACTGGTCGTTTTAGATGCAGGACTTAGCAAGGATGGTGAAGTCTATAGGGTGGCTACCACATTTCTCTCACTGAAGTTCTCAATGGGAACACTCACAGTATTTGTGTGAACCTGAACTTAAACAGGCTTAAAGGAATGTTGGTCTACTGGTACAAACTCCAGTGGTTGTACCCTTGGAATTTTTCACAAACTAAAAAAGCAGATATCAAAGATTACGGCTTTGATTTGAACATTTCTATAGCCTCCATGTTGTTGCAACTCTTAAGATATATTCAGGGGCATAAAATAGCATTGGTAACACTATAGCGCAGGGCTAGATCATGGTGGCCTGTCTGGAATACTTCTTTTAAACCATTGATTCTTGAATCCAGAGAAAAACACAAGAATCCTAGAAAATCAAATAATGGTACGAATAATGTATTTCAATCCTGATCTATAACAAATGTACACTAGATAACTTTCTTAAAACATTATTGTCTAAAGTTCCTAACTACTGAATTTAATTCCATAAAGGAACTAAAAAAATTTTCTTTTTAAATATTTATTTATTTGTTTTAGTTGTACACAATGCTTTTATTCTTTATGTGGTGCTGAGGATTGAACCCGGGCCATGCATGTACTAGGCGAGCGCTCTACTGCCGAGCCACATCCCAGCCCAAAGAACTCAAAATTTGATGGCATCATAAAGGCAAATTTTAACTGATATAGTTTCTTAGCATGACATATACAGATAATATTATTAAAAACCTATATAACTGGTCTGGGATTGTGGCTCAGTGGTAGAGCGCTCGCCTAGCACGTGCGCGGCCCGGGTTCGATTCTCAGCACCACGTCAAACTAAAACCACATTGTATACAACTAAAGCAAACAAACAAACAAACACAAACAAACCTATATAACTGATGGCTGTGCACAAACATTACGGGGTTAAAACTTAAAATCTGACCTTAGTGGGTGGAAAAAGCAAAGAAGCACTGTTCCGAAAAGGAAAATGAAACAAGGCCTGTCTGCTTTCTTACCTTTCGATCAAGTCACAGAGATAATTAAAAGTCTGAACGGCTTCTTCTTTATCTTCATGTAGTGGAAGCCAAGACAACCAGTGTGGAAGGACTTCTTCAACGTTTACACAGTCAGGCTTGAACTTCATAATTTTCCCTACGGCTGAGATGCAGTTCTCAGTAGCATTGACATTTTCTTTGGTCTTAGAATCTGCAGACTGAATAACTCTTACAAGCAGCGGTAGTGCTTCTAAAAGAAGCATTTTGGGGAAAAAAAAGAGATTGGTTATTTTCATGCAAATGAATATTTTTATCTTTGTTCCAGTTAAAGATTATGGTGAAGGGCTGGGGTTGTGGCTCTGTGGTAAAGTACTTGTCTAGCATGTGTGAAGCACTGGGTTCGATTCTCAGCACCGCATTTAAATAAATAAATAAAATCAAGGTCCATGAACAACTAATAAAAAAAAATATTATATATATATAAAAAGATTATGGTGAAAAAATGTAAAAGTAAAAGGACTTTGGTGTTCTTGGATTCACCATCACAGAACAGTAACAAGGGAGCATTGCCTCAGCAAGTATGGGGCACTAGCACTCGTAAAGACAAAGAGAATAGAAGCCTCTGGATTTACACTGTTTATCACCCAAGGGTACTTACGTTTTAAGAGTGACCTTCCTATGTTACCCAGGAAGTTTTAAAAGTCCTATGCTAAGGCTATGGTCCAAAATCTCAAATGCAATGTACCCTGGGAAGGCCAGGGTAGGGGAGGCTTTGGTTTCACTCCGATTCCATTTTAACTTCTTTGAGAATAAACACAATAAAAGGGAGAAGAGAATAAAGCAGAAATAGGCATATAATGTTTAGGGGTATGGTTAAGAGAATGAGCTAGAAATAAAAAGGATGGCTGGAATGAAATGTATGCAGTGCAATAAACAAAAAGTACCTGTACAAAAAGGGCGATAGTTATCTCCACCATACTGTGCCATGACTCCCAGGCCATATGCTGCTGCTTGCCTGACTTCCGGACTATTGTCACATACATACTGGAGCATTGGCCTTAAGAAATATTCTGCATACTTAAATGAGGCTGGACTACAATGTTCTATGACATCATCAAAGATGCACAATCCCCATTGTCTGTCTGGCCATGGTCTATGTGGACACTACAAAAGAGATGCCTTTTTAAGCCACAAATACAGGTATAAAGAATGCAAAGAAGTAAAATATTCACCTATATAGACTATGTGCTTACATGGATATACCTGATATAGGCAATAAACAAACAAACCTGTAACAACAACCGCTTTTTATGACTACTAATATTTAGAAGACAAAGATTTAATGAAGTTCAGGATAAAAAAAGACTCATATGATATGTGACAGAACTCCACAATCTGATACCATCATGTACTAGGAAGAAGTGACAGGAGCAGCAATGTATATAAACTTATTCTGTAAAAAAAAGACAAAGGCACATTGGTGTGTGCTTACAGTCCTGGCTAATCAGGAGACTGAGGCAGGGAGGATTGATTGTGCCCAGGAGTTCAAGGCCAGCATGAACAACATAGTGAGACTCCCATGTCCAAAACATAACAAAAAAGTTGAGCTGGGGGCCATGGCTGTGGCTGAGTGGTAGAGCACTCGTCTTGCATGTGTGAGGCCCTGGGTTCGATCCTCAGCACATTAAAAAAAAAAAAAAAAAAGTTAAAAAAGTTGAGCTGGGAATGGTGGCACATGCCTGTAACCCCAGTGGCTCAGAAGGCTGAGGCAGGAGGATCCCAAGTTCAAAGTTAGTGTCTCAGCAACTTAGTGAGACCCTGTCTCAAAATTAAAAAGATAAAAAGGATTGGATATGGGGGTCAATGTGCAGTTAGCCCTCTCCCACAAAAAAAATTGAGACAATCTTAAATTCATAGAACTGATTCAAAAATTTAATGTGCCTAAATCTTTGTAAATGTGCTCCAAACTTCTGAAGATAGCTGTTAATTTATATTATTTTTAAAAATTGAAGAAAACACAAGGCCATTATATAATGATATGTCAATGCAGTTCATCAATTGAAATACACATACTATTTTGGTGGGGAATGAATGGAAGCTATATATATATATGTGAAGGCAGAAGTGTATGGGAAATTTGAACTTTCCATTGAACAACAAACCCCAAACTTTTCTAAAATATAAAGCCTATAAAAACATTTAAAACTCAAGTATAAAGGCTCATTATCCGTAATTTCCAACTGCATATGAGAATCATAAATAAATTTGCTATGGTCCACTGAAGAAAAATAATCATTGTTTCCATTTGTTAACGGGCATATACATTTGAAATAATGAAAAATCACTTCTATGTCTTTAGAAGACATTATAATTGGCCTACGGATAACCTAATTAGCAATTTTCAAGAATACACATCAAGTGAGAAACTATATACAGCAATAAACTTCATAATAATTAGAAACATACAGTGGAAACTACATTTCTGAGACTCATTTTAACCTGAAGTATAAGGTTTTATATGTTACAATGGAAGAATTCCAGGTCAACTACCCAAAATAACTGTTAGAGAGGTAACACTTACAATTAGGTTGACAATTAATGGAAGGAACTGTTCAAACCATGGTAACACCTTTTCCTTGTAGCTGCTGAATATTGAGTGTAAAATATCTGACACTTTCGTCAGAATATAAACATCATTATCATCCTAAGAAGAAAACAACAGAAAACACACACTCAGATGGGTTAAAAAGTATTCTACCATCAATAATGACATTTATAAATATCTAAGAAATATAAAAAATAACACTTTCTTTTCCTGTCTTTAAGGGCACAACAAGAATCTAGAGACTGAAATAACCTTATTGGATGCCACTTCTCCTATCTATGGAATAAGAAAAGTGTGTGGCAAATACTGCATTTATTGTAAAAAAACTTTATTTGGGACACAGTTGAAAAATTATCTCATATACTATTTACTACTTTTTGGTTTTGGCAGAATGCTCCTCATTTTAGAGTGAGATGGTGGGGAACTGGCTGAGGTCTCACAGATAGGTGTAATGTGAACCTACTGGCATGGGGGAATAAGGCCACTTTTCACAGGTGCTGACCCTATAATAGTTGAAATATGTTTGATGGTGCAACATGGTAAGATGAGGAAGGAACTGAAGAACACAGTGAGGAAGGACCCAGACTGTGCATCAGTTTGGACATCATTTAACACTGGAGTTCGAGGACACACATCTTTAAAACGTCAAAAGCACCATCAAATACAATGATGCCCTGAGTAACATGTAAACAATATACCAAGTAAACTCCAAGGCATTTTGATATGCGAGGTATATTACAACAAAATGCACACAGTACCAAAAAGAAAAATCAGTTAATTTCAAATTATTTATTCTATAAATTACTAAATTAGTGTCAAATTCTTATACCAAAGATTACTGATAATTGCATCAGAATGACAAGATGAATTAGAAACTCAAGCATTTAAAAATCTTTCAAATGCAAATGATCATGTAAATAAAGTTCTGAAGGGAATAATTTACCTCATCTTGTAGTGACTCTTCAACCTGTTCATCATAGTCTTCATCTTGTCTTTTAACTAAAACACACCCAAATAAATGTTTTTAAATTATCACCAAAAGGGTCAAGGACTTCTTTCAGAAATAAAAGCACTGAAAACTTACCTTGCCGCAATTCTTGATTTTTAAAATGTTCTTCAAGTTTTGCTTTCAGTATACCTCCCAGTTCTTCAAAGTGTTCATTATTTAGGCATCCATCTCCCATTACTTCAATGCACTAATGAGGTTAAAGAAAAAGAGCAATCCGTAAGATCTAAAATCTTTTGGAGTCAAAAAGTTGGAACTCCATATTAAGAATCATACAGATGCCTAAGAAAAATGTACATAATTCAATATCCAGGGAGATCAATGATTAAATGTGTAAATACTTCTTGTGTATTTGTCATAATAATAGCATTTTAACTCATTGTTCCATTACACCAGATGCAGAACTTCTTTTATAAAAACTTAAATGCAGTATAATTATATAATTAGAATATAATATTAATAATATACTATATATCCAGATAAGATTTCCAGATATGATGATTTGAAGACCAACCTACTCAATTTAAAATGAGAAATTAGAAAATAATATTTAAAAAAAATCTTATTAGTTGTGTCAATTTTATTTATTTATTTTTATGTGGTGCTTAAAAATTTGAGTACTCTACCACTGAGACCCCCTGAACACTTGGTATCTTTTTACTCAATGGGTTACAAAGTATATAAGTACCATTCAGATCTTAGAATTTAGGATAATGATATCCATCTTTCAAAAAAAAATCTTTTATTTAGTTCCTCTGTAGTACCCCCTTCCAACAATGGAACACAATTCGGTACTTGGATTTTTGAGATTGACTAATTTCACTTTTATTTCCAACTTCATCCATTTACCTGCAAATGCCATTTTTTATGTGGTGCTGAGTAAAATTCCAATATATACCATATTTTCTTTATCCACCACTCATCTACTGAGGGGCAACCCAGTGGTTCCATAATCTCTATTGTGAATTTGTGCTGCTATAAACATTAGTGGCTGTGAGTATGCTGTTTTTTAAGTCTACCACTGGGAGTTCCATTCCCATTTTCCCTCTCCATACTGCTTTCCATAGCGTACAACCCCAATCTTAATACCTTTATTTTAAACATGTACTGCACATGTCTAGTGTGACAATCTTTAATTATACTAGGCAATGAGGATTCAAAGATGAAACAGAAGTAGTAAATTGGCTCCTAAGGAGCACAGTCCCTGTATATACAACCTATAAAGAGAGCATCGAGGAAAGTGTAAATGTGCCTTGGAAGGGGATTACATATGGAGGGAATAATAAGGGAATTCTTTGTGAACAAGAAATTCAGAACTTCAGTACTATGAATGAGGACAAAGTGAAGACATTTAAATAAAAAACTTGAAGCAAGCTATAGAGCTGTGCAGAGTCAGGGTGCCATTGAGTATGGGAAGGGAAGGAACTCAATAAATAGCAAGTTAAGGCAAGGGAGAATGGACTGGAGGAAAATAAAGAGACTTTTGAAGGAGACCCAGTGAGGCTATTCTCAATAGCACAGATGAGATGGGGTAATGGGAGTGTGTGTTGCAGGAAGGGGAGATGGAAATTCATAAGAATACCTAAGACAGGAGTTAGACAAGAACTGGAGATAATACCTAAACTTCTGTAGTTCAATTACTAGGTGTATGACGGCAGGAATTTATTAAGACTAGTAGTACAAGAGCATTTAGAATTTCTTCTGTTTCCAAAGAATGCATGTTTCCATGCCTTTGCCCAGATTACTCCCTGCACCTGCAATGCCCCTCCTCTCCAGGGCACATATACCATTTCTCCAGTGTCTGCTCCTAAGCAAACAAAAATAATGACAATACCAAAATATTTTTTAAAAAATTTTTTCAGCAAAAAATTTTAAAATGCACACCCTAATTTTCTCCTAAATTGTTTAGCAAGATTAATAAACAAACAACCTTACAAATATTCTTTAAGAGAAAAACATTCACCTTTGCAAAAGAATGCATTATTTCTGAGAGGACGTCAGAATCTGGTTCTGTGCCAATGGCCTTGATTAAAGCATCACACATGAAATGCCACATCTGGGTGAGGTACTCAGGACCCCGAACCCTTGCACACTCCAGGAGAAGAGGCATGGACTCCGCTGCTGCCACACGAACACGTTTTATTGTTAAGGAAATGTAATCACAAAGGAACTTCAAAAGAATGTCATTCTTCTTACTTAAGCCTTAGGTACTACTGTGTTAAGAGGAGTACTAGGCAACTTCTATTTATCTACAAGAACTTGTGTTAAATATAAAGTGTGTATAAAAATAGAAGTCTCCCTAGCCACGTGACACTCTGTCTTTCCTATTACCTATACAGGAGGGATGAATCCAGCGACAAGATAGGTGTCCTACTGCTCAAATATATCCCCAAGCACAATAAGAGCTGTAAAAGGATCTGTGATCTTAAGAACGTGAAAGCATTTCTCAACATGCACCTCTATCTAAAACTTCAGGTAATACATTTCTTCTAATAAATGTAACTGAAACTATGTCTCTATGAGAAAACCACTGAGGCACCTCTATGCTATACTAGCTTTGATGGTTTTCAATAGATTTAGTTGCCTTTTCTTATCTAATACCATTTATAAAATAAGGTCTTGATAACTTCCCCTTAAAAGCAATTCTGCTGCATCCCTATTATCACTGGAAGTCTGCTGGGCAAAAGGCATCTCCATACAGTACAGCACTGTTAGGACACTACAAGGAATGACTCCAAAGCCTGAGTCTGGGTCTGGGTTCTTTCTACCTCTCTGTTTGGCTGTGCTTAATTTTATCCAGCTATGGAATTAAGTGTTTATACTTATACACATTATGACTATTGCTAAATTGAGGGTGAAAACAATAATGTCCAGAGGTGCTATTCACATTTTCAATGTAGGGTCCTATTACAGAAAATTAACTGTCAATGGACCTTGAACTTATTAGGAAGGATTTTCTTTTCTTTAGAATATCAAAAGATATTTGGGAAAAGCAGCAACTATACATAATTGTAAATACTTGCTAAAAAATAAAAAATAATCCTTAAAGTCTTTAGGTAGACCATAGAAAACTGACAACTAGAGCACAGTTAACATTTTCTCTTATATGATTTGACACAAGGTAAACAAAGGTATATGCAGAGAACCAAGCTGATAAACTAAAACTATGGTTAAGACACAAATAATAATGGTGATTTATACCTGTTATCACAAAAATCTAATACCTGAAGAAGCTATACTTTTACAATCTAGATATGTTTTATATCCAACTATTGTGCAGGATATCATCATGGAAATAAAATTTCAGTAAAGGGACCATCAGTTTGACAACCTGTTCTGTATATTCCACAAAACCTTCTTTTAATTCTTTGGCGTAGCAAACCTGAAAAAAAATATTAGAAAAAGGTATAAAGATTCATGTTTTTTTTTTTTTTTTTTTTGTACTGGGGATTGAACCCGGGGGCACTTAACCCCTGGTCCACATCCCTAGTCCTTTCTACTATTTTGAGACAGGGTCTTCTAAGTTGCTCAGACTGGCTTTGAACTTGTGATCCTCCTGTCTCAGCCTTCCAAGCTGCTGGGATTACAGGCACCACAGTGCCCAGCAAGATTCATTTTGTTGTTTTTTTGGTGGAGCTGGTGATCAAACCTAGGGCCCTGTGCATACTCTCCCACTGAGCTACATCTCCATCCCAGTTTTTTACGTGTTGATAATATTTATTTAAAAAACAAAACAAAACCTAGCAAAACCATGAGGCCCCAAAATGTTGTGTCTTGACTAGGACTACATTTAAAGTTGTATATAGGACATAAAATTATTTGACTTCTAAGTAAAACGATATGAGTTTAAGCTTTATTTCTGTTCATTTATTAAAAAGATAGTTCCTTACATTGAGCACAAACAAGACAAAATTCCTCATTTCACAAAGCTTATACTCTAATCCCTTTGCATGAGCTATATTTAGGACATTAGCAATTAAGTAATTTTCATTCAGGTTGTTCACTGTTTTCTACTATTAGGAATATCATGAATAACAAAAGGTTTAAATCCACATGTTAAGACAAAAATCCAGAAGTAGAAATGTTGGTCAAAAAATATCTGCACTTTCTTTTTAAAGGAACATTTTCTTCAATCTTCAAAATTATTTCTTTACCAGATATTTATTAAAAGCACTGCTATGAAAAGTAGAGAGGATATAAATGAAGTAAAAATTATCTCATACCAACATCTGGCAAGCAGTTGATTTTTCTTCCAGTCCTGCCGTTTTAATACCAAAACTTTGCTGATCTCCAAGATTCACAAATTCCCAACCATCATCATCACTCATATTCTCCATGTCTTGGGCTATTAATAGGGAAGGCAACAAATGTTTATGAAAAATAATAGTAAAGGCAGAAATATTATAACTGATATGTCCTTGTGAAGACACTTACTATCTAAAAGGGCTACTTCAGGCTTAATTGAAGCTGTCTTCATTAAAGGCCCCATAACCACTGGAAGGTACTGTTGAAATTCTTTCCCAAGGATTTTGCACATTCTGGCCCATGCCGAGATCATGTAAGAGATCTAGGGAAAAAAATGAAAATTAAAACAGATTTTAAAGTAATAGGTAAATAGAATATAATAAAATCATTTCTCTATTTCATAGAGAATGTTTTATTGACATGTTCATGGCACTTTAATAAATGCAATTCCTAAGGTTACATATTAAAAAATGTTCTGAATCAATAATGAAATCCTGAACTCTCAACCCTGGGATGTAGGCAACAGCAGGCAAAGCTTATTTTTTCCTTCAAGAGGCAATTATAACTAGTTTTCTTAGTATCTGCATCATCTGAATAAAATTAAATGTCAACTCCTAGGCACAATTTTTTTTTTTTTTTTTTTTTGAGGCAGAAACACTATCTGATATGACTTTCTATCTTTACTCCCTGGCTCCTCATTCATTAGATATTAAAACCCAAGAAACAAAATATCTTGTTCTTTTAGTTGTTATAATTTATTCTATAAGCAGCTGGTTATAATTAAGACACCTCTGTGTTACCACTGTGTTTACATGCACTTACCTGTTACCCATGGAATGTGGTTCTAATTCATCACCCCTATAACACAGACAGCGACTCTCTATTTGTCTGCTTAAATTTACTGCATGGGCATAGGCACACTTTTCACTTCTTAAAAACAACAACAACAAAAAAAAAAAACCTTTTATTTGTTTGTTTATTTTTTATGTGGTGCTGGGGATCAAACCCAGTGCCTCACGCATGCTAGGCAAGTGCTCTACCACTGAGCCACAAACAAAGCCCACTTTCCACTTCCTATTAAATTTTTTCTTTAACTAATTAAAGTCCACTCATTCCATAAATGAATACTGGCTCTTTTCTACATGAGGTATTCTATGATCTGCTGATTCAAAGGTTAAGAGCCATAGTTCTTACTACCCTCCTTGCAGTTGACAGTTCCACCAATATTCCTAATGTTAGCAGTTTGTAAACTATCCTTCTAGCCATTTACCTCTGTATGCACAAAGATACAAGTATATTTATATACCACTTTACAAAGAAAACATAAAAACAGAACAAGCATTCTTTATAAAATGGTATTTTCTTCTTTAAGTATATGAAACAATTACATTGTGGCTGTGTAAAGTAAAAAAATAATTCAACAATTAATGAGTGCCTTATTACATATTTAGGCACCATGAATATCTTTAAAATTATGACAGACATCTATGATGTTGCTGTAAGTGTCATAGTGCCCATCACTGAAAATGAACAAATCAGAAAGTCTTATTTATAGAAGAGGAAAAACATGACTAGGACTTAGCCAGGCATATGTTTGTGGGGGCAGGGGTTTCATCTAAGTTAAAAGGAATATGTGTGTCTGCTCATGTGCAGAGAGAAGAGACTGCAGATTCTGAGAAGGTTAAGTTTCTGTAATTATCTATCCTAACAGGGGAGACAAGTCACCTAGCAGTCAAAGGGCTAAGAGACACTCAAATGGAGATAATTAGTAAGGGGTTGACAAGTGAACCTTGATCTGCAAGTGACAAGTATACAGCGGAAACCTGTAGCCATGACTGAATGACACTGCTTCCAGTAGAGTGAGAAGGTAAGAGCCTCGCACAGAGCCCAAGAGCAACAAACTTAAGAGTCAAAGGAAGCAGAAACAGGTCACAAGAGTAAGAAAATATGACTCCAGAAGAACAGAAACCAGTGCAAACAATCTCTAAAAATGTAACTCTAGAGAGCTATCATTTTCTTTTTTTGGGTACCAGGGATCATCCCCAGCCCTTTTTTTGTATTTTATTAGAGACAGGGTTTCACTGAGTTGCTAAGTGCCTCGCCATTGCTGAGGCTGGCTTTGAACTCGTGATCCTCCTGCCTCAGCCTCCCAAAGTGCTGGGATTACAGGCGTGCACCATTTTTTTAAAAGTACATGTTTAGCCGGGCGCAGTGGCGCACGCCTGTATCCCAGCACTTTGGGAGGCTGAGGCAGGAGGATCGCGAGTTCAAAGCCAGCCTCAGCAATGGCGAGGCACGCTCTTTTCTACATGAGGTATTCTATGATCTGCTGATTCAAAGGTTAAGAGCCATAGTTCTTACTACCCTCCTTGCAGTTGACAGTTCCACCAATATTCCTAATGTTAGCAGTTTGTAAACTATCCTTCTAGCCATTTACCTCTGTATGCACAAAGATACAAGTATATTTATATACCACTTTACAAAGAAAACATAAAAACAGAACAAGCATTCTTTATAAAATGGTATTTTCTTCTTTAAGTATATGAAACAATTACATTGTGGCTGTGTAAAATAAAAAATAATTCAACAATTAATGAGTGCCTTATTACATATTTAGGCACCATGAATATCTTTAAAATTATGACAGACATCTATGATGTTGCTGTAAGTGTCATAGTGCCCATCACTGAAAATGAACAAATCAGAAAGTCTTATTTATAGAAGAGGAAAAACATGACTAGGACTTAGCCAGGCATATGTTTGTGGGGGCAGGGGTTTCATCTAAGTTAAAAGGAATATGTGTGTCTGCTCATGTGCAGAGAGAAGAGACTGCAGATTCTGAGAAGGTTAAGTTTCTGTAATTATCTATCCTAACAGGGGAGACAAGTCACCTAGCAGTCAAAGGGCTAAGAGACACTCAAATGGAGATAATTAGTAAGGGGTTGACAAGTGAACCTTGATCTGCAAGTGACAAGTATACAGCGGAAACCTGTAGCCATGACTGAATGACACTGCTTCCAGTAGAGTGAGAAGGTAAGAGCCTCGCACAGAGCCCAAGAGCAACAAACTTAAGAGTCAAAGGAAGCAGAAACAGGTCACAAGAGTAAGAAAATATGACTCCAGAAGAACAGAAACCAGTGCAAACAATCTCTAAAAATGTAACTCTAGAGAGCTATCATTTTCTTTTTTTGGGTACCAGGGATCATCCCCAGCCCTTTTTTTGTATTTTATTAGAGACAGGGTTTCACTGAGTTGCTAAGTGCCTCGCCATTGCTGAGGCTGGCTTTGAACTCGTGATCCTCCTGCCTCCTCCCAAAGTGCTGGGATTACCGTGCACCAGCCCGGCTATCATTTTTTTAAAAGTACATGTTTAGCCGGGCGCAGTGGCGCACGCCTGTAATCCCAGCACTTTGGGAGGCTGAGGCAGGAGGATAGTTCAAAGGCCTCAGCAATGCGAGGCACTTAGTAACTCGACCCTGCTTCTAATAAAAATACAAAAAAGGGCTGGGGATGTGGCCCAGTGGTCAAGTGCCCCTTTTGGTACCAAAAAAAAAAAAAAAAAAAGTACATGTTTTACCTGTCTTGTCTATAACTCCTAACTGAATCAAGGCAAGGACAGTAATACTGCTTACCTGAGGGTCGTCATCTTCCATATCATTGAAATCTGTCTGAGTTTTCAACAATAGCTGCATCACATCTGAGGCATCCTGCATAAACTAAAGGAAAATACATTACAGGTATTTAACAGACCAGAGGGCCATTGTTTCTACCTAATTTTGTTATTTTTTTATGTAATAACAAAGAAAAAAAAAAACCCCAAAACAAAAACAAAATAAAACAACAACAAAAACTATCTTTTCTACATGGGTTATAACTCCAGAGATAAATGTTTTACTGAAAAAATTCATGCGCTTTCTAGAAAAAACATACTTTTTTCCTCAAGGACAAAGTAAACTGCAGTATTAAAAGATACTTCTAATGGCATCAAGCTTTGGTCTATTGCTCATGTATTTCAAACGGTAAAATTTAATTCTAATCCAGAAGGAAAATTCTGGATGGTTCCATAGAATTAACCCAAACCCATAAAGATTTTATTCTGTAAATGATTTCATGTAACTGGAGCAGTTCTGGCAATTTTCACTGTAAGACCAGGAAGTGGTGTTTCAAAGCTAGATATACATAGTGTAAAACATACAAATGTTTGACTGGTTTGAATGGTCCACACAGAATAAACATGAGGATGTTGAACTACACATGCCTTCCATGAGATACAATCTATGTTGGTAGAGAGGGCGGACAAATGTATAAGTGAGTTAAGAAAAATCCTTAATATTAGAAAAATGTAGGCAACCATTTATTTATATAGGAAATTGGAGTAATGTAAAAGGAAAGATAAAACAAAAACAACAAAAAAAAAACATTATCTATTCACCAGAAGGAAAAACACTCCAGTACTCTCAGCGTCTACCCCATTGCCAAATTATATGCAGTAAATTTAACATAATACAAATCACTTACTTTTTCCTTCCCAACAGCCAGACCAATGAGACTGATGCATTCAATAGTTTTTCCTCTCAAAAGTCTGAGTTCCTTTTGAACTGCATTCTCAACAATGTGCTTCAGTGATGGCATAAATAAATCATAGTAGGGGACAAACTTTTCTTCTGCAGTATCTGCAACTGATGCAATGGATGTCACAACTTGTTCCAAAACTAACTTGGTACCTTTCTGAATCAACTAGGAGAAGAAAAACACACAATATAAATGACTTAAATGAAAAACCAAAACCAATATAAGAAATTATTTAAATTTGCTACTTCCTTCCAGTTCTTGAAGGCTTCTCTGAAACAGCAAGCTGGGATCACCTCTCCAAAAAGCAAGAAGGAAATTATTGATTTTGGAGGAAATTTTTATAAAATAATTCATGTTGAACTATTTATGTGGCTTTTCTCTCCCTTCTGTTAACAAAGGACACCTTGGTTTTTGCTTTATTTGAAAAAAATCAGCTGGTTCTAGAGTCCTAACCTTGACTCCATTTCAATTTTTAGAACCCATATAGATTAATGCCTTATTGGTTCCTACTTATCTTTTCCTCACTGATTTCCACTACTTACTGTTATATTTAGCCCTGTCCTACTATGGCGTGGAGAAAATTACCGTTTGGGGAATTCCTTTATTTTCTAATCAAACACTCCCCCGGAGGACCCCACTAAAAAATTCTGGTGCCCTCTCTGGCACCCATTTCTCCTTCATGCTAAAGCTTAGGAAATAACACTATTCCCTGTACCAAAGGGAACCAGTGTGCTCTAGCCTCCTAGGCTGGCAACAATGCTTCCTGGGTAACTGCAGCAGAGCCCATGCTGTCATCTTG
Organism: Tamias sibiricus; assembly: GCA_025594165.1. NCBI lineage: Eukaryota > Metazoa > Chordata > Mammalia > Rodentia > Sciuridae > Tamias > Tamias sibiricus. Next base: position 85,210,783 of record CM046663.1, on the reverse strand, counting down.
CAAGTTTCTAAATAATTTCTGATTGGTAAATATCTGAGACCTAGCAACAGTTACAAAATTTCCTTCCTTTCCCTCACCAATAACAAGTATACTCTCAGTAGGGCACTTTCCTTTGTATTATCCTCTTCCATCTCATCTCAGCAAACTCCCATCCTTTAGTCTTTAAAAAAACCTGCATATTGGCCCTCTTGAGGAATGACAGGGAGACAGACTCTCTTTCACACTGTAGCCTCCTCTATCCAAACCCAATTGTGAAGTTGTATTGGACCCAACAATTTGTGATTTTACCAACCAAACTATCTGCCTTCAATCTGGGTCCACATCTGTCTTCATATACTTAGATATTCCTCTGAGCACTCTTAGTCTATTATTCACTGAACACTGAAAACTCAGGTCTGTTTGAAACTACTTTCTTTGTATTTTAATATATTCATTTCTCATTTTCCTCTTGTTTGACAGTGCTATGCAAACTGTAGTTTGTGAACTGTTTGTTACTGATCCATACTCAGTTTTGGAATTGAGGGTATCAGAAACTTTTATAACAATGTGCCAATAAGTTATCATATATTGAATCCTATAGTAAAAAGCACTTTTATTCTTTATGCCCTTAGTATTACTCATTTCATTTTTATAGCAAAAATCCATTTTCTTTCTATTTAACAACAAATTGGGCTCTTATCCTTGTTTTTCTTATCTGTGTCTTCTCTCACACCTGACATTGTGTACTCCTTCGCACACTGCTATACTAAAAGCATACCTATTTCAACATACATCTCTTACTTAGACTGTAATCACGAACTATCTACTTGGATAATAAGCCTTAGTTTAAAAATTCAAAATTATTTACAGAAAAAAGTATGTTATTTTCTATACAGTCTCAATTTCTGTCACTCTGTAGAACAGTTAACATATTTTTACTTGCTTCTTGTTATAGTTTGAATCTGGAATCTTCCCCAAAGGCTCACGTCTCTCTAATGCAGCAATGTTCAGAGGTGAGGCTATAGGAAAATGAATCATGAGAGCTCTGACCTCGTAAATGGACTAATCCATTGATGGATACATAATTTGAGGCATTATTAGGAGGCAATAAAAAGGGCCCTAGTTAGATGAAGCACATCACTTGGAGTATGTCCTTAAAGGATATATCATGCCCCTGGCCCCTTCCTTCACTTCCCTCTCTGCTCTCAAGCCACCATGAGGTAGATGAGCAGTTTTGCTCCACTGTGCCTGCTCTACCATGATCCTCTGCTCCATCACAGACCCACAGCAATGGAGTCAGCTGACCAGACTGAAACTGGGAGACAAAATAGACCTTTCTTCCTTGTAGCTGATTTTCTAGTATATTTTGTCACATCTGAGAATCATGTCTTCCCACTAATTTCCATCATTATCATCCATGCTCCCTGGATATAATGATGGTGTGATGACCTTGCTTTCAACCTTCCCCCCCTTTTATTTATGCCTTGCAACGTTACCATGCTCATTACCTACTATCTTGTTACCATTTGCTGAGCACAAAATAACAAAAAATGGTTCTTACAAATTTACATATAACAAGTTGAGAAATTCTTCTCCTTTGTTTTCAAGGCAACTCACACCACCAATTTTGCCTAATATTTAGGCTGTTTCACAGTAATACTGGCCTGTTCTCTGATTGAGCCTGAATTACTCTACTGAGAATAGTTTGGCTCTAACTTTCTATGCTGATAGTCATCTTACTGACATCCCTCTTTCTCCAGGTCTTACCCATTAAATCTAAATCTAAATTAATCTATAAGTAGACGGCTTTAAAGATCTTAAAATCTGCCAGGTGCAGTGGCATACACCTGTAATCCCAGCAGCTCTGGAGACTGAGGCAGAAGGATCACAAGTTTAAAGCTAGCCTCAGTAACTCTGTGATGCCCTAAGCAACTTAGCAAGACACTGTCTCAAAAAAAAAAAAAAAAAAAAAAAGAGCGGGGATGCGACTCAGTGATTAAATGCCCCTGGGTTTAATCCCTGGTACCCCACCCCCAATCTTAAAACTCACCTCTTGAAGTTTTAGTACCATAATCGAATGCAGATGTTTCACCAAATTATCTAAGTATGGAATAAGTAAAGACTTGGGACAATCTTCAGTAAAGTTTATGAGAGCAGCAGCTGCATGGGCCTGCACCCGCTGGTTGCCTTGGTCTTCCATGGTCTGGAGCAAAGCTGCAATCACCTGGGAAACGAAACCAAATAGGCATACAATTTAAAATGCCAATTCCTCTTTTTACAGTTTGACTGGAGTATTTGAGGACTTGTTAGTTACCTTTTCATGAAATTTCTTTTGGAAACCAGGTGCAAAATCTGTAGCCATCTGTCCTACAGCATTGCAGGCAGCATATCTTACTCTTGGATGCTGAAATATGTTCCCTTGTATTAGTAAGGGCAACAGGGTTCCATGTGAAACTACAGTTATGATTACAAATCAAATATTTACTGGTACTTACAGGATCTTGAAGGAAAAGCAAAACAAAATTTACTATCTCGTTTAGAATTCCTTCCATTTGCTGGTGGCACCCTTCGCCAATTGCAGATAAGGCCATCAATCCTGCATGCCGGTATTTCCAGTCAGCTACCAAAAAGAATTACATCCAAATGAATAGTAATTAGATACTGGAAACATCACTCTGGTAGTGGGAAGTATGCCAATAACATTCTTATTTGGAAAATAACAAAACATTTTACACATTAGAAAAATGGACAAAAAAAGTGCCAGACTGGACTATTTCATTTTTAAGAGTAGTTTTGTAACAGCACTTTATTCCAAAGGTTATAAAAACTTTTCCATTTTAAATTTTAAAAAAGTCAAGGAGAAAAGACACTCCTTTTAAGAATTTTTATTGGAAACTTATTTGTATTCTAATAGTAATAATGGCTAATAGAATATTAACTAAACAATGTTTATTTTACTGAATTCTCTATCCTATTTTAGTATAATTTCCCCCTCTCATTTCTAATATTTCGGCTTACTATGAAACAGTCATAATAAGCTATGTTCCTTCAAATCTTTGTGCAACAAAGATAAACAAAACACAGGTTATGGTCTGAGTACAGGGATGGTAACAATGGTTCTCAAACTGGGACCCAAACTCCTGGAATTCCCCAAAATCCTTTCTGGGATTGGGGTTGGGGGTAATTCATTAGGTCAAACTGACAAAAATTTGGCTAATCTATTTAAAAATATTTACAAAAATACAAGTCTTTTCCACCATTTTGATGATGGTGGTAGGGGGCTACAGACAGTCATTCTTCATAGTAATGTTATTTCTGCTAATATTTCTGTGATGAGCTTTTCATTTTTAAATGAATATTCACATGATAGTAACACAGTACGTATGTTTTCAATTACTCTATATAAGCCCCCCTTCTGGGTGTGTGGGGGGGGTACATGGGATTGAACTAAGGGGCACTGAGCCACATTCCCAGCCCTATTAGTATTTTTATTTAGAGACAGGGTCTGAGTTGCTTAGCGCCTCGCTGTTGCCTGCTAAACATACTTTCATGAGCTTTGGACATTAGAAATAAATGAGATCAGATTCAGATTGTCTGAATCAAATATGGATATCTTTCTAGATCAGTAAGTGCATGTTAGCCTTTCTTCTTTAATGTTCAGTATGTAAAGATTAGTACCAGATGTTCACATATTTTTTTCCTAAGATTATTATTCCTCAGTTGAGATATTTTGACTTAATAGTATATAGAATAAGCCGGGCACAGTGGTAACATGCCTATAATCCCAGCAGCTTAAGAGGCTGAGACAGGAGAATTGCAAGTTCAAAGCCAGCCTCAGCAACTCAGTGAGGCACTAAGCAACTCAGTAAGACCCTGTCTCTAAATAAGATAGAAAAGGGATGGGGGGTGTGGCTCAGTGATTAAGCACCCCTGGGTTAAATCCCTGGTACCAATAAATAAATAAATAAATAAATAAATAAATAAATAAATAGAATGTTGTAAAGAAAAAATGTTATGTAAATGATTTTTCCATAGCATTAGTTACTATATTATTCTCAAACTAGAAATATGTACAATCTTACCACTGTTAAAGCTTTTTGCACATATATTAAATAAATTCTAATTTCCAGTCTGGGTGTAGGGCAAGTATTAATTTCCCATTTTATAGTCAGAAAACTGAGGTACAGAAGATTTGTTAAAAGCCTTACATTTAGTGATCAACAAATTTTTATTAAGAGTTCACTGCCAGTGTGATAGTGCATGCCTATAATATCTAAGTGACTCAGGAGGCTGAGACAGGAGGACCCCAACTTCAAGGCCAGCCTGGGCAATTTACTAGGCAACCTAATGAGACCCTGCCTCAAAATGCAAAATAAAAGGGGCTGGGGATGTTGTAGAGTACTCTGGGTTTAATCTCCAGTATCCAGAAGAGTTCATTGGCACATATGAAAAGGGTCAGCTAGTGAGCTGTAATAGACAAATTCTTTTTTTTTTTTTTTAATATTTATTTATTTGCTTTAGTTGCACACAATGCAATGCATTTATGTTTACGTGGTGCTGAGGATTGAACCTGGGCCGCGCACGTGCTAGGTGAGCGCTCTACCACTGAGCCACAACCCCAGCCCTAGACAAATTCTTTCACATCAAATCACAACCACATTCGAAACAAATCCACTTGAATAACTGTGTCAATCAATAGAGAAACAGGAAGCTGTTTCTTCATCTTAAAAAAATGAAGCTGTTTCTTCATCTTAAAAAATGACAAGGCTGGGGCTGGGGATATAGCTCAGTTAGTAGAGTGCTTGCCTTGCATGCACAAAGCCCTGGGTTCAATCCCAGCCATTACCAGAGAGAGAGAGAGAGAGAGAGAGAGAGAGAGAGAGAGATATGAGAGAAGGCTTATTTCTAGCACAGGTCAAGCAAGCAACATATATCTTTTTTCCCCCCTTTCCCTATTTCTTTGGAAAAAGATGCTCTATAAGATGCGACTGGGGTAGAGACTACTTTCAAGACCCAGATACAGAGCCGGGCGCGGTGGCGCACGCCTGTAATCCCAGCACTTTGGGAGGCTGAGGCAGGAGGATGGCGAATTCAAAGCCAGCCTCAGCAATGGCAAGGCACTTAGCAACTCAGTGAGACCCTGTCTCTAAATAAAATACAAAAAAAGGTCTGGGGATGTGGCCCAGTGGTCAAGTGCCCCTGAGTTCAATCCCCGGTACCACAAAAAAAAAAAAAAAAAAAAAAAAAAAAAAAGACCCAGATACACATCTTTAAAAAAAGGCAATGGTTTTTGACCATGCCTTTTGGGGAATAAGAAAGAATCTTAAAGGATAAGAAAAACTAAGTGAAGAGCATAAGGGCTGGAATACTCAATCATTCAATTTCATTCGAAGGTGCTATTGTCACTGAATCTTACTAATTTAGGATTCCATACTGCTGAGGGTGTAGCTCAGAGGAAGAGAATATATTTAGCATACAGGAGACCTAGAATTCAGGTCAGCATCAATAATAGCACAACCTGTAGCATCATAAAAACAAAACAAAAAATACTCATAAAGGACAAGCCAGGACACTTCTGTAGAAGAATGTTGGCATTAGCATTACTTATAATCAACAAAACATCATTAATATTTGAAAGGTATTATCCAATGCTATGTGGCTGTTAAAAAACTGAGGCAGACTATTACAAGGTAACATGATAAAATGTTGAACAAAAACTTTAAAGTACTCTGTATATATTCACATTAAAAAAATTGCACATGTGCACAAATGAGATGAGAAGCCTCAGAGAACTGGTAACAATGGTCACTTTTGAATATGAAGTAAAGGACTCAAAATTTATACACTTTTTAGCCGGGCGCGGTGGCGCAAGCCTGTAATCCCAGCACTTTGGGAGGCTGAGGCAGGAGGATCGCGAGTTCAAAGCCAGCCTCAGCAATGGCGAGGCACTTAGCAACTCAGTGAGACCCTGTCTCTAATAAAATACAAAAAAGGGCTGGGGATGTGGCCCAGTGGTCAAGTGCCCCTGAGTTCAATCCCCCGGTACCACCAAAAAAAAAAAAAAAAAAAAAAAAAATAAAAAAATATATATATATATATATATATATATATATATATATACTTTTGTACTTTAGTTTTTGAAAAAATATCATGCACGTTAACTTTGCAATTAAAAACAACCCCACAAATTAAAATAAAACATACACTTATCTTTGGTATTGATAAAAACTACAGGTACAAGGGCTGACAATTAACAAAACACTTGTCACAGGAACATCAGTGGACTACAGGAAAGGCTTCTCTTTTGATTATACTAGATAAAATTTCTTTTAGTAAATAATACCGAATGAAGAAAGATTATATAAATCAAACATTTCATATTGCATAAACATTCAAATAATCTAAATACTTCTGACTACAGAGTTAACCATAAATTTCCTTCAGATTTTACATATTTTTTTTCTAAACACTAATGCCAATTTTGTGAAGAGAAAACTGAATAATAGTCTCAGTACAGAGAAAAATATTCTTTAACATATGACTGAATGTTCCCAAAAATGACTAAATAAAAATTTCATCAGTAGAATATGAGAATTAGGCTATATATTCCACAAATGCCATTTGCTAAGAGTTTAACATTAAGAAAGACACATTCTACTATGGTAGCATTTGAAGCAGATAGCTTACGGTTTTGAAGCATTTGCATAATGTGTTCCTTGATCATTGGCAGAACAAGCTTTCCACCAAGTCCACAAGCCATCCGGTCTAATGCACTCTCACCAGCAACTGCATTGCTAAACACACAAACAAAATAATGTAACTGAGACAAAAAAAATTTGTACTGTACATACTTCAAACTGGGACTGAGAAAGAATTCAAGCAGTCCTCTGCATGAGATATTAAAGTTGAGGGTTAGAAACCCTACAGCTGGGGGGGGGGGGGGGGGGGGGGGAAGGAGAGGAGAGGGGGTAGGATAAATAGAAACTTTGATCATGCTCTACCATGATACTTTAAAAAAGTCTTCTGTCTTGCTGGATGCAGTAGCACATGTGGCTTTGCAGGCAGAGGCAAGATTCCAAGCTCAAAGCCAGCCTCAATAATTTATGGAAGCTCTAAGCAGCTTAGTGAGACTCTGTCTCAAAAACACAAATAAATTAAAAGGGCTGGAGATGTGGCTCAGTGGTTAAGTGTTCCTGGGTTCAATCCCTAGTATCCCCTGAAAAATCCTCTGTCCGAATTTTTCTTTTTCAGAATTCAGAGGTAAATGTGGGAGGTTAATGAACCTTGTGTATATCCCTTCCTAGAGATATCTCCTTCAAACTCATCAGTCGACAAAACAGACAAGTGGTACTCAGAAATTACAGGATGTCCACTTCCCAGTATTAATTTATTACTCATCTTAAAAGGGATACAAAGTGCACTGCCAAAACTATGCATAGGTGAAACTGTTTTTCACTGAAAAGATCAGAGCATAGAAGCATTTTACATTTATTCTGCTCAGAGATGCCTAGATTAATAGTATTTTGTCATATGCATAATCTTTAACTGTTCTGTGAAGACAAAACTATAAGTATAAAGCTATAAAATCATCTTTACAATAGGATTTTAACCTAAATTTAAAAGTTTTTTTTTTATAGTTGTAGATGGACAGCATGCCTCTATTTTTTTATGTATGGTGCTGAGGATCGAACCCAGTACCTCACATGTGGGAGGCAAGTGCTCTGCCACTGCGCTCCAGCCCCAACCCTAGACCTAAAATTTTGATCTTGAAAATATATTTCTGACCTGCTTATTCACAGATAAGAAAATCTTATTCAACAAGTCCAGAAAAAAGTTTTGTAAACCTAATATAAGGCAAATTAGAGGACAGGTAGCAGCATGTTATGGTAATTGAACCAGAAAAGGAAAATATTTAACCTGTCTTCTCTTCACCCCAGTGAAGGTTTACTCTCATATACTTCAAAACAGTACTGAAGCCGGAAATCAGTCTTGTTTAACAATGGGAGTAAGCTTCAAAAATGCAGCATACATATTGTTGTATCGTGATGTATGAATATGTAACAACAAATTCCATTAGTAAGTACCACTATAATGCACCAATAAAAAGAAGTGGGGAAAATGCAGCATATATTCTGCAAACCAAATATTTTTTTTTAAAAATTTTATTTTTATTAACTTAGCATCTCATAATGTACCAGTCTTTTGGGAAAATAATTCCAGTTCTTTGTAGCATGATGCATTAGGAAGAACAAGAAAACTAAAATTAAACTTCAGCTTGCTAACTGGCTATGTAACCTTGGACAAATAACTCATCTTCACTCTTTCATTTCTGCATCTATAATATACATTAGAGACTACTGAAAAAATTCTAAGTGGTGGGCAACTCAGGAGGGTTAGGAAGAGGATTATTATTAAGGATTATTATTAATTATTATTAAGGCCAGCCTCAGGCAAGACCCTGTCTCAAAAAATAAAAAGGGATAGGGATTGTAGCTCAGTGGTAAAGTTCTCCAGAGTTCAATCCCCAGTAAGTGCTCCCTCCAAAAAAAGAAATTAAAGCAATAGAACCTCTGAAGTGCTTTTTCATATGTGTCAGGGGTCATCATCAGTAATGCATATAGCAAATACACATTTTGGTTCACCTTTCCATAGGAATTTAGATTCATGGGACCTACCTAAGTTAAAACATGTCAGTACCACAGTAATACCAGTATTACTGTCATTCTGTGTACATGTGGTGCATTTTGTGTTTCCATTTTGTTTTCAAAAAAAGATAACTTTCTTTGTTGTTGTAGGTACCTTTCATGATTATAGAATATAGTTTTATGTACTATTTACAATTAAAATAAACCATGTTTTAAGAACTTTCATTAAACATTAATTTCATTAATACAAATTACATAAGAAAAAAATAAAATACAACTTGGAAAACGTGATACAGAAATGCATACAACAGAAAGGCAATGTGTCTCATATTCCAAATTTAAAATTTTAACTTCAGGTTACATACAGTATCCAGTGGTAGCCCCAAAGCTCTCATTACCACCCTGGACCCAGCTCCACTCAGTAATTGATGTGATTACCTATCAAAATCATCATCTTCTAGTTCATCAGCATTTGCCCAGTCCTCATCTTCTTCCAGATCAACCATCATTGCTAACATCTGAGGAACTAAAGTGAAGAATTATTTCATTCCAGAAGACTGTGGCTTTTATTATTTTGTCAATATCACCATTTATAAACAAGAACTTCAAGTTGTACTTTGCCTTTAAGAAGATTAAGACATTGGGGCTGGGATTGTGGCTCAGCGGTAGAGCGTTCGCCTAGCACGTGCGGAGCCCGGGTTTGATCCTCAGCACCACATAAAAATAAAACGCATTGTGTACAACTAAAAGCAAATAATATTAAAAAAAAAAAAAAAAAAAAAGAAGAAGAAGAGTAAGACAAAACAATTATAGTAGGCCCTTTGCACCCACAGGTGGTTGTTGTTTTTTGTTTTTTTTTTTTTTTTAATATTTATTTATTTGTTTTAGTTGTACACAATACCTTTATTTTTACGTGGTGCTGAGGATCGAACCCGGGCCGTGCAAGTGCTAGGCGAGCGCTCTGTCGCTGAGCCACAACCCCAGCCCCCATCCCTGGATTTTAACCAAACTCAGATAAAAAATATTCGGGGCTGGTGGGGGAGACTGCCTACACTGAAATTTGTACCATTTTTTTCATTATTCCCTGAACAATACATTTTAACAATTATTTACATAACATTTTCATTATATTAGGTATAAGTAATCTAAACAGGGCTAAAACTGAGAGGGTATGAGGTTACATGTAGTTATTATGCCATTTTATAAAAGATTTCAGCATCTGTGAAATTTGATACCTACAAGAGGTATCAAATGTACTATTTTATGTACTATTTACAATTAAAATAAGCCATGTTTTAAGAACTTTCATTAAACATTAATTTCATTAATACAAATTACATAAGAAAAAAATAAAATACAACTTGGAAAGTGTGATACAGAAATGCATACATTAATTGTCCCCAGATACTGAGACAACTGTTTGTTCCCCCAAAAGTTGACTTTTTGCGATAAATGCTTTGGATCTTATTTTTTTTTCCTTTAAAGTAACAAAAAATAACATTTTAAAAAATTTAAATAGTTAACATTAACCCAATATGTCCCATCAGCCTATATAAAGAACATCTAATAGAAGCCTTTAAAAATTTTTAAGAAACCTTTAAAAAATTGCTCATTTAAGTTTTTACAGGTATCCTATACATTGGATGGAACATAATGGATTAAGGAAAATATTTAAATTTCCTCTGAACTTCCTACTGCAGTCTCTCCTCATATCCCATCATAAAATGAATGTTTCATTCCCAATTTTTATACTTGAATCTATATACAATTATAGTACTATTCTGAGATTTTAAAAAATATGATAAGTGATATCATGTTAGTACTTTTGGCAATTTGTTTTTCAACAATCATGGATTTCATTAATTATTTCACAGGATTCCATTATACAAACTACCTATTGTCCTGCTGAACATTTTGTTTCCAATTTTCCTCCACCTAAAAACTTTAATTTGATTAGAATATTATGTAATATTTCCTCCTTGACAGGTTATGAGTCTAAACATGAAGTTGCTACAAATCTCTTCAATATTACTAAAAATCACCAAACTGCTTTCCATAGTACTTGCCATAAACTTCCAAGGCTATTAATTGAAGGGGGGGGGGGGCTATTCTTATTTCACAAAAATGTGTGAAGTGCCCTGGAGCTAGAGAGTAAGAGCCTTCTTGGCTCCACACCTTGATACTGGTTCAAACTTTCTGACAAGTTGTATTCCACAACTACACTTGTTTATATTGGGGCTCAACAGTGCTCATTAACTATGTCAGAGTTATCTTTTGTGAATTTCCTCTTCTTATCCTTTGTCTATTTTCAATATACCAAAACTTTGTTGACTGTGCACACTATAATTATTTTCTCCCAGTTTGTGGTCTTTTATTTTCATGTACGATGTACTGGCCTTATCAAAAAAATCTGTTTTAGTATTTACAAATATATCAATTTCTATTTATGGTTTGTGATTCTGTGACTCAGTCTTAAAAAATTGTTCTCCTTTATTAAACTTTATTTGAAAAATGTACCAGTAATATTTAGGCCTTTCATCCACCCCAAATTATTAAGTTATCTAGAGTTGGGATTTTTTTTTTCCTAGTAAAAATAACTAGCTATCCCAATCATATTTTGGTGAATTACCTTTTAAGTCAACTTTGTTACCATGTCAATGATCTGCTCCTACTGTCTCTACTCTGTCCATTCTACTGTCTGTATCAGCACTATCAATGAATTCTAAATTCATTAGAGCAAGAGTTCTAATACATTCATCAAAATCAGCTTTGCCCATGAATTGAAATGCATTCTGCTGTCATGCATAACAAAGTTAAAACAAATAAATAAATTAATTAAACAACAAAAAAATTGGCTTTGCTGCTCTGGGAGCTATGATCTTTCACAAGAATCTTATGGTCAACTTTATTAGGATTTTGACCAAAATGATATTGGATTTAGAGGATGACTTGAGGAGAACTGATGTTTACTTCTATCAGTCTTTTAATGTCACTTTGATTTTTTTCCACAAAGGTCTTACACATTTTGATTTATTCTTAGGTATTAATAAGTCATGCCTACACTACATGATCTTTCCTAGTAAATTTTCTAAGATTATTATCAGTTTGTGTGCACACTATTATTTTTTGGTTTTGTTGTTTTCTTGAGATCCTGAGAATTGAACCTAGGGCACCTTGTCCATTCTAGGCAAGCACTCTAACCACTCAACTATATAGCCCCAGCTCAATTTTAAAATAATCAGTTCTTTTCTTTTTTCTTTTGTGGTGCTGGGGATTGAACCCAGGGCCTTGTGCATGTGAGGCAAGCACTCTACCAACTGAGCTATATCCCAGCCCTAAAACAATCAGTTCTAACAATTTATATATTTAATCTTTTTGTAGACAATCACACAGCCTACAAATAAGCAATGTTTACCTTTTTTGTGTGTGTGTGCCAATACTTAACACTTATTTTAAAAACTTTTTTTTGTAGTTGTAGATGGACAGAATGTCTTTGTTTATTTTTATGTGGTGCTAAGGATTGAACCCAGTGTCTCACACATGTTAGGCAAAGGCTCTGCCACTGAGCTACAGTCCCAGCCCTACTTATTTATCTTGATACAATGTTTGGAACTGTCAGTACAACAGAAACAGTGATAGTGGGGATACTTTTCTGTTCCTGTCTTTAATGGTAAAGTTTCTAAAATTCTAACCACTACTTCTTTATAAAATAGAAGGAATGTGCCACAAACACAAAAACCCAAAAAAACCCCACAAACCTTGGTGATGTATTTTCTAAACTAATGGTTCAAATACCAATTAGCACAGAAATAGGTAGTTCAGGAAACCATCAGTTTAGTTTGTAAATTCTTATCCTAGCACAATGAAAGTAGTACTTCCACAGCACAATAGTTATGTAAATTTCTCCCCCAAAGAGTAAAAAACAAGGCAATATAACATAGTAAAGAGAGCCCTGATCAGTGTGTTAGATTTGTGTTCTAATCCTATCTTCACTTCAAGTACCACTTATCTTGGTTTTCAGTTTGCTACTAGATGTCTAGATATTGCTCTGATTACTTTTGATTCTATCGACTTGGCTCAATATTTTAACATAAAAAAGAGTTTGTCACACTGTTCACTACAGCAATCTTATCAGATTTTTTAGGTGTCTACAGTCTTAAAACAGAGCTACAATAGTGGGTCCATGCATGAACATATAAAAATGCATTTCTCTAGATTCATCTGACTTTTAAAGGACATCCATTATATTCTTAAATAAATCTGAGAAATCACATAATCCTTAGTCCATCTATCCAACGATTTTGCCACATTACACACAAACTATTTGAAGACCTCTGACTTACTTGTCTGTGCAACAATATTAGTAGTGTGTTTTCTTAACATAGCAGCTGCAGTCTCTGAGAGGGTCACGATCACTTCAAGGGCAAGCTGGCGCTGCATGTTGTTGAGGCTTGTGTCTCCACACAACTACAAAGAAGGAGTATTTGTATACATTTAATAGTTTAGATTGTTAGTTGAAAATAATAAGCACAACATTTACTTAAGTGTTTTAATTTACCTTTAGACTTAGCTGTAGAGTTGCTTCCAAGTGAGGACGCAAATACTTTGGAACAGTATCTGCAATCTCAACAAGGGACTTTAGGACTGAATCATCATTCTGATAGCACGATTCATTTACAGCCTAGAAAAGATAAAAAAGAAAAAAGTCTGTGTTCAAGACTCACTTAATGCCAAGTTACCTGAAACACTCCCAAAAGGCAGTCAATAGCAGAATAATATTACTAAACTTTTTTCCCCAACAAAAAATTTAAAAATCTACATTAGGCAGATGTTCTACATACACACACCTTTGTTTTGAAGACTGTTAACTAGAAACACAAAAACATTTAAACCTGAGCCAGAGGAAATACAAATTCAAAGCTGCAATAAAATATTATCTCAACCCACAAAGAGTGGCTATTATCAAAGTCAAAAACTAATAAATTCTGGTGAGGATGTGGAAAAAGGGTAACTAACTTAGTATAGCCATTTATGGGAAACTGTATAGAGGTTCTTCAAAAAACTAGAAATAGTACTACTATATAATCCAGCATTCCAATTATCCTGTGTGTGTACAAAGGAATTAAAATCATTATATGTTGAAGAGACATCTGCACTTGTGAATTACAGCATCATTCATAACAGCACAAATTCAATCTAGGTGTCCACTGACAGATGAATGGATAAAGAAAATGTGGTATACATACACAATGAAACATTATTCAGTCATAAAAAAGAATTCCTATCATCTGCAATAACACAGATGAAGATGCTATTTTATATTAAAAAAGGTGAAGAAGACAAACACTACATGTTCTCACTTATATGTGGGAGCTAAAAAAATGTTGATCTTCCTTGTGTACCAGGCCCAAGGCCCTGAGTTCCATCCCAGCACCAGCAAAAATAAATAAATAAATAAAATAAAGTCAAAGTAGAGAATAGTGGTTGCCAGAAATGTGTAGAAAGGGGATGAAGAGAGTGGTTAATGTACACAGGGATATAGATGGATTGGAGGAATAATTTCTAATACTGTATAACTCAGTAGGATAACTACAGTTGATAACAGCCAATGACTTGTATTTTATTTCAAAATAGCTAGTTTTTTTTTTTTTTTTTTTTTTGGGGTACCGGGGATTGAACTCAGGGGCAATCGACCACTGGGCCACATCCCCAGCCCTTTTGTATTTTATTAGAGACAGGGTGTCTCACGGATTTGCTTAGCGCCTTGCTATTGCTGAGGCTGGCTTTGAACTCACAATCCTCCTGCCTCAGCCTCCCAAGTGCTGGGATTATGGGTGTGCGCCACCGTGCCCAGCTATAGCTAGTGTATTGTGAATGTTCCCAATGCAAAAAAATAATCAATGTCTAAGGTGACAGATACACCAATTATCCTGATTTGATCATTACACATTGTATACATGTACTATCACTGTACCCCCAAAATGTGTAATTACGTCAACTAAAAATAAAAATATATTAAAATAATCCGAGTCAAATTAAAACCAGTGAAATTACAATAACTACAACAACTGAAGGCCACCAGGGAATTTTTTAAAAAAATATAACCATATATCCCTTTCCTATGCCTTTTCAATATTCATATCCCTCTTTCATACATACAGTGAATACAGATCCTTTGATACGCATAAGTGCCCAACATTACCCATTTTATTTTTCATTGATACTGAGTTTGGTCTCTGTGGTAGTTATGCACTTTTAAAAAATATACCATTATTCCAAAGGAATAAAAATCTCTGGAATTAGGTATAAAGAGTAACTCAAGACTTTAGGTGATGAACTACCAAACATTAGCATATTACACTAAAGTTTTGTAATGACCCTAAAATATCTCTTTTGTGTGACAACCCGGGGAGAAAAGTCAATAAATCCTGTATCTTTTTTTCACACGGAAACCTTCAATTTCAGATGCCCTAAATCCTAATTCAGTGGTTCTAAACAAAAATGCCATTTCTTCCAGGAACTATTTCTTGGTTGTCATATGACTGAAGATGAGAAAAAGCCAGGGATACTCAATATCCTGTGACATAAAGGCTTAAGAGGGATTCATACAATCTTTTCATTATGCATGTCACATGATTACAAATGCTAAATAATTATAAAAATGAAAATCTATGATCTGCACCTAGAAATTAAGTCACAAATTATTTTTTGCCTGGTTTTAATGTACAGTTGAGTATTTGTGCACTGAACCAAATAAGGATCAAACATACATGGAAAAATTTGCATTTGTACTGAACATGTATAACTTTTTCCTTGTTATTATTCCCTAAACAACAGAGCATAACAACTATGTATGAGCATTTATCCCTTATTAGATATTATAAGTAATCCAGAGAGTATTTGAAGTTTACAAGAAGTTATGTGTAGGCTATATGCAAATACTATGTGATTTTATATAAGGGACTTAAATTTTGGTATTGGCACAGGGGCTGGAACCAATAACCTAGGACACAGAGGGGTGACTAAACAGTGAACCCCCCAATGTAACTACTGTATAAACCCAGAATAGATGGATACTTTGTTTCGGAAATCTAGAACTTCACCACTTCAGGAAATCTTATCATCAATAGTAAGAGTAGGGGCTGGGGCTATAGCTCATTGTAGAGTGCTTGCCTGGCATGTGAGGAACTGGATTCGATCCTCAATACATTAAAAAAATAACTAAATAAAATAAAGGTATTGTGTCCATCTACAACTACACACACACACCCACACACACATATGTACACACACACCCACACACATATATAAATAGAGCAGTATAGCATGGTATTTGATTTGCCAATGATACTTCCCAATATCAAACCTGTTTTAGATACTGCAATTGTACATATCACTTAGAAATGACCCACTCCACTATGAATTTTAGTAATGTTTCAGCATTTTATATCTAGAAAAGTACAGCATTTTCTTATATGTTACTTTTTACTTCTTTGTACTTAATTATAGCCATATATCAGTATTGAAAAATACACGAGATTTATTTCTTATGCATTTCATTTTAGGATGGTATATGGACAAGGCAGTTTGGATTTGGAAGTTAAGAATTACTACTCGACCTTATCCAACATTATTTTGCTGATTAAGGCAGGAAGGTACCCTCAAAACATTAACTTGTCCTTGAGAACTAATACCATAGTTTTAATCACAAACTACTTAATTTACAATGCAAACTCTTACAGTTACCAGTGTTAAGACCCTGCAGTTTGATTTGTGATACTACCACTTACTATACTGTAATAATGAGCAAGACTTTTATCTTTCCTTAGTTTCTCCTTATACAAAATGGGTATTAAATCTCATAGGTTAAAGAAAACAACCTACATAATTACACAATAATAGGGAAATAATTGCTTACTAAAGAAAACTTTTCTAACTCTAAATATTAAGAACTGAAAGTCTTTCAAAAAGCAATAAATGTAGCTCAATGAGGACAGATCTGCATGCTTTGTTCACTGCTGTATCCCTTAGCATGAACATATAACAGGCCATGAATATTTACTTAATAAATGAGCAAATATACCTCAGAACCCTAATGAAAATTTAAACTAATGAATATCAATATGGGATATAATTATGATTTATTCTATATTGTTTTTTACCTGTAAGAATCCGGGCAACAAATCTGCAAAATGTTTGAACAGAGCAACATTATGCTCATTTGCAAGTATAAATGCAGCAGTAGCTCTAGCAGATAATGTCCTGATCTAAAATGAAGAGAGTAAAATAGGACAAACATGAGAAACTTTTTTAATATATTCAAGGTCAAGTCTTTTTTTTTTTTAAACTCAGGATGAAATTCTTCTTTATCAGTAAAACTAGCACTTAAATCTTCTAATACATAATTTCACAAGGTGGATTAACTTAGATGCTAATTAATGGAAGTGAAATCATTTACCGATGGATGTTCCTGATCTTGCATACACTGAACTAACATCCGTTTGATGACGTCTAAATAGTGCTGCTGCTGGTTCCCAAAAATTCCAGGAAAGTTCCTGAGAAATGATCCAAAAACACTCTTTAAAAATTACATTATATCCTTGTAAAGTGTGAGCAAGAATCTCTAATGCACTGTTTACCTGACTCAAACTATGCATTAATGTTTAGGCCAAATATATACACATGCTTTAAGAAATTCTCTTTCTGGGTTGGGTGAATGGAAGCAAACACAAAAAGCAAAAGCTTGGACTGGGCATACAGATTACTCAGCAGCCCATTTCCAACCCCATGCTTTATCTTTACCACTGTGTCACAGCTGGAAACTGACCTAGAGTACAGGATGGGACAAGAGCAAAAGAACTTCAGATGGTAACTGTAGTAATCATGCTTTCTGAACATCTGCTCCTAGTCTAAGTGACCCTGCGAATTCAAAATCTATTTTACTTTTAAATGTGGTAAACAAGTCAATTGAATGCTTTTAGTTCATTCTATAATCTGAATTACTGAAATAAGCAAAATACATTTGACAAATGAGGTAGAAAATGATGACTAAAAACTATACATGTAATGGCTCACTTGAAAAGTTACAAATCTAACATATACTAATCATTTTGATGGGGGAGGTACTGTGGATTGAATTCAGGGGCACTCAACCACTGAGCCACATCCCCAGTCCTACTTTGTATTTTATTTAGAGACAGGGTCTCAACTGAGTTGCTTAGCACCCTGCTTTTGCTGAGGCTGACTTTGAACTTGGGATCCTCCTGCCTCAGCCTCCTGAGCCACTGGGATTATAGGTGTGCACCACTGTGCCCAGCACTAATCATACTTTAAACAGCAGAAAACTATGGGAGCACCACAGGACAAAAACTTAAACCACATGTTCACACACATACAGAAGTTTGTTAAAATATCATAAATAATCGTCACCGAAGACCCAGAAAACACACTGGGAATTCACTAGCATTCTCATTTTCTTTTTCAAGATACCATTTTAAAGTGGCTTTATAAAAGCTACAATTGGTACTGTGTTAATCGCCAAGTAAAGGAAGTCATTCAAGAAAAATTTGGGGATCATAAGACAAAAAGGGAAACTGCAGAGTGAATGAAAAAGCTTCATTCTCACCCTCTGATTTTGCTTTTAATACAAACACAAAGCTTATATAAAGATATATTTTTTCATTCTAAGTCCCCAAAGCAAAATTAGGTTAAAACAATCAATTAAAATGTGTTTTAGACCTCAATGACATTAAGTTAAAAATGACAACAGCAGCAATAAAACCAGATCAATGGGTATACCAGAATATATGAAGGGCAGCTTCCCGCAGTCCCATATTTTGAGAGCTTACTGAATCGAAAAGGAACTTCAAACCTTCAGGCCACTGGTTGTTGCCATCCTCATCTAAAAGGGAAAAAAATCCATTTTGAAGTGAAACTTCAAAATACTAACGATAAATCCCTTTATTTCATAAGCTTCATTCAAAATATGTAATAGTATGTCACTTGCTCTGTATTTTTAAAAATGCCAATAAAATTGAGTTCTTTAACGACAGCAATGGTTAAAAATTAATTTAATATTATAAAGGTAATTTTTGTATATGGATTAGAAAGTATTATAAACCTAATTTCTGTATATGGGTTATGCAAACACAGAGTGGGATTTCATATTTATTCATTTTTGGTACCAGGGATTGAACATCCTGGGGCACTGAGCTATGTCCCTGGCCCTTTTTATTTTTTGAGATGGTGTCTCACTAAGTTGAGAATTCCAGGACTGAGAGAGGGTGTTCATACATTTGTAGTTTTAAGTGCTATAGGGTAATATCAATGTTTACTTTTTAACAAGACTTAAAAATCTAAATTTTTATAACTGATACTTTGTAATAAAAATGAGTAGAACCACAAAAGCTATTGTGCCATTTATGAGACTCACTAGTCATATTGTCACAAAAACCTTAAGGGTTGACTAGAAGATTCAGGTCAGCCTGAAAAAACATAGCAAGACCCCATTTTCTTAAAAAAAAAAAAAAAAATAATAATAATAAAGGGGATGAGGAGCCTTGGTGCATACCTAGCTATAATCCTACTGACTCAAGACACTTAAGTTTGAAGCCAGTTTGGACAACTTAGTGAGACCTCATTTCAAAATAAAAATAAAATGGGCTGGGGCTATAGTATCAGTGGTAGAGTGCCCCTGTGTTTATCCTTGGTAATACCCACCCCCGCAAAAGCAAACTGTCAAATGTGGTGTCTAATCAGACATTAAAAAAAAAAAATACCCCATTCCCAGGCCCTCACACATGCTAGAAAGCAAGCCTTCTTTTACCACTGAGTTGTACCTCTAGCCTTAATAAAATACCCTTTAACTGCCCCTTCAACATAAAAGATAATACCTTAAAGGGAATGCTTAAAAAAAAAAAAAAAAAATCTATACAAGTATTTACAATCTTTTCCATTATTAAATGATTTTTGAATGAGAAACGTCACCTATAAACCTTTGCACCACACGTTAAAAACCTGAAAAATGAATTTTCTAATCTATTTAAAAATATTCAAAATTAAGAGTTCAGTGGATTTTGAAAATTATTTATTCGCAAAATAAAAATCTGAGCCAGCAGCAATGGCACATGCACATAATTCTAGTAACTTGGGAGGCTGAGGCAGGAGGATCATAAATTTGAGGCCAGTCTCAATTTCTATCTCAAAAAATAAAAACAGGTTAGGGATATAGCTTGGTGGTAAAGTACCCCTGGGTTTAATCCCCAGGACCCCGCCCCCATTTAAAAAAAGAAAAAACCCAAACTGAAAACATATTTCCAGTTGGTTTCTAAAAATTTGTTGATATCAAAAGAATGACAATCTGCTAGTTGTTTGATGAAATTAAAAAATTAGTGTCATAATGTACACAAAGCACAATCAACAACACCCTATTTTTTTTTTTTGGGTGGGGAGGGCATGGTTACGGGGATTGAAGTCGGGGGCATTCGACACTGAGCCATATGCCCAATCCTGTTTTGTATTTTATTTAGAGACAGAGTCTGAGTTACGCCACCATGCCTGCCTAATATTCTCCTACTTAACCCCTATTTCATGAGGTAATCCTTTTCAATGATTAAAAATGACATGTAGATGAATTTTGCATACAACCACAACTATGAACCCTCATTCAAGAAATAATGTATGCAGCCGTGCGTAGTGGCACATGCCTATAATCCCAGCGACTCCGGAGGCTGAGGCACTAAGTGACTCAGTGAGACCCTGTCTCTAAATAAAATATAAAATAGGACTGGGGATGTGGCTCAGTGGTCCAGTGTCCCTGAGTTCAATTCCCAGTACCAAAAAAAAAAAAAAAATAAAAAAAAAAGTATGGGTTGAGGGTATAGCTCAGTGGTAGAGCATGTATACATAAAAATATATATAGTAGTAAATATGCATATGATTTATCACTGTACATACATAGCTGCAAAAGCCCCTGGAGTTCACTGATTTCAACTTCAATTGGCAAGTTTTTGAAAATTAATTATTGTTATTTTCTTTAATGATTCTGGGGATTGAACTCAGGGCCTCATATATGCTACATCCCCAGCTCTTTTTAAAATTTCTTTTTTTGTATTATTTTATAGGTCCTTTTAAAAATTTCTTAATTTGAAACAGGGTCTCATTAAGTTGCCTGGGCTGGCCTTAACTTTTGCCAAATGGTAAGCTTAAATTACAAAGTACGTTATACCAGTAGTTAGCCTGTGCTTCCAAAACTTCACAGAATAAAGAGGAAAATGTAACTGGCAACTTTCAAGCAAATTATAAAATTATTTTTACATGTGAATGTTTTAAATACCAATAGGTAAGTATTATGACTAGACTTCATAAATACCCATAATTTTTGGCTCTAATTGAAGAATCTATAATCACATTCATTTTGAATAGAATAAACCATATTTGTACTGAGAATCCCCTAAGGTTCCGTTAGAGGGAAAAATAGAAGGAAAAAAAAAAAAAAAAAAAAAGATAAGGAAGAATATTCCTTTTTCTCTGTAACATAATAATACATGTACTTGCATACACACCTATTAAATTCCTGGCCAATTCTGCAGCAATATCACAAATTTTTTTCCTCATGCTAGACTGTGTTTCCATCTGAATAATCATTAGTAGTTCACTCTTGATGGCAGTCTGAACATCTGATGGAAGAGTTGGATAGACTTCATCAAATGCAGAGGACAAAAGACGTCTTAGGAGAACAGCAGCCATTTGTCTAGCCTATAAATAGATAACACTGTTAATAACTTCATGTCTTACTAGAGAAAATATTTTCAACAAAGAGACTCACTCTACCATTGATATATTTCACTGTTCTATTTTTATAATTTATTTCCAAAGCACCTTTATTAAAAAAAAAAAAAGTAAAACATATAATAAAACTCTTTTCAAGTTGAATTAGTATGTATAGAAAGTGCCATGCCACAATCCATTTTACTTACAATTGAAGAGAAACTCCTAAGCAGGTTAGAATTCAAAAGCAACATCTTCGCTGTGATAAACTCTTTAATTCCTATTTTAAATTCATTCTTTAGGGGAAAATCCTTAAACTGTAAACCCTATTGTACTCTTTCCTACCTCTCTATCTGGTTCTCATTCTAGAACAAAAGTATTTTTCCTACCTTAGCTTTAGGCTTTCAGACTGGACTGGCTTGTCATACAACCAATCTTCTTCATTAGGCTTTTAGAAAAACTGCTATGAAATCCATTTGTCTTTATGCTTCTTTCAAACAAACAAATATTAGTTCCCAATACATAAAAAATACTAATCAAACTCAATGTGTATATTCTTGGATGCCAGCCCCCGCCCACCCCTTACAGGTATCAGGGACTCTCAACCACTGAGCCACATCCCCAGCCCTTTTTTGTATTTTTATTTAGAGACAGGGTCTCACTGAGTTTCTTAGGGCCTCGCTAAGTTGCTGAGGCTAGCTTTGTACTTGAGATCCTCCTTTCTCAGCCTCCTTAGCCACTGGGATTATATGCATGCACCTCTGTACCCAGCTACCATTTTTAAATCTGTGGAATATAATTTAAGTTTGGAGTTTTCTTTTTAATATTTATTTATTTGTTTTTTTAGTTGTACACAATACTTTTATTCTTACGTGATGCTGAGGATCGAACCCAGGCCATGCACGTGCTAGGAAAGCACTCTACCACTGAGCCACAACCCCATCCACAACCCCAGCCGTTGGGAGTTTTCTATATAACATTCCCTGAAATTATCAAAAGGAGGATTTCGCAAATTTGAGGGAGGAGGACTGCAAATATAAGGCCTGTATGGGCAATTTAGCAAGACCCTCTCTCCAAACAAAACAAAACAAAACAAAACAAAAAGCGGGGATGTAGTTCAGAGGCAAGATGCTCCTGGGAAGGCTGAGGCAGAAGGATCTCAAAGTTCAAAGGCAGCCTCAGCAACTTAAGTGAGACGCTGTCTCACAAACAAACAAACAAACAAACAAACAAACAAACAAACAGGCTGGGGATGTGGCTCAGTGGTAAAGTGTTCCTGGATTCAATCCCTGACACCAAAATAAATAAATACATATTATCCTGTCAAACCAATAAACCATTGAGAATATCAAACCCAATCTTTCCTGCTTTTATTTTTTTTTTTTTTTCCAGGTGATTACTGCTCATTATCACAAACTTACTTTGGAACTGTGACCAACAAAAAAAGGTAAGCTATATAAATAAAAAATTGCCATTTTTTTCCCTCTCTTACTTTTCACTATGAAATCCTTTTATTGTGCAATGTATGGTAGGTAGCAAACTTTAAAACTTTTTTTATTTTTTGGTGATGCTGGGGATCGAACTCAGGGCCTTGTGCATGCGAGGCAAGCACTCTACCAACTGAGCTATATTCCCAGTCCTTTAAAACTTAATATATGCTTTAGAAAGAATTCAAAGCAGTTAAAAATTCTCATAGATGAGGTTAAAAATAAAATTTAATTCTTGCACCTCCCAAAGACTATGAAGCCATAATCAAATGAGGTTAATCAATACTCATCATCTGGTTCTAAATCAAATTAAGATTTAATACAAGTTTTTAAAAAGAAAATAATTTTCATATCATTCTTGGCTTTAAAATTTGTTTAGGAGTCCAACTTGCATTAATCTCTCAACCATCAAAACAGCCATTTGTTTTAACTGATACGACATTTACCTTTTATATGCCTCTTCATATCTGGTATTCATTTGAGTTACAGATAAAAAATATGTTACAAAGGTAAATAAGCACAATTTGTCATCTACTTAAAGAAAAACTTGGGCATTGTTATACTGCTTTCTAAGTGCTATGACAATATGAAACTGCCAGTGTGAACTGACTGGAAGAAATCAGGTGAAATATTATATAAAAGTTTAAGTACAACTCCATTTCCATCAAATATTACTATAAGCATCTACATACAGTGTGACTTTTGGCGAAGTCTTATTCTATGAACTCTAAAGGCAATGCTTTGTAGACAGGATAAGTTTGCTAGACTTGAGTATTTCAACACCTTTTTTTTTCAAAGTAAAGCGATATTCAATGACATTTAATACTTACGTATTACTTTGTGTAAGGGAAAAAAAATTAACTATACTAAATACAAAGGAAGAATAATAAGAATTAACTATAAAACCTTAATACTTAAATAGCCCTGTTTTATCATAAGGAAAAAGGATACTTAAAATTCAAGCAACCATTAATTTAGTATACTAGGTAATTTGCTAAAAAAAAAATCCATAATTTCAAAAAGATTCTAGAAAGTGTCTCTGTGTTCCTAAATCTTGCTAAAGATATGATTCATCTAGAGAGGGTTATAAACATAAATTTTTATGGATAAAATATATTTTTCAAAATATGTGTAACATTAAAATATTGAAAGAATATCCTCCTTTAGAATGAAGTGTTTCAATGAAAATTTTTATAGATGCAAATATCACGTAAATTTTAAAATTTTTACTTAGTTATTCATAAAGCCATTAAGTTTTACCTACCCTAGACATATCATCTTATATTGGAAAAAAGAAAATGCTCATACTTAACAGATAGTACTTTAAAAACTCACATCACAATTTGTAGGTAGTTCTTAGCCCAAATGTTCAAAGTAAAATGTACACAGTAAATAATTCTCATTATCTTCTCCTGACAATCACCCCAATCAATACCCCAAGTTGTTTAGTAAGAATTTAATATTCTCAAATATTAAGGTAGTACCTCCTCAGCAGCTGTTGTATTTCTGATGGCTTGTAAGAGGAACGTGATCTTTGATTGGCCTGGGATATTTTCATAGGTTTCCTACATGGAAAAGAAAATTAAAGGTTAGGATATAAAGTCAGAAAAGTTCGTGAATAAATCAGTTAAAAGAAATGAAATGAGGAATGGGAAGCACCCATGCATAAGCCATCTGGGTCTAGTGTCAACAATTTCTATTGTGATATAAAAATACACTTTGGGTAGGTTAGGAAAGAGGATGTACACAGGGGTTACTTACTCTTTTCTACCTAGCTCTTGTACATACATGTTTCTAAGGTGTCTGTATATTTTCTTACCTTAGGCTCCCTGGTTAATACTTTAGAAAGTCAAAATATTGTAAAAAATGATTTGAGCTATTCTGCTGAAAAATAAGTGCTCACTTAAAATTACCTTATATTCTGAGGAACGACTTTTGTTAGACTAAATGATATAGAATTAGTTCATATCACTACTACTTAACCAGCACTAGATATATACCTCAGATTAAGCAAATCAAACAAAGGGAAGTATTCAAATTCTTTACGCTATGTTTTCTTTCAAGCAAGGATTATATTAAAACTATATCATATACATAAATAAATGGTTACAGTTGAGAGAAATTTGGCTAAGAGACTTTTATAACCTTTCTAGATCTATTAATAAAAGGTTTTGTGGCTCAGAATAATTTCCTCTTCATTAATAATGTAAAATCAGAAGAAATTCAAAAACAAGTCCCAACTGTATGCTGATTATAAAGTAAGTTGAAGGGAATTATAGACTCTTGTGTGTGTTCAAAAATTCTAATAATGGGGGGTTAGAAATCAATTATTTGGAAATCAATTTAAGAACATTTGGAATATTTCCCTCTAAAAATCTTCTTAGTAAATAAATAACAAATAATCCACTCTCATCTATTTCCTTTAAAGGTCTAATGTAGCAACAAAATTTTTTTTTTTTTAACAGTCTAAGTTCAAAGACCTTGTCTGCTCTCTGACACCATACTTTTATAATCACTTGGCTTCTCTGGACAAAAGCAGCGAGATGAATAAGGCTACATAGAACCCACATCTACCTCATACCTTTTAAGTGGTAGATGGCATCCCTCAGATATTGAGAGATAGGGAAATAAAGGCTTACACCTTACATGACTTGCCAAGATCAAAGATAAAAAATGACTGATAGAACCCGGTTCTTCCAAGGCCAACCATACCTCAATGTCTCTGGTACTGAAGGCTCTGAGTTTCATCCCTGGAGGTTTACTCTACTCAATAGGACAGTTCTATTTATGTAGTGCTATACAGTTTTAAACTTCCCAAACATATCTGTTTAAGGAAGATCTTCTGATAACCTTAAGTTCTACTCTAATTAAAAGTACATAGGATTAAAACAATGCTGAAAAGTGTGCCAAAAAGTATTCATGGCTGAGAAGATGGTCTGAATTTATTTATCCAAAAATGAGATAACTTATGCAAAGATATTCAAAAGCCGATTGCAAAAATGAATATGTAACTTGAAAAATTTCAATTAATTTTTCCAAAGCAACTTGAAAAGCAGTAAAACATCTTCATTTAAAGTCTCTCAAGGGGCTGGGGATATGGCTCTCACCTAGCATTCATGAGGCCTTGGGTTCAATCCTTAGTACCTCAGCACCACCACCAAAAAACAAACAAAAAGAAGAAGAAGAAAAAAAAAACCTCTCACATTAAATAAAAATCTCTCTTAATTACTTGCATGTGGCATACCCTCAGATACACTTTAGATGCAATAAATGGCTAACACTTAAATTATTTCCAGCTTTCTAAATAGTTGTCTTTTTTTTTTTTTTTTTTTTTTTTTTGGTACCAGGGATTGAACTCAAGGGCACTTGACCACTGGACCATATCCCCAGCCCTTTTTGTATTTTATCAGAGACAGGGTCTCACTGAGTTGCTAAGTGCCTCGCCATTGCTGAGGCTGGCTTTGAACTTGCGATCCTCCTGCCTCAGCCTCCCAAGTGCTGGGATCACAGGTGTGCGCCACCGTACACGGCTTCTAAATAGTTTTTTTTGGGAAAAAAGTAAAAAATCTTCACTAGGCTATCAATCACTTTCAGAAGACCTGCTAACAATTTTGAGGATCTCTATTATCTCTATCCTTGTTCAGGTAGAACTATTGATGTGACTATGCCAGTTCCAGTACAGACTTGTTATGTCAAATATTCAACACAATTCTATACTAGATTATGGTGGTGAGTTTAGCATGTATGAATGGCATGTATGAGGTTCTCACCATTTGATATGTTCTGCTGTGGTGATCCAAATATATTATTATTACATCTATACCAAAGACAGGCCAAAAATACTGCTTTGGCACAAATCACACAGCCTTAAAGTCTCTGCCTAAATAGACAAATTTTACAAGGGCAGAGATGGCATATCTCTAGTACATTAGAATATAGCAAATGCTATAAAGAATATTTCTAAGACAATTCCTAGCACTAATCTAGATAGGTTCAGTAAATATTACCAGTGTGGTGACAAATAAAAATTTTAATTTCATTTGATTCTACTACATACAATCACACAAAGTTCAGATTTCGCCTCCCTACTTCCCTGCCCACAAAGGAAAAATGCTAGTAAGTACTCTTCTCACTCATTCCATAAATATTTACCATGAGCCTACCTTGTTGGAGCAAATGGAAGAGCAAACTACTTTTACCTCATAAAACCAAGATCACCAAGATCACCAATCAGGCATATTTTTCAATATTACGGTCCTTAATTCGAATGATTAATTTCTACATTATAATCAAAGAGAAGCCATATAAAATCCATGCATATGATTAATAAAATACTTAAGCTAATATCATATAAAAATGTCCAGTCACAAATGCCATTGACAGTCAACTGGGAACTACTTGTCAATTATTTATTCATGCAAATTATTGTATTTTGATACTTGAAAGCATTCAAATAATTTGTTCAAATATGGGAAACATTTTCTGTAAGGTTGAAAAGAAAAATCCTTGCAGATTTTTTTTTTTTTTTTTTTTTGGTGGTGGGGGGTGGTGGGCGCTACTACGAATTAAACCCAGGGATGTTTAACCAGTGAGCCACATCCCAGCCCTTTTTTAGACAGGGTCTTGCTAAGCTGCTTAGGGCCTCACTAAATTGCTGACACTGGCTTTGAATTTGAGATCCTCCTGCCTCAGCCTTCTGAGTCACTGGTATTACAGAGGTATACACCACTCTGCCTGGCTTCTTGCAGATATTTTAAAAATAGAAATAAAATATAAAATCTATCAAATAGTTTAAACAATAGGAAAAGTTTTAAAACTAAGTTTTGCAGCCCTTCAACAATTTCATCAAAATATAACAATAAAGTATTTTATTGTATTTGGTTTTATATTTGAATACAAATCGGTTAGTCAACAAATTGGTATTTACGTACCAAGTAAGTATTTTTATTTTAACCAAGTAAATTACAAAAATATTTACTAAGCACATACCAATTCAGTTCAAGGGAAATATTTCTATATTTGCTTTGTCAGATTTAATGTTGAATTTTATTTAGATTACTCATAAAAGGCTTATTTCATAAAGCAAAGAAAAAGGGGGGCAGGTATTGAGATGTCCTTATATGTAGCCATTTTTTCTCAAATACTTTCCTAAGTAGTTCTATTCACAGACCAACTTCGTACTAATTATATGAAACTAAGAGGCTTGCTCCTACCATTTACTTTTTTGTTAAATTAAGAAAATTCTGTATCACAGTACTTATTCCACATACAAATATATTCTCAGGATATACAAAGAAAATAAAAATGTAGTATCTGAATGTTTTCACTAGCAATAGACTGAGAATAACAGTACTTATTTCCAATTGTTCTTTATGAGAAAATGTGCTGAATGCTGTTAACTGTCCCCAAAGTGATGTAAGTGATAAAAGATTTACAACAGGCACCAATTGGAATTCAAGCTGAACCAGACACTGGTATTTAGTTCAATAGAAGAGAGATTCCCCACTAGGCTTGACAATAGAGACTTAAGCAAGTGGAGGAAAGAGGGAGAATTAAACTAGCTTACTAATTACACTGCTGTTCTGCTTTGTAACACATGGAAATTTCTATTATGGGTTAGGATTAAGAATTTACTTTGGTGAAAAATTATCTCTGGAGTTAGTAGAAAGCATCAAAATGTTTTTTAGCATCATATCTTGAGAGCAAAATTGATGGAAACTAATTATGCATATCACTTCTAAATGCAAATGCTACTTTTAAGTATTCTAAAGTAATCCCACCCCCCCAAGTATGCAAAGACAGGCTTACAGGTTAACACACATACAGCACTATTATTAAGAACAGGACACTAAAAACCAAAATTATCCATTCACAGGGAGCTGTTTATATATATAAATAATACATTTTGTCTATATGATGAACAGTCTCTAGCTACTTGAAAAAACTCTTCTGTGGTAACATGAAATAGAGTGGGTGAAAATCCAAGCCGCAAAATAATGTGTGCATTGTAAGCCCATTCAAGAAAAAACTGAATGTATACACACACCTATGTTTGTAAACACGTATTTTCAAGGAAGATCCAGGATACACCTGAAGAATGGGTTAAAAACTGTGTCGTTTGAATTTTTACCCTGAACATATCTCACATGCACAATGAACAAAAAGATATTAGGACAAAGTTAATAGTTTAAGTGCTTTTCCATACAAAACTGAATTCCCAGTATATTAACTTCACTTATTACTAAACCATTAAGTATGAGCTGTAAATCATACTCCATTCAAAGCACATCTTAACAACATTGTGATTTAAAAGACAACGCTAAACTCTTCAGGCCAGTTTGAAAAAAAAAAAAAAAAAAAAAAAGTAAAGACCCTCTCCTCAATTTCCTTATCTATATGTAAAATAAGTTTTGGCTCTGTAAAAGTTATCTCAAATCCCTCTGTGAATCTTATAAAAATCTTCAATCACATGGTTGCAAAGAACTCCACGAATAATCAAGTTTGAGGGTCGACTGGAAAGTTTCTCCCTTTGCTCAAAGTATCTCCTACAAGCCCAGGTCTCGACACTGACAATGTAACATCCGTCTTCTATTGAACCGAGTGTGTCTTACTGCTTGCTAGTCCGCAGATGTATTTCAAATAATGTCTCTTGAACTATATCCGAGAAAAGGGAAAGAGATTCAGGTTAGATCTGATGAAATGAAGACTTCAACATATGGTGCTGGCCCAGTTAGACAACGGAAGTCCCGCACATCCCGTTCAGTAGACCACGAATCTCAAGAGATCAATGGAAGCGGTGCAGGGCGAGCAGCGCACGGTGAGCTGCTCTGGGAGCACCCCTGAAGGCAACTTCACAGGACCGGGGTGCGCGAACCGGACAGCAGCTCCTGACGGGACTAGACCCAGGGGCTGAATGGGAACAAGCGAGGGAGCAAAGGCAGGGCTGGAAGGGAGGAAGAGCGGGACAGGAGCGGAGCGAGTACGGGTCCGGGCGGCCCGGGGGCTGGGCTGGGCGCCGAGCGGACCCGGCAAGCGGGAGGCCCGGGCGCGGCGGCCCGCCAAGTTGCGGCCGGGCCCGGCCCGCCGGCGGCCCACCCCCTCGCCGCGGCCGCTCCACACTGGGCGGGGGCGGCGTGTCAGGCGCGGCCGCACGTGTGCGCTGGGCGGCTGGAGGCAACCGGCGCCGGCGCTGCGGCTGCAAGGGCCGGAAGGGCCCGGGGAGCCGCGGGCCGCCTTACACGTGGGTTGGGGCCGCCGCCCGCCCGCTGGCCCGGCCTGCGCGGCGTAGCGGAGTGGCCGAGGCCCGGCGTCCGGGAAGGGGCGGCGCGCCGGCCGGGGCGCGGGGACCGGGGCGGCGAGCTCGCTTACCTCCGCCTGTTTCCGGACCACATTGTCGGGGCTGAGCAGGTTTCCCAGGAGCAAGTAGAACTGTTGCTGCTCCGCCGCGGCCGCCGCCATTGCGCTAGGCGTGAGAGAGAGAAGGAGGGAGGGGAGACAGGAGCCGTGAGGCGCGCTGGCGGGCCGGCGGGAGGGGCGGGGACGGGCCCAGCGCGGGGACCGGCACCAGAGGCGGCTCAGGGCTGGGGGGCCTGGCGGGAAAGGGCGGGGCAAAGGGGAAAGGGGAGGACAGGGCGGGGCCTCGCGCCCTTTCACCCCGTCGCGGCCGCTGGAGCCGGAGCCTTATTGGCCCGGGGGCCGGGGGGCGGGGCTGAGGCCGCCTCCTCGGGGCCCGCGCCGATTGGCCACGCTCCCTGCAGTGCCGTCACTGGCCGCGCGCGGCGAGCGGCCGGTTGAGCTGTGGGGGGGCGACTGACGGCTTAGCCTCCCGGCTGGGGCTGACACCGTGACCGAGGCTGAGGCTAGAGCCGGTTCCGGGCTCGGACAAGAGTCCAGTCGCGAGAGTGGGAAGCGAGAGGATCGGGCGGGCGAGCCTGGCCGCGGCGAGGGGCGTGAGGCCCGGCTGGGGAGGAGGGGCTGGCTTCTGAGCGCGGGAGATTTCGGCGCCGCGGGCTGGCGGGCCTCCTCCCTGCTGCCCCCAGCCCCTCCCCGCGGCTTGGGGAACGGGCCCAAGCCCCTGGGTCCCTCGCCCCCTGGAGTCCTAGCCGCGATCCCCCATTCCTACCCCCTCCCCGAATAAGGGAGCCCTTCGAAGCACGCTTACCCTTAAATTCCACCCCCACCCTTCTCCGACCCCTCCTCTGTCAGACCCTCCGGCTTCTCCCGGGGCCATGACTCAGGCCGCCCCTTCCTCCCGCGCGCTCACCAGTGACTCACGCCCTGGGCTTGCCCGGAAGAGGGGTTACTCAGCCCAGGCTCCCTCCCGCAGCAGTCGGGGGACGTCCACGTAGCTCGCACGCCCCCACCCCGCGAGCCCTGACTGTTCCCTTGTTTGGGGTCCCGTTCTTTCAATGACTTGCGAAAGAGACTGCCCTCCCTAAAGCGGCAGTGGTTTGTAGGGCTGACCTCTCTATTAATGAAGTCCTCCAGTGCCCAGGGGCCCAGACACCTGATTTGAGTGGCGGCTCTCTGTATAGGTGCATAGGTAATACAAGCCCAGTCTGCCTTCGCGGCCCGGGCTGCCAGAGGCCAAGAGATCGGTGACCACCTTCCTTCTGAGACCCTGCAGTGTCCAGTGTATTTATTGATTGGGCTGAGGGGTGATAGTGGAAGAAAACAACTCACTCTTTCCTCAAAAGGACACTGTATTCCTAGTGAGGCGGTTTCAGGTCGGTGAGATGGGGAGGAGTTCTACACCTCTGGTAGCTCGTAGTGTTTAGGGAATTTAATTTCCTGTTGGCTATATCTGCTCTTTGAAAGTCTTCTTAAACATTTGCTTAGATAATTTTAAACCTTGGCCTTACGTCACCCCTGGCCAGTGTGTGCAGAATCTGGGCTGAGGCTCTGGGATCCACATGGAGTTGTGATAGCCAGCCAAGATTTTTATGAAGGAATCAAATTGATTAGTAGAATTCCCTCAGAAAGTTTTAGCTGTAACAGTGTGTTAGCTTTGAAAACTTCCCTACAGGAGGTTTGCAGACCTATATTTGTAGAACTGAAGTTTCTTTTTCATTCATTGGTCACATTATTTCTTCAAAATCAAACCATTATGTGAATATCAGGGTTCTAAGGAGGCTTTTTCCTCATTCAAGTTTCTTAAAATTTCAGGTGTTACTAAAACAACCATTTTTAATAACTAGGGTAACAGTGAAATTCTCAAATATTCCAACATATCTAAATATTAGATATGCCAACATAAGTTTGTGGATTTGTGAAAATCGATGTGCTTGGTTTTTTGTACTGAGGATTGAACCCAGGGGCACTCTACCACTGAGCTACCTCCCTAGACCATTTTACTTTTTGCTTTTGAGACAGTGTCTTGCCAAGTTGCCCAGGCTGACCTTGAACTGGTGGTCCTCCTGCCTCTGCCTTCCCAGCCACTGGGATCACAGGTGTGTGCCACAATGCTTATGTTGGGACACTTTTTTTTTTTTTTTTTTTTTTTTTTTTAATGAGGCAAAGCATAAACTTGGAATTATTTTAGGCTAGAAATAAAACAATTTTGTGTTAGTAATTACATCAACTACTAGACCATGGAATGACAGCCCAGTCCTACTTTCACATTGTAAATATTTAATCAAAGGGAAGGGGAAGATTTTTGAGGTTAATGAATAAGGAGATCCCCAACTGGAATTTCTACTGGATAGTGGCTTTCTGACAGTGGAGAACAGTCCTGGTATCCAGAAAACTTATTAAGTGGGTCTCTTATCAGGATTGCCATTTTGGAGAATTGTGTAATGTTGAGACTTTGGACAATTTATTACACTTAACAAGTTCATTTCCCACAGAGAGAATCTGTTTGTTCTACAAGAGTATTATTTATTATGACTCAGATATTGTATAAAGTTATTCCACAGGAATATGGGTTTATTTATTTCCCAAAGAGATCAGATGGTAAAAGGTCAAGAGGCTTGAACTTGAGTCTAGTGCGTTTGGATCTCCAGTCTGTTACTATTTGTGTGACCTTGCCTCAATTTATCATCTATAAAATGGGAATAAGCACTACAATATTACTAATCACTAAAGTTCTAACATTAAGATATATTGGAACAATGTATATGCTGTGTGATCTTGCCCAAGTTAATTAACCTTTCTCAGCCCTAGTTTCCTCTTTATGAAAAGCAGTGGCATAGTGCCTGGCACAGAGTAAATGTTAAATAAATGATAGCTGTCATTACTAATATAGATTGAAATCTCTAAAATTTATAAATTTAATTCTTATTGCACATCTGCCTGGTAGATTATCACTTTTTTTTTTTTTTTTTTTTTTTTTTTTTGGTAACCACTGAGCCACATCCCCAGCCCTATTTATTTTGGGTCTCACTAAGTTGCTTAGGTCCTTGCTAAGTTCCTGAGTCTGGCTTTGAATTTGGGATTCTCTTGTCCCAGCTTCCTGAGTTGCTAGGATTACAAGTGTGCCCTGGCAAATGATCACATTTTTATACTCCCATTATATAAGCAGTGATGTTATAAGGATACATGATAATTATGGTTAAAAAAAAGAATTTTTAAGTTTGATTTTTTTCCTCACAGAGCATTTAAAGTCCATTCCCAGCTTTAAATACTACAGCTGCACTGTTCAGTATGGTAGCTACTAGCAATTATGGGTATGGGATGTGCTTTAAGTGTAAGATGGTAAAATGTATAACAAATTTTAAAACTTAATAAGAAATTAATAACAATTTTATGTTGGTCACATGTGGAAAATAATAATTTGAATTAAATAAAATATATTAACTATATTTATTAATAAACTCTGTTATAAATATGTTGATATTTTTTACCTGTTTCTTTTGCTTGTTAAAATATGGCTACTAGAAATTTTAAAATTACATATGTGATTTGCATTTGTGGCTCACAGTTTATTTCTAATGGATAGTACTATGCTAGAGAATAAAATAACCAACTAGCTGTACGTAGCTCTCCTACATATTTCATACATTTAGATTAAGGAAGTGAGTTTTCACCAAAGTGAAATCAATTACCTTACAGTGATTTCTGTTGTGTCCAGTTTTCTGACTTGATTCTTAGGGATTTGGAGACATGGCACAGTACTTTATGAGCAGTGTTCCTTGCTTAGGAATTTTCTTTACCTGTTGGTTTGACATAAACAGAATTGTGGACCTTAAGATGGTAATTAAGAACAGGTCAAATTTGATCTTTTAGAATAAGTATAAATTAAATCTAGGACTGGTCAAGAGTTAGAGGGAAAGAAAAAGATCTTTTATTTTCTTGATGTTGTTTGTTTTCATTTAAATGTTGTCAGTGGATTTATAAAACATCATTTGTTGCATTTTTAAAACCTGAAACAAAAATAGACTCAGCAGAAGGATTTTTCTTTGAGCTTAAATGTTTTTTCATAGAACACAAATAGACTGAAAGTGAAAGAATGGAAAAAGACACATCATGTAAACAGTATCCAAAAGAGAACTAACTGAAAATGGTTACACTAACATCAGTCAAAATAGATTTCAAAACAGAAAGTGTCATTGGAGACAAAGGAGGACATTTTTATGATAAAAAGTCAATTAATCAGAAATATACAATTTTAAACACATGCAACTAACAACAGAGACCCAAAATATATGAAGCAAATCCTGAAAGGATTAAGAAAGAAAGAATTCAAAAATTCAAAAAATAGTTTGAGACTTCAGTCCCCACATTCAATAATTGATAGGCTAACCAGGCAGATTAATGATAAGTGGAAGACATGAGGAACAGTATGAACCAACTAAACCCAAGAGAAACGTGTAAGACACTCCCAATAGCAGCAGAGTACACATTTTTCTCAAGAACATATGGAACATTCTTCAGGATAGACCATATGTTAGGCCATAAAACGAATCTTAAGTGAATTTAAAAAGGCTGAAATCATAAAGTGTATTCTCTAACCACAATAGAATGAAATTAGAAATCAAGAACAAAAGGAAATTTGAGATATCTGCAAATATGTGTAGACTAAAAGGCACACTCTTAAACAGCAAATATGTCAGAAGAAATTGCAAGAGAAATTATAAAATACCTTGAAATGAATGAAAACAAAAGTGCAAGATACCAAAACTTAAGGGGCGTAATGACATCTGTGCTCATATGGAAATTTAGATCTGTAAACATCTACGTTAGTTTCTTAGGAACTACAATGAGAAGAGCACACCAAACTTACATGTAGAAAGAAAGAAATAGTAAAGACTAGAAAGGAAACAAATGAAACATAGAATAGAAAAACAGGAAAAAAAAACAATACAAAATTGTTTCTTTGAAAGATTTTGTCAACAAAATTGAAAAACCTTTGACTATACTGATGAAGGTAGGGGGAAGAGAAGACTCAAATACTAAAGAATGAAAAAAGGGACCATCATCACCACACTTTCTGAAATAAAAGAAAGATAAAGGAATACTGTTCACAATTATATGCCAACAAATTAGATAACCGAGATGAAATAGACAAATTCCTTGAAAGACACAATTTTTCAAGACTTATTCAGGAAGAAATAGAAAAATCTGAATTGAACTATAACAAGTAAACAGATTAAATTAATAATAATAATAATAAAACTCAACTGGGTGCGCTGGCACAAGCCTGTAATCCCAGCCCTTGGGAGGCTGAGGCAGCAGGATTGCAAGTTCAAAGCCAGCTTCAGCAATGGTGAGGCTCTTAGCAACTCAGTGAGAACCCTGTCTCTAATAAAAATACAAAAACGGGCTGGGGATATGGCCCAGTGGTAGAGTACCCGAGTTCAAACCATGGTACCAAAATAATAATAGTAATAAAAAAACTCCACACAAAGACAAGTCTAGGACTAGATGACTCTACCAAACATTTAAAGATCAATGCTTCTCAAACTCTGACAAGAAATAGAAGCAGCATGAACACACAGTCATTCTATGTAGCCAATGTGACCCTGACACCAAAACTAGACATAGATCATGAGAAAATTATAGACCAATATCCCTTAACAATGTTGTGTAAAGAATTCTCAACAAAATATGAGCAAGCTGAGTCTAGCACCATATAAAAAGCATGATCTATCTTTGTATATGTTGTATTTTATGTGTGGAATTTATTCCAGGAATGCAACATTGGCATAACATGAAAATCAGTGAAAGAGACCATAGTCATAGAATAAAGTATAAAAACTTACGATCATTTCAACTGATGTGGAAAGAGCCTTCCATAGACTCTAATACCTTTTCCTGATATAAGCACTCAACAAACTAGCAATAAAGAGGAGAAGCAGTCTCAACCTCATGAAGTCCATCTATGACAAATTCACAGCTAACATCATACTTGCCGGAGAAAAACTGGATGTCCTCTCCCTGAGATCAATAAAAAGACAAGAATGTCCATTGTGCTGGAAGTTCAATCGTAGGTGGCGTGATTTAGTATAGAGAAAATTCCTAAGGAATCACATATTTAGAACAAATAGAATGAATTCAGCAAGGTTGCAGGATGTAAGATCAATAACAGAAATCGACTGTAGAACTGGATGTCATGACATGCACCTGCAATCCCATCTACTTGGGAGATTGAGGCAGGATCATGAGTTCAAGCAAGATGAACAATCAAAAAATGAAATAAAAAATAATTCCATTTACAACAGTATAAAAAAAAGAATGAAGTAGAAACAAATTTTATAAAAGAAGTGTAAGACTTATGCATTAAATTATATAACATTGTTGAAAGAAAGTATAGAAAATCTAAATGAAACATTTCCTATACATGGATTGGAAGATCAAAAATTATTAAGATGAAAATACCACTCTCTCAATTGATCCAAGGCACTCTGTATCAATTCCTATTGCTTTTTTTTTTTTTTAAGATATGGACAAGCTGATCCTAAAATTCATATGGAATTTGCAAGAGCCTGAATAACCAAAACAATATAAAAAAAAAAAAAAACACAAAAAGTTGGAAGATTCATACTTTTTGAACTCAAAGCTTACTACAGAGCTACAATAATCAAGACACTGTCGTGTTGGTATAGGAATAGTCAAATACATCAGTGGAATGAGAGGAGAGTACAGAAATAAACCTTTCAAGTGTCGTCAGTTGATTCTTGTCAAGGGTGACATGAAGGTTAATTTATGTTCCAAATTTCTAGTTTGTGGTGCCCAGTTGTTTGGTCAAGCATTGGTCTAGATGTTGCCATGAAGGTATTTGTGGATGTGATTTAATATTTATAATTAGTTGCCTTTAAGCAAAACCAATTACCCTCCATGAGGTGGGCAAACTTCCAGCAATCAATGGAAGGCCTAATTAGGAAATAACTGAGGTTCTGGAGGAAGAAGCAGGTATGCCCCAAGAACACAGAATAGTAATAATTCTTGAGTTTTCACCTGTTGATCTGCTCTTCAGATTACAAGTTCAAGACCACAACATCAACAACTATCTGAGTGTCTAGACTGCTCGCCTGCTGGCCTGCTTTCCAGGTTTTGGCCTTGCTAGCTCCTACAATGATGTGAGCCAATTCCTTAAAATAAATCTATAACTCTGTATATATATATACTGTTGTTCCTGTTTCTCTGGAGATCCCTGACTAAACATGTGCCAAGAGCATTCTATGTAGAAAAACTATTCTTTTCAACAAATGTTGCTGGTACAGCTGGATATCCACATGCAAAAGAATGAAGCTAGACCCCTACCTCACACCAAAATGAGTCGTAGAGTTAATGTAAGAGCTAGAACCTTGAAATTCTTAGAGGACTACATGGTACTAAATCTTCATGGTCTTGGATTAGGCAATTGTTTTTTAGACATGAAACAAAATCACAAAAGACAAAAGAGAGTTAAATTAGATTTCACAAAATTAAAAACTTTTGTGCTTCAAAAGAAGACCATCAAAAGTGAAGACAAGGGGTTGGGGTTGTGGCTCAGCGGTAGAGTGCTCACCTAGCACATGCAGGGCACTGGATATGATCCTCAGTACCACATAAAAATAAAATAAAGGTATTGTGTTCAACTAAAATAAAATATAAAAAAAAATGAAGACAAGCTGGGCACGGTGGCACATGCCTGTAATCCCAGGGGTTTGGGAGGCTGAGTCAGGAGGATAGCAAGTTCAAAGCCAGCCTCAGCAATGGCGAGGCACCAAGCAACTCAGTGAGACCCTGTGTCTAAATATAATACAAAATAGGGCTGGGGATGTGGCTCAGTGGTTGAGCGCCCCTGAGTTCAATCCCTAGTACACAATCCCCCCCACACACACATCAAAAAGTAAAGACAAGCCATAGAATGGGAGGAAAACACATGCAAATCTTATATCTTCCAAAGGACTTTTATCCAGAAAGTGTAAAGAACTCTTTACATTCAACAACAAAACAACCCAGCTAAAAAGTAGGTAAAACATTGCATGAACATTTCTGTAAAGAAAATATACACGTGGCCAATAAACACATGAAAAATGCTCAACATCATTAATAATTAGGGAAGTGCAAATCAAAATTGTAATGAGATACTATTTCATATCCATTAGGAAGCTTTGATCAAAAAGGCAATAAGAGGTGTCGGTGAGAATGTAGAGAAATTCAAACCCTCATACTCTTTCATACCTCTTCTGATGGGAATGTCAAAATCATGCAGTTGGTTTGGAAAACAGTCTGACAGTTCTTCAAAAAGTTCTGAATAGTTACCATATGATTTAGCAATTCCATTCCTAGATAAACACTCAAGAAAAATTAAAACATATTTACACAACAACCTAACATGAATGTTCATAGCAACATTATTCATAAAAGCCATAAAGTAGAAATGATCAAACTATCAGCTGATGAATGGGTAAACAAAATACACTATAACTATACAATGAGATATTATTTGGCATTAAAAGGAAATAAATTACTGATACATGCTATAAGAAGGAAAAACCTTAAAATCACTCTAGTAGGCTGGGCACTGTGGCACATGCTTGTAATCACAGTGACTCAGAAGGCTGAGGCAGGAGGATCACAAGTTTGAGGTCAGTATCAGCAACTTAGCAAGAACCTAAGCAATTTAGTGAGAACCTATCTCAAAATAAAAAATAAAAAGGGCTGGGAATGGGACTCAGTGGTACAGCACACCTCTGGGTTCAATCCCTAGTACCAAAGTAAATAAATGAACAAATAAATAAAGTCATTATACTAAAGAAATAAGTTGGACATAAATACTAGTTAATATTTTTTTTTGGTTCCATATACATGAAATGTCCAGAATGAGCAAAACCGTAAACACAGAAAATAGATTAGTGGTTGCAGTGTGCCTGAGGATGAAGACAGGTAGGTAGGGAACAGAAGGGGAGAGAAGGAGTGACTGCTAACAAATGTGGAGTTTCTTTTTGGGGATGATGAATATGTCCTCGAACGTGATAGTGATAATGGATGTACAACTCTGTCAGTGCACTAAAGCAAATCAATTGTGTACATTTAAAGGATGAACTTTATGATGAGTAATTTATATCTCAATACAACTATTATTTTTAAAATGCTTTTCCTTATAGAGCTGAAGGAAATCGATGAGTCCTCAATTGCTGATTTTTTTCTTCCACAGTATTTTTACTTGATTGAGAATGTATGGATAACATTCATAACCCTTGAACCCCTGAGACTTTCTGACTGGTTCTGGGGGAAAGGGATTTAGGCAATTCAGATATGAGTTAGCCTATATTTCTTCCCACACTTTTGCTATTTATAGCAAATATCTTACAGTTTGGACACAAAGGCATGCACATTGTACTTTATGCATTATGATGACATACATGGTGGAGTATTAATTGTGACATTGATCCACATCTCAAATTTGTAGCTATTGACAGAATAGACTTTTAGCAGTCTATAGTTTAAGAGGAAGAAAGGGATGCTGTAATAGTTCATACTCAATTCCATCCACCCTATGTGTAGTGCTGCTTTGTGCCACATTGAACTGCATTAGTATTTATTTAATGAACATTCCCATTAATTCTCTTGTTTAATGACTATTTAATGGGCACCCTCTCTGTGGTAGACACTGCTAGGCTAGGCTGCAGTGAGCTTGCGGACTGGGTTCTCACCTTCATGGAGCCTGCAATCTTTGGAGAGAAGTCAGATAATAAACAAGAGAATGGATGATTTCATTTAGTGATAAGTGAAAGAGAAGGACAGTGGGATCAAGAATATTACTCAGCAATAAGAGAGAATAAAATCATGGCTTTTGCAGGAAAATGGATGGAGTTAGAGAATATAATGCTAAGTGAAGTTAGCCAATCCCAAAAAGCCAAATGCCAAATGTTTTCTCTGATATAAGGAGGCCAATTCACAATGGGGTTGGGATGGGGAGCATAGGAGGATTAGAGGAACACTAGAATGGCCAATGGGGAGGGAGCGGAAGGGAGGGGGGCAAAAGGATGAATGAAAAAAAAAATGGTAGAATGAGATGGATATCATTACCCTAAGTGCATGTATGAAGTCACAAATGGTGTGAATATACTTTGCATACAACCAGAGATTTGTAAAAAAGTGCTCTATATGTATAATATGAAATGTAATGCATTCTGCCATCATTTATAACATCTTAGAATAAAAAATAAATAAATTTTTAAAAAAAGAAGAAAGAAAGAAAACACAAAAAAAATAAAAAAGAATGACTAGAGCAGGGTGGGGTGATACTTCAAGGACACCGCCTTTTGAGGAGTGGTGACAATTGAGTTGAAAAATGAGACAAGAAGTAGAGGAGTTTCTCCAAAGCAGAAGAAACAGTACAAAAGCTTGAAGGCAAAAAATGAATCTTGGGGGCTGGGGTTGTGGCTCAGTGGTAGAGTGCTCGCCTAGCACGTGGGCAGCCCGGTTTGATCCTCAGCACCATGTAAAACTAAAGGCATTGTGTACAACTAAAAAACAAACAAATAAATATTTTAAAAAATGAATCTGGCATATTTCTGGAAGGAAAGGGGTGTAGTTAGAGGGCAGTAAGTAAGGAGGGAAGGGGTTGGGAGGTCAACACAGGTCACCTAGGGTGTTGTTCAGTGATGTGCCTTGTCCTGATGGGAATGGGAAGCCACTGGAGGTTTAAGTAAGACATATGACATAAAAAAAAAAAAAAAAAAAAAAAAAAAAAAAAAACAGTTTAAAAAGACCATCCTGCATGGAAAGAGACCAAAGGTCTGAAGTTGAAGAAGTTGAAGGAGCAATGAAGTCCATTGCAGTTCTGCAGGAGAGACAGTGGCTTGGTCCGTAACGGTACCCCAAATGGTCAGTTTTAGTTTTCTTTTGAAAATAGAACTGGACACAGGGTGCAGAGGCAGACCCAAGTTTTGTGAGACCTGAAACTTATATAATTTGAGGACCCTCTCTAGGAAAAATGAAAAAACTGAACACAAAATGTCATAGAGGGCTTTGAAAGGGTCCTAAGCAAGGGAAGGACCCTGAAGGGTAGACGACTTCCTGAGCTTCATGATGAAGCTTCCTTTGATGGGGGGGGGGTGAGGTTGGGAGAAATCAAAGGTGCTTAGGATTCACGTCTGAGAGCAATTGGCATGCAATTAGGATGCAGGAGGAGGAGGATTTTAGGGTGAGACCTGGAAAGAAGAAAGCAAGCATTGGGGGGGTTTCCTTCATGCTGAGTTTGAGGTGCCCAGTAGGCAGCCAAGTGGTGATGTCCAGCAAGCAGGTGAATAGCTGGGATAGAGCCAGTGAGAGGGAAGGGCTGGGAATGTCAAGTCATCACTTTATGGCATTTAAAGTTGGTGGAAGTGGATGACATCACTTTGGGAAGAGAGAAAAGACTCAGCCAAAGACAACCCAACACTTAGTGGTCAGGCCAAGGAGGTTTAGGGCTCGTACAGAAGGCAAATATAAGAAGGATCTGGTGGGGGTACCTTTGACATTGGTCACCTTGCAATCATCGGAAGCACTTCTTTTAACACTTACGAATTCACTGATGAATGTAAAGACGGTTGGAGGAACACAAAGGCATGAAAGGAAAGAAGAAGTCAATCACAGAAAATCTTTGATAGAGGAGAGTAAGGTTTAGTGGATGTCAAGGAAATAATTTTCTTCAACCATTTAGCCATCTTATCAACTAATCTACTTCTCTGCCTCTCACTTGGAGACGTTGCTTTAGATCATCATTTACACCCAGGTGCAGTGATGTGAGGCAGGAGGACCTCAAGTTTGAGGCCAGCCTGGGGAACTTAGTGACACCCTGTCTCTAAATAAAAAGGGCTGGGGAGGTAGTGCACTGGTGGAGCACTTGCCTACTGTGCTTGAAGCCCTGGGTTCAATTCCCAGTTTAAAAAAAATCATCATTTGAAGAAATTAAATCAAACTAATACTCATATCAAAACACTGCCATACTCCCATTTTCATCTAAGTATTGATGTCATTAGTTTGTTTATACTTTAGTGTTTGTTTGAGTATTCAGAGATAATGGCCCCTACCCATTTAAAGAATGTACAAATGGAGGGGCTGGGGTTGTGGCTCAGAGGTAGAGCGCTTGCCTAGCACGTGCACTGCACTATGTAAAAATAAAACACATTGTGTACAACTAAAAGCAAAT
This sequence comes from Tamias sibiricus, assembly GCA_025594165.1. Lineage (NCBI taxonomy): Eukaryota > Metazoa > Chordata > Mammalia > Rodentia > Sciuridae > Tamias > Tamias sibiricus. Next base: position 85,168,340 of record CM046663.1, on the reverse strand, counting down.
AAATAAATATTTAAAGAAAAGAATGTACAAATGGAATAGGAAAGGTCAATTTTTTTTTTTTCTTTTTGGTGCTGGAGATTGAACTCCAGGGCACTTAACCACTGAGCCACATCCCCAGCCCTTTTTCTATTTAATTTAGAGACAGGGTCTCGCTGAGTTTCTTAGGGCCTCGCTAAGTTGCTGAGGCTGGCTTTGAACTCATGATCCTCCTGCCTCAGCCTCCTGAGCCGCTGTACACCACCACACCTGGTGGAATATGTTTTAAGGTCTATCTGCCATGTAAAATCGGAAAGCTATTGGAACCCTGTGATAACAGCAGCGTTGGCCAAAGCATACTAAATCAAAGCAAGAAGAAAGTGAAAGCCTATGTTTAAAAGAGGGTGCTCTGGGGAGAACTTTCTGAGGGTGAGGTTGTAGCATATGCAATGTATCAAAGGCGTCATGAAAATTAATTTCTGGCAGAGCCACATTATTTAAAGTATGAATATAAAAATGTTCAAACATTTTCGTATGTCAGATTGTTCATTCATAATAATAGCTAACAAGATTTTGATCTCTGTATTTGATAGCCTTTTGTACTTTATCATATTTAATTCTTATATTTAATCAGTGAGGCTTTAGCCATTTTGTCAGGGAAACGTTTTAAACTTGTATTAAATCCTTTGGAGCCTTTTGAAGCCTCTTGAAGCTATGCGTTATTTTCACCTCTCTGAGGTAGGGTGCATAGGATTGGCCTATGGGGTCCCAAGATCCTGGCTGCCCATTCACCCCTAACCAGCTGTGATCCTGAACTGGGCTCTCAGTGCTTCCCCAGGCCTATTTCCTCATCTGTAAATTGTGAGTTGGACTAGATCCCTCCAGTGTCTTCCCAGCTATAGCATTAGAGCATTACAAGTCAGTGACCACACTGTGTTGTGAGAGAGTGATGACAGGAGGGCTCACATGGTGGCTCGCCCTGGAGCTCAGCCCCTCTGCATCTCTGGGGTTTGAGATCTTCCCTCCCCCAGGGCCTTTTGCATGCCAGGGAAACGTTCTACCACTGAGCTAGTTCCCAGTCCTCTCTCTGCTTTTTAGAGCCATCACCTCACTTCTTCTCCTGCCAGTCAGTTGGCACTTATTATAGCTGCCCACATAAAATGAGAGCTGTCTTTACTTGTCAGCTACTCTCATCTGGTTTACTGTGTGTCCTGGAAACCAGATGGCCAAGTGCTGTAGGGACACAGTAGGGAACAGAGTATATTTGGCCACTTTGGTACTTTTTGTCAGAGGGTTTCAAAACCATGTGCTAGTGTTTTCACTGTCCGGGAAAGCTGACCAATACCCCAACTCAAAGTTGTCTCCCATATTAGTGTTATAACTGAGGGTCCAACATACATGCTTGTGACCTCTTCAGTGATAGGACAATATAGCAAAACTGTTTAGGAAGGTTTGCGTTGAACTTTACGTAATAAATGCATTGCCACTTGACAAGTCCCTCATGCCTTTGTGAAATGAAATTTGGCTCCACACCTAGTTAGGAGGTTCAGTTCTAGGTGGCACTGTTAAGCAGGTGGGATCATTAAGTAAGTAGTGTTTTGACTACTTAGTGATGATTTAGTTTTCCCACAAGGAAGATGAATTACCTTTTCCCCTCGTTTACTCAGAGACCTCTGAAAACTAAGATAAAATGGGCTCATCTTCCAAAAGGACATATTGTAAAAGGCCTAAAATGAGGACTCCAGAGACTTTCAACAGAATACCTTGAGACGCTTGAGAAATTAAAGCCACTAAGAATTGGTCTACTTTGAAGCACTTCTTTACCGCATGAAAACAGAGTGGAAAATTCTGCCGCTTTGGATTTTGATTACTTGGTGAAATGATCAAGGAATGAATACCATAACTGTAGAAGAAAATAGTAGGAGCTTTTTGGTTTAGGAAAAAAAAAAAAAAAAAAAAAAAAAAAAGAATAGAATTTGCAAATAGGCCAGAGACGGAACAAAATCTATCTGGTAATTATAGACTTACTTGGGTGCCGCAAAGGTCCTGATCAGGGAAAACAGCTGTGCCCATACATGGGTCCTGGAAAGGTTTCTCCCCGGAACCACCTAAGTGAAATAAAAACTCATCTCTGACTGCTCTGGGATGGCTCGCAGGACATTAGGCCAATAACTTACAATCTTCTGGGCAACTCTAGTCAAGCAGTGCTTTGGTAAGTTCAGCTAACTTAAGGCTCAAGTCCAAGGAACCATGAGCAGTTGTGGTACCTTCATTCATTCCTTAGAACCTTCCTCTGATCTTCCCTCTCTCCCAGATCCTACTCTTCTGACTCTGGGAGACAAGAGAGTTAAAGGAACCTTCTAGATCTCTCACAGAAATACCTTCCTTCCAGTATCACAGGAATTTGTTTCTTGGTATGGATTAAGTTCTTACATTCTTTCATCTAAAGGTTAGGTTTGGGGATTACTTACAGTAGTCAGGGCTGTTCCCCGCACTATGGTTCTCTGGTCATGGGATGTCACTAACCCCACAGTTCTGACTTCATGGCTCAGAGAGGTTGCCATGGAGACCCCTGACTATATTATGACCCGCTGCTGGTCAGCAGCCTATGCTGTGAGCCGGTTCAGTTTCAGCCTCGCAGGCCTAGTTGTGGCTTTAGGTCCAATAGGCCAACCTGAGCCTAGCCAAAACCATGGGAGAGACAGAGCTCCTGGCCCTTGAGGTCTCCAGACCCATGGTGTTGAGGGCTATTCAGGCTGGGCATCGAAGTATCATCCACTTCCGTTTTGAACTTGGATGTGTAGTTTCTTTACCTATAGACTTTGATTCTACTCACTACTCAGTACTGAAAGAGGAACTGATTTTCCAAATAGTCAAAGATGAATTTATATGGAAGGCATAGGAAATTTCATATTAAATAGGTTTATGGCATTTTGATTTTTAATTAAATTCTTATGTGACACATTAACATCAATTTTTGTCTATACTGTCCTGGTTCTGAATACCCTAGTTTTGCCACATTTAGTATTTTATTATTCTGCTCATTAACTCAGAGAATTAACTAAGAGCCAAACTCCACATTTTTAAAAATTTTTAAGTGGTTTCATGAACCTTGTGCAGACTCCTATCTGTGGGTCATGCTTTCTCTTGGCCACATGAGATCCTCTGCCAGGGTCTCTCCACTGAGCCTGGAAGTTCTCCAGCACCGTTCCCTGCTTCCTAGTCCTCACTTGCATCTTATGACATTTGTTCTGACATATTGGCTCATGAGCAGGTGTCCTCAAGGCATTTTTTTTTTTCTGATGTCCTCCTGTTTTATTTTGTTCTCATATCTTAAATACAGTGTCCCCAGCTACTGTCTAATACTTTAAGAAACACACCATGAATCAAAATATTATAAGGTTAACTACTTAAATTATTTCAGCTTCCTCCTTGTCCTTTTGCACATATCAAATGCCTTAAAACCATTAGATTAAGATTTGGTGCCTTTTTAAAACATTCAAAAAATCGACAAACTTTACTTTTTATTACAGTTTTAGATTTACAGACTAATTGGGCAGATAGGACATAGAGTTCCATATACCCATCTCACTGTCACCTCCTCTCCTCATCCCCACAGTTTCTTCTATATATCTTATTGTCCTCATGGCATTTCGATCAAGGATCCTCACCAAGAGTCCCAAACCAGAATTTATGAATGCCAGAACAGGCACTGTGGCACACACCTGTAATCTCAATGACTCAGGAGGCTGAGGCAGGAGGATTGCAAATTTGAGGCCAGCCTGAGCAAATTTAGGCCCTGTCTCACAATAAAAATAAAAATAACCAGGGATGCAGCTCAGTGGTGGAGCACCCCTAGGTTCAATCCCCAGTACTGGAGAAAGAAAGAAAAAAATCAACGACTGAATGATTAACAAGGTGGTTGTGAAATGTTTGGAGAACATTCTGCAAGGATTCATCCTGGAATTCCCTCCTGCCTCTAGGATATTGACCAGTTGCTTGGGTTTTGCTGGTGGACCTTGGCTGCCCTGGCTGACCCTGGAGCATTCCCAACCTACCCCAAAGACTGGACTTAGGGGAAAATGTATTGATGTGCTCATCAGCATGCTCAACGACCATGGGAGAATACTGAGCGGGAAGCGTCAGAGTGGATAAAGGAAGGCTGGGAAATCAGGCAGGGAGAGGACGGGTGGATACATGGTGTTATGGCCCTGGTGCTCGTAACTAGCCACAATTGGGAAGTGGAGTCTTGGATAATGGAAAAATCCCAAGACACGTTCTGTTTTGTAAAATGTCATATAGGTAGGTTGACCTTCTCAGTTCAACATTAAGCGTGAATCCTTTTGGCTGGTCAGATGGCCTTGACAACATCCCCTTCAATACTCCTGATCTGGGTGGCGGTGTGCATGTTAGTGATGGATAACATAAAGGGCCTTTTGTTAATAAAACAGAAAGAGGATCACCTGTCCTTAACTCCTAAAACATTGATGGGCTTGTGTTCTGTTCAAGCGATCAACTGTGGAGCATTCAGCCACCCGGAGGTAGTCAGAACTTCGCACTTGAACTCCATCTACCCACTCACACACGGTACATACCATTCCCCTCCTACCGTCACTGGCTTTATTTTGGGGAACATTGCATCTACAGACTTAAAAGAAATTACTAAAGAAAAAAATCATTTAAATACTCACATTTCAATAAAGCAAAATAATAGCTCATTGCAGAAATGAAGGAACGCAGGCCCTCCCACCCAGGCCTGCACCCTCGCTGTGCATGCTTGTCCACGGGCCCTGCTGAATGGCTTTTCTGACATGCGTGGTCTCATGCTGGTCACATGTTTGGTGAAGCAACTCCACAACATCCTTGCAGCTGGGGTCGAAGGTGGACCCCCCCTCATAATGTTGTAATTCATATAAACCTAGGTTTATTTTTCCAGGCAATAATTTCCAAGTGTCACAGGAAGTGACACTCAGCTGCCCACTGGCCCTTTTCTGTGCTAGCTCATGCATCAACACAGAGAGCCAGTTCTGCAGGATTTGCCCTCAAACAAAGGACCAGCTTGAGATACAGCTCCACAGACCCACTCCTCACAAATTCATCTATAGGGAAAGTGGAGACCTTTTGTAGCATTTTGTCCTCAGCTTCCATTCTGTGAAAATCAAACTTCAGGGGTGGGGGTGGTAGCTAAGTGGTAGAGCACTTGCCTAGCAAGCCCCAGACCATGGGTTCCATCCCCAGCACTGAAAAAAAAAAATAAAAATAAAAATAACAAACTGACAAAAACTTCAGATATGAAACTCCTTTTAAACTGCAGGTTTGTTAAACTGGAAAGGAACAAAAGAATTCTAGTTCATACAATTAGGACTCATATAATTCATATAATAAAAGGAATAGAACTAAAGCAATCCAGAGAAGAATAATCTAATCTGTACTTAACCTTTCAAAAAGGGTTTTTATGGAAAAATATCCAAATAGAAATTTCTCCAAAGGAGATATACAAATAGCCAATAAGCTCATGAAAAGATGTTTAACGTTAGTCATCAGGAAAATGCAAATCAAAACCACAATGAGATACTACTTCACACCCGCTGAAGTGCTAGAATATGGAGAAATTAGAATCCTCTTACACTGCTGGTGGGAATGTAAAATGGTACAGACAATTTGGAAAATAGTTTCACAGTTGCTTGAAAAGTTAAACAGAGCAGGCACGATGCTGCATGCCTGTAATCCCAGCAACTCAGAAGGCTGAGGCAGGAGGACCCTGAGTTCAAAGCCAGCCTTAGCAACTTGGCATGACCCTTTCTCTAAATAAAAATATAAAAAGTCTGGGGATGTGACTAGTGGTTAAGTGCCCCTGGGTTCAATCCCCAGTACCACCCCTCCCCCAAAAAATGTTACATAGAGAGTTATATTTGGCCTAGAAATTTCATTCCTGGGTGTAGATCTGAGAAAAGAAAGTATGTTGACACAAATACTGGTCCGTGAATGCTCATAGCAGCATTCATAAAAACCAAAGAATGGAAATAAACCCAAATGGATAAATAGAAAATGGTCTAATCCTACACTGGAATATTCAGCAATAAAAAGGACTGAAGTTCTGATAATGCCACATGGGGTGATCTTAAACACAGTATACTGGGGGATGTTAGGGAAGAATAGAAGTACTTTGGATTAGACAAAGAGGAATGAAGGGAAGGGAGGGGGAATGGGAATAGGATATATAGTAAAATGAATCGGACATTACTATCCTATGTGCATATATTATTATGCAACCAATGTAATTCTACATCATGCACAACCAAAAGCATGAGAAGTTATTCTTCATATATATATAATATGTCCAAATACATTCTTCCATTATATATAACTAATTAGGACCAAAAAAAAAAAAAAAAAAAAACCCACAGTATACTCAAGGAAAGAAGCCACAAAACACCATATATGATTCCATTTATGTGAAATATTCAGTATTCAGAATAGACAAATCTAGAGAGACAGAAAGTAGGTTAGTAGTTACTTAGGGTTACGGTAGTTGGGGGAGAGAATGAGAGCTAAAGAGTATAATAGGCTTTTTAAAAATTAATGAATATGTTTTAAAATGGATTGTGTTTGGGCTGGGGATATAGCTCAGTTGGTAGAGTGCTTGCCTTGCATGTATAGGCTCTAGGTTTAATCCCAAGCACCACAAAAAAAAAAAAAAAAAAAAAAAAAGAAAAGAAAAGAAAAAAGGATTGTGTTTATGGTTGCACAACTATAAATACACTAAAACCCATTGAAATGTACACTTTAAGTGGGTGCATTGTATGGTATATAAATTATATCTCAAAAAAGCAAGAAAGAAGATTGGGGGTATAGCTCAGCAGTAGAGCATTGCCTAGCATGCACGAAGCCCTGGGTTCCATCTCGAGCACTGAAAAGAGAAATTAAAAGAAAATAAAGATTTTTAAAGTTTCTCATTTTAGTTTTTAATCATTGTGGCTGCCAGAAAACTCTTATATTTAGCCTTTTCTATTTGCTTACACTGATCAAAACTTGTTTAGTGGGGCTGGGATTGTGGCTCAGCGGTAGAGCGCTCGCCTAGCACGTGCGAGGCCTGGGTTCGAAACTCAGCACCACGTAAAAATAAACGCATTGTGTACAACTAAAGCAAATAAATAAATATTTTAAAAAAACTTGCTTAGTTTTAGGTAGAGGAAAAGAGAGGTTAATAAACTCCCTGTCCTGAATCATAATTTTCTGGACACTCAAAGGTCATTATTAGCCATTTGGAGGAAACCATTTTGGTGCCTTTAGCCTTTCCTCAGAGGATCCATTTTTACTCTGTGGTTCACCTGTGCACTTCTTGGAGCTTCTTAACCACTCTGTGCTTCAGCATCTTCATCTCTTAAATGAGACTCTTGGACCAGATCTCAAGACCCTTTCCAGTTCTGAAGTCCTGGGATGAATGTCAGTATTCTTTAGGGAAAACATGAATATGGAAATGCAAAGGTATTTTCTGCGATATTTGCAGAAAGCATACCTGTCATCTGCTGTTGAGAAGAGGGTGGAAACCGATGGAGATAGTTGAGTTGTAAAGTCAGTGAACACAGCACCTTGTGTGCACAGCAAAGGGCTAGGAGAGTCTGGAGACTTGACCTCTGCTTTTGTGACACAGGGTGAGAGTCTGCAGGAGTCCATGACCCTGGTGTGCATTTTCTTTTATGTGAAATGGGCATCATATAATCTCTCTCTGAGAATGTTCCAGTGGAATGACTGAATGAATAAATACAATCGAGATGCAAAGATCACGACAATACTATATATGTAATTCAAAAGTGCTGTTGTTCAAATAAACCTTTCCGTAGGAGAAAATCTGTTACCTAATTTTTTTAAGCCCTTTCACTTTGATGTCATCATCTCCTTTTAAACTTAATGAATATTGAGGGCTGGGGATATAGCTCAGTTGGTAGAGTGCTTGCCTTGCATGCGCAAGGCCCTGGGTTCAATCCTCAGCACCACAAAATAAATAAATAAATAAATAAATAAATAAACTTAATGAATATGACATAGTGAAGCGTAAAGCAACCTTGAAAATAAAAGCTTAAAGAAACCACGATTAATGTGAACAAAGCTAAAAAAGAACATTTTAACAATTAAAATATTTTCCTTTCAAATCCAGCTGTGTGAGGGCAGGGGAGGTAGCTCAGTGGTAGAGAGGCTTGCCTTGAAGGAGCATCAAGGGGGAAAAATCCTTTTAAATTCAGCTGTGTCAAATACTATGTTAAGCTGGATGTGATGGCACACACCTCTAAACCCATCAGTTTTGGGAGGCTGAGGCAGGATATTTACAAATTGGAGGCTGGCCTTGGCAAATTAGACCCTGTCTCAAAATAAACAGGACCTGGGACATAGCTCAGAGATAAAGCATCCCTGGGCTCAATCTCCCAAAACAAAACAAAAAAAAGCTATATTAAGTATAAAAATTGTTAAACATTTTTTCCAGTTGACCCTTCCCCCACATCTATATCTGTTAATCTGTCTTATCTCTTAAATTAGATCTTAGAAACCAGACGTCAAGCAACCACATCTAATCCCTCCTGGGTAACACCTCAGTGCTTGTAACAATGCCACATACCCGGTATTTACCCAGTAAATACTGAGGTTAATTGTTGCCTGGCATTGGAAGAGGTTAAACTGCCAAATGCAAACAGGAAGATGAAAATTTTGCAGCCAGATAGAATTTTCTGAGAACCATACAGCTGATTTGAAGCACCTTAGGCTATGACAAGTGTCTCACGACTCTCATGAGATCAATGACATCATCAAAAGACGTCAATAGGTCCTTTCTCTAAGTAAAATGCAAAAAAGGGCTGCAGATGTGGCTCAGTGGTTGAGTGCCTCTGAGTTCAATACCCCCCCTCCAAAAAAAAAAAATAATAATCTATTATGGAGACCTAAAGCTAAATGCTGTTAGTACCGTTTATGGTCCATTACATTCCTATTGCTGATTTTCTTGTTACCTGAGATAACCAGTGTCTTTGACTGAAAAAGGGGAGAGTCATGCGTGCTGAAGTGGGGAAAGCAGAACAGGGAATGGGAGGAAAAACCCCACAAGACATAGGGCTAGTGTCTAGAATGTACCAGAATTCCTTCAACTCTCCAAGGAAGAGACGTACCCACCAATGAAGACAGGCAAAAGCATGGACCGACATTTTACAACAGAGCTAACCCAAGCAGCAAATAAGTGAAACAATGCTCAGCCAAAAATAATCAGGGGAATGCAAATTAAAACTTCAGTAGGGAAGGGAAAGTAGTGCAAGCTGTGGGACAATAACTTACCGTCCTCTTATAGAGGTGAAAATAAACACACGTCTTGAGCTTGTGGTTTCTTTGCTGGGTACATTCTCTAGGTGCCCCAAGGTGCAAGAGCTTTCACGATAGCATTGCTCATAAGAGCCCAAACTAGAAGCAACTCCAAGAGTCATCTGTAAGAAAGTGGGCAAATAAATTTTGGTATATTCATTTGCTGGAATACAGAACTACAGCTACGCACTGTGAATGAGATTCACAACCATCATGTTGAGTGAGAAAAGGCCACTGGGTGCAGTGGTGCATGCCTGTAATCCCAGTGACTTGGGAGGCTGAGGCAGGAGGATTGCAAGTTCAAAGGCAGTCTCAGTAATTTAGTGAGGCCCTAAGCAACTTAGCGAGATGCTGTCTCAAAATACAAAATAAACAGGGCTTGGTGTTTCAATCCCTGCTAACAACAACAAAAAGACAGTGGTTTTATATGATTACTTCAATTTGAATGAAATTTAAATTAGGCAAAGTTAGCATATTTTCAGAAAAGCATGCATAGGTGATAAGTGTATAACAGAAAGCAAGAATTGATTATCACAATGTCATGTGGAATGACAGGTGAGGGTTATGAGAATGGAGGAGTGTGGGGGCAGGGACATAGGTGGTGGCTTTTTAATACCTTTATTTTATTTATTTATACTTATTTGGTGCTGAGGATGGAACCCCATTCCTCACACCTGCTAGGCAAGTGCTCTACCACTGAGCTACAACCCCAGCCCCAAGGTAGTGGCACTTTAGAGTAAAAAAGTGTTTAAAAATAATTGCAGCTTCATGGAAAGATGCAAAGGCAGTAAAAGTCTTAACTACCCCTCACCCCGTTTACCCCAAGATACCCCTATACAGTTAAAGCATAGAGTGACATTAGTCCAAGGTACGCATCTAGTTCTATGTCATCGGGTCACGTGTTCTGTTCCCCGTGTTCACCACCATCACCAGCACAAGATGGAGCTTGTCCACATCCTTTGTCCTTGTGCACACCCTTGATAGTCACCTCCACAGCCTCTCCTGAGCCCCCATCCCTAGCCTCTGGCAGCCACCAGTCTCTTTTCCTTCCCTATTCTCTTGTCATTTTGAGGCTATTATATAAATGGAATTGTACAATTCCTTGGCCTTTGTCAGTTAGCTGAACGCACTGAAGATGTACCCATGTGACCGTGTGGAAGGGGAGAGTTTTGAGTATGGAGGAGCGTGGGGGCAGGGACACTGTCCCTGCATCTCAGTGGTTTAGCAGCTTGTTCCTTCTCACCGTCAGGTAGCACTTCACTGTGTGGCTGTTCCACGGTCTGTCCAGTCATTCGCCTACTGATGGATATTTTGGTTGTGAACATCCACATACAGGTTTTTGTGTGGATATCTGTTTTCACTTTCTGAATTAATTCCCAGGAGTGTGGTTGTGGGGCTTTATGGCAAGTGTGTATTTGGTTTTGTAAGAAACTGCCAAACTGTTTCCCAGAGTGGCCGTGACTTTGACACTTCCACCAGCAGCGCGTGAGAGGAACCCAGTTTCTGTGCATTCTCAGCAGCATTTGTGTTGCTGCTCTTTTCATTTTTAATTTTAGCTGCTCCAACATGTGTGTGCTGATAGATCATTATGGCCTTGACTTGCACTGCCCTCGTGGCTGGTGGTGTTGAACATCACCGGAGGAAGGACAGCGTTGTCTGGTCTGTCTTGGATAGAAGTTACTAACCAGTTAGAACTGGTTTTGAAACTACGTATATATTCTTTATATGTGACTCTGTTGTTTCACATTTCACAGAACAATAATCAAGAAAAGAAAGCACTGAGATTAATGTTCTCAGATATATTACCTTTTTTTTTGTTGTTTTTTAAATAAGGCACCCACAAGGAAAGTACCAAAGTGACCTGGCTGGTGGATGGGTGGGCAGCCAGGTGGGTGGGCCCACGTGTGATGCCTTTGCTATTTTCACCCGACTACAGCACCTCCATGAGAAATGGCCCTCCCCAAAGCAAACCTCCTTCCAAAGCAGACTGACTGGAATAGTTCAAGCACTGGGGGAAAAAAAATAAAATTTATTATGCACATTCATTGCATAGGCGTTTTATGTACTGCAAAGTGGAACATTCATATCAGAGTAAGTTGACTAGCAACGAGAAACCCCCACTTCATTCCCAGTAGTTGGGAAGGGTTTTGAAGAAATGGAAATTTACAAGCCATTTTAAAAGGCTCCTCAGGATGTTACTGAGAGGGGATAGGAATGGGGTAGGGTATTGTTTCTTGTCTTTATAAGCCCTTTGGTGCTATGTCTTTCCTTGATTAAAAAAAGAATAAGGTGAAAAAAATGGAGGAAATTTAGCATAGTATATTTTATTTGTTTCTTTGGGCTGCCAGAATAAAGCATCACAGATTAAGTCACATAAACCACAGAAAGGCATTTTCTCACTTTTGTTGTTGTTGTTGTTGTTGTTGTTGTTGTTCTTGCAGTAGTGGGACTTGAACCCAGGGCTCACACATGCTAGGCAAGTGAGCTACAACCCCAGTCCTCTGTACCACTGAGCTACAACCCCAGTCCTCTGTACTTTTTATTTTGAGGCAGGGTCTCACTACATTGCTGAGGCTGGCCTTTAGTTTATGAGCCTCCTGCCTCAGTCTTGCTAGTGTCTGGGATTACAGGTGTACATCCTCGTGCCTGGCTGCCTCACAGTTTTTGAGGCTCAAGTTCAAATCAAGGAAATTAGATTCATATGTTTTAGACAGATGAGTGATGCAAAATATTTCTGGAGTCGGGTTGCAGTTGCCTGGAAATCCAGACATTTGAAACACTGTGTTCCTTTCATCCAGGTCTCTTGGCTCACTGGGAACCTACTCCAAAGAGTTTTTCCTATTCCTTTCTCTCATCCTCTTCACTCACTGTTTTTTTCTAAGAAGATACTGTTTATTGAAACCAAATAGCACTGTTGTAAGAACATTACATGTGTTTGTCCTTTCACCTCTAAATATATAGTAACCTTATGAAGTAGGAATGAATGTTATTCCCAGTTTACAGATGAGGAAACAAAGGCAGGGAGAAGCAGAGTCACCTGGTCCACATGTCGGAGCTGCACACCAGCAAGCTGAGCTGCAGAAACAGGTGGTTTGGTCCCACAGTTTGTGTTCTTATTCCTCCTGTAATCAACACAGCAAGGACAACAATAAGGGTTCCCATAAATGCCAGCAAAGCGCTTGGCAAATGGTAGATGATGTGTTAATACTACTTACCTTTTTTCCTCTTCTTCCTTTGACTTGTTATTTTGCAATGTAGATGTTATTTGAGAATCATAAATATTGCTGTGTTTGTTCAGATTTTCTGTGAAACATTGAAATTGGTCAGTTCTTGAAAATTGTCTCTTGCTAGATTGAGAAATGGTCCCAAAGAGAAAACTTCCTTGAACAGAATACAGTTTCCAACCGTGCTGCAATATTTTGTTTGACCTGAGGCTAGGCTACCTCCAGTGATACAGTGATGTGAGTGCAGAGGTGCTAATAGGCTCTGCTTTATGAATCTGGACTTCATTTTGAATTTGTAAAAATGCTGTCATCATCATTTTGTCTCTAATTCTATCTTAGGGAAGCAAGATGTTGGGGAGTCACATTCAGATTGTGGTAGTAACTCAGGTTTATTGGAAGTTAGACTTGGAAGTCTTTTGATTTTTCCCAATTTACAAATGAATAACTGAGCCTGTTACTGGATTCTGGATGGTTCCACTAAACAAAAATTCCTGTGTCAGAGATAAAGGACTTAATTGCTCATGGCGGAGTAGGCAGCCTGAACATCACCATGTGTGCTTTGCTTCTCTTTGCCTCGAAGTCCTATGGGGACAATGTGATCTGACCCAGATGACGGCTACCCAGGCACCCACTGAGCTTGGGAGTCCACCACTTTCAGAGATAAGTAAGTAAGGCTGTTTCTCATCCCCAGAGAGACAGCACCTCATCTCTCAAAGTTACCAGAAGAATAAGCAATCCTGAGAAATGGCCTGGGACAAAAAGCAGACAGCGATGAGGAAGCTTTTCATAAAGACTGGATAATTGACAAAGTGATCATCAGTGGAGGTTGGAAAAACAATGAAGGAACTGCGACAGCCATCTGGGTAATGGGAACCAGCATCGGATAGTGGCATAACAATTTGCAAGATTGTTGTCTGTAATAACTTGGAAGATAGCAAATGTTTCCAATAAGCTTTTCATTTGGCTAAAGAAATCACCAGACAGAATCTTGGAAATGTTAGTTCATTGGTCCTAAGTGCAAATGATGGGGGAAATTAGAAGAGAGAGAGGAGGCGAGAGGCAGTGGTTTCATTTGAAAGTAGAAACTGGAGAAAAAATAAAGGATCTAAGATTTGCTGGATTGGAAAATAAAATTGGGTATCATCCTTGGTTTCCACAGGCAATGAGATTCCCAAATGAAATGAAGCTTGGGGCCAAATCTCAAATAAAGGAATAATAGCTGTAACATCAAAATTTAATATCACGGGAAGATTCAAGACAGTGTCTACTAGATTCTCTCTGTAGACAAAAGGGTTTTTGTCCCACACTACCTGACTTATGACCCAAAGTAGAAAGAGACCTGTCTCAAAAAAAATTATAAATGTAACTTTGTCCCCATTAAATAAACTGATAGCAGAGTCACAGGAAATCCACAAAAATTTCAAGCGAGTTTTATCAGCAAAAGCACTGCCAGCTTGGACTAAAAAAAAAAAAAAAAAAGTTTAAACTGAAAGGTGACCTCTGGGATCCGTATTTATTCTCTTTTAGTCAGGGGCAGACTGAGGAAGCTCCTCAAACTCAAAATGGGTCATTTCTTCTAGAAAAGAAAAATTGCCTCAGAGAGCTGAGCTAAGGGCCCAGAGTTCAGCGTCAAGAGCCACCAGGAGAAACTGAGCAGCAGTGGACTCTGATGGAGAACTCCCCCCAGCTTCCAGCATAGGGGGACCTGACAACACGTACCCAGCCATGTTTCAGAATTCCCTGGGAAGTGCCATCCATGCTCCTCTCATTTTACCTATTTGACTAAGAGTATCGATCATGGTTCGCCTGCCTTACAGGGCATTTTTTTGTAGGTGTGGGGTGGAAGACTGGACTTTCCATTGTGTAGGCATCTAGACTGTGGGGAGCTGCCCCCTGAGGATGTGTACTGAGGAGCCTTATTTCAACCTGGTGCAGATGAGGAAACCTTAGAGAATGCCACAGTTGGAGGAGACATTTGGAGCTCCAGGGGTTGGGATGAGGCTATTTTGCACGTGAGGGGAAAGTAAATGCTGGAAGTCCGGTGGAAGGTGACATAGATTGAGAGAGTGGCCGTGATATTTTTCCTGACTCTCCCATCAAGAGGTAGATATATGAATATACTATGGCAAATTCCAACTTCATGTAAAGCTATACCACATAATTTGCAAAACTATAAATAAATAAGCTGGGCATAGTGGTGCATGCCTGTAATCCCAGCACTTGGGAGGCTGAGACAGGAGGATTGTGAGTTCAAAGCCAGCCTCAGCAATGGAGAGGTACTTAGCAACTCAGTGAGACCCTGTTTCTAATAAAATACAAAAAAAGGGCTGGGGATGTGGCCCAGTGGTCAAGTGCCCCTGAGTTCAATCCCCGGTACCAAACAAACAAACAAAAAACCAACCTATAAATAAATAGAAGAAAGAACATTAGAGGAGTGGAAGGGGAATGGGGGAGGGAAGAGGGGAGGTACTGGGGCCTGAGTGGAGCAATTACATTCTATGTCTGTATGATTATGTCAAGAAGACCCAATATTGTGTACAACTCTAATGCACATACAAAAGTGGAGTTTATTCCCCTTGCCATGCCCTCCCCTTTCATGCACTCTGGATTTCTGGAACACAGCTGTAGTGATGTTAAACCACTCCTAGTCTGGGCCTCAGGATACATCACCGTCCCTGCCTCTTCCTCTTGGATTGCTGTCCTAATGTGAGCAGTGAATGCACAACAGAAACCGGTTGGTTTAAGCCACCAAATTTTGGTGTGGTTTGTTGTGGCCCTAAAGTAACTAATACAAGCTCTTGACGCAGATTCGTCACAGGCATGATATCCATTTAGAAAAGACTCCCAACTCTAACAGTGGTGCACTTTATGCTTTGAATAGCCCTTGCTGCTCTGCCTACGTGTCTCTTTCTCTTCCTCTCTCTAATCTTCTCCCCCTGCCTAATCTCAAGGAAACATCTAGGCAGTTATCTGTTCTTGAGCACATACTCCTCACAGGAATGAAGTAATTCAGACTTGGGGATGGCAACAGAAGATCTAAGAAATGACTATCTCCCAAATTAACAAGTGAATTGCAACTCTAACAGAGAACTCGTGGAATGTAGGCTTTGAGTCACCTCTTTAAAAGCCCCCTGTTCCTGCTGATGGGCAGAATCACAGCCTCTTCTCCTTTGCTAGCAAAGCAATAATACTTCTTTTTTCTTTTTCTAAAAACCATGTCCTTGCTGGGTGCAGTGGCCCACGCCTGTAATCCCAGCAACTCAGGAGGCTGAGGCAGGAGGATGGCAAGTTCAAGGCCAGTCTCAGCAATTTAGTGAGACCTGTCTCAAAATAAAAAAAGAAAGAAAGGACAGGGAATGTGGCTGAGTGATTGGGTTTAATCCCCAGCATTAGAAACACCTGGGTGCCACAAGGAAATCAAACACTTGACTTTTGCAGAAGGGCGTGCTACCTCACAAAACACTTGGGCCGGGCAGTTCACCTGCTTTTATCCCTAAGGCAGCACTGCCCCTTGCTCTGATAGGAGGCGCTTGAGGTTGTAGTCTACAGTGACTGGCTAATTTTAAAGTGGGGTGTGGGTGGCTAAGGGAAGGGCTATAGTTAAAATGGCTAACATTAGATACAGACTGGTAAGCTCAGAATGGCTACGATTAGCTCTTACATCCCAGATAAGGCTAATTACTCTATCTCATGCTGGTACCAATAAACAAACAAACAAACAAACAAACAAAAGTGTTCCCCTTATTGGATTGGCATGGGGACAAAGACTGAACTTTTGGTAACACAGCTACTTTGGAAATCTGAGGTAGTATTGTTAAAAGCTGGCCATTTAGATGTTATTTAGAAGCCCTGCTTCTAGATATAAACAATAGAAATATGTATGTGTTCTCCCCCAAACACATGTAAAATAATGTCTATAGCAACATATTTGTAATAGTACCAAATTCCATTAGTGGTAAGAATACATAAATCAATTGTGATATACAACACAAAGAACAAAAATGAGAAATGACTCCTATTAGCAACTACATAGATAAATCTCAAACATAATATCCAGTTTAAAAAAAAAAAGAAAAGAAAAGGCAAATGCCAAAGAAAGCATACTGTATGACTAGCATTCAGGATAGTGGGTATCTTTGCAAGGAAGGATACAGTAGTGACTAGGAAGCAGCCATTGTCATCTTCTGGACATGGGAGGTTATGGGTTAGGGTTACAAATGTGTTCATTTGTGATAACCTTTTGATATTAAACTTATTACATGTGTACTTATCTGTATGTCTGATGTACCTAAATAGAAACATTTCTTTCTTTTATTTTCTCTCTCTCTTTTTTTCTTTTGAAGAGGATCCCAAAAGGATTTTGAGAAAGTATGAAGTTAGGGATCCCCCGCCCCCCCAAATCTGGGATGCTCCCATGTATGCACCACAGTGTCTGCAGGAGAAAATTCACTTTTATTTTGTCAAATATTTTCTTTGTGACAGCTCTGATCACACTTTGACAAACTTTTCTCTCTTGTAACTGAATCCTGTTCTTATTTCAATAATATTTATCAACCATGATTAGCATCGTTTAATAGTTTTTATATTATGAATTTCAGGAGAAGAAAACACATGTGTCACAGATAATTTTGTATTAAATCATCTTGCAGCCAGAGAAAAAGTGGTGGGAGGAAACTGCAGAAGATGAAGAGGAAATAGGCTGGAGTCTGATTATGAAATAGCTCGAAGGTATATAGGATTTCACACTTTAGTTTTATGCAATAGTTAAAAAAAAAAAAAAAAAACAAAACCATAACTGTATTTTACAAAGATAATGAGATATCCATGCTTAAAATGGCATAATAAGAGAGTTCTTCTCTGGTCTTCTCTCTAAAAATGCCTACAAACAAAAATAGTAAGAGTTGGGTGTGGTGGCCCACACCTGCCTGTAATCCCAGGGACTGGGGAGGCTGAGGCAGGAAGATCCCAGATTCAAGGCCAATCTCAGCAACTTAACATGACTCAGCAACTTAGAGAAACCCTGTCTCAAAACAAAACAAAACAAAACCAAAAACAAAACAACAACAACAACAAAACAGGGAATGCAAATGTAGCTCAATCCTCCACCCACCACACAAAAGGAAAAGAAAAGGAAACTGCATATTTGAATAAACCAGGGACAGCTATAATGCTGAGCCACACCATATGAGGCAGGGTGGCCAAATTCAGTGCTGGTGAAACAGGGGCTAGGATGTCAAGAGAGATTTGAGATTTCTCAGAATGTCAGCAGAGCAAAATCAGCAATGCCTAATTTGGAACAAAGGGAAACGCCCACCATGTTTGCAAGGAGCAGTTTGCCAGTGAGGAGGATTGGGAAAGGGAAATTCTGTAGTACTCAAACTACTGAGTGACCTGGGGATGTGGGGGGTGGGAGGGGAATAGACACTGAAAGAAACAAGCTAGAAAATCCCTAATTCCACTTCCTGGAAGCCCTGGGTCAAGGGGCCCTCACTAAACTGGATAGTCTGCAAGTCGCCCATGATAATTCTTCAGTCATACAGCATCAGAAGAACTGGAGCATTCAACAGTGACTAAGGCCAAAATCCGTAATTTGTAACTTTTTACTTGTCACAAGTTGTAGTAAACAGTCATTGTAATTGTACAATGGCATTAGCAGAACAAGGAAAGGAGGAAAATAAAGAGTGGGTTAAAAAAAAAAAAAACTCTCATTAGAAAAATGTCACCTCAGAGCAACTGACAATTGTGGCCAAACTCCACCATTAAGAAACTAAAAAAGAAAATGAATTACTGCTTGATTCAAGTGTGTGTCTATAACAGGAGCTCAAAGTAGTGCAACCAGAGAAGAAACAAACTATCAGATTAAAGGGATGGAGAATGAAATAAATAGTTACTATTGAAGAAAGAAAAGCCTCACAGTAGCTCAAAGAGTATATGGTCAGCATGCTGAGAAAAGACTCTATAGGCAAACCTGTGAAGAATTAGAGAGAAGGGTCTACAGAAGACAAAGGATGTTTACTGCATAAGTAGTATGGATTAAAAACAAAAAAAAAGAGTAATCCCAGTAGTTTGGGAGGCTGAGGCAACAGGATCACAAGTTCAAAGCCAGCCTCAGCAACCTAGTGAGGCCATAAGCAACTTAGCAAGACCCTGTCTCTAAATATAAAATAAGGACTGAGGATGTAGCTCAGTGGTCAAGTGCCCCTGGGATCAATCCCTGGTACAAAAAAAAAAAAAAAAAAAAAAAAAAAAAAAAAAGGAAAATATTTACAATATATTTTTAAAATAATGGACAAGAAAAAATATTTGAAGACATTTAAATGACTAGGAGACATTTCCAGAAGTGAAGAAAAAGTTGGATGTGTGGTTTTTGCCAGAGAAGGAGATACTGAGTACTAGAAGACTTGAATCTACAGTTTGATAGGGAGAAAATTTTGAGAGGCTAATCAACTGCGATACACATTTCTGGTAAAGTTACTTGTCTACATAGTTAAAGCAAGAATAGATTTTTAAATGTTCTCATCACAAAAACGGATAAGTATGTGAGTTATAGTTTTATTGATTAGTTTGATTTAATAACTTTGTGATTATACGTATATTAAAAATCACATTATATAACATAAGTGTATGCAATTTTTAATGTATCGACTAAAATAATAGTAAAAAGTGAAAAACAAAAACAAAAACGAGTCTTCGGCATTTTGGTGGGGAGGAACAACTTGAGCTATCTGAAAGTGGGGATGAAGTTCAGGCTGGCCTCTGGGTCTTCCTTGGAACATTCCATGTCAGAAAATGAATGAGTGTCGTCCACAAAGCCCTGGGGAAGGACAGTGTGACTCCAGCACCTGCTACCCAGCTACAGTTTCCAGACACAAGGGCAGTACACCAACATTTTTGGGTGATCCAGGATGCAAGGACGATAACTTCTCTGAGCACTTCTTAAACAACTATAGAAAAAACTTTAACCAAATTAAAGTCCTATGGAAAAGTTATGGTATGACCATGGATCCTACTTGTAGGATCAAGACAAAAGCAGATCTTGTTTTATGGTTGAGGAGGGAAAATAAAAGCTATAAACACAAATGATGTAGCTATCCCAATTTGGGAGGGTGAGGTTGGGGGAAGGGATGGGGGAACCTCAACAGTGTGCTTTCTTTAACAGTTAAAGACCGAGGCACAAGACATTATTCAGATCTGGTTTAACAATAAATAGATGTCAAATGTATTTAAAGAAAAAAAAGGCAAACACTAAGAAACAAAATAAAAATCAGCAATGGAGTATGTGATAAAAGAGAAATATACTGCCGGTTGCACACCTGTAATCCCAGTGACTCGGGAGACTGCAAGAGGATCGCAAGTTCAAAGCCAGCTGCAGCAATTTAGCAACACCCTGTCTCAAAATAAAAATAAAAAGGACTGGGGATATAGCTCAGTGGGAAAATACCTCTAGGTTCAATCCCCAATACCAAAAAAAAAAAAAAAAAAAAAAAAAGGGAAATGCATTTAATATTATTATTACTCATAATGGGAGTAATTGACACTTTACAAAGTAGATGATTAGGTAAATTACATAAGTTTAGAGCTATAAAGTATTTTGTAACTGCCTCTAAGATGAAGAACTAAGTGCCTGGGAAGAGAAGAAAGGGCATGTTTTTCACTGTATTCTCTTCTATGCCTTTTGAGTTTGTGCCAGGTTTTTATGTTAGATATTAAAAAAACAGAAGAAAAGGCAAATACAAAATAAAAAGAAAGATAAAATTGTGGTAATAAATATATTGACTAGAACAAAAGCATCATTTTTTTTTGTACCAGGGATTGAACTCAGGGGCACTCGACCACTGGGCCACATCGCCAGCCCTTTTTTGTATTTGATTAGAGACAGGGTCTCACTGAGTTGCTAAGTGCCTCACCATTGCTGAGGCTGGCTTTGAACTCGCGATCCTCCTGCCTCAGCCTCCCAGGTGCTGGGATTACAGGTGTGTGCCACCGCGCCCAACAGCATCATGTTTTTCAATCATAAAATACACACCAAAAATGGAAAGAAAAATTTTAAAAATATTTATTTATTTGCTTTAGTTGCACACAATGCCTTTATTTTTATGTAGTGCTGAGGATCAAACCTGGGCTGCACATACTAGGCGAGTGCTCTACCACTGAGCCACAACCCCAGCCCCTGGAAAGAAATTTTAAAAAATTCTTTTTGAGGTGCCGGGAATTGAACCCAGGGCCTTCTTTTGCATGCTAGGCAAGTGTTCTACCACTGAGCTTCATCCCCAGCCTGCATGTATTTTTTAAAATTTATTTATTTACTTTAGTTGTATACAATGTAATGCATTTATGTTTACGTGGTGCTGAGGATTGAACCCGGGCCGCGCACATGCGAGGTGAGCGCTCTGCTGCTGAGCCACAACCCCAGCCCCTGCATGTATTTTTAAGGCCATGAAAATGTTGAGAATATAGCAAAACAGGATGATAGAACTGAGACCAAATGTACCTCCCATGTTAATAAATGTAGGTGTGTTAATTTCACTTATAACAATAAAAAGGCTTTGAATTACTATGTAAAATCCAACTCTGTTGTTCATAAGAAACACGTCTAAAACAGGGCGAAGCAGAAAAGTTGGGAATTCAAACTTGGCAATGGCATCAAGCTAGGATTTTCCAGTGCAAGACTACATCCACATGGGGCTGGGGCTGTGGCTCAGCGGTATAGCACTCGCCTAGCACGTGCGTGGCCTGAGTTCGATCCTCAGCACCACATAAAAATAAATGCATTGTGTACAACTAAAGCAAATAAATAAATATTAGGCAAAAAAAAAAAAAAAAAAAAAAAAAGAAAGAAAGACTTCATCCCCATGGTTTGAAGGCCATCTGCATAAATGCTTCAGATGCATAGCTACCTGTTTACAGTTTGGTATTTGTACCAAATACACGTGCTATATACCTTAAAGTATAAGCAAATGATTTATTTAAAAAAAAAACAAAACAGATAATGTTGGCAGCAGGGTGGACCATGGGTTTGAGGATATAGATGATACAAGGGACAAGAAGACTAGGTAGAGTTATCCCTCAGTGTTCAAGAGGGATTGGTTCCAGAACCCCCCATGGATACCCAACCTGAGGATGCTCAGATTTCTTACATAAAATGGCATATGATTGGTATGTAGCATAAGAACATCCTCCCATATACTTTAAATCATCTCTAGATTAATAATAACACCCAATGCAATGTAAATACTTGTTATACTGTATTGTTTAGGGAATAATGCAAGAAGAAAAGTCCATACATGTTTAGTACAGATGCATTTTTCTTGTCCCAAATATATTTCATCCAGGGTTGGTTGAACATGTGGATGCAAAAACAGTGGATATAAAGGACTGACTGTATACCATTGCATAAATTTAAATAATCTGAGCTACAACATGGTGGGTAGTAGTAAGAATTAGGCCTTTCCCTGAGAAACTGTTAGAAGTAACTTAATAATAGCTATTGTCTTATTTTAAACTTTATTTTGTGTTTTTAGGTTGAGACAAAGGAGTGTATTTTACAGAGATCTTAAGAATCATAACCTTATGTTTCAAAACAAAAACAAACAAGTATTCTTTGTTTTTCTATTGTTATGTAAAACAGGTTAATCGTAGAAAATTTGAAAAACACACAAAAAGAAAAAAGTGTTAGCTTTCTGTTACTGTAACAAAATACCCGAGGTAATCATTTTATTAGGCGGAAAGGTTTATTTTGGCTCATAATGTTAGAAGTTTCAACCCATGGCTGGCCTTGTGGTCAATTGCTTTGGTCCTGTGGTAGCAGATACATCATGATGAGAGTAGGTGGTGGAGGACTCCCCACATGACCAAGTGAGGAAGAAGAAAGGGCCTGGGTGCCAGAGTCTCCTTCAAAGGCATGTTTCCAATGACCACTAGGCCCTGCTTCTCAAGTGTTCCACCACTTCCCAAGAGCACAGGGGCTGGGGACCAAGAATCAACATGGGACTTTGGGGGACACTTATCCAAACCATCACAGAAAAAGAAATATTTCTTTAATTCTAATACTATAGGTTAGTAGCCAAGGATAACATTTTGTATAGACTCCTCTATTATGTTCTCTCCCCATATACACATGCATGTTTCTCCAATCATACTATACACATTAATTTTAGCTTTTTAAAAGCTTGTTTGTATGTTTCCCATGTTATTACAAAATATTCTTTTATACTGTTGAACCGTTGATCATTTCATGACCACACATTACAATTCTTTATTATTGGATATTTAGTTTCTAATTCTTCACTTATAAATAGCAATTGTAGGGGCTGGGGCTGTAGCTCAGTGGTAGAGTGTTTGCCTTGCACTTGGGAGGCTATGGGTTCAATATTCAGCACCACATAATAAATAAGTATTTAAAAATAGCAATTGCAATGAATTGGCTTTGTGAATATAAATATAGTCACATTTCTGGTTATTTCCTTATTACATGGTTCTGGAAATGGAATGGCTGGTACAAAGGGTCTGCATATTTTTAAGAATTTGATACTTACTCCAAATTGCCTTCCAAAAAGTCTGTACTGATGTTACAGCTCTGGCACTAAAGCTGTAGTTAAGAAAGTAGAAAATCATAAAGACCTACTTCTTGTTTTCAGAAATCCCCCTACATGCCATTACTGTACTTATTTTATTTTATTTTTTAGTTTTTTGAAGATATGACACAATATCTTTATTTTACATTTATGTGGTGCTGAGGATCAAACCCAGTGCCTCATACATGCTGGGCAGGCACTCTACCACTGAGCCACAACCCCAGCCCCTGTATTTTTTTCATCTTTATACATTTGCATGGTGAAAAAAGGTGCTTCATTGTTATTGATATTTGGATGTCCTCAATTAGGATAGAGCTGGAATTCTGTGCATTTTTTGGGGGGTCATTTGTAATTCTTGCCTTGTTAATTACTAACCATCCTCTGGCTATTTTTCTTTGCTCCATCATACTGTGAAGGAATATGTTTTAGTACTGAATGTCAGTGAACCTTCAAGCTTCAGGAAGTGCCTGGATTGTATTTCATTTCAGTCTCAACTTTGGAAGTGTCCTGAAGGAAAACTGCCCAAGCTTGCCATTCAATTCTCTTTCCTTAAAGAGATTCTGAAAATAGCAAAGAGCAGATCCAGCTCCCTTCAGTATCCGCGGGCCTCACTGGGAAATTCTCTCACCCAGGGAAGGAAGCGGGATTGCAGGTGAGTGTGGCCTGCTCTGCATCCTTCTCCTGGGGCCCTCTTTGCACCATTTCTGCTCTGAGAGTGGGGGGTCAGATTGTCCTGGTAACCGAATCCTGGCACCCATTGTGAGCAAGACGCAGGGTGAACTCATGGTAGAGCAGCCTCTCATCCTCCCCCATCACACGTTGCTGGAGTTGACGAAAGCCTGAGTCAATGCCTTTTCAAGGATGCAGAAAGTATAGACTGCTGGCTTCAGTTTAGTCCAAGAGTAGATGCACAGCCGGAAGTGACTTTCAGAGCAAGGAGCTCACCGCAGCTCATTGAAGGGACTCGTGTTCTATGTATCTCTTGTTCTTATTTTTTCTCTATGATTCTACTTGCTTGCAGGTGTTTAACAAATTATTGATAAATACGGGTTGATAATAAATATCATTGCCATCTGATAATTCTCATAACAATATGTGATAGCTTTCTGACACTGTGACAAATACCTGAGAAGAACACCTTAGAAGAGGAAAGATTCAGTTGGGTTCACAGTTCCAGAGGTTCCACTTCATGGTTGGACCACGCCATTGCTTTGGTCCTGAGGAGAGGCAGAATGTCATGGTGGAGGGGTGTGGCAGAGAAAGCTGCTCACCTATGGCAGCCAGGAAAGAGAGAGAGGAAGGGACCCTGGACAAGAAACTCCCTTCCAGGGCACACCCCCAGTGACCTACTCCCTCCGACTTGGCCCACTCCCCACAGACTCCACCACCACTAGTAGTCCATTCAGCTATGGATGGGGTCATCCACTGGTGAGTGAGATCACTCACAGTCCAGGCCCCTCCCCAAGGCCCCACCTCTGACACTGCTACACTAAAGACCAAACCTTCAGCACCCGAGTCTTCCAGAGACACTTCGTAGATAAGCCATAACATAACGTCTTACAGATTCCTCATTATTATTCTCACTTTACGGACAGGGAAAGGGCGGCCCAAGACATGTCAAAGCTAATACAGTTAGCAAGCAGCAGAGTCAGATCCAGGCCAAGCCTGGGACTTCAAATCCATGCCTGTCTTTCAAGACTATGACCATAGTAGATGACCTTCCTGTTCCCTTTAAACTTTTGTTAAATTCCTCAGGTGGTTGTTATATGTGTTCCGTAACCTGGGTTAAGCTTACCCACTCATCTTACCCTCTATAGCTATGCTAGTGGGTATCACAGTTGTCTCTCCAAAACCTAGTCCTCTCCTTTGAGTGGCATAAGTACAATTTGGGAGGCACAATTGTACCTGATGGGTGTAAGAATTCTTGAACCTTCTTGACCAGTGATTTGGTTCATGAACAGGTGAGTGACCCAACTGTGGCCAAGAGGGTGTTGCTCCCTGTCTGTGCTTAAGAGAGTGATGGAAGTACCTCACTCTCTCTAGCTGGACGACAGCAATGAGGTTCTTTTGCTCTAATGCTGTGTGCAGCCATTTGGGGTAAATGAGAAGCTGGCTGAAAAGGGATTCTGCCAATAAGGAGGACAAAACAGGGAGAGAGCAGAGAAATGGGTCTGGAATCTGTCGTTATTAGAATTTACAAAACTCCTTATAATCTCATCCATTTTTTTTTTTCCATTGGATTTTGATTACTTGCAGGGCAAAGTATCTAAGAAAAAAACTTCCGAGGCATTCAGTTTGCCAGAATGCATTTAAATAGCTCTTACATTCACTGCTTTTGTGGGATTTTTTTTTTTTTTTTTACTGCAATATAATTTTCACATAATAAAATGCTCAGATTTTAAATGTTCGGTTGGATGTATTTTGACAATTGTTAACTTTGTACCCAAACCAAAAGCAAAATGCAAGACATTTCTAGCACCCTACAAAGTGCCCTCAGGCTTTGTTCTAGCCGACCCCTCAGCCCTTCCCTAGGCAACTACTTTCTGATTTCCATCAACACAGTTTAATTTGACTTGTTTCCCAACTGTACATATAAAATAATACGAAAATAATACAATAGGAATTCTTTTCTATTTATCTGATTTTTTTTGGCTCAGTGTAATGTTTTTGAGATCCATCTATGTGTGTATCAGTTCATTCTTTTTATTGTGGAATAATATTTCATTGTATCAATATACTATTTCTTTGCCCTTTTCATCTTGTAGGGATTTAGAACAGTTTCGAGATAGAGGGTTGAGACTAAAGCTAAGGACCAGGGGAGCAGTGCTGTGGTAGAGCGAGTGTTTAGCATGCACAAGGCCTTGGGTTCAACCCCCAGCACCAAAAAATCTAACAAACAAAATGACTAAGGCTACTGTGAATGTTCTTGTATATGTGTTTTTGTGGATCTGTTTTTCTTGGGAAAATTCCTAGGAGTGGAAATACTGGGCATTATATTTACTTTTAAGTTCTAAATAGAAGCCTTTTGATTCTGGATAATGGAGGTAAGAAACAAGTGGTGCAGTTACTGAGCTCAGAAACTTCACAAGATAACAATGGAATTTCAAACTCACTCTGTAATTTTTTTTTTTTTTTTAATGTGGTGCTGGGAATTGAACCTAGGGCTTTGTGCATGGATTATAAGCATAGACTTCACCAATGAGTAACATCCCCAGCCTATTATTTTTTTGGGGGGAGCAGAGGAGGGATATTAATCATTATCAAAATATCAGAGAATATCATCAGTATGTACCCAATATGCACTCAGACACTTTGCATCATACATGACCTCCTAAGCTATCATTTAGTAGCTTTTTGACCTTGGGCAAATTATTAATCTCCCAGATCCTCAGCTTCCTTATCTATAACATAAAGATTAAAAAATAACACTGACTTCACAGGGTTTTTATGAGAATTAAGTAAAATAATGCATATAAGGCCTTTATCAAATTATCTAATCCAGGCACGGTGGAGCATGCCTGTAATCCTACAGAGTCAGGAGGCTGAGACAGGAGGATTTTGAGTTCAAAGCCAGCCTCAGCAATTTAATGAGGCCCTAAGCAACTTAGTGAGACCCTATTTTAAAATAAAAAATAAAAAGTGCTGGGGATGTGGCTTAGTGGTTAAGTGCACCTGGGTTCAATACCCAGTAACACCCCCCCCCAAAAAAAAGTCTGATACATAAAATAGCTAAAAATCATTGAACCATTATGATTATCATAATGTAGCATCTTACAACAACCTAGTAAAAATTAGTTTCCCATTCTCAGCAACAATAAGCAATTTGTCCTAGTTACAGAATCAAGAGTGTGATTCAAATTTTAGGTCTATTTTGGCACCAAAGCCTGAGACAGTTCTACTATACTGTTCCAGAGAGAGATTTTTTTTCCCCCACAGAGTATATCATTTAATCTTTATAGGACTCCTTTTGGGTGATTTCTGCCAATATGAAAAGAACACAAAAGGCTCTGAAGAAAAAGAAAGTGAACAACTAGAAAAACAATGGTCTGAGACAAAGTCTCAGAGTAACTTGAAGTTTGATTTAATTTGCTATGTTTTTATTCTCACATGGGGAATCACAGACACCCGGAGAATTTTCCCAGCTTTGCAGGGTTCCCTGGGGTTGTTCTGTAGATAGATAAAGATAGGAGTGAAGAGGTCTTGCACCTTTGTTGTTACTTTTTAAGAACCTCCCTACATACTCTAGTTCTTTCTCTCTTCTTTTTCTAGCGTGGTTACTTTGCTGTTGGAATAGCGGTAGATTACAGATGGAGCACTCAAATGGGTTTACGGAAGGGATGAATTAAGTTTAATAAAGGGATGATTTATGGAAGTGTGGGCAGAGTGAAGGGAAGCCAAGAGGACGTCCTAGAGGAGTGTGTGGAGATGGGAACAGTAAGAGGCCATTACCCCCGACACCTGGAGAGACCCGGGCAGGGCATGGCAGCGCTTCATAGAGGGGATTGTTCAATAGTAGTTGTGCCATTTGGTGCAGGGACACAAGACATCTGTGGTGACCTGGCAGGGTGGAAGGCAGGGAAATAAATACCCTGACTCTGATTTGTGAAGGAGGGTGGGGAATTGGGGGGAGAAACAGGCAGCCGCCCATCCAGCACTTTTGTGTGTGTGTGGTGGGGCAAAGGCAGCACACTCTGCAGGTGACCTTTGGGGGGACATTTTTAATCTACATCCTGCCTGGGTGGGAATAGACTCAGGGTTCTAATAACTTTCCCCAAGGGGATGAGCTGGGAAGTTGCAATGTAAATCTGGGCATAGGTCAGTGGTTCTTAATCCTGGCTGAACACTGGCGTCACCTGGGGAAGACTTTCAACAATACTGGAATCTGAGCCCCATCTTCTGAGATCCCAGTGTAATCGGTGAGGTTTCCATGCTGTATTTATTGCCATCCGAGCCACTAAGGGCACAGGGCCAGTGACAAAGAAGTTACTGATCTGAGGGAACTATTGTCTAATGTGAAGCAAACCACCACAGTGCAGCAGACCAGGGGGATGTCCAGGGATGCTGGAGGCCATCTGGACCAATGAGAGGAGCATTCTCAGAGGAGACAGTAGTAATGCTAACACAATTAGCATTGCTTTCCCATGTGCCTGTCATTGCTCCTCATTTATTAGTATTAGCTAATTTAATTCTTATCACATTTATTAGTATTAGCTAATTTAATTCTTATCATTAGCTAATGTAATTCTTATCACATTTACAGCCCAGTTGTGCTAGGACAGTGGGATAGGCTGCTAAGAGACCAAAGAAGACACCCGGAGATGGGAAGTGAGACATCGGGTTTGTTGAATGATGCTTACAGGGACAGCAACAGGTGGGGGCAGATAAGCACCTCTGTCCCTTGCAGTGCTTTGTCAAGTAATGATGCCATCTCTGGTGACATGACTCCAGAAAACAGTGCCTCCATCCCTGTTGATTTTTTTTCCAGTGGCGGCTGACTGGATGAGTGACACCTGTCCTCTCCACGGTGTCCTCATTTTGGTGCGAGTGACCACAAGGAGATGGGTTTTATAAGCTGGGCTACAGATGCAGTGACGTCACCAGACCAGCTTGCTTTGTCCCTTTAAGACCAGCATTCCAGGAACTTGGCATGCATGCAAGAAAGCAGCTTTCTCCAGATAATAACGCTGGCTTGTCCTAATTCCCAGCATGCATGAGAGAGAGCCGCTGTCCTTCAAGATAATATGTATCTGCACATTTTGGCCAGACTCACTCTCATTGTTCCTTAAGTTGGCTAGATTTTTTAGAAACAGAAAGGACATTCAGGGACATGGTGTTTTATTGTCTTTTTCTCCAAGGATGATGCAACCGCCCTATGAAAGGTATAATTATTAATAATTTATTTATGATCAATTAAACACTATTAGTTAAAGTAATATTTTATTAATTTATTATTAACTCCATTTTATAGATAAAGACACTAAGAGGCAGGATGTTTGAGTGTCTTGCTCAAAGGCCCACAGAGGTAGAGGTGGGCGTAAACCCTAGCAGTTCAATTTGGGAGCTCACCTGGGTCAATGCTATATGATGTGGCAAAGTGAGGCAGGGGTCAGGGAGGGAAAGGGGAAGGCGGAAGGTCAGGGGTGAGGGTGAAGGTGAGGGGGATGGGGGGGTTGGTGTCCTGGGCAGAGCTGAAAGCCTGTGAAGAATGGGAGCCACTAACAGAAGAGACCATCCAGAGGGACCTGCCCGGGTCTCCCTGGCCCGAGCTGCTGCTGCTCTCCAGGGACTGGGCCGAATCGTGTGTTTTATTCTGAAGCCTGACAGAGGGACTTGGTCCTGTTTGAATTAGTCCAGAAGGAAATGGAGACAGGTAGGGGCACCGGGAATGAGGCAGGCAACACAGGTTTGGGGCTGGATTGACAGAGAGGAAGGTTGAAATGTTGCAGAAGCAGAAACAATTTACAACCAAGGACTCTACCACAGCGTGACCGCCAGGGTCAAGGGTGCCACGGATTGTTTCTTTGTATGATAAAGCTCTCCGGACTGTGGTGCTTTTGTTGTTCAGAGGAGTCTCCGCGTGGGATGAGCCAGCCAGGAGTTGCAGTCCTTCCTAAAAAGGAGGAAAGCGAGGCGAGGTGAGCCTGTGAACGCCGCATCCTGCAGACCGCTGACTTGAGAGTGCGTCAACCCGCGCGCACACCTGGGCACGGCTATCCAGTGATGGCCTCTGCGTGGGAGTCTGGGGGAAAAAAGACCCAGGACATTTAGAGATGTTGGGTGTAATTTGATGATCCTCATTTTCCCTTGGTCAGAAAAGGAATGAGAAATAAACACGTTCTTCCTCAAAAGGGCCTGAGCGGTGGAAGATGAAGGTGTGAGGCTGAGGGGGGCGTGGCCCGAGAGTGGGTGACCCTCCAGGACTGGGACTGAATCCCGGGATGGTGCAACAGGAGCTGGGGAGGGGATTAGGTCGCCAGGACTCTGCCTTCGAGGAGGCCATTAGTGGCCTTACTAGAGGGCTTGAGGGAGTGAGTCTCCCCCTGCGCCTTTCTGCCACGTGAGAACTCCTAGAAGGGCCATCTGTCAGGCAGACAGCCCTCACCGCTTACTGAGTCTCCTGGCACCCTGAGCTTGGACTCTCGGCCTCTCCAACCATGATAATACATTTCTGTTGTTTACAAATTACCCAGTGTGGCTTGCTTTGTTATAGCAGCCTGAAGGGACTGAGACAGATGGCATCGCAGGATTCTTTCCTGGAGGGAATGGACCTGATGGCATATTTTGAGTGGGGTTCTGTGCAGAAAACTCGTGGGCAGCCAAGGCTGGCAGCAGCCAGGGCTCTGGGGAGGAGTCACTCTTTACAGGGTGGGCTGCCTGGAGACCCTGGCGTCCATCTGACATCTAGAGCTACCCATTGCCAGAGAATGTGGGCAGCAGCCCAGGAAGTGCTCCAGCAATGAGGCAAAAGCTCTGGACTAAGGCCAGTCCCTGTCCTGATTTTCTGGCACCAGAATTCTTACATAATTTTGTAAAAAGTGGGAGACATCCTCTCCCACACGGAGGGGTTTCTAAGCCAGGATTGTCCTGGCTTAGAAAAAGTGGATTTACCTGACTTAGAAAAGGACAGAAATGTGAAGTTTTTCCGAATTGAATTCTGAGCAGTAAAATTTGTTGCCAAAAGCTCGGTCCTTGTCCCCAATGCCGATCCAATAACGAGGACATGGTTTTGAGAAAAAGGAGAAAGAAGATTTATTGCTTTGCTAGCAAAGGAGAAACACAGGGAAATCCTGTCTCAAAGGCTATGATTCTGCCCAGCAGCAGGAACAGGGGGCTTTTAAAGAGGTGACTCAAAGCCTACATTCCACGTGTTCTCTGTTAGAGTTGTAATTCACTTGTTAATTTGGGAGATGATCATTTCTGAGATCTTCTGTTGCCATCCCCAAAGTCTGGATTTCTTCGTTCCTATGGTGGGTGTGTACTCAGGGATAGATAAGTCTGCCTAGGATGGGGGAGAAAGGCAACCTGTTTCCCCTGAGATTAGGGAGGAACAGGGAGAGAGGAAGAGAAAGAAATATGTCCATTTAAAAAATAAGTTGCAGCCGGGTGTGGTGGCGCACGCCTGTAATCCCAGCACTTTGGGAGGCTGAGGCAGGAGGATCGTGAGTTCAAAGCCAGCCTCAGCAATGACGAGGCACTTAGCAACTCAGCGAGACCCTGTCTCTAAATAAAATACAAAAAAAAAAAAAAAAAAAAAAAAAAAGGGCTGGGGATGTGGC
This sequence comes from Tamias sibiricus, assembly GCA_025594165.1. Lineage (NCBI taxonomy): Eukaryota > Metazoa > Chordata > Mammalia > Rodentia > Sciuridae > Tamias > Tamias sibiricus. The sequence continues at coordinate 85,136,948 of CM046663.1, read as the reverse complement.
CCAGTGGTCGAGTGCCCCTGAGTTCAATCCCCAGTACCACACACACACAAAAAAAAAAGTTGCAATGGCAGAGCTGCCAGTGTTATATTCAAAGCATAAAGTGGACCACTGTTGCAGAGTCTCAGAGGAGATAAACATTTCTCCTCCTCCTCTTCCCTCATCTTCTCCTTCTCTTCCTCCCTCTCCTCTTTACTGGTGGGAACTGAGGGCTGGGATGATGTGCAGCAGTTTGCTAGTGGAAGTTGAAATCAGCATAAAACATTTAGCATCTGGTAGAAATGTGGCTGAGGTAAGCTCAAGGAATGTGAGGTCATATTTGTAAATCAATTCAAGTAAACTTAAGAGTTTTGGAAAAACACACATTTGGAGGAAGAAATGGAAACTATTCCCCCCCACCTCCCCAACCCCCTCCCGCCAGGTGCCCACCCTCCCCTCAGGTGCCACCAGATCACACCTGGCGCTGGGGCTGAGGTGGAAGTGGTGTTCAGTCTGCTCATTTCTTTCTCTACAACCTGTGAGCAGGTGTCCAGGGGTCCCTCCAGCTGAATGAACTCAGTGGCTTAAAAGCTTACATCTGTTCGTGGGGTCAACTTGTCTCAGCCCACAGGATCCCTTGGATCTTATGCAGGAAGAGAGAGGTTTTATTCTTTTAAATGGACTGATTGGATGCAGGATTTTAGGACCCTGTGAACAGAGCTCTCCACATAAAACTGTGGCATGCTATTGACCCTGGTGCTGGGTATGGAGCCTCAGGCTTTGCTGGAAAGTGCTGAGAAAAGAAGTGTTGTAGTTTGGAGGTGAGGTCTCCCCTGAAAGCTCACGTGTGAGACAATGCAAGAAGGTTCAGAGGAGAAATGATTGGGTTGTGAGAGTCTTAACACAATCAGTGAGTTAATCCCCTGATAGGGATTAACCCAGTGGTAACTGAAGTGGTGGGGTGTGGCTGGAGGAGGTGGGAATTGGGGGCATGGCTTTGGGGTACATGCTTCTTATCTGGTAAGCGGAGTCTCTCTTTGCTTCCTGATCACCCTGTGGGCTGCTTCCCTCTGCCACACCCTTCTGCCATGATGTTCTGCCTCACCTCAAGCTCCAAGGAATGGAGCTGGCTGTCTATAGACTAAGACCTCTGAAACCATGAGCCCTTAAATAAACCATGAGCCCTTTTCCTCCTCCACAGTTGTTCTAGTTGGGTCCTTTAGTCACAGCAGCAAGAAAAGCTGACTAAAACCAGGGGGCTGCCGAGGAAGCCACAGGCCTCATGTGAATTACAAAAGCACTGCTATACACAAAGAGTGGAAAAACACTTTAATTTTCTCCTTGAGTCTTAAACAGAGATCTGATATTATCTCCTCCAGGGAGAATAATCTCATGTGGCCATAAATTTGCAAATAGACTTTCCTTATAGCTGAGCTATTTCCTACCTGGATAGAAAGGTCAGAAGAATAATATAAAAAGCACTAGTTTCTTTCCACCTAGAATTAACATAGGATATTTTTGTCATTTGTGTTTTTGTAGTGAATGAAATATTACAGTAAGCTTTGTGACACTTAACCCAAATGGGTGGTTGTTTTCAGTTAGTTTTTCCACTCAACATTGTTTTTCAAACATATCCATGTTCTCATATATATATTTATTTGGTGGGGGGGGGGGGGGTGGTGGTACTGGAGATTGAATGGTGTGTGTCTGAGGACTTTACCACTGAGCCACATCCCCAGCCCTTTCTATTTTTTATTTTGAGACAGAGTCTCACTAAGTTGCTGAGGCTGGCTTTGGACTTGCGCTCCTCCTGCCTCAGCCTACTGAACCACCTGGATTACAGGAGTGTATCACCGTGCCCGGCTCATGTTCATATTGATAGATCTAGTTCCTTGTTTTTAAAAGCTGTATCGTCAATGCATTCTATTTTATTAAATTTCCTTATTACTTCAGTTGTCTTATTATTATAAGTAATACCAGGATGAACATCCTTTTATTTCCTTGTGCAAATGTGTGGTGGCTTCTTTATGTTATATACTATAAATGGAATTGCTAGATGGTAGATGATGCACATTTTCCATTTATTAAGAGCCTACCAACATCTCTATACTGATTTTCCCTTCCACCAGAGGTATCTTAGAGGGTTAGGAACCCATTTCCCTCCATACATAAAAGTTAGGTAGTCTGGAATCATCTAAACCCAAATTCTCTCCAGCCTTCTCATCATGCACTGGCCATCAGAGCTCTGCAACAGGCCCTTTCCCATCTCTCAGCCTCAGCCTCACCCCCACTGCTTACTCTGCTCCCGCCATGCTGGTTTTCTCTGTGTTTCTTGGCATTCTCTCAGCACAGCAACTTGCTTTATCAGTTTGTTCCTATGTCAGAATTTTTGTGCCTGCTTTTTCATCAGCCTAGAATAATCTTTGGTCAATTTTCTCATGTCTTGTTCCATTATTTCAGGTCTCTGTTAAAAGAGTCCTTTAGCAGAACTTCTTTATGGGGCCACCCTTCCCCCCAAACACCTGTGCCTGCTGTCAAAGCCATTCTGCCATTGACTTCCTGCTCACCTCATGTTATTTTTATTTTATAGCATATCTCACAGTCTGCCATATATTTTATATATTTTTTGTTGTTGTTGTCTCCTTCACTAATATGAGCTCTGTGAGGGCAAAGGCTTTACTCCTTGTTCATTGCTGTGTCCCCCTACCCAGAACAGTGCCACATTATTAAGTGCTTACCAAGTGTTGGATGAATGAACTTAATTCTGAACAGCAAGGGATGGAGGGATGAGTTGTGGGTACTAGAGGGATGTTAAAAATCGTTTGTAACCGGGCATGGGTGGCACACACTTGTAATCTCAGCACTTGGGAGGCTGAGGCAGGAGGATTGCGAGTTCAAAGCCAGCCTCAGCAATGGCGAGGCACTTAGCCACTCAGTGAGACCCTGTCTCTAATCAAATACAAAAAAGGGCTGGGGATGTGGACCAGTGGTCGAGTGCCCTGAGTTCAATCCCCCATACCAAAATAAAATATACATATATATATATATATATATATATATATATATATTTTATCTCCCCACTCCCCCAACCCCAGACCTTTATTTCGAAATGTGCATTCTCATGTGACAGAAGGAGATGATATTCAGAGAGGACCAGGAAAGATACTGAGATATTGGAATCTGAAATCTGCTCTAGTATTTTCTTTTTTTGAGACAGGTTTACACCAGAATATTGCTGGCCCAAGATGGTAGAGTGGATTCTATGTGTTCTCAAAGTATCCAAAATGTGTGTCATACTGGTTTCTGTTTTTATTGAAGTTATCCACAAAAGGCTTTGTTTGATCAATGATAAGAAGGCCAAGGAAGATGTATTAGTTATCAATTGCTGTGTAGCCAAGTACCCCACAATGCAGTAGCTTAAGAATCATTCCCTTGCAATCTTGTGGCTTCTGTGGGTCAGGAGTCTGAGGAGGCCTAACCAGGTCCTGGGCTTCAGGGTCTCTCATGGGTGGTAAGCAAGGTGTTGGCCAGGACTCTGGTTATCTCAGGGCTCAGCTGGGGAAGGACCCACTTCCAAGCTCACTCGGGGTTGTTGGCAGGTTTGGCTCCTCATAGGCTGTTGGCTGGAGGCGTCACTTTCACATTGGCTTGGTTCCTTGACACATGGGTCCCACCAGCACAGCGACTTGCTTTATCAAAACAAGCAAACCAAGAAGTCAAGAAAGACAAGCAAGACAGCAGCCATAGTGTACACCCGTTATGGAAAGCAGTCTGGAGATTTCTTGGAAAACTGGGAATGCAACCACCCTATGACCCAGCCATCCCACTCCTGGGTCTATTCCCAAAGGACTTAAAAACAGCATATTACAGTGACACAGCCACTTCAATGTTTATAGCACAATTCACAATAGCTAGGTTGTGGAACCAACATAGATGTCCCTCAGTAGATGAGTGGATAAAGAAAATGTGGTATATATACAAAATGGAATTTTACTCAGCAATAAAAGAGAATAAAATAATGGCATTTGCAGGTAAATGGATGAAGTTGGAGAATATAATGCTAAGTGAAATTAGTCAATCTCAAAAATCCAAATACCGAATGTTTTCTCTGATATAAGGAAGCTAGTTCACAGTGTTGTTGGATGGGGGTACATAGGAGGATTAAAGGAACACTAGAATGGTCAAAGGAAAGGGAGGGGAAGGGAGGGAGAAGGGGGGGGGAGGAAAAAAAATTGGTGGTTGAATGAGATGGATATCATTATCCTAAATGCATGATTGAAGACCTGAATGGTACGAATATACTTTGTATACAAACAGTTGTATGTAAAAAGATGCTATATATGTGCACTATGAATTGTAATACATACTATTATTATTTAAAAAAGTCTTATAATGCCTAAGTTTCTGTATATAAATCTTTATCAGCATTTCATATTATTTCCTTAGAACATATTCTGTCGAGTGGAATTTGGAAACATGGAATATTTTGGTATAAATATATTGCCAAAGTGTTTTTCAATAAATTACAACAAATTAAAAAAAAAAAAAAAAAGGACAGCAGCCATAGTCTTATAATTCCAGCTCACAGTGACATCCCATCACTTTCTCCATGTTCTTTTCATGAGAACCTAGTCACCAGTTTCATCCTGCACACAAAGGAAGGGGACTGGACCAGGTAGCAGATGTGGGGGGGCTGGGGGGATATTGAGAGCCATTTTAAGAGCCTCATACCACAGAGGAAGAGCAAGAGATAGGCTTATGGGGGCTGGAGAGGGGACTGTTTTGGGTGACAGAAGAAGAATTAGTTCTATTTTGAGTTTAGTTTATAAGTTTGAAATGTTCTTTCTTACCATTTGGGGGCAACCAAATGGCAATTAAAAGTATGCTTTATGTTGCATCACAGAGAAATTATTCTGATGCTTGCTAAAAGTAGCAAATTAGTAGGCTGTGGTGGTGTACGTCTGTAACCCCAGCATCTTCGGAGGCTGAGGCAGGACGATCTCAAGTTCAAAGCCAACCTCATCAACTTAGTGAGACCCTGTATCAAAATAAAATAGGGCTGGGGATGTGGCTCAGTGGTTAAATGCCCCTGGGTTCTATCCCCAGTACAGGAAAAAAAAAAAAAAAAAAAAAAAAAAAGAAAGAAAGCAAAACCTTATTCAAGACTAGTGCAATGGGGTGAGATATTGAGCTCAACTCCATATATAATAAGGATAAGAGGGGATTTATAGCCAATGGGCACAGAGAATGGAAAACCACTATAAGGATTCCTTAGGTGTCCAGAGGGTGAGGGAGAAGAGGGAAAAAATAAAAAATAGGGTGAGGGAGAGGAACTGATTAGTTTCTAGGGTGGAGGGAGAGGTGCTTGATTGGATATCAGGGAGGTGGGGATTCTTGATGAACCGCTTTAGCAGGATTCCTTGCTAACACCAGACTCAGCAGGCCAAAGCCAAGCTTTAGTCAGGAAGGGGCTCAGAGGAGCCTACTGAACGCTCTACTAAGAGGGAGCCTTCTTAACTTCTGGCCTCTCTGCTAGTATCTCTGTGTCTGTGGAACCCCTTTGACTTGCTATCAAACACCAATTTAACAACAGCCCTCACATGGGGACAAGGCCCCAAATCCATAGGACTGGTGTCCTCACAGGAGGAGGAAGAAGAAACCCAGCTTGCTTTTCCTCTGTGCATACAGAAGAAAGGCCACATGAGCCCACAGTGAGAAGACAGCTGTCCTCAAGCCAGAAAGAGAACTCTCACCAGGAACCAAGTTGGTCAGTACCTTGACCTTGGACTTGCAACCTCAAGAACTTTGAGAAATGAGTGTCCACACAAGCCATCCAGTTTGTGATATTGTGTTATGACAGCCCCATAGGCTAGCAAAACCCTTCTGCCCATTTTCTGTAGTTCCCTTCCCCACTGATGGCCATTTAAGATAGTTTTAGTTTTTTTTTTCCCCTGCTATTTATTCTATTGCAGTTTTGGATACTATATAGTGCTATCTTTTGGCTCATTAACTTTAGACATTACCTGATAATTTCCTCTCATGGCAGGTAAGTACTTGGATTTTGTGTCCTGCTCCCTCTCCCCCATCTTCCCACTGGACCCATAACGTTTGGTTAAGTCAACATGTGGAACCAGGTGCGGTGGCGCATGCCTGTAATCCCAGCACTTGGGGCTGTGGCAGGAGGATTGTGAGTTCAAAGCCTGCCTCAGCAATGGCGAGGCACTTAGCAACTCAGTGAGACCCTGTCTCTAAATAAAATACAAAAAAGGGCTGGGGATGTGGCCCAGTGGTCGAGTGCCCCTGAGTTCAATCCCTGGTACAGAAAAACAACAACAACAACAACAAAACAAAGTCAGCATGTGGAATTTGTATCACTTTCTTAATTATTGGTGAAACTGTTGAGGCAAGAAAACCTGACCTGAGTGAAGTGGGCCTCACCACTGGGGAGAGTCACTGGGAAGATGGAGAGGGGGACATCCGCACCCCCAGAATAGAACATGAACAGAGGGAGTGAAGGGGCCAACTCAGTGGTGGCCATTCTAGTTCCCCAACTCATCCATCAGATGCTGTGCTCCGGTGCCCAGCAGGACCGAAACCGAGTGGGGCCAGAGAGGCCAGAAGCATTCTTCCTGTACTTCTGCCTCCAGGGGAATGGAAAGGAAATTCCCTCCCCTTCATGGGAGCCTAAGATGCAGAACAACTTTCCCTCCTATCAGGTCCAAATGGTTTGAATTTTGTGAGCCTGAGGCCATGATAGGGACCCAGTGCAATGCCAGAGCCTCGGCCTCCCTGCTTGGGGCAGCTCAGACAGCCACTGAGAATTGAGTGCGGCAAGGACACACCAAGGTGTGGGCAGCCCCGGAAATTCAGTGCGTGAGGAGGTCACAGTCCCCAGGCCCTCGCCTTTGAATTGGACTCCAGCATTCATCTGCCCCGCTCGGTGTCCTGCTCAACAATAGACTTTTAAAATGATGCACACGCAGCCCTAAATTTGCTGAGCTATTCCCACACTCAGCCGAGCTCATTTCAAAGCATTCAGACTGTCCCACAATTAGCTGCTGACACTATCCTAAAATAATGTAAAGCCAGGCCAGTAATTACACACTGGAAGAAACTATGTATAGAAAATCTGATTAACTTGTGGGATGGTGCAATTTTCTGAGCTGAGAGCATTTGGAAAGCAGAATGCCGGTGCTCATGTTGGTGTGGACAAAAACCTGACTGCGAAGCCTTAGCTAAATATTTAACAGCATCGTGCTGCAAAATCATCAAACAGGTCTTTAGACTTCACGGGTCAAGGGATTAAAAGGGCTGCATCGTTTCTACATTGACCTGTAGGTGGCACTGTAAGAGTGGTCAAGGGAAATCCAACACTAACCTACCAACTTAGAAGAGGGACGGCAGCCACCAGCTGGGTTGTTACTATTGTCACCATCAACACGTTCCTTTATGGGCTAAGGGCATGTGGTGTGGTGGCAGACCGCTTTTCCCTCTGTTCTGTTACAAGCATCCTTCACATGTACGCAGTTGGCTTTGGGATTTCCACTGCTGTTCCTGGTCCCTTGACTAGGCTGTTAGGGCTGGCATGTTGCATGACCCCGCTGTGTCCTCCTGAGTCACCACTGATCCGCCCAGGAGGCCTCTGTCAAACACCCAGTATTGTCTAGCACAGCTTTGTCCTGTTTCCTGCCACCTTCACACCTTCCCTGCAGGCCTTCCCTACTTCCTTCTCAAGTTGGTGTCTAAAGCAACTGCCTCCTGACTTCCCTGGGGACAGCCAACGCCCCACCAACTCTCCAGAGTGGAAGGCGCTACTGGCCACCTCTGCTGTGTCTCGGGCTGCAGTCACCTGTCCTTCCTCTGCATCTAGAGCTGTTCCACTCTCACTCTCCTGATGTCACTTGTGAGCTCCTAGACTTTGGGGACTTCGCCTCATTGATTCTTTATCCCCACAGGACACATAGTACATTGTCACATGAGAGATTTGTTGAACGAATGCGTGAGAAGAGAAGATTAAGCAAAAGGCCTCATAATGCACCTCCTTAAAGGCAGGGATGAGGAAAGGCAGAGAAATTTCTAGTCTTCTGACAACAATGTTTTACCTTGACTTTGGGGATCTCTACTTGTAGGGGTGCAGGACAAAGCTACAGCGAAGGCTCTGTGAGGAAGAGGGGTATACCATCCCCTCTTGAGGTGGGCATGTTGGCCATGACCCCATGGCAGTTCCCACTTTTTTTCCTGTTGGCAGAGCCCTGAATCTGTGGCTTCTTCATGGCCTCAGGGTGTAAATCATGATTAATTTAAGTGACATACTCATTCACATTGCTAAGGAACGGTTTGAACCCTATTTCTGGCTAAGGGTATCTAAAGGCATCCCCTTAGAAGATTTTGGGGAAGATTTTCCTTGCTAAAAGTAGACTATGGATCAAAATTTTCCTTTTCTTGCCTAGATGTCGTTGGATTGATGTCTGACCCCTGGAACACCTGCAGCCATTGTGCATGAGACCTTGTTCTTATGTTGATGAGATGGAAAAGTACACAGCCCACACGGACAGAGTAGGATTCTGATTTACTCAGCCTGGAGCTTATCTTCTGGGCTTATTGAAAAATAATAAACTTGTGTTTTTTTGGTACCGGGGGTTGAACTCAGGGGCACTCGACCACTGGGCCACATCCCAAGCCCTGTTTTGGTATTTTATTAGAGACAGGGTCTCACTGAGTTGCTAAGTGCCTTGCCATTGCTGAGGCTGGCTTTGAATTCGTGATCCTCCTGCCTCAGCCTCCCAAGTGCTGGGATTACAGGCGTGTGCCACTGCGCCCAGCTAAGAATAATAAACTTCTCATTTAAATTTCTATTCATTAAATGTAGTCTTTCTTATAGTCAAAAGTATCACAGTTGATGTACCTTACAATCTTCGTGATATTTTTTCTCAATCATTTCCCCAGTACCAGCACAGATGTTTCTCTCTAAACCTTGGGGAGGCATAAGGTCTGGTTCCCCATAGGAAGGAGTCGGAGGGCCAGACTTGTAGAATATGCTGGATAAGTTCCTTTTCCCTTCCAGATCCACTTTCCACCCTTTCCATCCCACTCTCTCTTCTGAAAGGCCAACCTAATGGCCCATCTCTGTCTTTCTACCGAGAGGAGTAAAGGCTGGTGCCTTTTTGTTTCAAGTTATACGTCAACATAGCATTGCCCCAAAGGCTTCTCGTGAAACACATGTGACTTGAGGTCTTCTTTTTAATTTTTTTTTCAAGATTGAACCTGAACTTAGGGGTTTATGATTTTATTCCATACGTCAGTCAGAGTTCCAACAAGACTCGCCTTTGGACAATTCCAAGAAGGTGGACAGGCGTGGGCAACCACAAGTTCAGCCAGAAAAACCAGACTTTGAGGATGAGTCCTCCTGGGCATATTCAAATCTAAAACTAGTCAGAAGCCTGACTCTTCTCCAAGTGTTGCTGGACCCAGTGTCCCCCACGCTGCCTCTCAGTGACGGCTCTCTTTCTTTTGGAAGAACGTCAGTTACCCTTCTCCTGGGAAGTGTCCCTGACCTTGACCGTCAGCACTTCCTGAGCCTTCGTGTAGAGTCAGGCACCACGTCACCAGTAACGCTGACCTACGTGGAGTTCCCTGGGAGCAGGAACGTACCTGATACCTATGAAACCTGTCGCTGAACTGAGCAATGTCACCAGAGTAACGTGTGCTGTCCTGCTAAGGACTGGATCTGGAGTGTCCCCCAAAGGCTCAGGTGTCCAAGGACTGGCCTCCACAATGCAGCAGTGCTCACAGGTGAGGCTCTTGGGAAGTGATGGATTGAGAGGTCTGGCTGCCTCCGTGACTTAATCCATGGATGGGTTTGTAGCCAATGGCATTATTGGGAGGAGATGGGGGGACACTTTAGCTGGAGGAAGTAGGTCTCTGGGGGCATGCCCTGGAGGGGTATTTCCTGTCCCTGGCCCCTCTTTTTCTCTGCTTCCTGGATGCCATGAACCAAGTAGCTTTCCTCTGCCACACCTTCTGCCATGTGCTGTCTCACTATAGGCCAGAAACAGTGAAGCAAGTCAACTATGGACCAAACCTTACAAACCTGGAGCCAAAAGAAATCTTTTTTCTCCTTTAAGTTATTTTTCTCATGTATTTTGTCACAGAGATGAAAAGCTGACCAACACCTACTGTTTTGTCTTTCTGTTACTATATCAAAATAACCTGAGATAATCCCTTTAAAAAGAGGAAAGAAAGCCTTATTTTGGCTCACAGTTTCAGAGGTTTAGCCCATAGTTAGTTGGACCCATTGGTCTTGGGCCTGTGGCAAGGTAGCACAGCATGGCAGAGCCAAGAGCCCATTCATCTCATGGCTGAAATGCAAAAGAAAGAGGAAAAGCGATAAGTGCTCCACAGTCTCCTTTGAGGACACACTTCCAGTGCCCTATAACCTCCCTCTAGGCCTCATCTCTTAGAGGTTCCTTCCACCAATCCTTTAATAAATGGGCCTTTGTGGGGCATTCAAGATCCAAACTAGAGCACTTAGCATGATGCATTTCTTAAATTTTAGTAAAATGCACCTAATATCAAATTGATAATTTCAAAAAAAATTTTTAGTTGTAGTTTAAACAATACCTTTATTTTATTTAAGCGGTGCTGAGGATCCAACCCAGGGCCTCACACATGCGAGATGAGCTCTCCACTGTTGAGCCATAGCCCCAGCCCCTCAAATTGATCATTTTAACCTTTTAAAAGTATATAGCTCAGGGGCATTAACTGACATTCACATTGTGGTGCAAATATCCCATCTTCAGAACTTTTTCATCATCCTAAACTGAAACTCTGTATCTATTAAACAATAACTTTTAAACCATTTATTTAGAAGCAGGCACTTAAAAAATAATAGACTGTATTTTCAGAACACCCTTAAGATTTACAGAAACTTGAGCCAATCTCCACCCACCCCCATTATTAATTAACATCTTGCATTTGTATGATACATTTGTTACAATTACTCAGCCAATACCGACTAATTATTATTAACCAAAGTTCATACTTTATTCAGATTTTCTTAGTTTTAGCTAATGATCTTTTCTGGTTCCAGAATTGCATCTAGGATACAATTTGTCATGTGCCTTTTGGCTGTGACAGTCTCTTGGCTTTTCTTGCTTTTGTTGGTCTTGACAGTTTTGAGGAGTATCAGGGAAGTTGAAAAATCTTCAGCTAGAGTTTGTTTAATTTTGTTCTCATGGTTGATTGGGGTTACAGGTCACTGGGAAGAGGACCACAGCATTAAAGTAATATCACATCTAGGGTCTATGATATCAATATGATTTATCACTGTTGATTTGACTTTGGCCACCTGGCTAAAGTTTCTCCACTCTAAAGTTCCTCTCCACTCCTCCACTCCCTTCCATATTTGTGACTTGGGAAGGAGGGAAGTCAGTACACATAGCTCACATTGAAGGAGGAGATAATTGTGGAGTTCATTGTGTGTGTGTGTGTGTGTGTGTGTGTGTGTGTTGCTGGAGATTGAACCCAGGGCCTTGTGTGTGTGAGACAAGCACTCTACCAACTGAGCTATATCCCCAGTGGAGTCCATTTGTTCTTTTTTTTTTTTTTGGTACCAGGGATTGAACTCAGGGGCACTCGACCACTGGGCCACATCCCCAGCCCTTTTTTTTTTTTTGTATTTTATTAGAGACAGGGTCTCACTGAGTTGCTAAGTGCCTCACCATTACTGAGGCTGGCTTTGAACTTGCCATCCTCCTGTCTCAGCCTCCCAAGCGCTGGGATTACAGGCGTGCGCCACAGCGCCCGGCTGGAGTTCATTTTTATACCCTTGCTGGAGACACTTTCTGAAGCATCCGACCAGCTCACATGACTTCCTGTTCCCTAGGAACCACCTTCTCTCAGATCCATAAGGGTGCCCTCCCCCCTCCCCTTACTCACTTCCCTTCCTAAGCAGATTTGTTTTATGAAATCCCATCTGCTTGTTCACAATGATTGCAGAAAGTTGGGTCAATCGATTCTTTCATCAGCTGTTTGGGATTTTAGGACAAGTTAGGCTCTCTGTGCCAGGGTCAATACATAGCTACTGAATTAATGACTATTAATACACTTTGCTTAACTAATAATTATGCAAACAGCTTAGCTCAAATGCTTCTACCATAGTTGATTATCTACATGACATGTATTTCTCTTTCCTTATTTTACCACATAAACTCAACTTAATGTCTAAAATAGGTTATTTCGTTTGTGCGATCCGTGTACCTAAAGAATGGGACCCCACCCCAAGCTCCAGGAGTGGGCCCAACTGCTGCTTGAGTAACTCCCTTTTCCTCACCTGTTATAGGTTCAGAAATAGGCATGCAACCCAACTAGTGACAGTGAGATGTACAGATGTTTGCCAGAGCCTCCTGGCAGAGTTCTTTGCTTTTTTTTTTAAATTTATTTTTTAGTTGTAGTTGGACATAATACCTTTGTTTTGTTTATTTATTTATTTAATTTATTTTTTATGTGGTGCTGAGGATTGAACCCAGGGCCTTGCACATGCAAGGTGAGTGCTCTACCACTGAGCCACAACCCCAGCCCTCTTTGCTCTTGTTGTAGCTTTGAAGAGACCTCTCTTTTGGATATTGTTACGTATTAGACTGGAGCCGACGCACATACCTCCACACCAGCCCAAGGAGGCAGCCGAAACAGAGAGGAGGGCAACCTGGAGAATACCAGGGAGAAGGAGCAAGAGTCACACCAAAGCCTACCCTATCTCCAGATCAGTGCCACCCAAAATGTGGGGTGTGAACCATCTGGTACTGTGTTACATCCTGCAATGACACAAACACAGAAATCGAGAGTAAGTGCTTAGAAGCTTTTGTAGGCATTTGTTTGGCCTTGCTGTCACATCTAAGTGTGTGACCAGCTATAGACCAGCTTGGGCGCTGCCCAACCAAGGGGTCAACTGCAGGTCATGCAGATTGTCTATAGGTCCTGTGCCTGTGGACAACACAACAGTCAGCACTGGATTGGAACAAAATGAAGACGGCAACAACAAAACAGTTATTCTCTGGATATTTTGAGAAGCACTGCTTCAGAAGTCAATAATTGTGTGAGTTCATTAATTTCCCTATAGTTTGTGACAATATGGGTTCTGTTTGCTCCAATTCAAGGTCAGAAGCATCTTACTGACAGTGAGTGGATTTGGAAAAAAGACAAAGAGGTCATAGAGACGCTTTTTGTAGCATATGCATGTTTAATCAGTGTCTATGGGGTGTGTGTGTGTGTGTGTGTGTGTGTGTGTTTTCACTTTGCTCAGCTGCTGGGTAACCATTTCCCAATGGTTCTAAAATTTGGATGAAGTTAATTTTGTGCCTTTTGCCAGCTGCTGGCATTTCTTAGCTCTTGTTCTTTGATTTGAATATGATGCTACCAAGGGCAAGATGCTAGAAGAACCGAAATTCCCTTTGAATCCCTAGTGAGCCCTTGTCAGAGTCAGGAGAGTTGACTGCATGCCATTTCTGATTTTTTTTTTCTTTGAATTTCAAAACTTCTCTACTATTGGGAGAGCATCAGTGTGATATAGCCTTTAAGGAATTATCAGAATTATAAGTTATAAAAAAATAAAAACACTACTTACAAGTTACAAAACAGAGCTTTGCAATTATTTTTGTTTTTGCATGAACTAAGTAAAGGACCATAATGAGATGATTGTTGTGTCCGTCTGAATAGAATGGGTGCATTTGTTAATAGATGTGAAACTTATTTTTGTGACTGTTCTCTTTAGCTATTATTTTGATCCCAGTGGAGAGTTTTTAGAGAGACAGATTATTTCCCACATGGGGAGTGACTATTTTTGTTTACCATCCCAAAGATAGTCTTTAAGCTAGTGATCTGGGAAAAATCGTTGTATGAAATTTAAAAGTTTCTTCCGGCAACGACAGAGAAATGGGCACATCTTTTCAGCCCTGATGGAAGGAAGCCACCTGACAACTGATTTATAGTATGCATGGCCTCAGCCACTAAGAGCCTTGGAAGGACTCCTGGTGTTGAAGGCTGAGGCAGATGGGGTGTTCTCGAGAACTCGGGAGTTTATTTTGGCTTCAAAGCTGGTTACTATTATAAGAGACGGAAAACTGGGCAATAGCAAGCAGAAGGGATGGACTCAACAGATGAGCCTGATATATTATTTTAAGAACCTTCTTCCAGAGCCAAGTCACAGCACCTCGTTGCTTTGTATGAATTATAAAGCACATTTTCTTTACAGGACTTGCTTTCCTTGAAAATAATAAAAAAATCAATTGCATAAACAGGTACCTTATTTTAATATAAACACGGAGAGTTCTTGATTCAATTAAACCATTAAAAGTACATCATTGTCACGCGCCTTCTTGGCATAGCTGCATCCCTCCCTATATGAGAGCATTCTGTAAGTGGCCTCTTGGATGTGCCTGGTTGGAAAAATAATGTTCACCAAATAGTCCATGGGCACCCCTAGTTCTCAGTGTCCCTCATGGTTGAATTGGGGCCCTGTGTCTAGATCATGTGAAAAAAGGACTTTTGTCACTTCTGGTCTGAGGTAGTTAAAAACAAGCATAGGATTTCCAAAATCTTCTTTCCCTTTGATGGTGACCATTTTGATATGGAGAAGCCATAGGTGGAAGTAGCCTCTATCCTTGGATGACCACAGCAAGGAGCATGTCCCTGGAGATCTCTTAACCCACATTAGACATTTTTGTAAATAGGAAAGAAACTTCGGCTCTGCTGCACCATTGAGATTTGAGTGTTTATTTGTTACTGCAGCACAGGCCAGTGTTAGGCTAACTCTCATTAATAGTCCCATTTGTACAACTGTAGCCCATTTGTGCTGCTATAACAAAATGCCTGAATTGGAGTAATTTATAAAGAACACGAGTTTATTTTCTCACAGTTGGGAAGTCCAAGATCAAGGTGCTAGTTGGTTTGGTCTTTGGTGAGGGTTGTTCTCTCTGCTGTGTGACAGAAAGCATAAGGGCAATAGGGCCAAACCCCATTGGAAGCCTTTAACAGGGGCCTTAACTCCCATTCATGAGGAAGGAGTCCTTATGACCTAGTCACCTCCTCCAGGTCCTGCCTCAAAATGCTGTTACGCTGGGGATTTAGTTTCAACATGGATGTTGGAGAGTGAAACAAATACCCACTGGGCAGAATTGAGAACTACTAACCAGTTCACTGATGGCAGAGTCGAGACGGCACCCAGAGGCAGAGGCATTGATAGCTGCTGTAGATGTGGGCACATGGTGGCCCAGTTTTAGCACGGCTCGTTTGCCTCTGTACCTCACTGTGTGAGCATCACTGTGCTAGGTCACTGTGACGAGGTAACCACCAACAACAGGAAGATCTTAGCCCTACGTCGGTTCAGTCCAAGGATGAGTCACCTGCACGTCCTGCCCTCGATGAACTTGCAGTCTGTCAGGACAGCCAGAATAGGACCCTTCATAAAACACAAGGCAGAGGGACAAAGGCCATTCCATGGGAATGTAGAGATCGCAAGCCGTCAATTGTAAACCAGCTAGAGAAGACAGGTCCCCCATATTACCTCAGCTAAGAAACAACAACGAAGTCACACACACTCGTGAACCGACTTGTGTGTTCAGGGTAAGAGTCAAGAGACTTCCTATCAGATTGACGTTTTTGAAGATCATCTTTATTTTTATGTACAGGAAAGGTAATATGCTTTTATCCCACATTGGTGGCAAGTCCTTGAGCCTTTGCTTTCCCACCTTGGCAGTGAGAGCTGCAGATTTTGGATCTAGGCTGTTGCCTCCCCAGTGATGGCTGAGTTGTCCTATGTGTCATTGTGATTGGTCCCGGTTACTTCCACCAGCCTCGCCAGAGCTCTTTTGTCTTTTGAGCCAGTGTGTGTAAAGGCAGTGGTGACATGGGTCTTTCTGTGACCCAGGCATCCTAGTCTGGCTGCTCTCTTGATGAGGAACCTGTGAACTCAAGGAAGAACAGGTCAACGGAACCCACATGGGTGCCGTCAGCACCAGGTGAGCTGTCTTGTTCTTGCTGAGGTGGTGACAGTATTAATACCTGCTCCAAGGACAGGTGGTCTTAGTGGGGACAGGTTTCTGCTTTTCTTGCTCAGTGTCTGGATGTACTTGGAAAAACAGCGGAGTAGCTGTTGGACGGCCCAAGGCCTGGGTGACCTGTGAACCTTAGGGGACACTTTAAAATGTTTACAGAGGAAGACCCTTAGCCCCTGAAGCTGCATGTAGCTGGGTCATTTGACAAACGGTGACAGAGTTCATCCATCTTGTAGGCCTTCCTGGAAATGATAATAATTTTATTTTGACTTCAACATTTTAAAATATTTTGATAGCACTTAAAATTTTGGTCAAAATTATACATATATGCCGGGTGTGCTGGCACACACCTATAACCCCAGCACTTGGGAGGCTGAGGCAGGAGGATCAAGAGTTCAAAGCCAGCCTCAGCCATGGCGAGGCACTTAGCAACTCAGTGAGACCCTGTCTCTAATAAAGTACAAAAGAGGAATGAAGATGTGGCCCAGTGGTTGAGTGCCCCTGAGTTCAATCCCCAGGACAAAAGTCCAATAGCTCCCTGGCAGGCCTGCTGCCGCTCCACATCCTTGGTGAAGCACATTTATACAGAGGTTTCACAGACTAGTCTCACAGAGATAAATCTGACCACTCAAGGCCAGTGGAAATCTATGCTTCTACAATGAAACATATGTAAATAAGAACACAATGTTAAGTTTTTTCCTGTCATAGTGAAGAGTCATCTTTTTTTTTTTAATTAAAGAACTATGTCAAATCAAATTTTGTTGCTTTCCTTCTTGATAAACAAAAATAAATTGTTCATGTGCTATAAAGACAGTACTAGATCTTTTTGTCCTCTCTTGGTTAAAAGTACGCTATTACCAATACGTTGACGTTTGTCTTCATGATTCTGTAATGAGTTATACTAGAGCACATGTGGTCTCTTGTCTCTCTGTTCAGCTGCATTGCTCTCGTACCTGACATTTGAGTAATCTAACTAATGAAGAAATCAAATACAGGGCTGGGGTTGTGGCTCAGCGGTAGAGCGCTCGCCTAGCACGTGCGCGGTCCGGGTTCGATCCTTACCACTACATAAAAATAAACGCATTGTGTACAACTAAAGCAAATAAATAAATATTTTTTAAAAAATTAAATGCACTAAAATTTGGAGAACAAGATGATCATTCCTTATCCAGAAAAATGGAGGCCTGGCGTAATTTTCATAAGCAACTACAATTCCAGGATCATTTTACCTATCTATTACGTATTCTCTTAACCATCGTCTCTGGTTTTTATCACATTTTCTCCTGGGAAAGATAAATGAACACAATAAAAACCAAGTTTTGTTTATGGCCTTGAGAGAGCTCTGGTGAGAGGCCAAGGGCTGAGCTGCAGGTTTTCAAGATTGTTGATTTTTGTGCATACAGATGTTGGGGAAATGTCACCTTGGAGCCTCATGTCGTTGCTCCTGGTGGTGTCAGCTGCCCAGGTGTGTCGGAGGACAAGCCTGGGGACAGAGGCAGTGTGTGGACTCTGCCAGCCCAGGGCCTGCTCCCTGTGCCAGCGGCTCCCCGGGCCTGCAAGTCGATGCCATTCCCTGAGCTCACTGCCTCAGTCTGGGGCTCTGAATTTTGCAATCGTGGTTACGGTTATCAGGAGGCCTGAGGTTTCCTCAACTTTGGAAATTCCAAATCTGTCCAAGATTAGTGTGTTCATGGTAACCTCTAACAACAACTCCTGTTCCCAAGGGCCACAGGCTTAGGTCATTTTGATGGCAAATCAGTCAGGAATTGTCAGTGCCCTTATTCCCTCGCTAGGTCATGGGGTGAACGAAATGAAAGCATCTGGTGTGAGCAGCAGCAGCAGCAGGGAGCCCTAGGGACCAAGTGGCTTCCAGGCAGGAGGGGGCCAGGCAGTAACACACAGGAGGGAGGCTGGGTGCAGGATGCCCCAGGGTAGGGGTGAATATTCCCCAGTCTTCCCTTCCCGGTTGGGGAGACACCTCATTAGGGGAACTGGTCGTAGCTGTAGTCTTTATCTCATAGAGAAATGAACACGTAAATTGAATTTGTTGAAGAAATGGGGAATGGCATTCTAGTTCCTAACAAATAGTAATAACCAATCACCCTATTTGTGGGTGAGGTCACTGTAGTCAGGAGATGCCACCTACCTGGATATGTGCGGAGGATTCCATAGGAGCAAGACTCCCCTACTCTACCCTGCCCTGAGGTGGTGGGGGTGAGTTCTGAAGGAAATCCCCAGACCCGAGAACCTTGGGGTTGACCCTGAAGGGGCAAGTCCTGAGTCACAGGATTCCTGAGGGCCAGCCTCTGGCCACCGCCACAGAGCTATCGAAACCATACACATAAACTTCAATCTGGAGTTTGACGTGTGTCTTTGGAACTCCACCTCCTGTGGTTTCCCTGTCTATGCACCCACCCCCCAAGTTCACGTATTGAGCACTTACCCCCCAGGGTGATGGTATTAGAGGTGGGCCTTTGGGAGGTGACGAGGTCAGGGGCAGAACCCTCATGAAGGGGATTGGTACCCTTATACAAGAGACCCCATAGAGCTGCCTCACTCTCTGTCTTGTGTTTGTATATAGTGAAAAGGTTCCACGTGTGAGCCAGGAAACAGGCCTTCGCCAGATGTGAATTTGTTGGTGCCTTGATCTAGGACTGTGAGAAATGCATTTCTGTTCTTTGTAAGTCACCAGTTTATGGCATTTTGTTATAGCAGCTTGAGCTGACCAAGACACACCATAAATTTCACTCAGGAGTGAAGCATGAGTTCAAGAAACCATTAGAGTGGTTTCAGTAAATTATCAGAAGTTTTTTAATTTTATTTTTCTCTCCTGTTCTTTTTGTTGCTGGGGATTGAACCCAGGGCCTCTCACGTGCATGCAATACCCCCAACCATCTGTTTTTTTTTTTTTTTTTTTTTTTAAGAATTTGTGTAGCACAGATTGAGAATTCCCTTATCTGAAATGCTTAGCACCAGAAGTGTTTTGGATTTTGTCCCCCCTCCCCAGATTTTAGAATATTTGCATATAAATAATGAGATATCTGAGGGACGGGACCTGAGTTTAAACATGAAATTTACTTGTGTCATATATACCTTATACATATAAATTGAAGGTAACTTTATATAGTATTTTTCAAAATTTTATGCATGAAACAAAATTTCATGGTGTGGGATTTTCCACCAATATGTTAACACTCTAAACAGATTTTGGGCTGGGGTATATTGTTTACTGGAGAGTACGTGCTTAGCATGTGCAAGGCCTTGGATCTGATTCCCAGATCTGATTCCCAGCACACATACACATACAAAAAAATCTGATGTTTTAGGATTTTGGATTTCAGATTAGGAATGCTTCAACCTGTATAAATGCAAAAGATAGAAGTTACATAAGGAGAACTGTTGGTAGGAATTGGGATCTGGTTAAATAAAAAGACCAGCACGGACACACCTATAGTATAGGCTTGCTGATGCTGGAATATCATTTTAAGCATTTTAATATTTCCACAAGCATTCGAAGATTTTAAGTGCCACCAGGCTTTCCTTCTTATATTATTATGGCCCTAATCAGGCAAATTTCTCAAACTTTGTGGAGGTGGACAGACTACAACTCAGAGGGATATGGAGAGGAAAAGACTGTCCAGTGTTACAAAATAAAATGAAAACTGGTGATATCAAAAAAAGATTGCCCTACATTATGCTCTGCATAATATTTTTAAAATGTCCAACTGTTTTTTTTCTATTTTTTTTTATTTGTCCAACTGTTTTTGTTTCAGAAATATATTCCTACTGAGTAGCACATCAGGTAATTCTCCAAACTAAGAACTTCAAGGGAAAAGATATAGGTGAGAAAGTGAGGCAGAGTTCATATTAAATTTTTGCCTGATTTTGGGTTTTACAAACCTTCATGGTAACTTAATACTTTTCTGATTTTTAGGTTTTCTTAAGGGCAGGGTGGTGATTAAACCCAGTCTTCATGCCCTCTATGCTAGTGCTCTGTAACTGCGCTCTACCCTCAGCCCTGATTTTTAAATGGAGGTGTATGTGGCTTATGCACACCAAGCTACATAAGTCTCACTATGTCACCTATGTCATGCAAGCTAGCTTCCAGCTCCATTCTTTCTCCTTTAGCCTCCCAAGAAGCTGGAACTACAGTTGTGTACCACTGTGACCAGCTTTGCGTAAGTCTTAAGTGGTTAACTTGGTGAATTCTATACACACCTGTGAATCACTATTCAGACTGCATTTAGAGTATTTCCAGCTGTCCCGAATTCCAATACCCACTTTTGGTCAATCCTTCCCTACAATAACCCACTTCTCTGGCCTCTTCCTATCCCATAGATTACTATTGTCTGCTTTGAACAATATAAATGGAAATTTTCTGTGAATGCATTCTTATATTCAACATTATGCCTGTGAGAGTCCTCTTTGTGTGCAGCAGAGATTTATTCTTTTACGTTGCTGTGTAGTATTCCACGGTGCAAATATACTATATCTATTTCTCTATTCTTCTGTAGTAGACAGTTGGATTGTTTCTGGTTTGGAGACTATTTTGAGCAAAGCTACTGTGGACATTCTTATTCTTCTTTTAGTAATGCTAGCCATTCATTTCTGGTGGGGTGATACCTAAGAACGAGTCAGAACAGAGATCATAACTCTGTTGATCTTCATGGATACTGCCAATTTGTTTCTGAACTGTGACTGAGTCTAGCTATCCACAGCAATGTATGAGAATTCTAGTTGCCCCTCAGCTTTGCCCTGTGTTTATCTGCCCCTTAACTTCAGGTGTCCTGGCGGGTGGATAGTGGTGTCTCACTGTGGTTTTAATTAGCATTTTCCTAAAAACTTATGATGTTGGGCACCATTATGAATATTTTAAAAATCCATAACTCACTACTCTGTTTTCATTTTTCCATGTGTCTTTTCAGTGCAGTCTATGTTTACTAATTATAATTAGAGTAGCTCTAGAATTTTGTGCCTTTTTAGTTTAATTATTCAAAAATTTGTTGTGGCCTTTTTATTTACCCTTTAAAAAGGTTTCTTAAATACCACTAAATTTGCCTAGCATAATTTAGTAATTCATTTCCCTCTTATTGATCATTAGGTTACTCCTCCCACCCCAGCTCATTACTGTCCAAAGAGAGCAGAGCTACTTGCATGGCCCTTGGTAATGTTTTAAGTAGTGAAAACTATGATAGGTGGTGCGTGATCTGCCAGCCAGGTGTGCTAGGCACTTTGAATATGGTTTTTACCTCTTTCTCAGTATAACCTGCACAAGTATTATCTCTGTTTTACAGATGAGGAAACTGATAATTAGACTTTGTAATGTACCCACTGTAACGTACACAGTGGATGACAGATCAGGATTTCCAGCCCAGGTTAGTGACTCCAGAGCTCTGACTACACACAATGGCGCCACCTATGCCCCTGTGCACCTGCCCCTCTGCTGGTTCTCAGTACACACTCTGGGGCAGGGATAGGCCAGCAGCGACTTTAGTGTGGTGGCTCTGGGAATTCCAGTACTGGCCAGAGAGAGCCAGGGACCTGGCCTCTCCCGAGGGAAATTGAAGACTCGGGGCGGAGGGCTTGCTTCTGTGACTCTGGCCTCCTGGTAAACTCCAGCACCCCAAGATTCCCATAGGCTCTGGTGGGACACAAGCACAAGCCCCTGAACAGAGGCCAGGGACACAGTTGCACCATGCTTCTGAACGCCTCGCTGGCTCTCTGCACCGGGCACGGATGGCGACGTTTTCCTGGGGTTGTGAGGGAGCACCCCTCCTCCCCCCGCGCCCAGGCCTCGCAGAGGGTGGTTGTGCTGCTGACCAGACCTGCGCAGAGGGCAGCCAGGTCCCGCCCTCACCCTAAGCCCAGGTGACTGTTCCAGCTTGGGGGGTGGAAGGAAGCCCGCGAGCCATATCCCATGTACTTGTAAGTTATGGAGTGCAATGCAAACACGAGTCAGGATGTGACGACAGTCTCCCTGACCATCTGTCACCGCACTCTGCTTCCCTGGAACCACGTCCCCGGCTTCCTGGTGTGTTGTAACATTTTCATCTTCTCACTTGGTGAAGGTAGCGGGGTAGCAGGAAGCTCTAGGATCGCATGTAACATCGGTGGTCACCTGGCTGCTGCGTGGTGACCCTGTGATCCCGGCAAGTTAGCAACGCAGCCATCCCTCGGTATCTATCTGCAGGGGTGTCGTTCTGGGACCTCTGTGGATTCCAGATCTGTGGATGCTCAAGCGCTTTATATAAAATGGTGTAGCATTTGCATATAACCTATGTGCATCCTCCTGTGTATTTTAAAGCATCGCTAGATGACTTAGAATACCCTGTGCAGTGTAACAGCTATGTCTGTCTTGGTTAGGCGGTATTATCTGGGGAACAACGACAAGAAAAAGGTCTGTACATGTTGACTACAGAAATAACTTTTTTTTTTCCCTAGGCATTTTCAATGTGTACTTGGTTGAATCTGAGGATGGGGAAGCTCTGGATATGCAGGGCCGACTGTACTCAGATTTCGAGGCTTTTTTTAAATCTGTAAAATGGGTGCTATGGCTCGAATATTTGTGTCTGCCCAAAACTTATATGTTGAAACCTAATCCTTAATTTCCTTTTATTGCCCCCAAATTATAGGATCAATTTTTTGTAAGAATTTCTATTTTTATTTTTAAAAATTTTTCTCCACTTTTTAAAATTGGTGCATTGTAGTTGAAGATAATGGTGGTGTTTGTTGTTGCACACACTTTACCAGAGTAATCTGGCCAATATCCCTTCCCAGCACCCTCCCCCCCCACCCGCCCCCTGCCTGGGGTCCCTTTCCTCTGTCCTTCTGACCTCCCTGTGCTTTTGACATGAGGTTGATTCTTTCTGGTTGGAGTGACCGGCCAGCTCATACGTGCCAGTGGTGGACAAACGTGTGATTTTCTTCTTCCTTTTACAACAGGGGGCCCTTTTGTCCTGGAAAGATCTCTGTGGACCTCTGGCAGCTGAGGTTGCTGCCACCTGTAAGCCATGGCCTTCTGAACTGGCCACCCATCTCCAGCCAGTCTGACCTGACTCCTCCCTGTTAGTGTCCTCAAGGGAAGGGGGTGGGAGGCATGCGTGTCCACAATGGGGCGGGGGACACTATCTAATTTCTAAACCAGATATTTGCCGCTTCCCTACATCAGTGTGTTGTCGTCCAGATCCATTTGTTGTATCCACGAGGAGGCCGAGTCCTATGAAATCTGCGAATGACAAGAAACTTAAAAATGGCACAATTAGAACCTGAACTTAGGTTGTATGACTCAAAGTCATCACCCCGTCAGCTCCAGTGGTCACATAAGACGGCTTCTCGAGCAAGAAGATGGTGAGGAGAGCACAGGGCTTGGAACCTGGAGACCTGGGTTCAGGACTTGGCTTTGTTTCGTGCTGCTTTTATAAACTTGAGGACGTTGGTATTGTGTCTGCCCAACCCACAAACCATGACTTCCTCTTGTACCACAAACTGCCCCTTGGGCTTTGTGCCGCATAACCTCACCTTTTTCCCATAGCATCAGGGTGCTACTTTTTTTTTTTTTTTTTTTTTGGTACCAGGGATTGAACTCAGGGGCACATGACCACTGGGCCACATCCCCAGCCCTTTTTTGTATTTTATTAGAGACAGGGTCTCACTGAGTTGGTAAGTGCCTCGCCATGGCTGAGGCTGGCTTTGAACTCATGATCCTCCTGCCTAAGCCTCCCAAGTGCTGGATTGCAGCTGTGCTCCACCACGCCAGGCTATGATTATTATTATTATTTTTTTTTGTGGTACCGGGGATTGAACTCAGGGACACTCGACCACTGGGCCACATCCCCAGACCTTTTTTGTATTTTATTTAGAGACAGGGTCTCACTGAGTTGCTAAGTGTCTCGCCATTGCTGAGGCTGGCTTTGAACTCATGATCCTCCTGTCAGCCTCCCAAAGTGCTGGGATTACAGGCGTGCGCCACGGCGCCCGGCTATGATTATTTTTTGAGAAAACTTGGAGCCTTACTTCTGAAGTGTCCCCACCTGTGTCAGATGCAGGTGTTGGTCTTTCTAGAGCCAGGTTAGGGAGTCAAGTTGCCCAGAATAACATTTCTAACACTTCTTTCTCAATCTTGACTTGAGTTAAATTGTTAAATAATAGTTCTGGGTGTCTCATGGCTTTCAATGTGGATTTGCAGAGTCATAATTGTGTTGGTGAACTTTCCATCACTGTGACCAAAATGCCTGAAAGGGATGATTTAGAAGGGCTGGGGTTGTGGCTCAGCAGTAGAGCACTCGCCTAGCACGTGCGAGGCCCTGGGTTTGATCCTCAGCACCACATAAAAATAAATAAATAAAATAAAGGTCTTAAAAAATTAACAAAAATTAAAAACAAAAAGAACAATTTAGAAGAGGAAAGATTCATGTCAGCCCAAAATCAGAGGATTCAGGCCGTGGTTGACCAGCCCCAAGGTCGAAATATCATGGAGGAAGGGTGGGGCAGAGGAAACCTGCTCAGCTCACGGCAGCCACAGAAAGCAGAGGACAGGTGCAGTCCCAAGACCACACCCCAAGTGACCCACTTCTCCCAGCCTCACCCCAACTGCCTATGTTATTATTACACAGATGTCCATTCACATTATTTAAAAAAAATTTTTTTTAGTTGTAGATGAACACAATACCTTTATTTTGTTTATTTTTATGTGGTGCTGAGGATGAAACCCAGGGCCTCACACATGCGAGGCAAGTGCTCTCCCGCTGAGCCACACCTCAGCCCCTCCATTCACATCATTAATCCATCAAATAGACTAACTGACTGCTGAGTACAGCCTTCATGGTCCAATCACCTTCCCAAAGGTCCACCTCTGGACATTGCTACATTGCTTAACACAGGAGCTCTTAGGGGGAACATTCTGGATCCCAACCATACCAATAATCAGACTCTGCTTTTTATTTGATGAAGCCTCCTCTTTTGCCTCCTGCGGAAGTCAGTCTCCGGGATGCGCTCCCCCCACACAGAGATTCTCATTGCCCTGCCTCTTTCTCTTCCCCATCGCCAAGCGCATGCACCCTGGAATACTGGTCATCCCCCTGGCTCTCCCGCTCTCTGCCTTTGGACGTGATGTTCCCTTTTCTTGGAAGGCTCCCTTCCATCAGGCTCACTGCCGTATGTCCTTCAGGCCTGAGTTCCCAAGTGCCACGTGCCCTCCCGACCCTGCTGGCCGGGCTTGTTCTCTTCTGGGCGCTGTCAGGCGATGATTCACCAGGTTTTCTTATCTGGCTCTCCCATCAACTGTGAGCTCTTTGAGGACAGAAACCTGTGCTACTCATGTCAGTATTTGCAGGCTTAGAGGAACTGACAGTGGAACACAAGCAATCCACAAATATTTGCTGAATGAATAAAGAATGAGTAAGTTCTTTCTGACGAGGGAGGAAAAATATTTTGGAGAGAATATCAGATGGTGGTGGTCAGTACTGATTGAATCACTGCTAATTAGAAATGAAACTATAGACTTTACTAAGTGACCTTTGAGATTCAACAGCTTTAAAACAGAGTTCAGCAAGGTGCCTTTGAACTTGAATTTCTAGTTCCCTGGGAATTTAAAAATTCCCCCTTCCTTTTGTTTCTGAAACAGCTTAGAACCAAAGGCAATCTCAAATTCAATCTGGTTGGGTTACTACATAAACCTAGTATTTGCTTGATCCAGGCTTGTACTTGAACTTTTAAAAAACCACATATTTTATTAAGATCTGAAAGACATTCCACAAACAGATGAAGCAATGTTGCTACCCACCCTCATTAAAAAGAGTCAATTTGACATTTTTCTTTATTCTTATTTTGAAAATGTTCTCATGTCTTCATTAAATAGAGACAGATGTTAAAACCGTAGGATTTTTTCTTTTTTCTTTTTTTCTTTTTTGGTTCCATAGCCTTTAAAAAATGGTTCTTAAAGGTTAAAAATTAAGACTTGTTTGTTTGCCTTTATTTCTGGACCAGAACCCTATATTATTAACAGAACTGCTCAGTCAGGAAGAGTTTGCAAAGTATGTTTATATAAAAAATAGCGTCCCATATCTGAAAGAGCTGGAAGTTCAGGTATCTGTTCTTTTGATAATTGGTGGTCTATTGAAAAATCTGTCAGTAAGATTTCTAAAAATATTTTTATTTGTTCTTTTTAGTTATACGTGACAGTAGATAGGATTTCTTTTTATCGTGCTGGTAGAGGAGAATGAAGAAACTGTATCTGTATTCTGTCTCTATTTTTCAGCTGTATCCATTTCCCTGTAGTAAAGGTGGCAACATGCTGGTCAGGGAGATAATGAAACTTGTTTTGGTTTCAGTATAGCTGTCCCTCCATAGCCAGGAGCTCTGCATCTGTGGATTCAACCAACCATGGGTTGAAATATGTAGAAAAAGAACGTTCTGTTTTTGGTGGTGTGCACTCTGGGTTCAGGCCTAGAGTGGTTGTGTCTGTATTGAATGCAAACAGTTTTGTGTGTTTTGTTGTGTGTGTGTGTGTGTGTGTGTGTGTGTGTGTGTTGGGTGGGTGGTCATTAATCCCTGAGCAATGCAATATAACAACTACAGACATAGAATTTCCATCATGTTGGTGTTATAAGTGATCTAGAGGTGGCCTAAACTGTACCAGAGTATGTATATAGGTTATATGCAAATACCGGACCATTTTCAAGAGGGACTTGAGCATCCGTCCCTTTAGGTCTCCCTGGGGGTCCTGGATTCAATTCCTCATGGGTGTTGGGGGCTGTGTTGTTTTTGTGGCTCATGCTCACAGACAAGTGTAATCAAGTCACGTGGAAGTCTGCCGTTGCGGCAGTCAGCAATAGCCATATCACAACCTCAAAATATCAGTTCATACACAAATAACCCTTGTTTCTCAGTCCTGGTGCGTGAGTCAGCTGAGACAGCTATGTCTCATGTTCTAGGTTGCCGGAGTGGCGCTGCCCCACGTGGCCCTCAGCCTCTCCTGGCCCCAGCCAGTGAGCCGAGGCCTGTTTACCTCTTGGTGATAGAAGGTCCAGAGCACAAACCTTGATATGCAACCACGTGGCAAGTCCCAGTAACATCTTTTTGGGTAAATCAAGTCACATCAGTTGGGCAGAAAGTCAAGGGCTGGGGAAAGTACACACTACCTTCTGCATGGAAATGACCATAAGGGTAATGACAAACAGCACTGCACAGGGGGAGCAAAGGATTTAGCGGATACCTCAACTAAATACCTTTTAGATGGGATACATAATGATATGTTTGGTCTACGTGAGCTTATGCAAAAACCTCAATATGTTTTTTCTTTTTTTGTATAGTTTCTAAAAAATAAACTAATGTTAAAACTATAGTAAGGTCACAATTTTTTTTTTTGTTTGTTTGTTTTTTTTTGGTACCAGGGATTGAACTCAGGGGCACTAGGCCACTGGGCCACATTCCCAGCCCTTTTTTGTATTTTATCAGAGACAGGGTCTCACTGAGTTGCTAAGTGCCTCGCCATTGCTGAGGCTGGCTTTGAACTTGGGATCCTCCTGCCTCAGCCTCCCAAGTGCTGAGATTACAGGTGTGCACCACTGCGCCTGGCTGTAAGGCCATAATTTTTACTCACACTGGTCTTGGATGTCCAAGAACACATGCTGTAGTCCCATCTCTCAGCTGCAGCCATTAATTCAGGGGAAAAAAAAAAATAAACTGGTGAGGAGCAATGGGATTAAGAAAAGACAAACAGACACACAGAGGGAGAAAAAGCTGAGGCCAGGTGGGACATCATGCCCTGATGGAGGATGAATCACCCAGGGCTAGTACAGCACGTTTATTATATAGGTTTCGTCAAATGGTTATTTATGGGGCCGGGCACGGTGGCGCACGCCTGTAATCCCAGCACTTGGGAGGCTGAGGCAGGAGCATCACAAGTTCAAAGCCAGCCTCAGCAATGGCGAGGCACTTAACAACTCAATGAGACCCTGTCTCTAATAAAATACAAAAAAGGGCTAGGGATGTGGCCCAGTGGTCGAGTGCCCTTGAGTTCAATCCCTGGTACCAAAAAAAAAAAAAAAAAAAAAAAAAAAAGATCATTTGTGGGAAAGTTTCAGCAAAGCAGGCAATCTGAAGATCTGAAGGACGCAGCACTGGTGAGACATTAGGGTCATCTTGTTATGATCAGAATTCTGTATCCCTGGGAGTTGGTGCCTAAGCTCAAGGTCCTGACAGATACAGCTCTGTGCCTTTGCACGGTGTCACCATAGCAACTGGGCCATCTTGACCTGTGCCTTTGTACAGAAAGTTCCCAGTGCAAACGCAGCCACGAGGCAATCAGAAACCATCAGAAATCACCGCTCTCCACAAAAACATAGCTTAAATTTTTTTTCTGGAATGATCTTAGTCTTTCTCACAAACATCAAGCAGTAAGGAGTGGGGAAAGAGTGTTGTCTTCCCTAATACTTGTGGACAGCTTCTTTGGTGTGTCCATCTTTCCCTGAAGTTGCTTGGTTTCTCTTGTTCCTACTCTGCTCTCTTCCACCTGCCCAGCCTGGGCATGGGTGATTCCATGTCCTTGTTGGTACCAGTTGTCCCAACACCTCTGGTGGCCGCTCACCCCTTGCACATTTGCATCTGCAATGCAGGTGGGTCACAGTATATTGTCTCTCCTCTTGGCTGGGTAGGACCTGGTGGCCCTCCCTGAGGGACAGGACCCTATCTTGCTTCTTGCTGGCACTCTGAGACCCTTGTTTCTACTGTGGTTATCACTTGGTCTTGGACAGGGGTCCCCCTAGATTTTGCTCTTGGTTCTTTCTCCCCTCACTGTGGCAGGTCCCGTGTTCTCCTACCTTAGCTGCCTTCTGAGTTCTGGGGACTCAGGGACCTCTGGGTTCCACCTATGCTCTTGGGAGCCACAGTAGCCTGGGAAAGCAACATCCCAAGGTGCTCCTCTGCTGGGCCATTGAATTAATCACAGTTCTTCAGAGAGACAGATCTCTATCTATCTATCTATAATCTATCTAAAAGGAGATTTGTCACAAGGAATTGGCTCTGATGATTATGGAGGCTGAACCGTCAGTCCCACAATCTGCCCTCCATAAGATGGAGACTCAGGAGAGCTGCTGGCATACTTTAGCTGAATCCAAAGGCCCCAAGAAGTAGGGAACTAGATGTTTAAGAAAACATAGTTTTAAACCCTTGAACCCCAGCCCAAAGGTAGGAGGAGATGGTGAGATGTTCCAACTCAAGCAGAGAAGCAGAAAATAGAAGGGGGAGGGTGTATTCTTCCTTCCTCAATCTTTTGTTGCATTCAGACCTTCAACCAGTAGGGTGAGGCCCACCCACATTGGGGAGGGCGATTTAATTTACTGAGTCTCGATTCAATGGTAAGTGAAGGGCAAAAATCACACCGAAGACAACCGTGCAGCCAAGAGATTTATTCACCAGCCTCTATGGCTGGTCGGAGGCAGAAGAAGTACAGGGAGAGAGGAGTTGGGGAGAGAGGGTGTCAGGGAGAGGGAGGCGTGCAAGCTCTGGATGGAGGGTGCCTAGTCTTGCCGGCCACGGGCTCCGGAGCTGTGGCTGGGGCAGCTGCCGATGGGCTGGAGGCTGGAGCTGTCGGCCGGAGCAGTGCCATCGGGCTGGAAACCGTGAGTATGGGGCTGCTGCAGTGGCTGCTTCCTCTCGCAGGGAGGAGCTGGTGCGAGTGAGCTCCAGGCAGGCAGGGACTTAAGTAGGGATTTCTGGGTGAGGGGGTGGTGCCTGAGTGACCTTTAAAGCCATTGGCTCTTTTCCCAGTAAACAGGGTGACCTTTAAGCCGATTGGCTCCTGCCTGGGGAAATTGAAGCTAGGTTGCTCCTAATGGAAATTTCCATGGGGGAGGTGGCCTGTCAGCTCAAGTCTATCTATCAGTAAGTTCATTGGGAAACACCCTCATAGGCACACCCAGATATAATGTTTAATCAGGGCACTTTGTCACCCAGTTAAATTGACACATAAATTGAGCATCACAACCAAGTTGTGCTTGCAGATTTATTGATGTGTCCATTCCCCAGGCAAAGGCAGGACAACTTGAACTTTTTCAGGGTTCAAGATGAGAGAAAGGTACAGCTCTTCTCTGACCCTGTCTTGTGTCACCTCCACTGGTGTCCCCAAGGCCACTGGCACACCCAGATGAGCCCTCCCTGGTTGAAGGAGGACTCCCATTGTCTTCCACGTAGGAAGACAGGAGCCCCGTTTATATCCTCCCAATGCAGTTTTCGCTGACAGCCTATCTTCGTGACATCGCTGGGCATTTTCCAAGCCATTTGTAAAGGTGATCCCTTGACGGGTGGCTCTGTCTGTGGTTAGGTTAGACTCCGTGTCTGCCAGCACCCCTCAGTGTCGACTGAAGGGTCACAGCAGCTCTGTGGGGTTCAGTCATGTGATGGTAGAACCCTGAATAGGGGGCACATGAGCTTAAACTCCCTGATCCCCACCACACTTCCCACTCAGGACATCCGGAGGGCTCAGGGTCTGGGGGCAGATGGATCAAGCACAAGGTCAAGGTTGTCAGAGAGTCTGTGCATGGCCCAGAGCATCCCGGAACTGCGAGGTCTCTTGCTCCACTGGGCTCCCTGGTTCTGCGTGTCCAGGTCCCTGGCTCGTGAGCACCGGGGCGGGAAGGACGAGCTGCGGCTCCTTCCACCTCGGGAAGCCTGGCTCTGGGCAGGCCACTTCTGTCCCCATGATTGGAGGAGGTTGCTGGGCACGCTGTGAAATGTGCCTGCCCGTGCCTGTGGGGGTGAGTGCGTGGGTGGGGGTGGCCTAGGTGGCCGAGGTGGCGGCAGCCTGGGGGCAGGGCCGCAGCACCCAGAGCCCAGCTCCCTGGTCCTCAAGGGCCGGTTGGTTTGCTCAGGCTTTTGAGGACACGCAGGCCACCGAACAGACCCACTTTCAAAGATAGCTCAGGACAGCCAGGGCAGGAAGGTAGGTCAGGGCGCTTTGGTACTCGCAAAGGGGCTGAAACACTTCCTTTCCCTGCGCAGGGATGACGCAGAGAGAGGAGCAGAGCGCACACAGCCATTCTTTTTTAGCACTTTCTCAAATTGATTTTAGATTTGGGAATTATAGTTTCTAAAAGAAAGAGTGCGGTGGACAGTGGCTTCGGGTGGAGCCACTGAGGTGTCCTTATATAGTCCTGAAAATCGTGTAAGCTGAAGCTCCCCATGTGACAGCAGGCAGTGACATTCAGCGTGGACCAGATGGGGAAAGGCCTGTCAGACTTTGTGGACATTCTGAACAGTAGACTATTTTCGAAGACGTGTCACTGTATTTTCTTTTATGTTTTGGTGATACAGGGATGTAAGCTGTTTATGGAGGAGCCATCATGAACAGAGGGCCTCTTGTACCCACTCCCCACCCATCCCCACTACCCTGCTATGGAAATCGTCTGCTGTTCACCCTTCACCCATGCCAGGTTCCACAGGGGCATAGCCTCCATAGACTACCACTGGGTCTGTTGGCTTCTGGCTTCTAGGGGAAGAGAACAGGATGTGAGGACATGGGAGGGTGAGAAGGATAGGAGGGCAAGGGTGTCTCAGTCCCTTTTCTGTTACTATAACAGAATGCCAGAGGCTGGATAATTTATAAAGAAAAGAAAATTATTTCTTTTCTTCATGTTGTGTCATCCTGTGGTGGACGGTGGAAGGCAAGATGGCACGTGAGGGCCAGGGGGCTGTGTAAGGAACACTCTCCTGCAGCAACTGCGGAAACCCATTCACGAGGGTAGAGCTCTCACGACCTGAAAGGTCCCACTAATTAACACTATTGCATTGGGAATCAAGTTTCTATCATAAACTTTGAGGGACACAGCTGGACTGTAATAGGGGGTGACGGGAGGATGGGGGAGATGGGAGAGAGAGAGTGTCATTGGTATTGGTTCCTTGCCACTCTGGAGTGTCAGGGTGGCAATGGCGGCTCTGTTGGGTGGCCCCATGCAGTTACGCCCCTTCTGGGTTCTAGAGAAGCTGCCTGGCTCCCTCCCGCCTGGAGGAGGTGGCTTCCTGCTGTTTGCACCCGGCACTGCACCCTGGCCACTCGTCTCTGAAGTCTGCCTGCAGCCTTGCCCAAGTCCCTTCATGAAACTCTCCTTAGAGCTTCCATCTGTTTCCCCGGGACCCCGACCAAGGTCCCCAGTGCCCTCCTCACCTGCTACTTACCTGCACAAATTTCACTTCTCATCTCCAGCCTGTCAACTGCGGACACCTTGGTGTTTATAAATCCTTCCTCCCCAGTTCCACGTCTCCCTCTTCCCTGGGTGCCACCTGCCCCCTTCCAGTTCTTTCTGGGTCTTCTTCAGAAACACCACTGTGCATCTTGGCCTCTTCTCTTTTCACTCCTTTCTCACACTCCTGGTTTTAACAGAGAGAAGGGAATTAGCCCCGAGTACTTCCACGAACAGATATCAGGTGCCTCATTCCTTGATTCACTTGAACATCCATCGAGTGTCTCCCCAGGGGACACCCAAGCACAGTTGGGGCTAGGAATGAATTATCTCTTTGACTCTTACAGCAAGGCATGTGCCACTGTCCCCGTTGTGTAGATGAGGAGTCTGAGCCTCGGGGAAGTTAAATACGGTGCCCAAGTCCCCTTTCTTGCCTCCCACTCTGGGCTCTTCTTTCTGTAGGTCAGTGACAACCCAGCACTTCTTGTTTTGTATTGCTGAACTTGAGTTGAACTTAGCAGAAGCTTCATGTTTTCTAAAAACAGCTAGCCTGACTTCAGGGGTTTGGACTGTAGTAGAACTCTTTTTGCTAACTCATTCATCAGAGACATTTGCCTGGTCCTGACTTTGAGCTTCTGTTTGCTCTGTAATTCACTGCGAGTCTAAAAATTACCCCTGACTCCCTCAGGGCTCAATTTCAGACTCGTGGTATCTTGACAATACATGATTAATTTAAAACTAGAGCAGCAGGATTTATTCCAGAGATTTCTTTTCATTGCACAAAGTAGAAATAGGAATCACTGTATTTTCTTCCCTATAAAATGAAGAAGACATACATAAACCTTTTTCAGGGTGTAGGCACAGGGCCACCCTAAGCTGCGGCCTCTGAAGCCAAATCATCATTATTATTCAGTGAATGTGACCTCTTCAAGGAACAAAGAATGGAGACTGGGGGCCACCATTTGGATCAAGCCTTGTCTTTGGAATGCATAGGTCTGGTTTTAAAACGCCGCTGGGTGATCTTGCGCATATTACTTGACTCCTCTGAGCCTCACTTTCTCTAGTTTCTCTCCTGGACATGAGAGAGATGAGTGAGATTGTAAATATTTAGGGATGCTTGGTGATTCGGGTCCTGAAGCCCCAGTCCGCAACTTTTGATAGAGACCAACCATGTCCCTTGGGAGAAAACTTGAATTATTACTGGGTGGGATGGGATGGAGAATCACTTCATGGACTCCCACACAGTTCCCTGCGGGAAACACAGTACTGGGATGAACCCTCCACAGTTTGCAGAGGGACCTCTGGACTTTCTAAGGGGGAAGAGTCTAGACTCTAACCCCTTGTCCCTAACTAAGATTTGAAGTTCAGAAGACCCCCAGGAAGGTTCAGGAAGACCCTAAACGGGGGCAAGGTGAGAAAGACCCTGAAATAAAACCACCAATAGGGTAGAAGGCAGTGGGGCTGGGGAGGGGTGGTGGTGGGAACTGGCCTTGGCCTTGAGTGAGTGAAGAGATCGGAGTCCGGTGGCCCAACGCCTGCTTGTCTGCCCACAGCGCTCTGAAGGCGGACGTGGGTGTTGGAGGAAGTGGCGCAGAGGCATAGCCTAAAAGGGCATGATGGAATTTAGAATGAACCTCTTTTGCTGAGTTCTGGAAATGTTTGTGCCCACAGGTGAGGGCCCAGAAATTCCTTGCCATGGTGGGGTCAGGTGGTGGGAGTGCTTTGCTGGTGGGCAGGGCAGGGCGTCCTGCCGCTCAGTGTGATTGGGCTGACAGCATTTAACTGGAGAAATACTGGTGACTTCAGTTACCGGTTACATGTAGAAAGCATTGAGCAAGCGCCTAGCCATAGAAAATTATCCAGAAATGGCAGAAAGTTGTGAGGATTGTTATATTACTAAGATAAATTTTGGAGAGGAAAAGAATTAACCCCTCAGGCTGAGGTGAACGAGAGAGCAGGGAGACACAGTCCTCCCATTAGCTTTGCAAGGTGTGGGGAGTCCAGGGGCTCACCCTGGGCAGGGGAGGAGATGGTCGGCAGGAATGGGCAGGAATGTTCCTGTGCTTTTGTTGTAGTGGCACCCCCTCCTCCACAGAAAATCTTAACTAAGCTTCTCCAGAAATCTTCACCATGGCTGATTTTAGGACTGTCAGCAAAAGAGTCTCTACAAAAGAGTTCAATGTAGGTAAACTTCCTATTTTCCTGTTGCTCTATTACTTGGCCACTGGCCTGGAGGAAATCAGCACTCCAGGTGCTGGACACCCCTTTACTTGTTTTTCACAAACATGTGTCCAGTATAGTAGTTTGTAGAAGTGTGTTTGCAAATGCAAAGTGTGATAATAAAAAAGACAAATCCTTTAACAAGGCCTCTGGCCTTGAGCTGGAGCTTCACAGAGATGTCTACATTTCTAAGATAAGAGAAGTTACCAACTGGGCTCCATGGTAACAGCTGGCAGGGGGAGGAAAGACAGGGGAGAAGAAGCTCTCCACTTCTCAGGTGTTGTCCTTGAAGGGTTAACTGCCTAGAATAGTGAAAGAAAAAAAAAAAGCTGCTTTTATGTGAACTTCTGTAAACTGTGAACTTCTGAGCCCCTCCCCTTACTTGCTGTGTATAAAATTCTGAAACTACCTGAACTCGGGGTTCAGGGGATATATTACAGTGAAAGCTGTACCCTTTGAACCAGGCTGCAGCCAAATAAAACTGTTTCCTGTTATCTTTGGTGCCTTGCCTCATCTGTCCCTACAACATTGTCTCTAGTGGTGTCACCATGTTTCACTACCCAGAAGCTCAGTTCAGGTCCGACATTGCCAAAGTCCTCAGGGTGTGCTATTTAGAGCCTTAGAATCCTGTAAGGAACCTAGGAGCCTTGATAACCTGTGGTTATCAAGAATTTCACAGCGATACGTTCCCTCCCCCCCCTTTTTTTAATCTCTGATAAAATTTTATAAGCTATCCTATTATATAAAACAAATAGAGTGGTGTGTGGCTAATAAAAATATTTAAAAATGGAAATGTATTCTATTGACTTATGTTAGCATTAGTCAGTGAGAACAGTACAGCTATTTTGAAAAATGAGAAAACTCATAATTGGGGCTATGGATGCTGGTTTCACTTTTTCTATCAGATCTATCATCTATAAAATTCAAATTAAAGTGCAAATGGAGTCCCAGAAGTATCCTGATGGTACTTGGCATACCTGAATCTGGCTCTTTGTATTAGTCATGGTCTCAGCAGGAAATAGTTTGCACTCCTAAATTAAATTACCTGGAGGAGGGTCTAAAATTTGCTAAACCATTTGCAAAAACATCACAGGGAAACCAAATGGGCTGGTGGCATACCACAGGGTAGCATCAATGGAGGTGTTACCATCCCCAGGGGCAAGGGGCAGGGTGAGGGAGTGGTTACCAGAAGCCAGAGGAGATGACTGCATAGCACATGCCTTGAAGAACAGGGACCTTCAGGAGAGGGACTTGCTACTCATGGGAGACCCTGCAGGCAAGGAGCAGGGACATAAAAGCGCCAGCCTAGCTCTGCTCCCTCCTTCTGGCCTCTTCCTGGGTCTCCCAGTTGGAAGACTCCAAGCCAAAGCCAGAGGGCAAAGAGCCCTTTCATGTCTGTCCTGCAAGTCAGTCTCCCAGCACAGAAAGAAAGATGGAGAAGGATTGGAGGGTGAAGCTGGAGGAGCCCAGCAAGCGCAGCCTGTCCTGCTTTGAAAGAGCAAGAATGAAGCTCATCTTAACTTGGATGACCTGCCTAGGGTCACAAGGTGAGGGACAATGACAGGAGGCCAAGGTCTCCAATCCCGGTTCAGTCTTCCCACAGCCCCAGCCTTTTCATCACTGAGATCTGAAGACTACACTGGGTATAGAAATGCTAATGTCATCCCTCCTTTGCTACTGAAGTTCAGGGGACAGGCTTAGCTTTATCCAGTCACTTCCTTTATTCCCATCAACTCTGGTCCTGGGTTGCTGCATAGCCCAGATGACTTTGCAAGTCTAAAGAGAAAGTGCAGCTATTTAGGGTCATAACAGGGCAAGGAGCTCTTTGGCCTTCTGCCACCCACCCTAAGGTCACACGCTTTCTCAGAAAGGATGGGAAGGATGTCAGCCAAACAATGTTAGGGGCTACTAATTAGAACAAGGGTACTAATTCTGGCCTGGGAAATATCCAGGAGGATCCCTGTCTGTGCCTGCTGAGCAGCTGTAGAGACCTCTGAGATCCCTGGTGACACTGGGATGACATCAATCATGCTTCCCAAGGAGTCCACCCTTTGCCTGCTTCTCACAGAAGGTGGGGCTTGAACAGATCTCTTCTAAAAAACACCATCAAGGTGGGAGATGGCAACCATTGCCCTTGCTGTGGATTGGGGGATTGGTGGCAGGATTCCCTGTCCTGGAGCTCCAAGTCACTGGTGGTTTGCTCCAGGTTGGGTGTGGAGTCCGCGTGAGTCTTAGGATTTCTTTGGCTTAGTTGGAAACAGAAGACAAGCAAGCTTTGGACTGAGGTGGTGGCTACTTACTTGCTGATGCTTTAGGGCACAACAGTAGCCTTACAGGGAAACCACGTGAACCCCTCAGCATCTGGGGCCTCCCCTGCTAGGTGGCCACACCCACCAACCTGCCCTACTTCCCTGGGATGCGCCCAGCCTAGTTGGCCAGTGGTGCAGCCCCTGTCCCTCCCCGTAGCACCAGGCCCGTAAAGCCTTCTGGGCTTTACGAGCTCCCAGCTCCTGCCTGTCTAAAAGTCATGGTTAACTGGGCCACATAGACATAGGCTCCATGTCTGTTTGTCATGAACTGTTAGGACTCTTGGGTAACTTTGGTATCCCAGGCAACAGAGGGGTCCTTCTGACCTCTTCCTCTCTTCTCTTCTAGCAGAATAGCTCAGTTTTCTCTTTTGTAGTTTTTCAGATTAAACAGCACCAATCTGTGGTTGGGTAAGGCTTTTTTCATCTGTGGCTCTGTAGTCAGCAAGACCAATGCTATTTATCTGCCAGTGTGCCTGGGGCTAACAGGACTGTGCCAGCCGGGACCTTGCTTTAACCTAGAACACCATGTGACTTCCCAGATCACCCAGGATCATGCTGCAGCACTGCAACAAACTGTTTAGGTTTAAATGGACTTCACCATTAAACTATTCTCTGTAGAGAGCAATTGGCACTATGTAAGTAGGTCTTCTGAATATCATCCAGAGAGTTCTGAGAGATGTCCTTACAAACAGGCATCATTTATTGATTATTCACATAGGATGAACCTCCAAGGGTAGCCTCATCCTCATGCTTCTCTAGCCCATAATAAATTCACACAGTGCAATGTTAAAACAATAGACTGAGCAGTGTCTCATCTTCACAGCAACAATGTCAGGAGAGTTAGGCATGCTTTTTGGCTTATTGCTATAGCCAAGGATATTTGGCCTTGTTTACATGAATCAGGAAAGAAAAAATGAAACTAAGTCTGGGTCCCTAATGTAAAGTACACATTCTCTGTGTTAGCTTTCTGTTACTATAGCAAAATACCTGAGATAATTGACTTATAAAGAGGAAAGGTTTATTTTGACTCAAAACTGCTCACCTCATGGCCAAGATGAAGGAGAGGAAGAGATGGGGATCCCACAACCCCATTCAAGGGTATGCCCTCAATAACCTCCCACTAGATCCCACTACCTCACAATAGTGCCAAGCTGGGGACCAAGCTTTTAACACATGTGCCTTTTGGGGACATTTAAGATCTAAACTATTGCATTCTCTCACATAATTTAAACATAATGAACAAAATACCCTAATAATGCAATTCATGGAGCTCTTCTTGATTCATTAATTACTTTTCATTGCTACCGGACATCTAAAATCTTATGAAATTCTGATGAATGAATGTAAATGAGCCACTCTATAATTACATCTATATTTTAAATAGTTTCTATTTATTTTTTTCCTGCTAAGAGCTTTAAGTAAATGCTTTATTTGCACCTTATAATTTGCATTTTCTTACTCAGCTTTTCCAAATTAGCAATTGTTAAGTAGCACATTGTTAATAGGAGGTTTGACCTATCTACTCATAGAGTTTTGTTAATACAGTGGAGGATTTAGGAATATATATATATATATTTTTTTCTTCTTCTTTTTTTTTTTTTTTTTCTGGTGCTGCGGATTAAATCCAGGGCTTCCCACATGTCAGGCCAGTTCTCTACCACTGAGCTACACCCCTCAGTCCAGGAGTAGATTTTCAATTGTTGGTATATATTAAATGTTCCTAAAGGGCAAATTTCTAGGCTAATGAGTGGCTTCTCCAACCTCGATCACTTTTTTAAAATAACTTTTTATTTTAGAATAGTTTTCGATTTACAGAAAAATGGCTAAGATAATACAGCATTTCCTATGTTCTACATCCTACATTAATATGGTAACTTTGTCACAATGAAGCAATCCTGATAGATCGTTGTAAACTAAAACCATACTTTATTCCCATTTCCTTAGTTTTTACCCAATGTTTTTTTCAGTTCTAGGAGTCTGTCCAGAGTATCACAGTGTATTTAGCCCTCCTATCTCATGCTCTCTCAGCTGTGATAATCTCTCAGACTTTCCTTGCTGTTGATGACCTTGGCAGTTTTGAGAAGCTTCAGTCTGGTGCTTTGTAGAATTGGATTCTATGTTTATCTCATGATCAGGCTGGAAATAGGAGTTCTGAGAGGGAAGACCATAGAAGTGAACTGTCACTTTCATCATATCATATCAAGAGTGCATCCTGTCAACCTGATTGATGGCTGTCGACGTTGACCTCGATCACCTGGCCAAGGTCACATTTGTCAGGTTTCTCTTCTGTGAAGTTACTCTTTCCTTTTCCCCCTTTTCCACACTGTGTGGTTGGGAGGAAGTCAGGCTCCACGCACCATCCACACTTTGGGAGTAGAAGTTATCCTTCACCTCCTTGAAGGCAGAGTGTCCACAAAAGCGATTCGGAATTATTCTGCACAGGTTTGTCTCTTCTCTTCATGTATTTATTTTTTTTCCAGCTGCCTCTCTATGCCAGTATGGACCATGGATGTTTATTTTGTGTTTTAAGCCATAATGTAACACTACTT
Organism: Tamias sibiricus; assembly: GCA_025594165.1. Taxonomy (NCBI): domain Eukaryota; kingdom Metazoa; phylum Chordata; class Mammalia; order Rodentia; family Sciuridae; genus Tamias; species Tamias sibiricus. Next base: position 85,097,670 of record CM046663.1, on the reverse strand, counting down.
CCTGCTGTTGCTCAGCTTGTTCTAGCTTTAGGCATTGGGAGCTCTTTCAGGGGGTTCCTATGGGAACGGGGATAGGTCCCTTTGACATACCCTTTTGGTGGCATTTAAGATTTTTTATTTATGTTTTTGAGCACTTCCTTAGGTTCTGGCACTACAGAATGTTCCAGCAATGTCGTACATATTTTCTGTTTTAGTCTCGGAATCAACATTTCTCGGAGGAGTCTTGGATCCTTTTGTTGGAGAACCGTGTTAAAGAACAAGATCTGGACGTAAGGTGTGCTTGTTGCTGCGGGGTCATTGCTTCTAGGCCTCTTAGCTGACAGAACAAGGAGGTATGTGTGCATCTACTAGCCCACGTGCTCATGTGTGTAGCTCTAGTTTTACATGTAATCACCTGTATCTCTATTGTACTAACCAAGTCCATACTGATGTTTCCAACTCTAATCCATCCGCTATCTTTCCTTACCTATAAACTACTCCAATGCTTCCTCATCGTTCCCGGGAGACAGGGAATCTCACACTGCCAGCTCGACTGAGTCCTGCCATCTCCTCTGAGCCGGTGGTCAAGTCCGTGGCCGACCCATCTCCGACAACCCTCCTCAGAGCAGTCAGAGTGCCCAGGAAGCAGCACAGCACATTCTCAGCTTGAGGTGAAAGCCCAGAACTTTATCACCAATTTGGTTTATGACTTGTTCTTTCCATCAGCAGTAAGAATGAGGCAGCCTCACTGTGAAGGAAGGTGCTGGGGACATGGAGAATCACCTACACTTATTACCATCCAAATGGACCTTAGCTGTCAGACATGTCGGTCTTAGATGGTGACTGTCATTCTCTGACCACAAACTGGCCCTTCCTGATCCTGTTGGGGAAAAAATCATACAACAAATAACATTTTGCCACTCCAACTTTGTCTACACCTGTGAACTACTAGCCAGCCGGTTTTTTCTCTTCTTTCCTGTAGCAACTATTTCTAAAAGTCTTCATGCTGCTCAAACCCCTGTCGCTCAGTCATGACCTTGCCCTTCCCAGATGCCAAATGATATTCAAAACATTTCTACCCCGCCTGCTATAGCCTTCTATTTTCTAGTTCTGAAATGCTCAGGATGATGTACAAACATCACAGAGCCGTGATTTTCAAAGTGTGGCTTTCTGGGACCAACAGCACCTGCAGTGCCTGGGGACTTGTTGAAGATACAGCTCTCAAGCTCCATCCAGATCTACTGAATCAGAAATCCTGGGAGTGGGCCCTGGCCTCTGGGGGTTACTTAGCTCTCCAGGTGATTCTGATGCATGCTAAATTAGCCTTGAATTAAGATGTGGTTTCTGCTTAGGCCTTATGTCTTGTCAGTATTGCCAACGCTTTGTTCTATTGTGTGCTTTGACCATGCAGAACCGTGGTGCTCACCATTCCCCAATCTGATCAAGCTTTCTCTTGGCTCAGGGGTTTGCAAAAAACCGCTACCTCAGCTCAGAAACCTCTGCTGCTATTCATTCTCCATAATCCCTTGTCTCCCAACATTACAAACTTCAGGGACTTGCTGCATCCTAGGGCTAAAATCTCGATGTGAAGACAGACTGGGGACGTGTACTCTGACATCAGCAGCAGAGCCCTTCCTGACTGGGGGCCCCTGCCAATGTGAGAGTGTCTCCAGCTGTGCCGACTTCCTGGTCTTGTGTCCAAGGTGACTTGAAGACAGGATCTGTGTGGAAGGGTTGACAGTCATTTCAACAAGCTGTTCTTTGTGTTGTTGTTTTGCAATAAAGGACAGCTAATTTACCAACTCAGCCCATTACTGATGTCCTCCTTCACACTTGCTGGACACTGAGTTGGCTCTTGTTGTGTGGACTGGGTATTTAGCCTGGTTGGAAGTTAGACTTTCAGGTTGGGTTAGGGCACAGGGAGGGCATGTCCATTTTTCTCTGGCTTACCTAGCTGCTTCTGCAGTCTCATTGTAAGATCTCACAAAATAGCATCTCACCAATCCGAGGGGATCCCCGGGAAGGCCCTCTGGTATCATTCAAGATAATTCCAGGAAGGAAAGGTCTACATATGGAAACTGATTTGAGAGGCTGTTCACCTCTTCTGGGTGACTGGCCTCGTTTAAGAATTCAAGCAATTGGCCACAGCTAAGGAACTGCTTTAGCTGAACACTCCATTGTGAAGAACAGGCCCTCTCTGTGGTATGTGGTTTGGGTGTGGCTCAGGTAGCCCTCAAGAGATACTGAAGCTCAGTACTGCTGTGAAGTGGTAGAACATTTGGAAGGTGGGGCTTACTGGGAGGTCTTTAGGTCATTGGGGGGTGGTGTGCTTTTTAGAAGGTGGTTCTTTGTTTTGGTGTGTGTGTGTGTGTGTGTGTGTGTGTGTGTGTGTTTGTGGTGCTGGGGATTGAACCCAGGGCCTTGTGCATGCGAGGCAAAACACTCTACCATGTGAGCTCTATCCCCAACCCTGGAAGGTGGTTCTTACAAGAGGGCTATTTTAAAAACCTGTGTGTGCCCCCACCAGTGCTGTCCCTACTCTGAAATCACGTTTTGCTCCTGCCATCGCTATCTGTGCCATATGTGATGCAGTCCAGGTGTGGCCCTGGCCATACAGTTTGTGCCATGCTGTTTGGACTTGAGTCTCCAAAACCATGAGCTAAAACGAACCTCTTCTTCCTAAGTATCCTATGTCAGGAATTTTGTATAATAATGCAAAACTAATACACAGAGGATGCATTTTACCTGCCTAACTGCATTGTAGGACAAGGCCCATGAATTATCAGTTGTCATTCACAGATGTTTTCAGTTTGGTTAACTTCCTCATGGTTTCTACCAACTCTAAGTAAGGCCACATTTTTGCTGTTCCCAGTCAATATGAGACACACCTCTGTTAAAACCTGGTGGGATTTCAGTGTACGTGTGTGTGTGTGTGTGTGTGTGTGTGTGTGTGTGTGTGTGTTTTCCAAGGCTCTCTCTGCTTGCCCTCTCTGACTGCTAAAGGTAGCCTGCATTCTGTGGCTCCTGGCCCCATCTCCTATCTTCAAAACTGGGGATGTTGCATCTTTCTGTGCTTCTATTCATGTCACATCAACAGCTTCTGTCTTCTGCCACTCTTCCCACTTTTCAGGACTCTGTGATGACAGTGGCCTCCCTGGGTAACCAAGGATAATGTCCCTACTTTATGGTTATGAGATTAGCAACTTTAATTCCATTTGCGAGCTTAGTGCCTCTTTGCCACGCACCCTGACATGCCCAGGTCCAGTAGACAGGGATGTGGCTCTCCTTGCAGGGGTGACATCATTCTTGTACTTACCTCATTAGGCATAACAGTTTCTTTTGTTAGTAGTTGACTAATAATTCATTTTTGGAGGGAGGGGTACAGGGGATTGAACGCAGGGGTGCTCATCCACTGATCCACATTTCCAACCCATTTTTAAGTATTTTATTTAGAGACAGGGTCTCACTGAGTTGTTTAGGGTCTTGCTAAATTGCTGAGGCTGGCTTTTAACTTGCAATCTTCCTGCCTCAGTCTCCTGAGCCAGGGGCATTACAGGCCTGTGCCACTGCACATGGCTAGTAATCTCTTCACTTTTAAACATTTTGAGTTCTAAGCCGGGCATGGTGGTGCATGCCTGTAATCCCAGCACTTGGGAGGCTGAGGCAGGAGGATTGGGAGTTCAAAGCCAGCCTCAGCCATGGCGAGGCACTTAGCAACTCAGTGAGACCCTGTCTCTAATAAAATACAAAAAAGGGCTGGGGATGTGGGCCAGTGGTCGAGTGCCCCTGAGTTCAATCCCTGGTACAAAACAAACAAACAAACAAAAAAACCATTTTGAGTCCTTTGTCTATTTAACTTGGTATTTCTATCTTTTTTTTTTTTTTTTTTTTTTTTTTGGTACTTCTTTGATGCTTTTACTTCTCCCCCTTCCTCTCTGCTTGTTTAGAAAATGCCCATTTTATTTATTAAGTTATAAATTATAAATTGTGAATTTATAATTTAACATACATCCTTAATGTTATAAAGCCCAAAGTTAGTCACTCTCTTTATCTTCCTCCTACTATTCAATAAGGTCGGCATCCGATTTCTGCCCTCCTGTCTAAAATACGGTCCTTCTTTGGCATGAATTCTAGTCCTTGTATTTGTTTCCCGGTGCTGCCATAACAAAAAGTACTGCAAACCAGGTGGCTCCAACAGGAACTCGTCTCTTAGTCCTGGATGCTCACAGTTTAAGACAGGGCTGGTTCCTTCCGAGGCTGTGGGAGTCCACCACACCTGTTGCCTCCTCCTGGTGGTTTCCTGGCCACCTTCTGCTCTCCTGGTTTGTGAAAACCACCCTGCTCTGCCTTCACCATCATGACACCCTCCCCGTGTCCGAGTCTCTGCGTCCAAGTTTCCCTTCTAATAAGGACACCAGTCATTCTGGATTGGCTCCAGCTTAGCGATCTCCTTTTAACTCTTACATCTGAAATGACCTTCTTTGCAAATATCATGAGCACCTTAGGAGGGCCTTGGGGCTAGGAATTCAGCGTTAAGGAGTTTGGGAGCATATATTTTGGCTCCTGAGGCTCTCCATTTTGTTTTTACACACTTTAAAATAGTCCTGCGTTTATTTATTTGTGTACTCTTCCTTTTGTGCATCTCTGCTTCTTAAGAGTCTACCCTCTTCCTCTGGGTTCAATTTTCTCCTTCCTCAAGGGCACCTAGTCTTGATTATCGTTCATGATGTCCTTTCTCCTTTATGATATTTTACTTGCATCTAGAATTCCACATTGACTTTTTTCCCAGCACTTTGAAGATATTAAGTCAGTCTTTTATAGTTTCTTTTGTTACTCTTGTGAAGTCTGAAATCAGTTTCATGGTTTCTTTGTAGATAAGCCGTCTTCCCTCCCCCGCCCGCTCCTTCAGGCAACTCTGAAGCTCTCTCCACGGTTTGCTGCAGTTTGATCACACTAGGTCTAGGTGTCGATTTATTATTATTATTTACTTCTGTTTGGGATTCATTGTTGTCCTGAGTCTCTAGAATCATGCCTTCTGTCATTTCCAGAAAAATCTCAGTCTTTACAGCTTAGATGGTGGCTTTTGTCCTGTTTTCTCTTTTCTATCCCAAACATTTTTTTCCCTCTACAAGTATAATTTTTATTGAAGCATAAAATGCATATAAAAAGTACATAAATCATAAGTGTTAGGTTTGTTGAATATTCATAAGCCTAAACCTCTGTTTAACCAGCACCCAGACCCAGAAATGGAATAATTCCAACACTCAAAATCCAACTTAGGCTCCTTCTGGTCACTGCCCACGTCCCCCATCCAGGGTAGCTGCTATCTTGTCTTTTATCACCATAGATTAGTTTTACTTGTTTCTAAGCTACATAAAAATGGAACCACATTCTCTCCAGTTTCTCTTTTTCTCAGTGTTACGTTAGTGAAAATCATCCATGCCGTACGTACGTGTTGTTTCTCTTTCTCATGGCAGTATGGTATTCCTTGTGTGATTCTCACCCAGAACTTTTATTGGAAGCACGTAGGACCTTCTCTCCCATCTGTCATATCTTTTGCCTTCTCTTTCATGTTTTCCATCTTTTTAAAAAAATATTTCTTTTAGTTGTAGATGGAAACACAATATCTTTATTTATTTTTATGTGGTGCTGAGGATGGAATCCAGTGCCTTATACATGTGAGGCAAGCGCTTTACCACTGAGCTACAGCCCCAGCCCCATGTTTTCCATCTTTTTAATTATCTGTGCTTCATGCTGTCTGAATTCCTCAGATCTTCCTAATGTTTACTAAGTCTCTACTTGGCCACACCAAATTTGTGGTTTAACCCGTTGATTGAATTATTTATTTATTTTAATCAAAAAAATTTTTTCCATTGACTGAAATTTTAATTGCAATAACAACCTTGGTTATGACTGTAAACTCTGTTTGGCTTCGTTCTACATACATCTACCTGTTCATTGAATGCATTTTTTTTCTTCTATCTTAAAATTGATCTTAAACATACTTATTTAAGCTCAGGATGTCTCCTTTCCAATGAAATCTTAGGGAATCTATTCTTAATTTTGTTGTGTATGCTGACTTGTTCTTGGTGCATTTTTCTTGTGAATTGGATAATCTTGAATTGAGATCTGGTTTTTATTTTATTTTTTTCCAGTGGGGCTGCACATTTGGGACTGTAATGTGGCTTTGTTGGAGGACTTCTCTTTGGAAAGGTGTTATAGATGTTTCTGCTGTAACTGTCACATAAGATTAGGACCAGCTTCTATATTATTTTCTTGGATCGGAGTTTTCTGGATTATACAGGTAGCACAGAGTATATATATTAGGCTTGAGTGAGGTCCAAATAGTGATTCTGAATTCTCAGGGGAGTTTGTGTTTCTCTATTCAGAATCCAATATGAGACAGACAACAATCTGTACCCAGTAGACTATTTGTGACTCAGGAAAATCTTAAAAACCACACAGCACTATGATTTGAGCATTGGACTCCATGACAAAAGAAGTAGACATTGGAATCCAAGAATGGGCCCCACGACTGGGACTTTGGAGAGTCTTGTTAGAGAAATGGGGCAGGAGAGAATCTAGAGATGAAGTTAGGACAACAGACAGCAGAGGACAGGTGGCAGGTGAAAGGGAAGGGGTGGTTCTGGGGTAAAGGTTCCATATTCTGAGCACTGGGATCAACATGCCATTGAAATTATCTCCACACTTAGTTTGAGCCCTTCTCTGGACCGGGTGAGGTCCTTAATGGCACAGAACCTGGCCAGTCTCACTGGCAACATTGTGAATTACGGGAACTTGTCTTTAGTTCCATCCTGTTTTCCTATCCCACTTTCTAGAGCCACTTTCTTCCCTAATCCCAGTTCAATGCCTGTAGGACGAGTGTCCCAACCTCAAGCACCTGTGAAGGAATGGATGATGAGGTTGATTAAAAAAAATTAATAAAACTATTTGGAAAGTGGCCTTAGAGAACTTGACACCCCGTGGGACGTTGCTTCTCAGTTTCAGCTTACTGCTGTTAAGTGGAAATGCACAGCCTGGAGTGGGAATTTGAATTTTTAAAAGAAAACCTGAAAAACTTTGGCAACTCATTCAATTATTAAAATGTGCTGTGCTAACCACAAACACAGCTGTGGGCTACATATAGCTTGCAGGCTACCCGATTGCAATCTCTACTTTAAACTGCCTTCCAGAACCTTCCAGATGCCTGAATTCCCTCTTTCCTGGCAGTTCCCACCTTCCTACCTGTCAAATAGAATGGCTTCACTTTCAGAATCATCTGTGTTCTTAATTCTTCACTAAATACCCCGTTCTTTGAATGAACGTGTCTGAACAAATTTGCGCTAATGTGGGAATGAAGGATATTCCTCCTGAAGTATGTTGGACTGAGTCACAGTGTGGAGCCCAGGAGCAGCACTGCCTGACTGACAGGCTCTGCGGGCCTTGCTGCCAGATGTTCATGACCCTGGCTCTCCACTTACCTGCTGAGAAATTTTCTTCAAGAAAATCAGCTCCAAGCTGGGCGCAGTGGCGCACGCCTGTAATCCCAGCACTTGGGAGGCTGAGGCAGGAGGATTGCGAGTTCAAAGCCAGCCTCAGCCATGGCAAGGCACTTAGCAACTCAGTGAGACCCTGTCTCTAATAAAATACAAAAAAGGGCTGGGGATGTGGGCCAGTGGTCGAGTGCCCCTGAGTTCAATCCCCAGTACAAAAAAAAAAAAAAAAAAAGGAAAAAGAAAAAAGAAAATCAGCTCCAAAAGGCCTCAGCTCTCTCAGCACTGGGATTCTTCTCTGTTGAGTCAAGATCTGTCAATGTTACTGTAAGGCTATTTTAATGTATGTCATATGTTTGATGCTTATTTTTGTTCAGAGTATGAGAATTCTGCAGTTGTAAGAGCTCTGGAAATCACCGAAGTCAAGCCCTCCACTGTGTAGATTTTGTAGATGGGAGAGATTTTGGTTCAAAGGATTTGTCCCAGGCCTCAGCTAGCCACACTGAGAATGTTTGCAAACTTTATTTGTAATGATAAGTTTTATTGCAGAATTGACTTTAATCTCCCATAGCTTATCCATTTGGTAATATGAATTAATTATTAAAGCAAGATTATTGCTCCTGAGTCTATCAGGTTAGGGTGTTGGGGAAAGGACCCAAGGTCTTGCGGAGGTCATTTATTATCTGCCTGAGGCTCTCCAAGTTGCAGTCAGGCATCAGGAAAAGGACAGTAAGCTCTGCTTTGTGGTGTGAGTTTTAGCCTGAGTGTTATTAGGGTAGTGTAAACATGGATCCATCTCTTGAAAAAAATAATACTAACCCAAGTTGTATGTTCCTAACTAATTCTTCTTGGGAATACCCCTTCCTGAATGGTTGAACCTGAGGGTTACAGAGGCCTAGGAGGGGGTGGGCAGAGGGTTCAGTTGCAAAGCCAAGGCTGAATCAGCCCACTATGCCCACGGCTCCACGGAACTGCAGTGTTCCTGTCAATCACCTCTAAGTGCTCCAGGGACCTTCTACAATTTGAGAAAGGATGGCCCTTGAGGTACATGGGGCTCTGTGGCCTCCCCTAGGCAACTGACATTGAGATAGACTTTGTCCTCACTTGCTCCTTTGAGCTGAAGTCCCTCTCCATCACAGTGTTGGCCCTGGTGAAGCAGGACACCTGATCCCACACTGTCTGACTGAGGGGTGCTGGTCTTGCGCTGACTGAAGTCCATGGTAGTCCCCGTGGATCTCTGAGGGGGATCCGCTCCTGCCTTCCTTGGGTTCCCAGGTCATGGCTCTTACATGTCACCATCTCAGCTCTTTTGTTGCCATCTCAGGAGGTGAGAGCCCCTCAGGCGCCCACCTAGTCTCTGCCTCCTCCCTGAAGACCGCACACTCCACTCTCAGAACAGGGGTTTTGAGTTCTGTCCCTCCACTGAGCTGAGAGCGAAACCTTCCTCTTAAGGCCCTGAATGCCTACGAGAAGGTTCACAGCCTCCCAGTATCCTGGGGTCCCTCTGGTGACTCACCCTCTCCAAGTCAGCACAAGTGACTTCTAGAACATGCTTCGATGGAGCAAAACAACAAACAAACAAACAAAAAAACAGTGCAAGTAAAAGTCCCCTAGAGATTTCTCGATACACTGCTGGAGTATTGTATTGTGACCTGTTCTCTTTTTGGTTTGCACTTAGGCTATCCATCAGATCGCGTGCAAAATAGGCTGGTGGCCTCACTCCTCAGCAGGAGCCTCAGAGCATCAGGACTTTCAGGAAACTCACTGAGCCTTTTTTGGACCAGTTGGCTCGGCTTCATTTGCATATGGAATTTTGGGTGCTGACTCACTCTCTGAATGTCACTCTGGTAGCAGGAACCCTCAGCTGGCCTCCCTTGTGACTGGGTGGAACAGATGCCGAGAAGCAGGGGCCCAGCCTAGGCTCCGGGGCTGGACCGCTGTACCTGCAAGCCAGGCCTTTCCCGCGTGACCGCTTTCTTCCCATTTGAACTCAGCAGCTGTGGGGTCGGGAGAAGTCCTTGCGCTAGAATCCACACAGCTGCTGGATCGAGGGTGGATTACAAGGAACAATGAAGGTTTCCTTCCTTTATTTAGAATTCTGGCAAGGCTGACCAATGTCTTTAAAATTATCAGAGCTCACTGAAATCAGGTCAAGGATTAAGTGAAAACACCAGCAAGCAAAAATCAATAAATCATTAAGGTAAGGAACACGCCTTTCAGGCCCGTTGGCTGGCTGATTTGCCAAGCGACAGAAGGGTCAGTGACTTCTCAGAAGTGAATGCATTGATTTCGCGTGTGCTGATCGTGAAGGGCTGAGAGCGATGCGATGTCGCCCTCTAGTGGTAGCCGCACGTTCATCATCTCTGATGTACAAATGGCCTCCGCGATTTTCTTGGCAGGCTCCAGATAAGGCTAGGCCCTTTGATGAAAACTCACCTCAACAAATCACGCATGACAGGTGTTAAAATAGAACTATTCCAAAACCTTCCCTGCCTTCTGTTTTATTCTTTTATATTTTCATCTTGAAATTTTAATAAAACGTATTTGAATGATGAAAGAAAAACTAGTAAAAATGTTTACAGGCTGGCTGTAAAACACACGGGGAAGCCAAATTATTGACAAGAGTAGCACAAAAGACAGGGTATGGAAATTGAATTATAATGTAATGTGCATACATTCTACATGAATCCATAGCATGTCAAATAAATAATTTCAGAAAAGCATATCTAAGTGGGAATGTCTAAAAATATATTGCTATTAGGTAGTATATCTTTTAATTTTGTCTTATTTTGTTTTCCTCAAGTTTTATTGAAATATAATTTAAAAATTATATGCAGTTATGGTGTTCAATATGATATTTTGATATAGGTGCACATTGTAAAATGATTAAATCAAGCTGATTAGCATTCACCACCTCACATAATTTTAAAATGGGAGAACATTTAGAGTCTAACCTTTTAGCTATTTGTATGTGTACAGTGGTGTTGACCCTTGGTGTCCATAGGTTGCACATCCATGGATTCAACCAACTGAGGATTGAAGAGGCAGGTAGCTATGTGTGCGCTGAACTTGCATTTACTTTATCTTATCATCCCCTAAACAATACAGTTGACAGCTTTTTTTTTTTTTTTTTTTTTTTTTTTTTGTGGTACCGGAGATTGAACTCAGGGGCACTCGACCACTGGGTCACATCCCCAGCCCTTTTTTGCATTTTATTTAGAGACAGGGTCTTACTGAGTTGCTAAGTGCCTCACCATTTGCTTTGAACTTGCAATCCTCCTGCCTCAGCCTCCCAAAGTGCTGGGATTACAGGCATGCGCCACCACGCCCGGCGACAGCTTTATTTTAATGGTACCAGGGATTGAACTCAGGGGCGCTTGGCCACTGAGCCACATCCCCTGCCCTATTTTATATTTTATTTAGAGACAGGGTCTCACTGAGTTGCTCAGCACCTTGCTTTTGCTGAGGCTGGCTTTGAACTTGCAATCCTCTTGTCTCAGCCTCCTGAGCTGCGAGGATTACAGGTGTGTTTCACTGTGCCCAGCTGGTTGACAACTTTTAATAAAGCATGTACATTATATTATGTATCATAAGCAATCTAGAGATGATGTAAAGTATGCAGGAGGATGTGCATAGATTATATGCAAATACTATGCCGTTTTGTTTAAGGGACTTGAGTGACCATGGATCATGGCTTCCTCCCAGGGTCCTGAATCAGTTCTCCATGGGCACTGGATATTAAAGGCTTATGTGTGTAGTCTGGGACGCTTAGGTTGGGGCATTTTGGAGAGAGGATCACTGTGCCAGGCTCTCTGGGCTGGGGCCTCATCCACCGAGTGTTATTAAATAGTGAGGGGATGGACGTGCCACAGGCCACTCTCTGAGTCAGTCCTTTGAATAATAGCAGGACAGGAGGGGGAACCCTTGTCCCCACAGGGGAGCTGCATGCTCCTGCTGTCGGGGATTGTGTGTGCCTCCTTGTATATGAGTGTAAGGGTCATGACATTTTCTGAGGAAGGCAGGGACAGCTCCTTCTTAGTGTCCAGGCTGCCTGTGCGTGGAAAACAGTGAGTAGCTTCTGTTAGGGTGGCAGCCACCATTCCCCACCCCCCACCTTTAGTTAAACCAGCAGTCAGATTTTCCCATGTGGAAATAACCTTTCTTCCTTTCTCAATTCAAGTAATCAAGCAGGGTTGACCTCATCTACTGAAGCCAGGGGTGGGCGTATCTCTTCTCTCTGGCCAGTAACAGGCCCCATCCCCTGGTCACTGTATAGATTGATAGACAGGCATGGGAGTGTTCTGTCAGGAAGCAGGAAGAGATTCTTTCTATTGGGGTTGCTAGCTGGCCCAGTTAAGCCTGAAGCCCCCCAGGACCAGACTGTGGGCATAGCTTGCCTGAGTGAAACCAGCCTCAAGAATGCCAGCTCTGGGGGACAGTGTGTGTGTGGGGGTCCACTGGGCCCTGAGGCTCCATGTTCAGCCACTGATTTTGCTGTGTCTCGTGCCAGCCACACCTTTGGCCTTTATAGCTCTTCCAAGAGCCTCAATTCCTTCAGCTCAGCCAGTCTAATTGGGTGTCTGTTGACTGTACCTGAGGGGCCACAGCTTGAAACAGGAAGTTGAAGGAGCCCTAATTAGGAAGGGCTGTTGCAGCTAGCTGGAAGCCATAAGTTCCACCTGATATGTATGTGACGCACCTGTAGGCACCTGCAAAGCTGAAGGTATATAACCGGGTGAAAGCGGTCCGAGTTAGGAGAACGAAGGAGAATTCATTCAGTCAGTCGTGCAGTAGCTCGGTCGGTCAGAAGAAGAGTTCGGGTCGGAGAAAAGAATCAGAGCGGCCAGAACGTAGGCAGAGCGGTTACAGAAGAGAAACCAGATAGAAGAAGTAATGGCTGGTCGAGAGTTAGGCCGAGGCTCCCGAGGGCTGGTCAGAGTTAGGCCGAGGCTCCCGAGGAAGAAAGAAGAAAGAAGCAAGAAGAAAGAAGAAGCTCTAAAAAATAATCTTTCTCAAAGCTAAGCTCTCTCTATTTTTCTTTCTCTCTCTCTAAGCTAAGAAGATAAGAAGACAAGAAGACAAGAAGCTCTCTTTAATCTTTCTCTCTAAAAATCTTTCTTTCCCTCTCTAAGCTCTCTCTAAGAAAGTAGAAGTAAAAGTAGTAATAGCTTTACTCTGCCTCCGAGTTTTTCTCCCGTGGCGCCGTGGCTGGCCATGACAGGCAGCTTACAGGAAGTGTCTCAGTTTGATAACTTAGGTGATTAGCATTGTACTTAAGTGACCTCTGTGACAAATTTAGTTATCGTGTGGTCCAGTTAGCATTGCTGAGAGGAAAGCACTACCCCCTGAACACCACTAATAAAAGTAGGATTCTGAGAGCCAGAGTCCCTAACTCCAGACCCTTCTTCATGCAAGCAGTTTGATGCATTTCCTAGTGATGATGGATCAGCCCTGTCATCTCTAAGAATCAAATGTTCTAGAAAGGATATAGGTGGAGATATATATATCTGCTAGAAAACAAAGTATTTTGACACTTTTGCCAGCTTGTGTCCTGAATTGCATTGAAGTAATTGGTGTACTAGAAATTCTGGGAATACTGAAAGCATGATTCAATTATAAAAAACCAAGTGGATTATGGATCAAATACATTGTTTTAAATCATGGTGAGTTTTTAAAGGGAGTTAAAGTTGGCAGCAAAAACTTTCAAAAGAAATTTACTGTACCATTGAAAAGTAGCATGATAGTAATTTATTTCCTGTGAAGTCATTGTGACAGTAAATGAAAAGCTTTCATCAACGTCTTTCAGGATGAACAGAGCCTAAGTAGGTACTAATTTGATTTAAGATTTTTGTTATTTTAAAACAATTTATAACAGAACCAATTTCAGTTATGCATTTTGATACAATATGGTGCAGGGAGCAAATTAAAATTATGACACAGAGGAGGTGGGAAATGTGTTCTATGAATAAATTTGAAGCTTGTCTGCTTGATCCAAAGACAGATTGGGATATCTATCAATATCACTAGGGTGAAATCTCTCCCTGACCTTATAATAAAATAAAAATTTCTAAAATTTCCACTTCAGGTTGTGGAGGCTGGCAATTCTGACAGAAGTTCAAAGATCAGTATTTCTTCTTCTTCTTCTTCTTCTTTTTTTTTTTTAGTACCAGGGATTGAACTCAGGGGCACTTGACCACTGGGCCACATCCCCAGCCCTTTTTTTGTATTTTTTAAATTTAGAGACAGGGTCTCACAGAGTCGCTAAGTACCTCACCATTGCTGAGGCTGGCTTTGAACTTGCGATCCTCCTGCCTCAGCCTCCCAAGTGCTGGGATTACAGGCATGCACCATCGTGCCCGGCTAAAGATCAATATTTTTTATGGAGTTGAAACTGAGGTCCTGAAATATTTTTAATCTTTTGATTGTCATTGAGATGATGATAATGTGAAAAATAGAATATAACTCAAGCCTGTCTTTAAGGGCAATTACATTTACACATAAAATATTCTTCAAGACCAAAGCATCTCTAAATCCTGGTGCATAAATCTCTCAGATCTAACCTCCACAGCCTTTTTTATTTTCCAACTAGTGATAAGTAACTCACTACTTTTAAAAATACATGTAATGACTGTATAGTGGAACAGAAGTTAAACTACTAGACCCTCAAGGACATAAAGTTTATGAGCTCAGAAGTCACATTTGAAGTAGCGTTAATGGGACCTTGAAAATGAAAACCGAGACAATTAAGCATCCGGAGGCCTCACTTTGTTTTGGAGTGCCTTAAAAGAAAATGTTTGTAATAGCTTTCTCCCATTAGTCATACTTAGTCCAGGAGGACACACAACACAGGGATCATTCTCTGTTCTTCAAATTCTCACAGGATGGATGCTGTGCTTTACAGGGTCTCTGGGTTTTCACATAGTCACGTTTCTTCCAGTCCAAGGTAATATGGGAGGTTCCTTGTGGACTGTGGGTACCTCACAGTGCCAGTTCCTCACACTTATTTAATAAGCATTTATATGTGCCCATTTAACAGGGTGCTCTCTGGGTCTTATGGATGTTACAACTCAATGGAAGGACACAGCAAGCTTTCAACAACAGCACGATTTCAAGAGTGCTGCATGTTTGAGTTCAAGGCTCAAAACCTCTTCATGCCTCTGTGTTCCCAACTGCAACACAGGGATAATAATTCCTGTGTACAATTATGGTGCAGTTGAACCCACAGAATACAACCAAACACAGTTGTATTCTCTATATGCAGTGTCCATCTATCTGCTGAGGGACAAAATGGACAGGTATATGTCTCGGTATACAGTATCATACTTTATATTCGTATTAGGTAGGAATGATGATTGTCCTCATTTTTGAAGATGAGGAAACTGAGGCAGAGGAAGAGAAGTTAGGTTAGAAGTAGAGAAGTTAGGTGGCCAACTTACCCTATTATTAAGTGACAAAGACTTGAACTCAGAGTTGGAGCCAGAGTCCATGTGCCTAACCTCTATTTTCTTTAAAGGAGAGAAGGACCAAGAATAAAGATAGAGGCATGGAGAGAGACAGAGAAGAAAAGAAAAGGGATGGGCAGTGGGAAGGGAACCAGAAAAGGGAGTTTGAAGCTGAAGCTTGCTAGAGATCTGCACACTGGAGAACACGTCTCCACAGACAATGAGGCCATCCAGAGACAACTCTAACTTGGTGGAAAACAATTGTTTAAAAAAAAATATCCCAGAGACTTCTGAGAGTGGCTCCTGTATGCCAGCAGTTCTTAGTTGCTAAGATGCCATTGAGATTTAGGAACAGCAATCCTTAAACCTGGAACTGCTGTCAACAGAAATCTGGTCAAGACTGGAATTTCAATCTTTTCAGGTTCTGTGTTTTGAAGTCCAAGCCAATGGAAGATAGATGGATACTGTGTATAGAGAATACAACTGTGTTTGGTTGTATTCTATGGGTTCAACTGCACCATGGGTATGAGGGATGATAAGACAGGGGAAACTTTATAATATTGAATCTTTCTTGCAAATTTTGATATTTCATAAGCAAAATTTCCTGATGACTTAATACTGTTTTTTTAGAATGATGTCCAGTGAAATCTTTATTTTTAACTTTGTTACAACAATGGCTTGACCACATTTTACCATTAGCTAATTTCCAAACTAAAGAGCTACATCCATAATTAAGCTGCAATTTAACATTCACTTTACCTTGCCTAATTTTCATGGCCTTAAAGTGCAAAGATTACTGCTCTAAAAGTACTGTTCAGCATCCTAAATTGGCAGGAGAATTCTCAACCCACTAGACTTTCAGGCGTGCCCTCCCCAAAGTTAAAAAGTAGGCACAGCTTTTTTTGTCCTGCTTATCTCTTGGTGCTGTCTATTTATATAACACTGTCAGACTTTCTTCCCAACCCCATTTTCACCTAAACCTGCTCAGATGCTTCATTTACACTCCAGTTGATATTATGAACCCAGAAAAGTGTTTGACTAGTGACAAAATTCATAGTCTTCATATAAAGGGACAAACATATATAGAAGTGAAATACTTGATAAGGACAGCACAGACAGAGTGCACTGTTGTAAGATTTTCACAGTTTAGTAGCACAATATAATTATTACTGGAAGGTAAACTGATGAGTTAAAGATGCCTGGTGTGAATTCTGAAGCAATCACTAAGAAAACAAATCTAAGACATGTAGTTAATAAGGAATTAAAAATATAAACTCACAAACTCAATCCAAAAGAAGATCAAGAAAGAAGAAAAATGAAGAGAACACCTACCTCCACCCCAGAAGTGACAAATAGAGAACAAATCAGAAGGTAGATTTAAATCCAGCCATGTAATCACATTAAGTAGGAAAGGGCTCACCAGCACAATTAAAAGGCAAATGCTGTCAGGTAATTAAGCAATTCAACTATATGCTATCCACTGCACAGATAGGTTAAAATGATGGGGGGAGACATACCAGGCTAACGTTACTAAGGAGGAAGCTGGTTATGTTAATATCAGACAACGATTTCAGTCAATAATATTTTAAGGGACAAAGAGAGTCTTTTCATAATAATAAAGAGGTCAGTTCATTAGGAAGACATAATAATTCTAAATGCATATGTACATAATAAAGAATTCAAATACATAAAGCAGAAATTGACAACTGAATGGAGAAATGGAGAACCCTATAACTCTTGTTAGAGATTGCAACACTCCTCTCTCAATAATTGATAGGGCAAGTTCAGAGAAAATTAGTAAAGATATAGAATACTTGAAAAAGACCATCGATCAACTTGATCTAATTAACATGTATCTATAAGTGTTCTTCTAATACTTTGCCCAACAACAAGACAATAGACCACATTTCTGTGCCACAAAATACATTTTAACAAATTTTTAATGATTGAAATTCTGTAACATCACAGGCCATCATGGAGTCAAACTAGAAGTAAGTAACAGAAAGCTATCTTGAAACTCTTTAATATTTGGAAACAAAGTCATACACTCTGGAATAATGTATGGATCAAAGATGAAATCACAAAAAGAAACTTGAAAATATTTGAAATGAATGAAAATAAAAGCATGACTTATTTGTGGGATGCAGTTAAAGCAGTGTTACAGGGGAAATTTGTAGTATTTGATAGATGGGCTTGGGCCGACAGGCCATACTTCAGGATGCCTTAAGTTTCTGTTTCTTGAGCAAGCCTGAGTTTCATTTTCCTCCGGGCAGTAAATCACCCCAGGGCGAGCTCCAAGTTACCTGCCCTCTCTGAGCCAACCATGGACATACAGGTCCTGCTTCTGCCCCTCTGCAACCTATAGATTCAAAGGTTGCTCTGACAACCAATCCCTTGGAGACACCCCCACCAGAAATTGCTTCATAAGCTCCCGCCCATCTGGAGCTCACTCTCTTCCTCCCTTTCCTTCCCCTGTGCCCCTTCGGGCTCCGACTGGCCACCAAGGCTGGTTAATAAATCTCTTGGCTGCACGGTGGTCTCCGGTGTGATTTTTGCCCTTCAGTATTGAACACATAAAAGCAAAAATTCTAAAATTGAGCTAGGCCTGCCCACCTTGGAGACACCATCCCGGCTCAGGAAAGCAGGGGAACAAGCCCCGGCCTGCAAGAGTTCCAGTTAGGCCCTCCAGAGTACTTTCCTAGCTCTGCCTGCCCACCTTGGAGATGCCATCCCTGCTGCAGACGGCAGGGAACAAGCCCCGGCTGGCCAGCGTTCCAGCTAGGCCCACCTGCAAGCGTTCCAGCTCTGCCCGCCTACAAGCGTTCTAGCTCAGCCCACTTGCTTCCGTTCCCTGCTCTGTCCACCCACTCAGGAGCCATAGGTAGTCTCCGCCTCTGCCTACAGGTCAGGGAACAGGCCCCGGGCCCAGGAACAGGGAATATTACATGGGGATACCTATCTTTTGTTTCTCCTAGTAACACCCTAGTTCCCATAATTACCCTCTCACTAGTCAAATAATCTAATACCTCTATCTTCTCACATCCTACCTCACAAACGTTTTAGCCAACCCATAAGTCCCCCCTTCTACCATTAGATACTGTGAACCACCACACAAAAATACTGACTAAATGGTAGAAGATAATTGATCTCATCATTTATGGTTAAAGTGTCAAAATTGTAAATACAAAAATAGAAACTAACTGATATATGGCAATAGGTTGGGTACTTTGACTGCTGTAATATTGATCTTTCCTTTAAAAGTTATGCATCAGGTAATCTGTTGGGAAGATAAAAGACAATAGGACAGAAACAGTAATACCTCAGACTTACACTGCAAGAGGAGAAAACAGATAGATATCATGAAAAAACAAGGGAGGAAAATGCCGCAAACAATGCAAGATACTATAGCAATAGAATCCATAGAAAGCACAGTAGGTGAAATGTTGGAAAAGGAGTTCTGAATATACATAATTAAAATGATTTGGGATTTAAAAAATGACCTAAGTGAGAAGATACAGGCAAAAATTGATCTCTCCAACAAAGAGATAAGAGATCAAATACAGGCAACCATTGATCACACCAACAAAGAGATAAGAGAACAAATACAGGTAGCAAAAGATTACTTCAAGAAAGAGATAGAGAGTCTGAGAAAAAAACCAAACAGAAATACTTGAAATGAAAGAAACAATAGGCCATTTAAAAAACTCAACAGTATCACCAATAGATTGGATCACTTGGAAGATAGGACCTCAGACAATGAGGACAAAATATATAATATTGAAAATAAAGTTGACCACACAGTGAAGATGGTAAGAAACCATGTACAAAATATCCAAGAATTATCGGATCCCATCAAAAGACTGAATATAAGATTTATTGGAATTGAGGAAAGTGCAGAGAATCAATCCAAAGGAATGCAAAATCTCTTCAATGAAATAATATCAGAAAATTTCCCAAACAAGAAGAATAAATTTGAAAACCAAATACAAGAAGCATATAGGACGCCAAATGTACAAAATTACAACAGATCTACGCCAAGGCACATTATAATGAAAATGACTAGCATACAAAATAAGGATAGAATTTTAAAGGCCATATGAGAGAAAAATCAGATAACCCATAGAGGAAAACCAATTCGCATCACAGCAGATTTTTCCACCTAGACCCTCAAAGCAAGGAGAGGCTGGAACAACATATACCAAGCTCTAAAAGATAAGGGATGCCAACCAAGAATCTTATATCCAGAAAAATTAAGCTTTAGATTTGATGATGAAATAAAAACCTTCCATGATAAACAAAAGCTAAAAGAATTTACAACAAGAAATCTGGCATTACAGAACATCCTTGGCAAAATATTCCATGAGGAAGAATTGAAAAACAACAATGAAAACCTTCAAAGGGAAGGACAACAATAAAGGAAAACTAACCATAGGAGAAATCAAGTCAAACTAAATACCGAAAATAAAATAGAATTAAATAAAATTTAAAATGACTGGTAATACAAATCATATCTCTTTTTCTTTTTTTCTTTTTTTGGTACCGGGGACTTGAACTCAAGGGCACTCGACCACTGGGCCACATTCCCAGCCCTTTTTTGTATTTTATTAGAGACAGTGTCTCACTGAGTTGCTGAGTGCCTCACCATTGCTGAGGCTGGCTTTGAACTTGCGATCCTCCTGCCTCAGCCTCCCAAGTGCTAGGATTACAGGCGTGCGCCACCACGCCCGGCTTTTTTTTTTTTTTTATATATATCTCAATAATAACCCTGAACGTTAATGGCCTAAACTCACCAATTAAAAGACATAGGCTGATAGATTGGATTAAAAAAAAAAAGACCCAACAATATGCTGCCTTCAAGAGACACATCGTATAGGAAAAGATGCCCACAGACTGAAGGTGAAAGGATGGGATAAAATATACCATTCACACGGACTACGTAAGCAAGCTGGGGTTTCCATCTTCATATCAAACAAAGTAGACTTCAAGCCAAAGGTAATCAAACGAGATAAGGAAAGGCATTTCATACCACTTAAGGGAATCATACATCAACAAGAAATAACTGTCATAAATATATATGCCCCAAATAATGGAGCATCCACGTTCATCAAACAAACCTTTCTCAAGTTCAAGAACCAAATAGACCAACATGATAATTCTAGGTGACTTTAACATACTGCTTTCACCACTGGATAGATCTTCCAAACAAAAGCTAAACAAAGAAACTGTAGAACTCAATAATACAATCAATAGCTTAGATTTAACTGATATATATATGTATGTATATATATATGTATATATATATGTATGTATATATAGTGTGTGTGTATATATATATATATATATATATAGAGAGAGAGAGAGAGAGAGAGAGAGAGAGAATATTATCCATCAATGAGTCAGTACACTTTCTTCTCAGTAGCACATGGATCATTCTCTAAAATAGATCATATATTATGCCATAAAACAACTCTAAGCAAATATAAAAAATTAGATATACTATCCTGCATACTATCAGATCATAATGGAATGAAACTAGAAATCAATGATAAAATAAGAAACAAAAACTACTCCAACACCTGGAGACTAAATAATATGCTGTTGAATGAACAATGGGTTGCAGAAGACATCAAAAAAGAGATTAAAAAATTCTTAGAGGTAAATGAGAACACCAATACAACATATCAAAATCCCTGGGATACTATGAAGGCAGTACTAAGAGGAAAATTCATTGTATGGAGTTCATTCCTTCAAAGAAGAAAAGGTCAACAAATAAATGAATTACCATTACACCTCAAAGCCCTAGACAAAGAAGAACAAATTAACCCCAAAAGCAGAAGACAGGAAATAATTAAAATCAGAGCCGAAATCAATGAAATTGAAACAAAAAACACAATTGAAAAAATTGACAGAACCAAAAGTTGGCTCTTTGAAAAAATAAATAAAATTGATAAACCATTAGCTATGCTACAAAAAGGAGAGAAAAAACTCAAATTACCAATATATGTGATGAAAAAGGAAACATCATGATGGACACTACAGAAATACAGAAGATAATTAGAAATTATTTTGAAATCTATACTACAACAAAATAGAAAATAATGAGGACATCGACAAATTTCTAGAAATATACAATATGCCCAAACTAAATCAGGATGATATACACAACTTAAATAGATCAATTTCAAGTAAAGAAATAGAGGATGCCATCAAAAACCTACCAACCAAGAAAAGCCCAGGTCCAGATGGATATACAACCGAGTTCTACAAGACCTTTAAAGAAGAACTAACACCAATACTTCTCAAACTATTCCATGAAATAGAAAAAGAGGGAACCCTTCCAGACTCATTCTATGAGGCCAATATCACCCTGATTCCAAAACCAGGCAGAGACAAATCAAAGAAAGAAAACTTCAGACCAATATCACTAATGAATATAGATGCAAAAATCCTCAATAAAATTCTGGCAAATCAAATACAAAAACACATAAAAAAAACAGTACATCACGATTAAGAGGGGTTCATTCCAGGAATGCAAGGTTGGTTCAACATAAGAAAATCAATAAATGTTATTCACCACATCAATAGACTCAAAGATAAAAATCATATGATCATCTCAATTGACACAGAGAAAGCATTTGACAAGATACAACACCCCTTCATGATCAAAACTCTAGAAAAAATAGGGATAACAGGAACATATCTCAACATTGTAAAGGCCATCTATGCTAAGCCCCAGGCCAACATTATCCTAAATGGAGAAAAGCTGAAAGCATTCCCTCTAAAAACTGGAACAAGACAGGGATGTCCTCTTTTGCCACTATTATTTAACATAGTTCTTGAAACCCTAGCCAATGCAATTAGACAGATGAAAGAAATAAAAGGGATACAGATAGTAAAAGAAGAACTCAAACTATCACTATTTGCAGACGATATGATTCTATACATAGAAGATCCAAAAAAACTCCACCAGAAATCTTCTAGATCTAATAAACGAATTTAGCAAAGTGGCTGGATATAAAATCAATACCCATAAATCTAAGGCATTTCTGTACATCAGCAACAAATCCTCATAAAGAGAAACTAGGAAATCCACCCCATTTACTATAACGTCAAAAAAAAAAAAAATTCTTGGGAATCAACCTAACAAAAGAAGTGAAAGACCTGCACAGTGAAAACTACAGCACACTAAAGAAAGAAATAAAAAGGCTGGGCTTGGTGGTGCACACCTGTAATCCCAGCACTTGGGAGGCTGAGGCAGGAGGATCGCGAGTTCAAAGCCAGCCTCAGCAATGGCGAGGTACTTAGTAACTCAGTGAGACTCTGTCTCTAAAAAAAAAAGGGTTGGGGATGTGGCCCAGTGGTTGAGTGCCCCTGAGTTCATTCCCCGGTACAAAAAAAAAAAAAAAAAAAAAAAGAAAGAAAGAAATTAAAGAAGATCTTAGAAGATGGAAAGATTTACCTTGTTCATGGATAGGTAGAACTAATATTGTAAAAATGACTATTCTACCAAAAGCACTATACAATTTCAGTGGAATCCCAATCAAAATCCCAATGTCATTCCTCATAGAAATATAAAAAGAAAACATGAAGTTCATCTGGAAAAATAAGAGACCCAGAATAGCCAAAGCAATTCTTAGCAAGAAGAATGAAGCTGGTGGCATTACTATTCCAGACCTTAAACTGTATTACAAAGCAATAGTAACTAAAACAGCATGGTATTGGCACCAAAATAGACCAGTAGACCAATGATACAGAATAGAAGACATAGAGACTAACCCACACATTTATAGTTATCTTATATTAGACAAAGGTGCCAAAAACATACGTTGGAGAAAAGACAGCCTCTTCAACAAATGGTGTTGGGAAAACTGGAAATCCTTATGTAATAAAATGAAATTAAACCTCTCTCTCTCTCTATGCACAAAACTCAACTCAAAATGGATCAAGGACCTAAGAATTAAACCAGAGACCTTGCACCTAATAGAGGAAAAAGTAGGCCCAAATCTCTAACATGTTGGATTAGGTTCCAACTTCCTCAATAAGACCCCTATAGTGCAAGAACTAAAACCAAGAATTAATAAATGGGATGGATTCAAACTAAAAAGCTTCTTTTCAGCAAAAGAAACAATCAGTGAGGTAAACAGAGAACCTATAGAATGGGAGCAAATCTTTACCACATGCACATCAGACAGAACATTAACTTCAAGTATATATAAAGCTCTCAAAAACCTTTACACCAAAACAAAACCAAAACCAAAAACCAAAAACAAACAAACAAAAAAACCCCAAACTACCCAATCAATAAATGGGCTAAGGAACTGAATAGACACTTCTTAGAAGAAGATATATAATCAATCAACAAATATATGAAAAAATATTAAACATCTCTAGAAATTAGAGAAATGCAAATCAAAACTACTCTAAAATTTCATCTCACGCCAGTCAGAATGGCAGCTATCAAAAACACAAACAACAATAAATGCTGGCGAGGATGTGGGGAAAAGGGCACACTCATACATTGCTGGTGGGGCTGCAAATTGGTGCAGCCAATTTGGAAAGCAGTATGGAGATTCCTAGGGAAACTTGGAATGGAACCACCATTTGACCCAGCTATCCCACTCCTCTGTCTATACCCAAAGGACTTAAAAATAGCATGCTACAGGGACACAGCCACATCAATGTTCATAGCAGCACAATTCACAATAGCTAGATTGTGGAAACAACCCCGATGCCCATCAATAGATGAATGGATAGGGAAACTTTGGTATATATACACAACAGGACATTACTCATCACTAAAAGAGAATAAAATCATAGCATTTGCAGGTAAATGAATGGAGTTGGAGAAAATAATGCTAAGTGAAGTCAGCCAATCCCAGAAAACCAAAGGTTGATTAATTCCTTTGCTATGATGATACTGAATTATAGTGGCAAGGGGGGGGGGGATGAGAGAAATGAAGGAATGTTAAATAGAAAAAAGGGGGGGGGGAGGGAAAGGGGCAAGGGGATGGAAACAATGGCAGAAGGAGTTTGACATCAATATACTAAGTGAATGTATAAAAACTCAAATAGTATGAAAATACTTTGTGTAAAACCAATGACTTGGAAAACTGTGCTCTTTATATGTAATATGAAAGGAATTGTACTCTAAAAGCATGTATAACAAATTAAATTAAATAAATAAAAAATTTCTAAAATTAACATTCTGAGCTTCTCCATTAAACAACCAGTAAAAGGAGGTTGAAGTAAATGCAAAGTAAGTAGAAGAAAGGAAATAATAAAAATAAGAGCAGAAATAAATGAGAGTTAAAATGAAAAGAGTAGTGAAAAATGAATGAATTTAAAACTGGTTCTTTGAGATCAATAAAACCAATAAGCTTTTAGTCAAAATGATGAGGGGGGTGTCAAAGAAAATATATATGTGTATATATTTGTATATATATATATATACACACACAGATACACACACACACACACACACACACACACATAGGTGGGGGGTGGGGGAGAGAGCACAAATTGCCAATATCATTAATGAGAAAGGGAAGACCATTAAAAGGGTATTAAAGAGTTGGGTGTGGTGCTGCACGCCTGTAATCCCAGTGGTTTGGGAGCTGAGGTAGGAGGATCAATAAGTTCAAAGCCGCAAGGCCCTAAGTAATTTAGCAAGACCCTGTCTCTAAATAAAATACAAAAAGGGCTCAGTGGTTAAGCATCCCTGGCACCCCAAAAAAGAGATATTATAAATAGAGTCACGCCAATCAACTGGACAACTTAAAGAAAAAGACAAATTATTCCAAAAATTACAGCTACCAAATCTCACTCAAGGAGTAATATAGATAAACTGAATATCCCTAAATCCATTATTACATAAATTGAATTGTAGATAAAAACCTTTCTAAAAGAAAATCCTATAATCAGGTGACTTCTACCTAATCTGTAAGGGGAAAATAATGTATATTGTAAATAAATTCATCCAGAAAATCAGGAGAGGAATACTTCTTCCTGAATCATTCTTTTAGTCCAGAATCACCATGAAATTGAAATCAAATCCATTACAAGAAAAACTGCAAACCAATATTTCCCATGAATTTAGACAGAAAATTTCTGAAAAACTTTTTAGCAAGTCAAAATTCACTGACAAGTGGGTCTATACTAGGAATGCAAGGTTGAGTTAACATTTGAAAACTAATTTGTCATGCTATCAGAAAGAAGAAAATCATAGCACTTTACACAAATCAAATTAAGCAGAATTTATTAGAGCAAAAGATGATTCATGAATTGGGTACTCAGAATGAAGAAAGGTTCAGAGATCTCCCATCAACATGAGCCAAAAGCTTATATGAGACAGATGAGGAAGGCAAGTGGAGAATCAGCCAAGGAGCTAATGTCAGGCATCTGCCTCCTTTGGGCACTGTGTGATAACGCAGTTTCCTCCTTTGGGTGTGGCCTGACCAGTTGTTTGCCTGTCATTGGTTGAAATCCTGTTGCTTGGAATTGGTTGACTTTTGGCTGTCTCCTATGTTTCTAAGTTAGGTTGTAGCTCATTAAATAGGAATCCAAAGTATGGA
This sequence comes from Tamias sibiricus, assembly GCA_025594165.1. Taxonomy (NCBI): domain Eukaryota; kingdom Metazoa; phylum Chordata; class Mammalia; order Rodentia; family Sciuridae; genus Tamias; species Tamias sibiricus. The sequence continues at coordinate 85,072,185 of CM046663.1, read as the reverse complement.
GACAGGCTTAAAATAATGAACTCCTGCTTATTTACTTTAACAAGCAAACACTATTTAACATTCTAGAATAAAACGGGAAGATCATAGTGGTCTTAGCATGGTCTTCTTAAATGAGACACAAAAATCATGAATTGTAAAAGAAAATGTCAATAAATTTGACAGCAAAATAAGAATTTTTGTCCTATTAATAAAATGAAAAGATAAGTGGCAGACTGGGAGGACATATTTGCCACTCATATTTCTGGTAAAGGACTTTCATCTAGGATATATAAAGGATTCTTATAATTCAACAATATGGTAATTTTAAAAATTCAATAAAAGGCTGGGGTTATACCTCAGTGGTAGAAGGCTTGCTTAGCACGTGTGAGATCCTGAGTTCAATTCTCAACACTGCAAAAAAAATTAATTAAAAATTAAAAAATAGAATAATAAAATATCTAATAAAACTGGCCAAAGGATTTTTGAAGAGACACTTTACTGAAAAAGGCTTATAAATGGTAAATAAGCATATAAAAAGATGCTGCTCTTCATTAGTCGTGAGGGCAAGTAAAATTAAAATAGCAGTGAGAAAATGTTATATGCCCATTGGAATGGGGATAATACAAATACTGAAAATAGCAAGTGTTCGTGAAGATTTGGAGCCACGGGAATGCTCACACATTGCTGGTGGGATGCAAAATCATACAATCACTCTGGAAACAGGTAGTGTTATGGTTTGGATGTGAGGTGCCCCCCAAAAGCTCAAGTGTGAGACAATGCAAGAAAGTTCAGAGGAGAAATGATTGAGTCCTAAGAGCCTTAACCCAATCAGTAATTTAATCCCCTTATAGGGATTAACTGAGTGGTAACTGAAGTGGTGGGGTGTGGCTGAAGGAGGTGGGAATTGGGGCGTGGATTCCTGATCATGATGTGAGCGGCTTCCCTCCACCACACTCTCCCGCCATGATGTTCAGCCTCACCTCGAGCCCCAAGGAATGGAGCCGGCTTTTTATGGACTAAGACCTCTGAAACTGTAAGCCCTCAAATAAAATTTCCTCCCCTACAGTTGTTCTGGTCAGGTTTTTTAGTTGTAGTGATGAAAAAGCTGACTAAACCAGACGGTTTTTAAAAATGTTATGCATATACCAACCACGTGGCCCCATCATTTCACTCCTTAGGATTTACTTAGAAAAAAAGAGTCTGCATAAAAACTTATATTTGTAATAAATATATTACAATTTGTAAACCTTTATTTGTAATACCCAAATGCTGGAAACAGCCTAAATGCCCATCAAAAGGTGAATGAATCAATGCATTTTGGCCTATTCCTACAATGGAATACTATTTATCAGTAAAAAACAAAATATTGATGCATTTAACAACGTGAAAGAATTCCAGTCATTGTGCTGAATGAAGAAGCCAAAGAAGAGTATGTATGATTTCATTTTTATGTAATCTAGAAATGCAAACTAATTTATAGTGATAAGAAGCAGAGCAGGGCAGAGGAGAGTCCCAAGGGGCACGATGAGACTTTTGAGGGTGATGAAATGCTCATGATCTTGATGGTGGTGTTTTTTTTTTTTAATATTTATTTATTTGCTTTAGTTGTACACAATGTGTTTATTTGTACGTGGTGCTGAGGATCGAACCCGGGCCGTGCACGTGCTAGGCAAGCACTCTACCGCTGAGCCACAATCCCAGCCCCGGTGGTGGTGGTTTTATGCGTTTGCACATGCCAGAACTAATAGAATCACAATTTATTTAAAAATACAGTTCATTCTATCAATGGCACCTCAATAGAGCCATTATAAAATGAGCAAGGACAAAGCAGACGATGGGGCAAGATGTCCTGGGCCTTCCTGATGCTCCTGACATTCATCAGGTAGACTGTTACCTGCACCACTGATAGCCAAGTTTGGTCCTGTTTTGATGTCAGAAAAACAGCCAATTAGAATACAGGCTTGTTTGGGAGGCTTCTGAACATACAACGTATTTACTTCAAATGGACCATTCCTTTAAATGTCCTTTCCTTGAGGTGTCCAGTACCAAAGGAGGAACTTGCAGAAACCATGGAGCTAAGTTCCTCGCTCCAAACACCAGGAACTTTTCTGCAAGGCAGCTGAACCAGCTCTTGTTTCTTAAACTTATTTCTCCCCCTAAAGGAACACATACCCTGTGTAGATGCCTAGGAGCACTGAAAATGAACACAGATGGCAAATCAAATTTAGGGAGGAGGGATGTTCCATATAACTCCTAAATGCCACCTTCTAAACACTAGATGGCTCCCCCCCCATGTATTTCAGATTGCAGCTATAAATACGGTTCCTCATCAGAGTTATTGAGAAAGATGACAATCATGTTTCAGGCAACACTGCAGCCATATGGGCTCTGGTGACGAAGACAGCAAAGTACAGCACAGAGCAAATAAAACACTCGTCAGGATCAGAACTTCAGGCTATTTTTCTTTCTCATTGAGTCTAATAAACGCCAGGTGGAGCCTACTGATTTGGTTGCCATAGAAGGAATCAGGATTCTGTTTTAAAAAAGTAGTCATGAGTTATTTTAGAAGAGAAAGAGTAAAATTTTTTTTTAACAATTTGAAAACTTGTTTGACAGCTGGTGTGATAATACTATTAACAGCAGCAGAAGCTAACCTTGCCAATCTCTTCTGCTGGGATCCAGAGGCTGCTTTAGAACTAGGATTGTGGTGCTCCTGAAGCCACGTACAAAGGCTGAAAGGGTAGGGAACCTGGCAAAGAAGAAACAGTGCAGGCTTGGAACGAGTTGTGCTCAAATATTGTGACTGTGTGAACTCAATCTGTTTTTCTAATCTGTAAAATGGGCATTCAAGAGATGTTAGTTTGCCTATTCCCACTAACAAGCATACTTCCCTCTCTGGGTGTATACAGTAGAAAAAATATATATACATGCACGATGCCTTAAAGTTTGCAAAACATGTTCACATTTATGAGGGATTTGCAAACTTTTGGTCCAAAGGGATGTATTTTTTTCTTGAACTATTACATGGAAGACAAACTAAAATAGAGTATTCCCTCTGGTTGGACTAAGGGTGGAGTTTCAACTCTTCCAATGCCTCCACCTGAACCCACACCTTCTTCCCCTCAAAATGGTCCCTTCTCTTTGGAGCACAGTCTAAGAGCCTCTACTAGTAAGTTGTATCATTTGATCACATGCAGGACTTACTTTGACATTTGTACAATCTGAGAAGCTGAAGTGTCGTGCGTGCTCTAAGATCACAGATTTACTTCATTAGAAGCTTTCATATAAGAGCATACATGGCTTGATTGCAGGAAAGGTGCTGGACCGATGGGCTACTGGGATAGTTTTTCCAGCTGGCCTGCTGGGTCATTGAGGAGTTGACATCTCTGTCTCTAAAATGGCTGTATATACTAATTAATAGCAGCCTCCCTTTTTTCTTTGAAGGATCCCAGGAAAGTGATTCAAGTTAACTGGAGGAATCATTTCTGGAAAGCCAGAGAGAAATAAATCTAATTTGAGAATGGATGTGGATGCAGACATTTCATCTTAGATAAGCCAATATTCCTTGATGTCTATTTTTATAATAACTCTTGACTTAGTGTCTAATAATGTAGCTATCCCACTTGTTTAATTAAAAAAAATAGCCAATGGAAGAATCTTCTAAAGTAAAGGAACCCAGTCTTCCAGTAGAGGCCGTGGGGGGTGGTTTTTCTGGAAAATGCTCTCAGTTCACTCTTGTCCTATAAGCTCTGAAGGGACGTATGAATCCTGGACAAGTCATTCTGAGGCCCGTGGGAGGGAGGTTGTGCTTGACTCCTGACACCTGGTCCCATTAGGCAGAAGATTCCATTTGGGCCTCAGGCCTGGTATGTTAGGCCCTTGCTGGGCACAGGATCAACTGTGGGATGGGCTTTAAAAAGTCCTTGTTTTCAAGGATCTGACTCTCCAGTATAGATGGCTGATTTAGTCATTCGTCTCCACCTCCTCCCTTCTGTCGCCTGGTTTTAGTCATCAAGTTGAGGAAGAGGAGAGGAAGCACAGAAGAGTCTGTGGGCAGCAGCTGTCGCAGGAGATTTGGTGCTTGAGGGAGGTGATGGGCCTTTGGGTTGTGTGTAGTTTTCTGAATTAGGTGATGATTTCAAGCAGCTGATCTTTTCCTACATGTACTTTAGATTGTTGGAAGAGTAGAGTTAATCTATATACTCATCTAGTACCGTGAATCCCAGACTTTTGATATTTTTTACAGCTTAGGAAAATTTTACAGTACTTTTGGGATCAATACAGGACTGCTAACTATTTAGCCATATATGAACTTTCATTTTCTATCATCGTTTCGTTTAAAAATTAACTCTAAATCTCCCTCCCCCCATGGAGGGAGGATATGCTCAACCACTGAGCCACATCCCCAGCCCTTTTTAATATTTTACTTAGAGACAGGGTCTCACTAAGTTGTTTAGTGCCTCCTCCTGCTTCAGCCTCCTGAGCTGCTGGGATTACAGGCATGCGCCATCATGCCCGAAAAGCAAGGTTTTAAACTTATTGAGTTTGACTATGTGAAAAAGCTCATCTTTATTTTTCTCATTTTTTTTCCTTGTGGGATTTGGAGAGCTCTGCCCCAGACTGGCATTTGGGAGCCCCAGCTCTGGAGAACCTGGAAGAACAGGGCAGTTTCCTAAGGGAGCCAGCTGAGTCCATCGCCAGGCTGGAGTAATGGTGTAAGGACTTGGAATGGCCTGAGACCTTCTCATGAAGCAATGGAGCTCCTCTTCTTGGTGGTATTCTTGGTCCTCAGGGAGATCTCAGAGGAAAGAGGGGCCCAGGACCCAGTATCCCTCCCAGGTCATTGACTTCATTCCAGCAAGAAGGACTATTTGAGTGTGAGTTTTGTGGAGGGTCACTCTTGTGACACCTTATGTGGTCCCAAGGGCAACTGAACCTCCATACTATTTTCCACAGCTTCTGCACCATTTTACACTTGCAGCAACAGTGCACAGGGTTCCAATTTCTCCAATTCCTTGCCAGTACTTGTTATTTTCCCTCCTTCCCTCCCTCCCTCCCTCCTTCCTTCCTTCCTTCCTTCCTTCCTTCGTTCCTTCCTTCCTTCCTTCCTCCCTCCCTCCCTTCCTTCCCTTCCTTTCCCTTCCCTTCCTTTCTTTCTCTCTTTCTCTTTCCTTCCTTTCTCTCTCTCCCCCTCCCTCCTTCTTTCTCTCTCGCTCTCTGTCTTTCTTTCATAGCAGCTGTCCTAAAGGGAGTGAAGTGGCATCTCATCGTGGTCAAGAGCTCATTCTCTTCTTCTCTAGAGAAGAGTCCCTGTGCAGCTGCACCACGGTTTGCACATCCATTCCTCTAATGAAGGGCATCTTGGTTGCTTCCAAGTTTTGGCAGTCATGACTAATGCTGCTGCAAACAGATGTGCAGGGTTTTGTCTGTATATACATTTTCAGCCCCGTTGGGTAAATACCAAGGAGCATGACTTTTGGATTGTATGTAAAAGGATGTTAGCTTTGTAAGAAACTGCCAAAGGATTATTCAAAGAGGCTATGCTGTTTTACATTCCCAACAAAGACTATTTTTTAAAAATTTATTTTTATTCTAATTTGTTATATATACTTGCAGAGTGCAATTCACTTCATATTACATATAAAGAGCACAATTTTTCAAGTTTCTGGTTTTACATAAAGTATTTTCACAACAATTGTGCAAAGACTATTTAACAATTTTTTTTAGATGTTGATGAACCTTTATTTTATTTATTTATATGTGGTGCTGAGAATCGAACCCAGTGCCTCATACATGCTAGGCAAGTGCTCTACCACTAAGCCACAACCCCAGCCCAACAAAGGCTACTTTTGTGTCTGCTGCTATTGTTCCCCACATCCCCTGATGCTCTGTGCTCTGCTTCTGTGTTCTGGTCAGGAGAAGCTGCCATGGGTCACTGACAATTGTTAGGATCCTATTTTCATGATCTTCTAATATGACCTTCCATCCACTGGCCTTCTGGAAAGTGAACTTGGATAGACTAAGGCAAAATCTGCTTGGCCCTTGGGTTCTGGTTGCCAGAATTCATTTTCTACAGTGACTAAAGTGTATTAGGAACATTAAAATTGCTAACACCCTCCCCTTAAGATAAAAGCACATGTCACTTAAATGCTAATATTCTTTCCTGCTACATGTCCTGTGCTATTAATATTTGGATCCATTTCAATGTTTCAATCCTTTTGTAACTAAGCCCCCTTGAAATTAAAAGCCCTAAAATATTTTTCCTCCCAATTTCCCAGTTGTTTTTTTCTCCATCTCGGTGTAGATTGAGGAACTGTTTTTCAACACTTACTGTGACCTGTTCCCTGGTGGGCACAGTTAAATCTTCATATGTACCCACTTTGACCCTCTTCTCTTATAAAAGCTGTTCATGCCCCTAAATCCCCCAATGATGGAGATTTGAGACAGAAACTCTCTCTACCTTCCTCAAGGCTGGCTTTGAATGAGCTTGTTTTTCTTCCCCAACTTCTGTCTCCCCAGCTTTAGTGGAGTGATGAGCAGTGGAATCTTTGCTTCATATGATGGTGACATTTTTTCCCATATGAATCTGTTTATTTTTCCAAATAAGGGAAGATGATAAAGAAGCTTTTCCTGAAAGTTTGGATCTGGAACCTAGAATGTAAGGCATGAGCCTCTTCAGAATTATAGGAAGAGTTTCTAAATTAAAAACGAGCCTTACTACATATAATCCCGACAAAAATACATACATATTCTCATTAAACAACATGTAGGAGAGTGATGTGTTCTCAGCACACTGTTTGAATGGGCAGCAATCTTAGTGTCCATCAACCATGGAATGGATGAACCAAACATGGTGTCTTCAGCCAGTGGAATGCTATGTAGCCAGGAGAAGGACTGAACTACAAACACATAATGCAAACAAATGGAAACAATGTGAAATATGCCTGAACAGGAGAAGGAAGATATAAAAGCGTGTTTACTTTAGGACTCCATTGATGTGAAGTTCAAAACAGTCAAAACCAATCTCTGGTGTTAGAAGTCAGGTGCTTGGTCAGGCACTTTGGGTAGGGTGGGGACCAGTAGGTGCTTGAGAAGGCTTTTGGGGTTCTGGTAACGTCTGGGGTCTTGATCTGAGCTCTGGATATGGTGGTGTGTCCATTTTGTGAACAGGCTTCATGTTGAATCACAAGTTTAAAAAACTGATCCCAAACATGTAGGAAATACCCACAGATTACTTTTATAAAAGGAAGAAATAAGAAAACTCAAGACAAAATATATCCAATAATTTAGTCTGTGTATGTGTGTGTATGTGTGTGTTTTGTCATTAACTAGAAGATTGGCTTTCCCCTGACTATGCATTGATGCAGTTCACCAGTAAAGGGAGTTGACTTCTCTGGCAGGTGTGATGGAGAAGAGTTGACCAACAGAAAAGGGGACCCAGCCCTGAAGGGTTGATAATGGTTTCTGAGAGCTTTGCATTTTTTGAGTCAAGTGATCACTACTTACAAAAGGAATCCAAAAGAAGCAGTTGTAAAAACTTCACACTCAGGGAGATTTCAGCTGTAGAAGCCAAAGCAGTTTTTCTTCCCCAACTTCTAAGCGTTTGCACAGCAGTTGCACTGACAGTAAGTTGGACCATTTGCAGAGAGTCCCACAGTAGCAGCATGGGGACTTCATATTTTTTAATTCATATTTTTAAATTTTTAAATAAAAAAAATTTACCTTGACACATAAATGGCCCATTTTATGGAGTGCCATATGATGGTTAAATGGTAATCATTTCTGAAGTGCAAGTTTTTCATCTTATGATGTGACCTCACTTGTCCATCAGCTTCTGCATCTAATGGGCTTTAGAGTAAGTTTGGTGATTTTTTTTTTTTTTTTTTTTTTTTTTTTTTTTTTTGGTGCTGAGGATTTAACCCAGAGGTACTTAACCACTTAGCAACATCCCCAGACTTTTTTCATGTTTTATTTAGAGACAGGGTCTCACTGAGTTGCTTAGGGCCTTGCTAAGTTGCCAAGGCAGGCTTTAAACTTGGTATCCTCCTGCCTCAGCCTCCCAAGCTGCTGGCATTATAAGTGTACACCACCATGCCTGGCAGGTTTGGTGATTTCTCAAGGCATTAGACAAGGCCTGCTTGTGGTGCTCAAGAAGAGAATAAATGTGAAATGAATTCTGCTCTCTGCTTGGGAAAAATGCTGTTCTTGTTTGGAGCTGGTCTTCCTGGGTAATAGATTGTACATGTCTGGCTGGTTTTCTATACATTATAAATATTTCCCCAAACTATTTCTCTTTTCTCTTAACTCTGATCCCTAAGATCCTGGTTCTTTTTACTTCTCTATCTGCTTTTGACCTCTCTGAATAGACCTGTTATCTCTGGAGTCTGGGCAGTGGGCTGTGGTAGAGCTCAGACCTGGCAGGAGGTCAAGCCAGTCTAGTCAGTCAAACTTGAAGAGGGTATCCAGCCCAATGTGGCTTAGTAGCAGGAAGGCAGCGGTCAAGGTGATGGGGGACTGCAAGACCAGGTAGCTTAGACAGCTGCCAGTATGGGGGTCTGTGGTATATTTCCATTTGGCACAAAACAAAGAGTAGAAATCAGATCGGTAGGTCAGGAGTCAGGAGCAACACCTACAGGTACAATAAATCCAACAACACAGGGGTCAGGGTTCAGGCATCAGCTGGGGAGGAGGACAACTCATGTAACTTTTCTCCATTAGTTCTATACTTTTTTTTTTTTCTTTTTAGTGTGACTATGTCTCATTTTCTGTACTAGTCAGCTTTTGCTGTACAAGAAAGAAGTGCAGACTCTCAATGCCATACAACAAAAACCTGTCATTTCTTACTCTGGCCCTGTGGGTTGAATTGAGGCCTTCTCCAGGGGTCTTACTCTGAGGCCCAGGCTGGATGATCAGCGATTCCTGGAGGTCTGTCTTCTCACAAAGGAGTTTACAAGCATGAGAAGGCCAAGCCAATCTGTGCAAGGACATTGTAAGCCTCTGCTTGTGTCGGGTGTGCTAACATCACATTGCCCAAATCAATTCACATGTTCAAGCCCCAAGTCTGTGGATGTGAAAATAGCTTCTCCCTGCCCCAACACGACAGGGGTGTGGTATAAGTTTAGTACAGGAGAATGAAGAAATGGGATTAATATTCAGTTTGCCATTGGGTTTATTCTTGCTGAAAGAGATACTTATATGAATAAGACTTTTTTTGCATTTAAGATGTTCACAGTCTGCAGGGGGATAGAGATGTTATTGCAAGAGGCAGAGAATCATTCAGCTCTGCCTGTTGACTGGTTTCTCAGTCTCCCAACTATGTGGAAAAATTCTCCTGCCTTTACTGCTGAGGGTCATCTGGAAGTGCAAAATAGTTGTATTATGCAGTAATGGTCTTTCCTCCCACCTGTTCAACAATTACCATCCAAGGACTTACTATGTGCTGGTGACGTTCTTGGTGCTTGGATTACATCAATAAATCAAACAGAAATCTTCCTAATCTTGTGGTCCTTACATTCTAGTGGGGAAAGATGGATAATGAAAAGCAGACACCTATATAAGAAGTAAATTATAAGGTAGATTTAAAGGTGATAACGGCTATAGAAAAAGAACAAGGTAAGGCAGAGTAAGAGGGTATGGGGATTTTGGGGGGTCTCTACTTTCAGTGAAGGGATAGTTAAGCCTTACTGGGAAAGTGGGTTTTGAGCTGTCTTAATGAAGGCGAAGGAATCAGCCACGAGGTTTACCAGGGCTGGGGAGTTTCAGATGGAGAGAACAGAGTGTGAGGGCCCAAGGTGGGAGCACCAGGGGGCCTTTAGGAACAGTAAGGTGGCCTGTGTAGTTTGGGTCAAGAGAATGAGGGGGAGAGATGGGGGTAACGATGTTAGAGAGACGATGGCATGGAGCTGTAAAAGGCCACTGTAAGGATGTGGGCTCTTCCTGTGACTCTGGTGGGAGCCCCTGGTGGGCACTGAGAGAGAAGTGACATGATCTTACGCTTTTATAGGGTTTGCTTTAGCAGCTCCATTGTATACAGACCACCTGGATGTCGTAGACAGAAGTAGTGTACCCTACAAGGGATGCCACCTTTCCACAGAGATGGCAGCCAAAATACAGTGCGAGCCACAGAATCTAGCTACGTGGGTAATTAAAGTTTTCTAGTAGCAACATTAGAAAAAGGTGAAAAGAGCCATTAGCAGTGGTGCACCCCTGTAATCCCAGTGGCTCGGGAGGCTGAGGCAGGAGGATCGTGAGTTCAAAGCCAGCCTCAGCAAAGGTGAGGCGCTAAACAACTCAGTGAGACCCTGTCTCTAAATAAAACACAAACTAGGGCTGGGGATGTGGCTCAGTGGCCGAGTGCCCCTGAGTTCAACCCCCAGTACCAAAAACAAACAAACAAACAAACAAATAAATAAATGAAAAATTAAAGAAAAGAAAAAGGCTAGAAGAGCCAGATGAGATCAATCACATATTTTTGGTTAACCCAACATATCTAAAACTGATAGTTCCCACAGGTGATAATAATAAAATAATTATCAAGATATTTCAGATTTCTTTTCTCATACTTTACAACCCAGTGTATCTTGTATACTCGGAGCTCAGCCCCACCAGCACCAGCAACATTTCCAGAGCTCCGTGGCCCCACGTGGCTGCTGTGCACAGATCTGAGGAGTCACTTAGTCACGCTGAAGTCTCTGGGTCTAGCCCTCTTCCCATCTGCTTCCAAATGGTTTGTTAAATGGCAATACATTAGGAGGTACCGGGACAGTGTGAAATCTAAACTCTTCTCATCCCTAAAGGAAGGATTTGAAGTGGGGGTTATAGAAATTTAGAAATCTCATGCTTTATAACAAGTTCTCCCACTTGACAGTAAAACACAGTCACCATCTTTTACCACATAAAACCAAGAGCAACCTTCAGCCTGTACTAATGAGAATTATTACCTACTAAAACATGCTTGTTATTAAATAAATTAAAAAAATATTCCACAGTATTTAGACAGATACATCCTTTTATCTATAAACCTGCATCTGGAAGTAATCCTCAGCAAGTGGCCTATTAAGGCAAATATGCAGTACTAAATGTTCTGTTCTTATTAATTTGATATGTGAATAGGGGAACATTTATTATTCTCTGGGTACAAACATTTGAGATTTGAGAATAATTGTTTTTTAATTCAGGAAAAGTACTTAGTGATGCTTTTGTTTGTGTGTGTTTCATGAAGTCAGAATTGTTAGAATTAAATGATTAGAAGTAGATGAGGCTTTGGTCCTAACACATAATCTGTGTCACTCTGTCTTTGAATTGTGAGTTTTTTGGGGGATATAGCACGAGAGATGAAAAATGCACAGGATATGAGGTCAGAGACCTACTTCCTTTGCTGTGAAACCATGGAGAAAGTGTGTGGAATTTTTTCCAGCCTCATATTTTTCAGTCCATTACATGGAGATAAAAGCACTGTCTTCACCGAGTTCTTATGAATATTGAACTTTATCATGAACATTAAGAACTGATTACAATGTCTAACACACAGTGGCAGCAAGAACAAGTGCCACTCACTCTCCTAAGGGAGAGTCACATTTCTGAGGGAAACGGTAAACACTTGGCTATGGAGTAGATTGGCTTTAACTCAGGGCAGTGTTTGCACCATGCCGTTGCTGGAAGAACTTGGATGAAACGAATAAAAGGGTCCACTAAGATAGCTTTATGGCCAGGTGCCTCAGAACACACAAGAGCAGCATCTTTTACCTTCCTTTTAAGGGATAAGGGCTAGAGCAGAAGTCACAGGGGTGGAGGCAGAAATCTATTAAATAACTTGAGACAAAACCATGCCTTTGCTTTCATCATTGCTGTAGAGAAGTCAGCGGTCCATCTCATGATGGGTTCTTTGCAAGGAATCTGCCTTTGTTTTTCTCTCCAGTTTTCAAGATTTCTCTATTTGCTGGGTTTCTGGAGTTTCCCAATGATCTATCTAGGTCTGGTTTTCCTTTTATTTACTTAACTTGGGAATCCTTAGACTTCTGAAGTCTGTGGTTGACTGTCTTATCTCAGTTCTGGAAATTTATCAGCCTTTATTTTTTTTTGTTTTGTTTATTTAATTATTTATTTACTTATTCATAATGCACACGTATAGCATCTTTTTACATACAACTGCTTGTATACAAAGTATACAAGTACCATTCAGATCTTCAATCATGCATTTAGGATAATGATATCCATCTCATTCAACCACCAATTTTTTTCCCTCCTCCCCCTCCCTCCCCCCTTGCTCCCTCCCTTCCCCTCCCTCCCCTTTGACCATTCTAGTGTTCCTCTAATCCTATGTACCCCCATCCAACAACACTGTGAACTAGCCTCCTTATATCAGAGAAAACATTTGGTATTTGGATTTTTGAGATTGACTAATTTCACTTAGCATTATATTCTCCAACTTCATCCATTTACCTGCAAATGCCATTATTTTATTCTCTCTTATTGCTGAGTAAAATTCCATTTTGTATATATACCACATTTTCTTTATCCACTCATCTACTGAGGGACATCTAGGTTGGTTCCACAACCTACCTATTGTGAATTGTGCTGCTATAAACATTGAAGTGGCTGTGTCACTGTAATATGCTGTTTTTAAGTCCTTTGGGAATAGACCCAGGAGTGGGATGGCTGGGTCATAGGGTGGTTCCATTCCCATTTTCCCAAGAAATCTCCAGACTGCTTTCCATAGCGGTTGCACCATTTTGCAGTCCCACCAGCAATGTATGAGTGTGCCTTTTCCCCCACATCTTCTCCAACATTTATTGTTGTTTGTGTTCTTGATAGCTGCCATTCTGACTGGAGTGAAATGAAATCTTAGAGTAGTTTTGATTTGCATTTCTCTAATTGCCAGCGATGTTGAACATTTTTTCATGTATTTGTTGATTAAATGTGTATCTTCTTCTGAGAAGTGTCTTTTCAATTCCTTAGCCCATTTATTGATTGGGTTATTTGCTTTTTTGGTGCTAAGTTTTTTGAGTTCTTTATATATTCTAGAAATTAGTGCTCTATCTGATGTGCATGTATTAAATATTTTTTCCCAATTAGTTGGCTCTCTATTCACCTCACTGATTGTTTCTTTTGCTGAGAAGAAGCTTTTTAGTTTAAATCTATCCCATTCATTAATTCTTGGTAGTAATTCTTGCGCTACAGGATTCTTATTAAGAAACTTGGGGCCTAATCCAACATGTTGGAAATTGGAGCTTACTTTTTCTTCTATTAGGCGTATTGTCTCTGGTCTAATTCCTAGGTCCTTGATCCACTTTGAATTGAGTTTTGTGCATGGTGAGAGATAAGGGTTTAATTTCATTTTCTTGCATATGGATTTCCAGTTTTCCCAGCACCATTTGTTGAAGAGGCTATCCTTTCTCCACTGTACATTTTGGCGCCTTTGTCTAATATAAGATAGCTGAAATTATATGTATTAGTCTCTGTGTCCTCAATTCTGTACCATTGGTCCACCAGTCTGTTTTGGTGCCAATACCATGCTGTTTTTGTTACTATTGCTCTATAGTATAATTTAAAGTCCGGTATGGTGATGCCCCCTGCTTCACTTTTCTTGCTCAGGATTGCTTTGGGTATTCTGGGTCTCTTATTTTTCCAGATGAATTTCATGACTGCTTTTTCTATTTCTTTGAAAAATGACATTGGAATTTTGATTGGAATTGCATTAAATCTGTATAATGCCTTTGGTAGTATGGACATTTTGAATATATTGACTCTACCTATCCAAGAGCAAGGTAGGTCTTTCCATCTTCTGAGTTCTTCTTTGATTTCTTTCTTTAGTGTTCTATAATTTTCCTTATAGAGTTCTTTCACCTCTTTCGTTAAGTTGATTCCCAGGTATTTTTTTTTTTTTTTTGATGCTATTGTAAATGGGGTAGTTTTCATCATTTCCCTTTCAGAGGCTTTGTCCCTGATGTACAAAAATGCCTTTGACTTACGGGTATTGATTTTGTATCCTGCTACTTTGCCAAATTCATTTGCTAGTTGTAAAAGTTTTCTGGTGGAGTTTTTGGGTCTTCTAGGTATATTATCATGTCATCAGCAAATAGTGCTAATTTGAGCTCTTCTTTTCCTAACTGGATCCCTTTAATTTCTTTCGTCTGTCTAATTGCTCTGGCCAGAGTTTCCAGTACTATGTTAAATAGCAGTGGTGAAAGGGGGCATCCCTGTCTTGTTCCAGTTTTTAGAGGGAATGCTTTCAATTTTTCTCTATTTAAGATTATGTTAGCTCTGGGCCTTGCATAAATAGCTTTTATAATGTTGAGATATGTTCCTGATATTCCTAGTTTTTCCAGTGTTTTGAACATAAAGGGGTGCTGTATTTTGTCAAATGCTTTTTCTGCGTCTATTGAGATAATCATATGATTTTTATCTTTAAGTCTATTGATGTGATGTATTATGTTTATTGATTTCCGAATGTTGAACCAGCCTTGCATCCCTGGAATAAACCCCACTTGATCGTAGTGCACTATCTTTTTGATATGTTTTTGTATCCGATTTGCCAGGATTTTGTTGAGGATTTTTGCATCTATGTTCATTAAAGATATTGGCCTGAAGTTTTCTTTTTTGGCTTTGTCTTTGCCTGACTTTGGAATTAATGTGATATTGGCCTCATAGAAAAAGTCTGGAAGAGCTTCCTCTTTTTCTATTTCTTGAAATAGTTTGAAGAGCATTGGTATTAGTTCTTCTTTGAAAGTCTTATAGAACTCGGCTGTAAACCCATCAGGTCCTGGACTTTTCCTTGTTGGTAGCTTTTTGATGACATCTTCTATTTCTTCGCTTGTAATCGATCTGTTTAAATTGTGTATAGCCTCCAGATCCAGTTTAGGCAAATCATATGACTCTAGAAATCTGTCAATGCATTCAGTATTTTCTATTTTATTAGAGTACAAGTTTTCAAAGTAATTTCTAATTATCTTCTGTATATCTGAGGTGTTTGTTGTGATATTCCCTTTTTCATCACGAATGTTAGCAATTTGAGTTTTTTCTCTTCTTCTTTTCATTAGCATCGCTAAGGGTCTGTCAATTTTGTTTATTTTTTTCAAAGAACCAACTTTTATTTTTGTCAATTCTTTGAATTGTTTCCTTAGTCTCAATTTAATTGATTTCTGCTCTGATTTTAATTATTTCCTGTCTTCTGCTGCTCTTGGTGTTGGTCTGTTCTTCTTTTTCTAATGCTTTGAGGTGTGATGTTAAGTCATTTATTTGTTGGTTTTTTTTCCTTTTAAGGAATGAACTCAGTGCAATGAATTTTCCTCTTACTACTGCCTTCATAGTGTCCCAGAGATTTCTATATGATGTATCTGTGTTCTCATTTACCTCTAGGAATTTTTAAATCTCCTCTTTGATGTCTTCTTCAACCCCTTGTTCATCCAGTAGCATGTTGTTTAGCTTCCAGTTGTTGGAGTAGTTTTTCTTATTCCTTGTTTTGTCGTTGATTTCCAGTTTCATCCCTTTATGATCTGATAGAATGCAGGGTAGTATCTCTATTTTTTTATATTTGCTGAGAGTTTCCTTATGACATAATATATGGTCTATTTTGGAGAAGGAGCCATGTGCTGCTGAGAAAAAAGTGTATTCTTTTATTGAGAGATGAAATATTCTATATATGTCTGTTAGGTCTAAGATATTAATTGTTTTAAGGAGGCCTAAGTTTTCTTTGTTTAGCTTTTGTTTGGATGATCTATCCATTGGTGAGAGAGGTGTGTTGAAATCCCCTAGAATAACTGTGTTGTGGTCAATTTTACTCTTGAACTTGAGGAGAGTTTGTTTGATGAATGTAGGTGCTCCATTATTTGGGGCATACAGATTTATGATTGTTATCTCCTGTTGATGAATGGTTCCCTAAAGTAGTAAGAAATATCCATCTTTGTTCCTTTTAATTAGCTTTGGCTTGAAGTCTACCTTATTTGAAATGAGAATGGATACTCCTGCTTGCTTCTGCAGGCCATGTGAGTGATAAGTCTTTTCTAAGCCTTTCACCTCCAGTCTATTGATGTCTTTTTCTATGAGGTGTGTTTCTTGGAGACAGCAAATTGTTGGGTCATTTCTTTTAGTCCATTCAGATAATCTGTGTCTTTTGAATGGCGAGTTTAGGCCATTAACATTCAGGGTTATTATTGAGATGTGATTTTTATTCCCATCCATTTTTATTTGTATTATGATCTTTAGCTTGATTTGGTTTCTCTTCTGGTTGGTATTTACTTTAGTTTAATATCTCCCTTTGTTGATTTTCGTTATCATCTTTCTCTTCTTCTTCATGAAAAATGTTGCCCAGGATGTTCAGAAGTGCTGGCTTTCGAGATGTGAAATCTTTTAACTTTTGCTTGTCGTGGAAGGTTTTATTTCATCTTCGAATCTAAAGCTCAGTTTTGCTGGATATAAGTTTCTTGGTTGACATCCCTTTTCTTTCAGAGCTTGAAATATGCTATTCCATGATCTTCTTGCTTTTAAGGTCTGGGTTGAAAAATCTGAACATAGTCTGATTGGTTTCCCCCTATATGTAATCTGCTTCCTTTCTCTTGTGGCTTTTAATATTCTCTCCTTGCTCAGTATATTAGGCATTTTCATTATAATGTGTCTTGGTGTGGATCTGTTGTGATTTTGTATGTTTGGTGTTCGGTAAGCCTCTTGAACTTGGTTTTCCCATTCATTCCTCAAGTTTGGAAAATTTTCTGTAATTATTTCATTAAATAAATTACGCATTCCTTTGGCTTGAAACTCTGCCCCCTCCTCTACCCCAATCATTCTTATATTTGGTCTTTTTATGTTGTCCCATAATTCTTGAATGTTCTGTTCTTGGTTTCTTACCATTTTTTACTGTGTAATCTAGATTTTTCTCTAGGATATATATTTTTCTTCATTGTCTGAGGTTCTTTCTTCCAAGTGATCTACTCTGTTGGTGATACTTTCGATTGAGCTTTTATTTTAGTTTATTGCTTCTTTCATTTCTGGAATTTCTGTTTGGATTCTCTTTAGAGCCTCTATCTCCCTATTGAAGTAATATTTTACTTCCTGTATTTGTTTATGGAGTTCTTTGTCAAAATGATCTTTCGCCACCTGTATTTGCTCCCTCATCTCATTTTTGAGTTCATTCTTAAGTTCCGCAAACATTTGGAATATGTAATTTCTAAATTCCATCTCTGGCATTTCACCAACTGTGCATGCCATGGAATCTACTGAGGAGGTATATTGATTTGTTTGTGTCACTTTCTTCCCTTGTTTCTTCTTATTGCTTGTGTGTCTATTATTCCTGCACTGTGGGACCTTCACTATTTTGATTTTACCTTAAAACCTTACATTGCTCCTGTAGTACAATGCTATCAGATAACCTTATATTTTCCTTTACACTTTAAAATCAAACACTTTCTATTCAGACAATCCCAGTTTGATCACAATGTACAGATTTAGTTAACCCAGATATTGTTTCCAATTTACTCTGTATGCTTCTGATGGGGTTTTATAGTTTCAAGTAATGGACACAGAGATGATATGTTTAGGAAGAAGGAAGTGAGTGTATTGACTTGTTCTTTCTTAGAAAGTATGAAAAGAGAGTTCTATGGAAGTGGTTTAGTATCAACAGACGAGAGAGGAAAGAGAATGGAGTGAATGATTAGGTGGAAAGACCGATTTACATATAAACCTAATTTATGCAGTGGTTGAGAGAAGAAATAAAGAAAGATGGAAAAGAAAAAAAGAAGAAAAAAAAAAAAGACCAAGGAGTAGAAATTAGTGTAAGAGAGAGGAGAGAGAGAGTGAGTCTAGAAAATAGAGAATAAACTATATATAACACCACTTTGCTATATATTTCAATTGTACCCATTCTAAAAATCCCAATTTCTGCGTATAACTTGTTTTTGCCTCTGTTGAGTATGCAATGGCAGGGTGTAAATAGGGAAGATGAAGGAAGAAGAAAAAATACAAAAGTGAGAAGGAAGAAAAAAAAGAAGAAAAGAGGAGCAGAAGCAAACAAACACTGTCAATCAAAACAAAAACAAAGCAAAAACAAACAAACAAAAAACCCCCAAGAAACAACAAAACAAACAAACAAACAAACAAAACCAAAAATGTTGAACCCAGGAACAAGTCTCAAACAAAATGGACGCTTGGAAGCCCTTCTTTTTTTCCTTCCAGTTTAAGCCAATTGACCCGGATCATGTCCAGTCAGCAATCCTGTTAGTGGAGTCAAGGCTGCACCTTTGGCCAGTTGCAGAATGGCACAGTGGAAGAGTGGAGGGGGCTTATCCTCAGGTTGGGCCCTACGTGCAACAGCAGTGAAATGCTACTCTGGGCCCTGGAGGCCAGGCAAACTGGCGGCTGGATCTCTCCTTTCAGCGGGCGGGTGCCTACCTCTTGCTCTGGTCGCAGCTGGGCAGGTCTCACTCCCCCGGGAGTGGAGGAAGCCCTTCCCCAGGTCTGGCCCTGCGAGCAGCAGCAGGGAGATGCTACTCTGCTGCAGCAGCAGCAGGGAGATGCTACTCTGCCGCAGCAGCAGCAGGGAGATGCTACTCTGCTATACTTTTAAATAGTACCTCTTTCCATGCTCCCCAAACAAAAGTTCAAGTTCATCTGTACTGGCACTGCTTTTAGGGCAAAATTAACTCTGTCCAAGTATGTCTCTCTGGGTTTGCAATTTTCATGGGCCTTTAACTCAGCAATTCCTTTCTATCTGCTGTTCTTTGTTGTTGGTAAGATGTTTTCAAATATTTTATCCAGCATTTTTAGTTACTTTCAGTAGATTTTCAACAACCTAAGGGGGCAGAAAGCAAAGAGGTAGGAATCTAACTTTCCCTAAATATATGGCCAATTTTATCATTGTATTTTTTTAATTTTATTTTTATAATTTTTAATATGTACAACTCATAGTGCATATATTTAGTATCTTTTTACATACAACTGTTTGTATACAAAGTATATTCGTACAATTCAGGTCTTCAATCATGCATTAAGGAAAATGATATCCATCTCATTCAACCACCTTTTTTTTTCTTTTCTCCCCCTCCCTCCCCTCTTGCTCCCTCCCTTACCATCCCTTCCCTTGACTATTCTAGTGTTCCTCTAATCCTCCTATGTACCCCGATCCAACAATACTTTGAAATAGCCTCCTTATATAAGAGAGAACATTTGGTACTTGGATTTTTGAGACTGAATAACTTCACTTAGCATTATGTCTTCCAACTTCATCCATTTACCTGCAAATGCCATTAATTTGTTTTCTTTTATTGCTGAGTAAAATTCCATTGTGCGTATATACCACATTTTCTTAATCCACTCATTTACTGAGGGACATCTAGGTTGGTTCCACAACCTAGCTATTGTGAATTGCGCAGCTACAAACATTGCGATAGCTGTGTCACTGTAATATGCTGTTTTTAAGTCCTTTGGGAATAGACCCAGGAGTGGGATGGCTGGGTCATAGGATGGTTCCATTCCCAGTTTTCCAAGAAATTTCCATACTGCTTTCCATAACGGTTGCACCATTTTGCAGTCCCACCAGCAATGTATGAGTGTGCCTTTTTCCCCACATCCTCTCCAACATTTATTGTTGCTTGTGTTCTTGATGGCTGCCATTCTGACTGGAGTGAAGTGAAATCTTAGAGTAGTTTTGATTTGCATTTCTCTAATTGCCAGCGATGTTGAACATTTTTTCATGTATTTGTTGATCAATCGTGTATCTTCTTCTGAGAGGTGTCTTCTCATTTCCTTAGCCCATTTATTGATTGGGTTATTTGTTTTTTTTAGTGTAAAGTTTTTTGAGTTCTTTATATATTCTAGAGATTAGTGCTCTATCTGATGTGCATGTATTAAATATTTTTTCCCAATTAGTTGGCTCTCTATTCACCTCACTGATTGTTTCTTTTGCTGAGAAGAAGCTTTTTAGTTTAAATCTATCCCATTCATTAATTCTTGGTAGTAGTTCTTGCGCTACAGGATTCTTATTAAGGAACTTGGGGCCTAATCCGACATGTTGGAAATTGGAGCTTACTTTTTTCTTCTATTAGGCGTATTGTCTCTGGTCTAATTCCTAGGTCCTTGATCCACTTTGAATTGAGTTTTGTGCATGGTGAGAGATAAGGGTTTAATTTCAATTTGTTGCATATGGATTTCCAGTTTTCCCAGCACCATTTGTTGAAGAGGCTATCTTTTCTCCACTGTACATTTTTGGCATCTTTGTCTAATATAAGGTAGCTGAAATTATATGTATTAGTCTCTGTGTCCTCAATTCTGTACCATTGATCCACCAGTCTGTTTTGGTGCCAATACCATGCTGTTTTTGTTACTATTGCTCTATAGTATAATTTAAAGTCCGGTATGGTGATGCCCCCTGCTTCACTTTTCTTGCTCAGGATTGCTTTGGCTATTCTGGGTCTCTTATTTTTCCAGATGAATTTCATGACTGCTATTTCTATTTCTTTGAAGAATGACATTGGGATTTTGATTGGAATTGCATTAAATCTGTATAATGCTTTTGGTAGTATGAACATTTTGACAATATTAATTCTACCTATCCAAGAGCAAGGTAGGTCTTTCCATCTTCTGAGTTCATCTATAATTTCTTTCTTTAGTGTTCTATAATTTTCGTTATAGAGGTCTTTCACCTCTTTCGTTAGGTTGATTCCCAGGTATTTTATTTTTTTTGATGCTATTGTAAATGGGGTATTTTTCATCATTTCCCTTTCAGAGTCTTTGTCACTGATGTACACAAATGCCTTTGACTTATGTGTATTGATTTGTATCCTGCAACTTTGCCAAATTCGTTTACTAGTTGTAAAAGTTTTCTGGTAGAGTTTTTTGGGTCTTCTAGGTATATTATCATGTCATCAGCAAATAGTGCTAATTTGAGCTCTTCTTTTCCTATCTTGATCCCTTTAATTTCTTTCATCTGTTTAATTGCTCTGGCCAGAGTTTCCAGTACTATGTTAAATAGCAGTGGTGAAAGGGGGCATCCCTGTCTCGTTCCAGTTTTTAGAGGGAATGCTTTCAATTTTTCTCCATTTAAGATAATGTTAGCTCTGGGCCTTGCATAAATAGCTTTTATAATGTTAAGATATGTTCCTGATATTCCTAGTTTTTCCAGTGTTTTGAACATAAAGGGGTGTTGTATTTTGTCAAATGCTTTTTCTGCGTCAATTGAGATGATCATATGATTTTTGTCTTTAAGTCTATTGATGTGATGTATTATGTTTATTGATTTCCGAATATTGAACCAGCCTTGCATCCCTGGGATAAACCCCACTTGATCGTGGTGCACTATCTTTTTGATATGTTTTTGTATCCGATTTGCCAGGATTTTGTTGAGGATTTTTGCATCTATGTTCATTAAAGATATGGGCCTGAAGTTTTCTTTTCTGGATGTGTCTTTGCCTGGCTTTGGAATTAATGTGATATTGGCCTCATAGAAAGAGTCTGGAAGAGCTCCCTCTTTTTCTATTTCTTGAAATAGTTTGAAGAGCATTGGTTTTAGTTCTTCTTTGAAAGTCTTATAGAACTCGGCTGTAAACCCATCAGGTCCTGGACTTTTCCTTGTTGGTAGCTTTTTGATGACATCTTCTATTTCTTTGCTTGTAATTGATCTGTTTAAATTGTGTATAGCCTCCAGATCCAGTTTAGGCAAATCATATGACTCTAGAAATCTGTCAATGCATTCAGTATTTTCTATTTTATTAGAGTACAAGTTTTCAAAGTAATTTCTAATTATATTCTGTATATCTGAGGTGTTTGTTGTGATATTCCCTTTTTCATCACGAATGTTAGTAATTTGTGTTTTTTCTCTTCTTCTTTTCATTAGCATCGCTAAGGGTCTGTCAATTTTGTTTATTTTTTCAAAGAACCAACTTTTAGTCTTGTCAATTCTTTGAATGGTTTCCTTAGTCTCAATTTCATTAATTTCTGCTCTGATTTTAATTATTTCCTGTCTTCTACTGCTCTTGGTGTTGGTCTGTTCTTTTTTTTCTAATGCTTTGAGGTGTGATGTTAAGTCATTTATTTGTTGGTTTATTTTCCTTTTAAGGAATGAACTCAGTGCAATGAATTTTCCTCTTACTACTGCCTTCATAGTGTCCCAGAGATTTCTATATGATGTATCTGTGTTCTCATTTACCTCTAGGAATTTTTTGATCTCCTCTTTGATGTCTTCTTCAACCCCTTGTTCATTCAGTAGCATGTTGTTTAGCTTCCAGTTGATGGAGTAGTTTTTCTTATTCCTTGTTTTGTCGTTGATTTCCAATTTCATCCCTTTATGGTCTGATAGCATGCAGGGTAGTATCTCTATTTTTTTATATTTGCTAAGAGTTGCCTTGTGACATAGTACATGGTCTATTTTGGAGAAGGAGCCATGTGCTGCTGAGAAAAATGTGTGTTTCGTTTACTGAGGGATGAAATATTCTATATATGTCTGTTAGGTCTAAATTGTTAATTGTTTTGAGGGGGCTTAAAGTTTCTTTGTTTAGCTTTTGTTTGGATGATTTATCCATTGGTGAGAGAGGTGTGTTGAAGTCCCCTAGAATAACTGTGTTGTGGTCTATTTTACTCTTGAACTTGAGAAGCATTTGTTTGATGAATGTAGGTGCTCCATTATTTGGGTCATACAGATTTATGATTGTTATATCCTGTTGTTGGATGGTTCCCTTAAGTAATAAGAAATATCCATCTTTGTCCCTCTTGATTAGTTTTGGTTTGAAGTCTACCTTATTTGATATGAGAATGGAAACCCCTGCTTGCTTCTGCCGGCCATGTGAGTGATAAGAGTTTTCCCAGCTTTTCACTTTCAGTCTGTTGATGTCTTTTTCTATGAGGTATGTTTCTTGGAGACAGCAAATTGTTGGGTCATTTCTTTTAATCCTTCTGGTAATCTGTGTCTTTTGATTGGCGAGTTTAGGCCATTAACATTCAGGGTTATTATTGAGATGTGATTTTTATTCCCATCCATTTTTATTTGAATTATGTTCTTTAGCTTGATTTGGTTTTCTCTTCTGGTTGGTATTTCCTTTAGTTTAATATCTCCCCTTGTTGATTTTCGTTATCATCTTTCTCTTCTTCTTCATGAAAAATGTTGCCCAGGATGCTCAGAAGTGCTGGCTTTCGAGTTGTGAAATCTTTTAACTTTTGCTTGTCGTGGAAGGTTTTTATTTCATCTTCGAATCTAAAGCTTAATTTTGCTGGATATAAGATTCTTGGTTGACATCCCTTTTCTTTCAGAGCTTGAAATATGCTATTCCAGGATCTTCTTGCTTTTAAGGTCTGGGTTTAAAAATCTGAACATAATCTGATTGGTTTCCCCCTATATGTAATCTGCTTCCTTTCTCTTGTGGCTTTTAGTGTTCTCCCCTTGCTCAGTGTATTATGCATTTTCATTATAATGTGTCTTGGTGTGGATCTGTTGAGATTTTGTTTGTTTGGTGTTCAGTATGCCTCTTGAACTTGGTTTTCCCATTCATTCCTCAAGTTTGGAAAAATTTCTGTAATTATTTCATTAAATAGATTACTCATTCCTTTGGCTTGAAACTCTGCCCCTTCCTCTACGCCGATCACTTTTAAGTTTGGTCTTTTTATGCTATCCCATAATTCTTGGATGTTATGTTCTTGATTTCTAACAAGTTTTGCTGTATAGTTTAAATTCTTCTCTAGGACATATATTTTGTCTTCATTGTCTGAGGTTCTTTCTTCCAAGTGGTCTATTCTGTTGGAGATGCTTTCAATTGAGCTTTTATTTTGGTTTATTGCTTCTTTCATTTCTGGAATTTCTGTTTGGATTCTCTTTAGAGCCTCTATTTCCCTATTGAAGTAATCTTTTACTTCCTGTATTTGTTTTTGGAGTTCTTTGTCAAAATGATCTTTTGCCTCCTGTACCTGCTCCCTCATCTCATTTTTGAGTTCATTCTTAAGTTCCATAAACATTTGGCATATGTAATTTCTAAATTCCATCTCTGGCATTTGACCAACTGTGCTTGCCATGACATCTACCGATGAGGTATCTTGATTTGTTTGTGTCATTTTCTTTCCTTGTTTTTTCATGTTGCTTGTGTGTCTATTCTTCCTGCACTGTGGGACCTTGAGTATTTCGATTTTACCTTAAAGCCTTATGTTGTTCCTGTAGTACAATGCTGTCAGATCCCCTTATAATTTCTTTACACTTTTAAAACCTAACACTTTCTATTCAGAAAATCCAAGTTTGATCACAATGTACAGATTTGGTTAACCCAGATATTATTTCCAATTTACTCTGTATGCTTCTGATGGGGTTTTATAGCTTCAAGTATTGGATACAGAGGTGTTATGGTTAGGAAGAAGGAAGTGTCTTGAATTGTTCTTTCTTGGAAAGTATGAAAAGAGATATCTATTGAAGTGGTTTAGTGGAAGTGGTTTACTATCAGTAGACGAGGGAAGAAAGAGAATGGAGTTGACAATTAGGTGGAAAGACCAATTTATATATAAAGTAAGTTGGAAAAGAAAAAAAATGATAAAAGAGTAGGAATTAGTGTAAGAGAGAGGAGAGAGAGAATCAAGGAAATAGAGAGTAAACTATATATAACACCGCTTTGCTACCCAGTTGAATTGCGCCAGTTCTAGAAATCCCAAGTTCTGCGTATAACTTGTTTTTGCCTCTGTTTAGTATGCACTGGCAGGATGTAAACATGAAAGATAAAGGAGGAAGAAAAGATACAAGAGTGAGATGGAAGAAAAGAAGGAAAGAAAAAAGGAGCGGAAGCAAACAAACACCCTGACAATCAATGTGGAAGGAAAAAAAAAGCAGTGACAATCAATGCGGAAGGAAAAAAAAAAGCAGAACAAAACAAAGCCAAAAAAAGAAAAAGAAAAAGAAACAAACAAACAAACAAAAACCTCCCTGCAATCCAACAAAACAAGCAAACCAACAAAAAGAAAAGAAAAAAAAAAAAAAGTCGAACCCCAAGTCTCAGACAAAACGGGCCCTGGGAATCCCCCCTCTTTTTTTCCCCTTCCAGTTCAAACCAATTGTTATTGGATCACGTCTAGACAGTCTGCGATCCTGTTAGTGGAATCAAGGCTGCATCTTAGGCCAGTGGCTGAACGGCTCAGTGGAGGAGTGGCCCAGGGGGTTTGTGTGTGTCAGCAGATGAATGGCACCGGGAAGAGGACCCTCCAGAAGGCACCCCCTCCCCAAGCCCACCCACAGTTGCAGCTTCTTGTGGCCGCTGCACTGGCCTCAGAAATGCCTTCCCCTGCTGGCCACCCGAGCCTCACCCAAGTGTGCGTTGTCTTCAGAGAGCTGGAGGGTCCCTGGATGGCTGCAGCCGTCGCTCTCCGTCTCCTCCCCTTTGTCTGGGTCAGCCATTGCACCTTTCAAAGATGGCGGTGCTCTCCTTCCAGTCAACAGCAGCTCCGCAGACTCCTGTGTCCTCCCCGATCGATTTCAAAGCCGTTGGGTGGATGTCTCCCTGCCGAAGTGGCAACAGGAAGCCACAACTGTGACTGCGGTGCAGACAGTGCTGCTTCGGACTGTGGACCGCTCTACTCTGCCCCTGCTTGCTGTTCGCTGATCTCTGCGCTGCTCTCTCTGGGCCCTACTGCTGAGGGTCGCGTCTGGCGGAGTGTGGATTTGAACTGGTGTTGTCGACCCTCGGTCTCCCGTGGTCCCCAGCACCAATTCCGCCGGCTGTTATCGCTGGTTTTTATCGCCAGTTTCACGCTGGTGTGCCGTGAGTTTGGCTGGGGTTGCAGTCGCAGCGTGGTCTCCCCACACTGACTTTGTTTCGCACGGCCTGTGCACCACCCAGGTGGTTTTGCAGGGGCCTCGTGGCTCCAGCCGCTGCAGACAGCTTGTCTCTTTCTCTCTCTGGTAGTGGTAATCAAACCATCCAGGAGATCGGTATTTTCAGCCTATATATATATGATGAAAGGCAATTTATCTGCTTTGTTGGATTCTTTCCACGGAGCTGCCCTGAAGTGCGGCTTCCTCTAATCCGCCATCTTGGATCTCCTTATCATTGTATTTTGAAGGGTAAATAACTTCTACATCTATTCAATAAGGGTGTTTATGCTACATTTTCATATAGCAAAATCCCAGTTATAATTTAAAGATTTTTGAGCTCTTAATCCTGCTTAGTTGATTTAATAAAATTAAACCAATTCCATCCTTTTTAAATTACTATAGCTTCATGGAAAAAAGAAAATATATATTTGTATTTCCAGGGTGAATTTTACCCTCATTATTATTTTTTTTTTTTTTTTTTTGTACTGGGGATTGAACTCAGGGGCACTCAACCACTGAGCCACATCCCCAGCCCTTTTTTGTATTTTATTAGAGACAGGGTCTCACTGAGTTGCTAAGTGCCTTGCCATTGCTGAGGCTGGCTTTGAACTCGCGATCCTCCTGCCTCAGCCTCCCAAGTGCTGGGATTACAGGTGTACGCCACTGTGCGTGACTCTCATTATTCTGAAATATAGGACAATACAGTAAATAGTTACTGTCTTACTACACTTAACTCTTCAACATTAATTCAACTCATAGATATATGAAATATGTATGACTTATTTTGCTAGTTGCTGGAGATATAAAGAAGTATAACATAACTGGGTGTGTGATGTATGCTTATAATCCCAGTGACTTGGGAGGCTGAGGCAGGATGATTGCAAGTTTGAGGTTAGCCTCAACAACTAAGTGAGACCCTGGCTTAAAATTAAAGATTAAAATAAGGACTGGGGATGTAGCTTAGTGGTAAAGCAACCCTGGGTTCAATTCCCAGTGCACTCCTCCTGCAAAAACAAAACAAAAACAAAAACAGAAAACAAATTTAGCATAAAATACTAGTTTTTGTGGATTTTATACTCTTTTTTTTGGTACTGGGGATTGAACTCAGGGGCACTCGACCACTGGATCACATCCCCAGCCCTTTTTTTTGTATTTTATTAGAGAAAGGGTCTCACTGAGTTACTAAGTGCCTTGCCATTGCTGAGGCTGGCTTTGAACTCGTGATCCTCCTGCCTCAGCCTCCCAAAGTGCTGGGATTACAGGCGTGTGCCACCGCGCCTGGCTGGATTTTATACTCCTAAGAAGAAATGATATATTGGAAAATTAAGGAACTACATGAATTAAATAACAAAACCAAACAATAGAGAGAAAGATATGTCATATGGTAATGTCCAAGTACTATGAGTTCAAATAAAAAATGCCTGTAAACTGGAATGTTCTGGTTTGGCTTTTTGGATAATGAAGAATTTGATCTAGACTCTGAGTGATAGGTTCATGGAGAGCCTAGAATCTGAGGGACTTTTCAAGGTTATTTATATCCATGGGTTAGTGAGTCGACCATGCAAGTGGGGGGTGGGGTCTTGAAAAGTAGGATATGATATTTGAGAGGTCAGTTGGCACTAGATTACTGAAAATCTTCATTATCCAGTGTATTAGTTTTCTATAGCTGCTGTAACAAATTGCCAAAAACATAGTACCTTAAAATAACACATTTATTGTCTTACAGTTCTGGGGATCAGAAGTCCAAATGGGTCTCCTTGGGCTAGAGCAAGGTGGTGGCAGCTGTGTGAATTTCTGGAGAAGCTGGGGAGAATCTGCTTTGTTGCCTCTTCTAGGTCCTGGAGGCTGCCTTGGTGCCCTGACTCACGTCCCCTCCATCCTCAAAGCCACCAGCATTGTCTTTCGACGTTTTTCCCGCATCATTACTTCTGACACCCAGTCCTCTGCTTCCTTCTTGCATATACTATAATGGCCCCACCCAGATAATTTAGAATCATTATATTTAATGACCTTGTATTTAAGGTCAGCTGATCAGCAGCCTCAATTCCCTTGAAAATTTAAAGTCCCCTTGCCGTGTGTGATGGTCAGTATTATGTGTCCACTTGGTCAGCCATAGTGTCTAGTTTTTCATGGAAACCCTCATCTAGGTGTTGCTATGAAGGCTTTTTGTAGGCGTGGTTAATGTCCACACTCAGCTGACTTTAAGTCAAGGAGTATATTCTCAATATATTGGGCAGACCTCACCTCATCAGGCGAAGGGCTGGAAGCAAACACTGAGGTTTCCCAGCAGAAGAAATTCTGCTCAGGACTCAGCATCAATTCCTGCCTGAGAGTCAAGACTGCTGGCCTGCCCACAGGTTTTGGACTTGCCAATCCCTCCTTGCTAATATAAATGGATTCATATGGATATCTGTATATATAGGTAATGCACCTTATTATACTATATACACACAACATGCATAGAGGTACATATAATCTTTGGGGGGTGTTGTTCTGCAAAGCACAGTTAGCTAAAGAGTTGACTTCTTTGATTCAAGAAGTCATTGACAAGATGTGAGTGGGCCGTGACAGGGCTGGGAAGGGTAGTCATGCGCACTCAGTCTTTTGACTTGTACTCTTCTGCTTAAGAATGGGCCTTGGGCCTGGCACACATCCTTACCATGAGATCAATGGAGATGATCAGACAACATTTCACTGAAAAGAGGTGACAATATCACTAAGATGAAATCCTTCATTTAACAGACCTTTGGGGACAGTGAGTAGAATAGTGAGTAGATAGGCAACATTTAATATAAAGGATTTATATATGTTTAAATTTATATTAATTTAAATAGGCAAAATTTAATATAAATGATCTTTAATTAGTAAAAAGACAGTCAGCTATCAATAGGGGTAAAATAGTTTCCGTCTAGGGAGACAGAAAACCACAGCTGCAGAAAGCAGTTACTACATCTATGACTGAGCAAGAAAAGAACTTTGCAACTTACAAGGGCTCTGTAGGAGACCTCTGTGGGGACCCTATGGGAGCCACAGAAGATGCATCCTGCCAGAGGTGGGGAAACCCTGGAGGGGCAGGCTGAAGCTGGTACCCAGGAACACCTGTCTCCGAGTGACAGAGAATTTGCTGGAAGGTGCAGACTTTCTCCTGGAGGAGCATCTTACTGGAGAGCCCAGGCTGGGCTGGTCTGTGAGGACTCCAGGCTACATGCTACAGGACCCCTGCAGGGGGCTTGTGAAGTAAAAGGAAGAAGGGTCCCTTCTTCCTTCTTTGGCCTTGCAACCCCTGCCTCCTGTCCCCCATATGGACAAGTGACAACCTTCAGGCTAACTGTCAAAGGAGAAATGACAAGGTCCAGTTCCAGTATCTCAAAGCTGAGTGAGGAAAGGTGGACCTCAGCCGAAGAACAATAAATTAACAACTAGCACAACTTCTATTGTACAGAAGTTTGCTGGGAAACTAGGAGTCAATGGAGATGACAGACAACATTTCACTGAAAAGAGGTGACAATATCACTAAGATGAAATCCTTCATTTAACAGACCTTTGGGGACAGTGAGTAGAAAATAAGTCTCCAATTTTCCTACAGGAGGACGGGACCCTGGAGAGGCGTGATGACCAGAAGCCCTGTCCCGCGTACATCACCAGGAAAGCTGGCGACAGCACACTGGAAAACACGTCGCATTATTTTTTTATGTATCCTGAGCTGCGGGAAGGAGAACAAATGTGAGTTGATTTCATAGGTGACTGAGGAAGGTGAAGGAGCCCCAATTAGGGAGATGGCTATTGTGGTCAGCTGGAAGCCATAAGTTCCACCTGATAATAAGTATGTATATGTGACGCACCTGTAAATGCACGTGAGGCACCCGCAAAGCTAAAGGTATATAACCGGGTGAAAGCGGTCGGAGTCAGGAGAAGAATGAATTCATTCAGTCAGTCATGCAGTCGCTCGGTCGGAAGAAGAGTTCGGGTCGGAGAAGAAGAAAAGAATCAGAGAGGCCAGAACGTAGGCAGAGTGGTTACAGAAGAGAAACCAGATAGAAGAAGTAATTCCTGGTCAGAGTCAGGCCGAGGCTCCCGAGGAAGAAAGAAGAAAGAAGAAAGAAGAAAGAAGCTCTAAAAGCTAAGCTCTCTCTCTCTCTAAAGAAGAAATCTCTCTCTTTCAAGCTCTCTCTTTTTCTCTCTAAGCTCTAAGAAGAAAAGTTCTATCTTTCTTTCTCTCTCTCTAAGCTAAGAAGAAAAGAAGAAAGAAGAAAGCTCTCTCTAATCTTTCTCTCTAAGCTCTTTCTAAGAAGAAGAAAAATCTTTCTTTCTCTCTCTAAGCTCTCTCTAAGAAAGTAGAAGTAAAAGTAGTAATAGCTTTACTCTGCCTCCGAGAATTTTCCCATGGCGTTGTGGCTGGCCATGACAGGCAGCTTACAGAAGGGAGCAGCTGGAATGCAGGTTCCCATTTTCTGGGGGCTGTTGGCAAATCCACCACGTTTCAATTTGTTGTTACTCTGTTTCTCCAAGTCTCCTCTTTGCCTTGTCAAATATTCCACTTTGTTAACACCAGTTGCCGGACGCAGTGGTGCATGCCTGTAATCCCAGCACTTGGGAGGCTGAGGGAGGAGGATTGCGAGTTCAAAGCCAGCCTCAGCAATGGTGAGGCACTTAGCAACTCAGTGAGACCCTGTCTCTATTAAAATACAAAAAAGGGCTGGGGGTGTGGCCCAGTGGTCGAGTGACTCTGAGTTCTATCCCACCAGTTGCCCACCCAGAAGATCCCTGCTACTTGCAGAAGATCCCTTTGTCAAAACTATGTACTTCTTTGAAACACAGCTTTGACATAGGTAAAATGAAAAGTTGGAATCAGGGACTTCTAAGATTCCCTGGACTCTGTCAAAGCTTTAAAAAAAATTCCATAAAAAATAGTTTCAGAGAGATGTGTGCAAACACAGATCTCCCAGGGTGTGCGTGGAATTGCATAGTTAACACGGAGTCAGAATGAGGCATGGTGGAAACTCCCTGGGTAAGGTCCATTCCTAGGACTTGCCTGTCCTCATGTAAGCTGAACTTGGCTCTGTCTGTTGCATCTCTCTCCCCAGGCACCTCAATAGGAAACCCTAATCCCCGACACTACCTGTCTGGTTGGCTTCTAGAGAAGCTATGCACGTCCTGCCCATCTCCTCCCAAATTCACTGCAATTTGGCTTCTGCCTACCACCTCACAATTGCAATTAAACCACATAGTAATTTGGCTGTCAAATCAGTGGACACATTTTGTATTTTTCAATCAGATTGCCCTGTGGTGTGAGGTACTTCTGACCACTCAGTCCTTAAATTATCCACAGGGGGGGCTTTGGGTAGTCCTGTTTCTTTTCCTTCAATATCTCTTGACTTTGGTTTTCATGGAATTTGTTTTCTTTTTCATGGTATACATATTGAAATCATCTCTATCTAGGTCTGTCTTTGTCACTGGTTTGTTGGTGATTTCAAAACAGAGATGGTATTTTTTTACACTATTATGTCCCTAGTAACTGCTTTAAAGTCTTTCTTTCTTTCTTTTTTCATTTTTTTTATTTTCTTTTTCTTTTTTTTTTTTTTGGGGGGGGGGCAGAATGCCAGTCGATTATTCTTGTTATAGTGCTACATGGATGGATACAAGGTCAGCTACAATCAGATTACTTTCAGCTGTTAGTAAACCCAGTGTCTTGAATAAGTAAGAGATTTATTTTTCCCTTATAACAAAAATCTGGAACCAGCCTCAAAGTCTCCATCAAGAAAACAGAATCTGGGCTGGGGTTGTGGCTCAGTGGTAGAGCGCCTGCCTAACACACGTGAGGCAGTAGGTTCGATCCTCAGCGCCACATAAAAATAAATAATTGGAATAAAATTATTAAAAAAAAAAAAAAGAAAACAGAATCCTTAGGCTGGGGTTGTGGCTCAAAGGTAGAGCGCTTGCTGACCATGGGCAATATAATCCCACGTTTTATACAAACTGTGGATAATTGTGGGAGCTTCGCATCCTATTAGAATTGTGGATATTGTAGTCCCATGACTTGTAAATCTCCATTCAAATGATCCTGGGAACTTCCTCCCCTTAAGATTAGGGTAATGAGCTGGGAGCGGTGGCGCACACCTGTAATCCCAGCACTTAGGAGGCTGAGGCAGGAGGAACGCGAGTTCAAAGTCACCCTAAGCAATGGCGAGGCACTTAGGAACTCAGTTAGACCCTGTCTCTAATAAAATACAAAACAGAGCTGGGGATGTGGCCCAGCGGTTGAGTGCCCCTGAGTTTAATCCCTGGTATCCAAAAAAAAAAAAAAAAAATGATTAGGGTAATGTAGTCCCAAAATTTCCAAGTCACAGCTTGGTATTCTGGAACACATTCAGTGTTTGGCTTTCATTCTCATGGCTGCAGGATGGCTGCTGCGTCCCTTCAGGCAGTGTCTGTGCCCCAGGAGGGAGCAGGGCAGAGGGTGAGGCTGTGGAGAGCCTTCACCTTCTCATCCTGAAAGCCCTCCTCGGGGGTTTCTGGCTGAGCTGTTTTATTTTGCCATCTCAAGCTGCAAGGAAGGTGGGAGCCCAGACGTTTCAGCAGGGCAGGTTGCTACACTGGTGACTCTGGAGTCAACTAGAAGGGAGGGACTGGATGGTGGCAAGGTGGTCAGCAGCTTCCCCTTTTCACGATTTCTTACTGGAGACCCCAAGCTTGGGTCACTTCCACATTACTTCATGACGAGCAGTCACCCGGGTGACTACCATTTATCTTGTTCACTCCATTTTAGATCCATGTCCTGGCAGATTTTGGAGCACATGCTGGTCTCATCAGAAGCACAGTTAAAATGGGTCTGTGAAATAAGCCATTTAGAGAGTAGATGTCCGTGCATGGCTAACCTTGCCCATATTGAGTTGACTTACACATTTCAATTCTGGAGTTAATTTCTCTGACTCTGTAGCCAGAATATATAGGGAGCACGTCTCATTTGAGACTGGCTTTTGCTTCTCCTAAAGCGGCTTTTTCTCTTTCCTTTTCTCAGCAACTATTCCAGCCCCAGAACCAACTGCCACCACCTTATGGTTGAGAATATGAAGCCATTAGTACTCTCTTCCTGAAACTAGCTTGTGTATACTTGTAAAGTGTAGGTAAATCTTATCGAATTAAAAAAATTATTGGGGCTGGGGCTATGGCTCAGAGATAGCGTGCTCGTCTCGCATGTGTGGGGCCCTGGGTACCATCATCAGCACCACATAGATAAAATAAAGGTATTGTGTCTACCTACAACTAAAAAAATATATAAAAAGTTTATAATATGCATATCACATAGAACAATTTACATTGGAATATAATTCATCTACTTTGTTAGCATTTTTTTTGTGGTACCAGGGATTGAACCTTGGGGTGCTTAATCACTGAGCTACACCCCCAGTCCTTTTTATTTTTTATGTGGAGACAGGGTCTCACTGAGTTTCAAACAGCCTTGTTAAATTGTTGAGGCTGGCTTTGAACTTGCGATCCTCCTGCCTCAGTCACCCGTGTGGCTGAGATTACAGGTGTGTGCCACCACACCCAGCCAACATATTCTTCTAAGTTGCTATTTCCTGTACATTAAGGGGAACTCTGTTAATTGCTCTCTAGATAAAGGCTGTTTCCCTAAGGGAAGAGAGGGCGGTGGGCAGATGCTGGAGGGAGAAATACAGCCACTTAGGAAAGATGAAATAGACAGCAAAATGTAGAATGAAGAGGCAGAGATGAAGTGCTGTAATCTGAAAGCTCAAGAACACTGGTGAATTTTCATTTTGTCAACTGAATAAGCAACAAATCCACCAGATGGGGCTCTAATATTTTTTTGGTTCAGCAACTGAAAATCCAAGTATTTACTGTTATTTTTAGAGGAAAAAAATATATATCTTCCACATTAACCTCCAGGAGAATTTGCCTGAGATAGGATTATGACTCTAATAAGCATCCTCATTGCTTGATATCTGTTAATTCTCATGAGGTGACTTATAAGGAAAGTGGTCAATTTGATGAAAAATGAGGCATCCAAAATAGTTGAATTAAATCAGTTCAAGTAGTTCTGAGTTAAATCCTTCTGGGGCCTTCCTTCGAGGAAACAAACATTTATACATAAATAGATGCATTATTGGGATAGTGCATTAGCTCTGGGCTTGGTGGAGGCTCTCTTTGGCTGAGGACAATTCTTTTTTTTTTAACTGATTAATTTCTTAAATTGACAAATATTGACAAATTTGTATATACCTGTTGTGTTCAACATGACTTTTTGAAATGTGTATTCATTATAGAATGGCTAATGCATCCCAGAACTTACTGACAGCTTAAACTGTGAATTATTTAAAATTATATTAAATCATTGTGAAATTTTTCACAGCTGCAATATACTCATTCCAATCTAGTTATTTTGATAGGTTATGCTTTAAATATCAAAAAAAATAAAAAACCAGGATTTTTCAGGGCTGGTATGTAAGTTTGACAAGGGACACATTTTGCTTCTATTTTTCTGAGGTTTAGATTTGGAAGCCCGAGCCTCGTCTTAGACTGCTTTCTCCATGACTCATAACTCTTGTTCAACCTGGAAAGAATGCCAGCTTGGGAAGATGGCAGAGTTTTGATTTGCAGGGAAGGTAAATCTAAGTCATGGACTTGAAGTTGAGCTGGACCTGATAGTGTCATTCTGTGCAAGAGTCCAGAGATGGATCAAGAGCTGTGTTTTGATGTCCCAGGTTAGCCAGCCAGGAAACACCACCATCATCAGCACCAAAGATAACAGCTAATTTCTCCAAGTGTTTCTACATAGTAACTCATTTTGCCTTTCTAATAGCCTCTGGACCTGGCTGATGCTCCCTTTGACTGAAGACAATTTTTTAATTGATTAATTTTTCAAAATGAAAAAATTTATATATATATCTGTTGTTTACAACATGACTTTTTGGAACATCTATTCCTTACAGAGTGGTTAGTACCTCACTTGAACTTATTCTTCTTTACAGAAACTTTTTATCCTTTGACCAACAATCTCCTCCAGCCTCCACTCCCAGCTACCCCAACCCCAGGTAACCACCGTTATACCCTCTGCTTCCATGAATGCAACTTCTTTAGACTGTACATATATGTGAGATCACGTGGTACCTGTCTTTTAGTGTCTGAATTATTTCACTAGTGTTACGTCTTTCAGGCTCATACACATGATTGCAAATGACAGGATTTTTGTCCTTTTTATGGCAGAATAGTATTCCATTGTGTATATTTACTGCATTCATCTGCTGTTGGACACCTGGGCTGTTTCCACATCTTGGCTGTTGTGAGTAGTGATGCTGTGAACGTGGGAGTGCAGATGTCTCCGTGACGTACTGATATCATTTCCTTTTGATTCCTTTTGATGTGTACCCAGTAGTGGCGTTGCTGAATCATATGCCAGGTCTATTTCTAACATCTTGAGGAACCTCATACCATTTTTCCATAATGGTTATGCCAATTTGCATTCCCACCAGCAGGGTGCAAAGGTTTCCTTTTTTCCACATCCAGCTGATGACAATTCTCCAGAGAAGGTGGTGGCCGAGTGCTTAGCAGCCAAGCTCACAGCAGACCCAGGACCACGTGGACTCTGGGGAACCCGTGTGCACAGAAACAGTGTAAGTTGATCCCTGTGGAGCTGGTCATTCTCTATAAACCTCTGTAGCTAGAACACTGAAGTATCAGAATATACACCCTTATTTAAAAACTTAGAGGTACTCATCACATCTGTGGCAGTGGCCAGTGAAGGGAAGGATTTCTGAGGAGACTTTTCTTAAAAGAACCTATAATCTCACCCATCTTTGGAGTTGGGGCTAGTTTAACTGTTGGTGAGAGACCAGCTAAGAAAGGCAAAAAGCAAGTTCCAGAAGGTGCAATAATAATAACGACTAGCTGTTGTGGGTCTCCTACACTCTGGGAGACACGTGAAATGCCTTCCACGGATTCTCTTAAGTGTCCCTTGTTGGAGCAAGCTGACATTATCAAACCAGTGTACAGGTGAGGTGGTGTGACTTGCCCAAGGCCACGTGGCAGTGGCCAGAGGCAGGTAGTCAGCCCTGGGGAGCTGGCCTTTTGGGAAACCTAGGTGTCCTTACTA
The DNA here is from genome assembly GCA_025594165.1 of Tamias sibiricus. Classification (NCBI taxonomy): domain Eukaryota; kingdom Metazoa; phylum Chordata; class Mammalia; order Rodentia; family Sciuridae; genus Tamias; species Tamias sibiricus. The sequence goes on along the minus strand of CM046663.1, from coordinate 85,036,333 downwards.
GAAGTGGGAGGGGGGGCAGGCAGCATGGGGTTTGGCTGAGGATCTGACTACTTCAGGGAGCCTCGTAAAGCTACAAGACAGAAAGGAATCACGCCTGCTTATTGCTTAGTCTGTACCAGTCCCTGGGCACACAGAGCTGTGGCGTGTGGGGTAGGGGGAAGCACAGAGACCGCAGTCAAGCCACCAGAACGCACATCCTGATCCTGCCGTCTCTGACAGTTCTGAGCAAGTGACCAAATCTTTTCTAAACTGATAAACTTCAGTTTCTAAAATGGAAATACTTGCTCCTGCTTGATAGAGCAGTTCAAAGGATTAATCGAGCAGCTTACTCGACAGGGCAGAGGGAATCACTCCCAAAGCTGGTCTCTCTGGTTGCAAGGCCCTGGAATTTCAGATTATGATAGAGACCAACCAAGGATGGGCCTTGGGCTCAGGGGTGGGGGGGACGGACTGTTTGTGCCACGGCTCCCCCGCCCCTGGCATCAGGTCCCAGTGTTCTTCACCTTGCTGACATTGCTGCAGCCACACAAGTTGCTGGAACTCCTGGGAGCACTGGCCTTCACTGGTCCTCATTTAGGACTCCATCGCCAGTTACTGCCGGATAGATTCCTTCACTCCTTCACGGATTTGCTCAAATTTCACCTCTGTGTTGAGACATCCCTTCACCACCTGATTTCAAACAGCAGTCTGACCACTGCTATGATTCCCAGCATGCTTTTCTTCTCCTCCCAAAAGCTCCATGAGAGATTCTTGCCCATATTATTTGTTTATTTTTTGTGGTACTGGGGGTCGAACCCAGGGCCTTGTACATGTGAGGCAAGCGCTCTACCAACTGTGCTATATCCTCAGCCCATCGTCCATGTTACTTTGAAGGTTGATAAATGAAGGCTGAATAAGTGAGCAAATGAGGGGAAGATGGAAGGAAGGCAAGAGCAAGACCAACCCTAAAACTTGAAGGAGTTTTGACTACTCAGTTTCTAGTCTGAAGATGTAAGGGGAATACAAAGTTACTTAATCTGGAGGAAGAGGTCGGATTCCACATAGGAAGTCTGATTTCTGCTATATTGTGTTTATGCACAAGAATTTCTCACTCCGTTATGCTATGAAAATCAGGGTTATTTCCCCATTCCTATCTTCCCTAGCCCCTGGAAGCCACCATTCTATTTTATGTCTCCACAAATTTGACTACGTGAGGTACCTCCTATTAATGGAATCATATGTTTGTACTTTTGTAACTGGCAGTTAGATAATGTGCTCAAGGTTGTACATATAGTAGGACTTCCTTTTTAAATCTTCCACTGCACGTATATCACATTTTCTTTACCCACTCATCTGTGATGTATAATTGGGATTCTTCTTCCTCTTGGCTATGGTGAATAGTACAATAATGCTATGAACACAGGTGCAAATAACTCTTTGCGACCTGCTTTCAATTCCTTTGGTTAGACACCCAGAAGCAGGATTGCTGTATCCTAGGGTAGTTCTATTTTGAGGAACTGCCTGTTTTCCATGGGGGCCATGCCACTTATGTTTCCACAAGTGGTGCTACTACTCCACATCCTTGTCAACCCTCATTATTGTCATTTTTTTTGATAGTAGTTTTTAAGTTTGTGCTAGTTTTAGAAATCATGTTGATGGGAGTTACTACTGAGATACAGGATTCTAAAATGGATACAAACATTTAGATAAATTCATTTACATAGAAAATACAAATGTAAAATACATATTTATATAAGTGTAAACTCGTGGCTAAATAATAGGATGGGAAGTAAGGCCAGTCTGGTAAGGATAGCCATAGTGAGCATATTTTCAAAATTATCAACTGCTATTATGTATCAGGTAAAGCATAACGTTATATTGCAATCACAAATTTTTAAAAGTCATAAAACATTCCATGTTTATGTTAAATACTAAACCAATTTGGGCTGGGGCTGTAGCTCAGTGGTAAAGCACTTGCCTCACATGTGTGAGGCACTGGGTTCGATCCTCAGTACCACATAAAAATAAATAAAGATACTGTGTGTTCATCTACAACTAAAAAATATTAAAAAATTAAACCAATTCAAAATTATGAAAAATAAAAAGCAAACATCTCAGTATGCTCTGTACTCATTCCTGCCTCCTGCATCCTTTCAAATCTCTACTCCCTAATAGTAGCCCTTGAAGAAACTTTGCTCTATTCTTTATGCCTATGCACATCTCTCTATCTATATTCCCTTTATTGTCCTTTCTATTTTTAAAATAATTTAATTTTATTTATTCTAATTAGTTATATATGACAGCAGAATGCAATTCAATTCATATTACACATATAGAGCACAATTTTTCATGTCTCTGGTTGTACACAAAGTAGAGTCACATCATTCGTGTTTTCATAGATGTACCTAGTAGGGTAATGATGTCCTGTCATTCCACCGTCTTTCCTACCCCCAGGCTCCCTCCCTTCCCTTCCCTCCCCTTTGCCCTATCTAAATCATAAGGATGCTGATTCATAAGGGGGATTCAGGGGGAGCATGGGAGGAATAGACGAACTATATTCCTTTTTAAAGTTAGATAGTCAATGGAAATGATATTTTTTCACGAGAAGAGTTTATCTGTGTTATCTCCACCTAGAACTAGCTGTTGCAGCTGGGCTTACTGATGTGCACACATGAGCTCACATGAGGTCTGGGTCACTCCTGCCCACCTGCAGTCCTGGAAGGAGCACCTTGACTTTGATGCTCCAGGGGCATAGCACCGTCCCTACCGGGCAGATCCCAGGCATCTTTGTGTGATGTGGAGAGGTAAGGGGAGGTTCTTTCCTGGCTGAGAGTTTAGCTTTTGTTTCAGTGAGTGCAATGGTTAAAAGGTGGGGTTTTAATATCTACAAAATAGTTGTGTTGGAGTCTTCAGCTCTTTTAGATCTCTTTGGACATCCCCTGTCTGTAGGCTGGCTCACTTATGCCTGCCTTGTGGTGGACACTGTGAGGCCCTGAAGGCAGTGGGTAAAGCCGAAGGAAAAATCTGTCGCATTCAGTTTATGTTTTACAGCAGAGCAACACACAATAAAGTATACACCAATTTTTTTTTTTTTTTTTTTTTTTTTGTGTACCGAGAATTTAACTCAGGGGCACTTGACCACTCTTCCATGTCCCCAGCCCCCCCCCCTTTTTTTTGTATTTTATTAGAGACGGGGTCTCACTGAGTTGCTAATTGCCTCGCCATTGCTGAGGCTGGCGTTGAACTTGCAATCCGCCTGCCTCCGCCTCCCAAGTGCTGGGATTATAGGCGTGCGCCACCGCGCCCGGCTACACCAATTTTTAAATCATGAATCATGTGAATATTTATGTTTGTTGGATGGCTTTGAGATTGGCTGCTGTCTTTCTAGTAGAGCATAAAAACAATATCTACCACACCTTCCGGATTTACCTCTTGGATTATCAATGCTTCATTACTCTACAACTAAACTAGCATCTGCTTTGTTGACTAGGGAAAAAATAATAATATTACCATTTGGTTTCCTGATATGATTAGAAATTTATCATAAGATGTTAGATTCTTATTTTAAAATGATTTTTTTAAGTACTGCGGATCGGAGGACCCAAGGCCTTGTGAATGCTAGGCAAGTGCTCTACCACCGAGCTGCATCTCAACCCAATATGTTAGATTCTTGATATGGTTTGTATCTCTGTAATTCTTTGAATTTTATGACATCTAACTGGGTTTCTGAAAGATCTGTAGCAAGATAATGTCAAATAAAAATACATTTTTTTTTGTAGAAGAGTTGATTGAGTCTTCTGGATTAGTCACTCAATTTGAATTCATTTAAACCAAACCTACTACGAAAAAAAAAACCCATAAAATTCTTTGAAAAATACAAAATGTAATTCACAGATGCAAACTTATGTCTAGTTAAGAATTGCAACAGAGTCTGACTCAATTGTTTTTGGCGGCGGGTACTGGGGATTGAAATCAGGGACATTCAACCACTGAGCATACATCCACAGCCCTTTTTTTGTATTTTTTTAAATAACTTTATCTAATTTATTTTTTATGTGGTGCTGAGGATCGAACCCAGTGCCTCACTTGTGTGAGGCAAGTGCTCTACCACTGAGCCACAACCCAAGTCCCATTTTTTTATATTTTATTTAGGGACAGGGTCTCACTGAGTTGCTTATCACCTTGCTTTTGCTGAGGCTGGCTTTGAACTCTCAATCCTCCTGCCTGAGCCTCCCGAGCTGCTGGCATTACAGGCATGTGCCACCACACCTGGCCTGACTCTATTTTTGGATGTCTCATTGCAGACAGCTTTTAAGTCTTAGCCCTTTCCCTTCCCCTTGAGCCCCATGTCCTGGCAAACTGGTAGACAAGTCCATTGTGCCCTCAAAAGAGGGCATGGCAGGAGGAGGGAGCCAGCATAGGAAAGCCCTCCCCAGATTCATCCCCAACCATGGTCAAAACCTGGTCTCCTGTCCCCGTATCATCAGTCTTGACTCCCAAACCAGTGTCGAGTGGGGGCCCATCTGTCTGTATAGAGTGGCCACACAAGAGTTTTCCAGAAACCTTCAGATGAAACCCCTCCCTGTTGTTTACAGGGAGATGCCCTTAAGTATATGGTTTGTTGATTTATTTACAACAAACCTGGTGGAACAAAAGCATCTAGCAACATCCAAATTGTCACCCCTTGCCTTCCCAGCCTCACCCAGTTTGGGAACCAGTATTAAACTTCCTGGGATCAGAAATGGAACGTGTCTTGGTGCCCAGAGTATTAGGCTAAGGCACATGCAGGCCTGTATCTACTGAGCCCTTTCCGTTAGTCCCCTTGAGAAGGTGCACTCCAATATTGCCTCAGTTTCTCTCCTAAGACAGTAGTTTTGACCTAAAGCACACTTCTCTTGGAGAAAGGAGTTGACATTTTTCTACATTATATTTTGCTCTATGTCACTCCCAGTGCTAATTGGATGGTGTGGTCTTGCCTAAGACCAAGCTTACGACCTAACTGGCTATAGTGGCATCACGCCCTGCTGACAAAACCTCCCTGGACATTGGTGTCTGTCCCGAGTAAGCACTCACCATGCTCCTTTGGGTACAGAACACTGGACCCTTTGGTCCCTATGCAGGGACTAGGCCTGAAGCTTTGGCCACCTCCCCAGCCCCACAATCTTAGTCTTGGTTTCTGTATTCATCTTTCCTTTATCTTCCAGCGTACACATGCATCGCCCTACACTCTAAATGCACCTGTGAACACAGCATGTTCATTCAGTGTTACTTTTATCTTAGTGTGCCTCGTGGCCACGTAAACCAAGGCAGTTTTAAGTATGGATTTAAAATTTGTGTTGTCCTTGACTAATTTATTATGTCATGATTCTATATTATATCTATCCACCCAACTGGTCAGAGGGTTACTGAAACTTATTTCCTGGTCATATTTGCCCCCATATGTAGCTATCTATGAAAACTTCTAGACCCTCTTTCTTAGTGCCTACAGGTAGAACTTACCTGCAACATCAGGCATCCTTGAAGCTCTCAAAATTTCCTTTACTTGTCCAAAAGATGCCTTTATAGCTTCATTTCTGGTATTAGATATCTATCTATCTATCTATCTATCTATCTGTCTATCTATCTATCTATCTTGATGGGGGTAGGAAAGATGGTGGAATGAGATGAATAGCATTACCCTAGGTACCTGTATGACTGCACATGTGGTGCGACTCTACATAGTGTAAAACCAGAGAAATGAAAAGTTGTGCTCCATTTGTGTACAATGAATTTTAAAGCTTTCTGCTGTCATGTATAACTGATTAGAACTAATAAAAAACAAATTAAAAAAGGTATATGTTGATATATACCTAATTACCCTGTAATTTAGTGGCATCAAACAATAAACATTGATTATTTCATGCAGTTTCTGGTGGTCAGGAATTTAGAGCAGCTTAGCTGGGTATTTCTGGCTCAGGGTGTCTCATGAGAGTGCAGGTCAAGTCATAGGCTAGTGCCATAGTCATTTTATGGCTCTCCTAGGGACAGAAAGTCCTCTTCCACAATGACTCGTGCACATGGCTGCTAGCAGGTGGCCTTGGCTCCCCACCATGTGGACCTCCCCATCATGGCAGGCGGTCTGGGCTCCCCACCACGTGGACCTCCCCATCATGGCAGGTGGCCTTGGCTCCCCACCACACGGACCTCCCCATCATGGCAGGCGGCCTCAGCTCCCCACCACATGGACCTTCCCCATCATGGCAGGCGGCCTCAGCTCCCCACCACGTGGACCTCCCCATCATGGCAGGTGGCCTCGGATCCCCACCACATGGACCTCCCCATGCTGCCTGTGTCCTCATCACGTGGCAGCTGCTCCTGCCTCCAGGGGGAGAGACTCAAGAGCAAGCAAGGCCAAGGCAGCTGTCAGTTATAGATAGCCTTGGAAGTCACATGTTATCATTTCTATAGCATGCTATTAGTGACACAGGCTAGTCAAATTCATTGTGGGAGTGAATGACACAAGGATGTGAATTTAAGAAGTGGGGGTCCCTGGGGACATCTTGGGAGTGTGCTCCAGACTTCTCTATTTTGAGATTTGAGTAATTCAGATGCAAGAGTCTCATATGCTGCTCTTCTTTTCTCTCCGGGTCAAGCACAGAGCATTGCATGGTAGAAGGATGAGCTGCCCTGGACTTTCCAATCAGTGGGTTAAGGTGTGTGTGTGGGGGGTGTGTCTTGTTGTATAAACCTTATTGCTGTAAGTGGTGGTGCGGAGACAGTGAGAGATAAGGTGGATTATTAAGGACATCTTCAGCATTTACTTGAATCCAGTGGAAGAATCTGAGAAGCAAGAAAATAAGAAAAGAGGATGGAAAAACAGAAGCAAGCGAGCGACCTGACTTTTCCATAGAAGCCTCCTGGCAGCCCCTTCACCTTCCCACTAGGTAGGTGTCAGAATCGCAGCCATGGGCTACAGCCAGCAGAGGGCAGGCTTCCACGAGCTAGAGACTGCCAGTTCACTTCAGAACGAAGGAGAAGAACAGAATCCTAAAATGTCAGAGTTGAGAGGAACCTGGAAACGTCCTCCACGAAGACCTTCTTATTTCACAGATGATCAGATTAAGGCCCATGAAAGTGAAGTGGGTTGTTCGAGTTTGCTGCAAGTGGCATATCTGGGATTTGAACCCTTGGCTCTTTGACCATTATTGTATTCAATATGTTAAATTTCTTCTTTTAAAATTAGCATTGCTTAAAGAGATAGTCAGGGCTTGACTTATTAATAATTTTTATAATAATAATATAAATATAATAATAGTTTATTAATAATTTTAGACAAGGAAAAAGGATTAGGCTTGCTTCATTTCTCAAATTATTTCTCAAATTGGAGCAAAAGGATAATAAAGATTTTTAATTTCTATTTTTATCTTAAGTCATTTTTATACTTGTCTTATTTTTATCTAAATATGTACAAACACAAAGCTAGAGATAACATCTTTATGTTGGTTATGAAATGATTCACCAAAATAAAATTCACACAGTATAAATAAAAATTTAAACAATGATGGGTGACAGGATTAATTGGATGTGGGGGATGGCCTTATTTTGCTGAAACTGGACTGCTATTTACACCTGTTAAGGTTAAAGTCTGGAATGGTTAAAGTTCTCGAAAAGCTTATTGGTTCCCAATGCAGCAGTGTTCAGAGGTGAGACTTTTGGGAAATCCTTGGATCCTGAGGGCTCTGACCTCATCAGAGGATTAATCCATCTTTATGATTAAGTTTGAAATGGAAACTGGAGGTGGGAAACTGGGGGTGGGTGGGGCATGGTTGGAGGAAGGAGATCTCTGGGGGTGTGGGCCCTTGGGGACTTTATCTTATTTCTGGTCCTTTCTTCCAGCTTCTGTGACCCGAGCACCTTTCCTCCAGACACACTTCCTCCATGATGTTCTGCCCCACCTCAGGGGAAGAGCAATGAAGCTGGCTGAACCATGGACAGGAACTTAGTCCAGGAGCCAGAATACACGTTTCCTTCTCTAAGTGGTTTATGTCAGGTATTTTGGCCACAGTGATGAGAAACTGTCTAACACACCACCTGAATTTAGTTATAAGTTTGCTGCACGTTTACCTCCAGCAGCTGTGTGGCAAATCAATTTTTCCATGAATTTTTCATTCAATGCAAACCACGACAAACCTTCATTTGTAGAGTGAGTTATTTGAGCATCATCTTGTTTTCATTTAGTGATGGTACTTTATTTATGGATTAATCTCATTTTTTTTTCTCATTAGCTGGATAGTTCTTCTCCTCTCCAACATAACTATAAACAGAAATGCAAGCATGGGCACTGGAATCTGGAGAGATAATTGGTCATAAGGTGATTACCTACAGGATAGATTCACATTAATATAAACGCTGAAATGAAAACACACTAAAAAAATAAATATCAGAGAACTTACAGCAGCTCCCTGAAAAATATTCACACACCCTTGGGTGTCCTCAGGCTGCAATGGGGGGGGGGGTATTGCATAATGCATTTGCTTTTAGTCGTGGTAGTATGTTCTAGACATAATGTGTGTTGTCTGAATAAACATTATCTTGATTTCAAAGGGAACAAGAAGGGCCATTAACATTTGTGCAATTGTTGATGATAATGTCTTAAATGAAGAGCTAATTAATAAATGCACAGGGGACACAGGCATATATTTGCCTTTTCTCGAGCCGCTCAGCTTAAAGGTGCAGACTGCAGAGGTGACACAGGGAGGGAGGGTCGCTGGAGCTCCTGGACGGCTCCATTGCAGGTACCTCCTGCTTTGATCTTGTGGTGACTCGGCTGGGAAACCAAGTTCAAAGTAAAAGTGGCTAAATGCAGAGGCCCTGTGCTGCCCGTGCTCTGGGCACTCTGAGCTGGGGGTGATGGTTCATGCCTCTGGATTAGTCTAAATGTAAGGGTGTCCTGCCTGAACGATCTCACCAAATATAATTTGACTTAAGCTCTCTGGGTAAAAATATCAAGAGCGAGAGTTCTTCCCTGAGGCTGAGTAGCAGCATCCCACCTCCAAGACCCCATGTGAAGCATACAGTCTGTCATTGAAGCCTTTATTCCCGGTGATCAGTGGTAATCATAGCACAGCCTACGTGTGGATCAAAACATCACAGGGTAAACCTTAAATGGGTAATGTTTTTATTTGTCTATGATACCTCCAGAAAGCTGTTGGGGAAAAAAAAACAAGAATGCATTCCTCTTAATGTTTCCTCTTCTGTTCAGAGACACTGCAGGCACCTCCACCAGCCCTTGGGCGGAGGCAGGACCGCCCTGTTCCCACCGCATTGTGACTGCAGCGGGGAAAGAAGAGGCAGATGAGGGGCTGCAGCTGCATTGATCAAGCCCAACACATGGTGGCGGAAAACTCAAAGGTGTGAACACTGGAGAAGTTCAAAGGAACACTTTAGATTCACACCCCACCTCCACATGTTGAAATCCTTCTCCCTATTTTAGGCTCATCTATGAAGCTGCTTTCCCCTGGAGTTTTCCCAATTCTCCACCAGGTGGGGGTTCAGCCACTCCCAACCACCTGGACCTTTGGGAGCCTTGCTAAAATCTCTGCTCTGCCTCGTACTACAACCTCATGTTTCATGTCACCCCTTGAAGGTTATACAGGAACCCCAGCCCTTATCTGAGCTTTCGGTAACCCTTAGTCACCCACAGTCCAAAGATATTGAATGGAAGCTTTCAGAAGTAAACAATGTATAGGATTTTTTTACTGTTTTATTTATTTATATAATCCATTTTTTATTTTTTAATTTGTTCATTTTAGATATATGTGTCACTAGAATGTATTTTGACATATCATACACACGTGGAGTGTAACTTCCTATTCTTGTGGTTGTACATGATGTGGAGTTACACTGTCACGTATTCATATAAAAACATAGAAAACTTATGTCCATTTAATTCTACTGTCTTTCCCATTCCCATCCTTTCTCCCTTCCCTTCACTCCCCTTTGTCCGATCCACTGAACTTCTATTCTTCTCTTCACCTATCCCCCTTATTGTATGTTAGCATCTGCATATCAGAGGGAATATTTGGCCTTTGGTTTTCTGGGATTGGCATGACATAGTCTTCAGTTCCATCCATTTACCAGCAAATGCCATAATTCCATTCTTCTTTATGGCTGAGTAGTATTCCATTATGTATATGTATCACAAATTCATAATTTCTTTATCCATGCATCTGTTGAAGGGCATCTAGGTTGGTTCCATAGCTTACCTATTGTGAATTGAGCTGCTATACACATTGTTGTGGCCATGTCACTAAAATGTGATGATTTTAAGTCCTTTGGGTATAGACCAAGGAGTGGGATAGCTGGGTCAAATAATGGTTCCATTCCAAGTTTTCTTAGGAATCTCCACACTGCTTTCCTGAGTGGTTGCACCAATTTGCAGTTCCACCAGCAATGTATAAGTGGACCTTTTCTCCCACCTCTTCGCCAACATTTATTGGTACTTGTATTTTTGATAATTGCCATGCTGACTGGAGTGAAATGGAATATCAGTGTCGTTTTAATTTGCATTTCTCTAATTGCTAGTGATGTTAAACATTTTTCATCTATTTGTTGACTGATCATATTTTTCTCCTGTGAAGTATCTGTTCAGTTCCTTTGCCCATTTATTAATAAGTTATTATTATTTTTTTGGTGTTAAGGTTTTGAGTTCTTCACATATACTGGAGATTAATGCTCTATCTGAGGTACAGGTGGCAAAGATTTTCTCCCATTTTGTAGGCTCCCTCTTCACATTCTTGAGTTTTGCTGTGAAGAAGCTTTTTAGTTTGACTCCATTCCATTCATTGATTCTTGATTTTACTGCTTGCACTTTAGGAGTCTTGTTGAGGAATTTGGTCCCTGAGCTGACATGATGGAGAGTTGGGCCTATTTTTGTTCTGTTAGGTGCAGGGTCTCTGGTCTAATGCCAAGGTCCTTGATCCACTTTGAGTTGAGTTTTGTGCAAGGTGAGAAATAAGGTTTTAATTTCATTTTGATACTTATGGATTTCCAATTTCCCCCAGCACCATTTGTTGAAGAGGCTGTCTTTTCTCCAATGTGTGTTTCTGGTGCCTTATCAAGTATGAGATAACTGTATTTATGTGGGTTTGTCTCTGTGTCTTCTATTCTGTACCATTGGTCTACGTGTCTGTTTTGATGCAAATATTATGCCATTTTTCTTACTATAACTCTGTAGTATAATTTAAGGTCTAGTATTTTGATACCTCTTGTATCAATTTTCTTGCTAAGGACTGCTTTGGCTATTCTGGGCCTCTTAGTTCTCCAAATGAACTTCATGACTGCCTTTTCTATTTCTATGAAGAATGTCATTGGAAACTTAATAGGTATTGCATTAAATCTGTATAGCACTTTTGGTAGTATGGCTATTTTGACAATATTCATTCTGCCTATCCAAGAACATGGGAGATCTTTCTATCTTCTAAGGTCCTCTTCAATTTTGTTAGTGTTCTGTAGTTTTCACTGTAGAGATCTTTCACCACTTTTGTTAGATTGAGTCCCAAGTATTTTATTTTTTTGAGGCTATTGTGAATGGGATAATTTTTCTAATTTCTCTTTCAGCTGATTCATCATTGGTATATAGAAATGTAATTGATTTATGGGTGTTAACTTTATATCCTGCTACTTTGCTGAACTTGTTTCTGAGTTCTGTTTTATTTATTTATTTTTATGTGGTGATGAGGATCGAACCCAGGGCCTCACATGTGCTAGGCAAGTTCTCTACCACTGAGCCACAACCCCAGCCCCTATTTCTGAGTTCTAGAAGATTTCTGGTGGAGGTTTTGGATCTTCTAAATATAGAATTATGTCATTGGCAAATAGGGGTAGTTTAAGCTTTTCTTTTCCTATTTGTATTCCTTACTTTTGTTTAATTGCTCTCGCTAGAGTTTCAAGAACCATGTTGAATAAAGTGGTGAAAGAGGGCATCCCTGTCTTATTCCAGATTTTAGAGGGGGTGCTTTCAATTTTTCTCCACTCAGAATGATGTTGGCCTTGGGTTTAACATATATAGCTTTTATAAAGTTGAGGTATGCTTCTACTATGCCTAGTTTTTCATGTGTTTTAAGCATGAATGGAAACTGAATTTTGTCAAATGCTTTTTTCTGCATCTATTGAGATAATCATGTGATTCTTGTCTTTAAGTCTATTGATGTGATGAATTATGTTTATTGATTTCTGTATGTTGAACCAACCTTACATTCCCAGGATGAACCCCACTTGATCATGGTGCACTATCTTTTAAATTTATTTTTGTAATGTGATTTGCCAGTACTTTATTACGAATTTTTTCATCTATGTTCATCAGGGATATTGGTCTGAAGTTTTCTTTTCTTAATGTGTCTTTTTCTTAATGTGTCTTGGTATCAGGGTGATACTAGCTTCATGGAATAATTTGAGGAGTATTGGTGTAAGTTCTGTGAAGTTCTGGTAGAACTCAGCTGAGAATCTGCCTGGTCCTGGGCAGTTTATAGGTTTTAATCAATTTTTTATTTTTTATTTGTTTTACAGAATATTGTTATAATCGTTCCATTTTACTGTTGTTGTTAACTTCTTACTATGCCTAATTTATAAAGTAAACTTTATCATAGGTGTGTGTATATATAGCAAAGCACACGATATACACAGAGTTCTGTGCAGTTTTTGGTCTCAGGCATCCACTGGGGGTCTTGGAATGCATCCCCTTCAGATAAGGAGGTTACTCTGTATTTCTTATGAGTCTCTCTCCTCTCAGTCCTTGTGGATGGTATGAACTAGATGGGAACGGATTAGATCACAGGAAACTCTGAATAACAATCAAATAGTTGCAACATAATGTCTTCAGCCAGGGCTAGTTTAGTTTTCTTGGTGAGGTTAAAAAATGAAACACACAGATGGTGCTGGGCTCCTAGGACAGCAAAGAGGAAACAGAGAGCTTCAGCCTCATCCTTATCATCACCATGTAGAGATGGCTGCTTCCCAGAGCCATTGAAAGTCTGCTAAGGAAGCTGAAAGCAGTGCTCTGACATATTAGGGGGAATGGCAGCCTTGGTAAAGGATGGTCAAGCCTTTGATGGTGGCCCTTAAAACCACTGATTTTCTTGGCAAATTGTGAAGGGATCCTTCTGCCTGACCAGTGGCACTCCTGGGTTACTTTTTTTTTTGGTATTGAATCCTCTTCTTCTTTGGGAGCAGTGATTGGCAGTGGAGCTCACAGCAGAAAAGTCCCTGAGAGTGAAGGCCCTTGACAGGAGAGTGAGAATCCCCGAGTGTAATCACTTAGGGCTGAGAAGCAATGCAATAGTACAATCTCACCCACCAGTCTCCGATTTCTCTACTCTTTCCACCTCATTGCTGACCTTGATGCTTGTGAATGGAGTTAATCAAAGTTTTTGATTGCAGGAGAGGGCTGGATTAAGATGTAACGACCAATCAGGGCTAGAGCACCCCTCGCCTGCAGAACTGGGCAGGCAGGGTGAGTGCTGGGGGACGTTCACACCCAGTATCACTAATCACTCAGATGTGGCATAAAGGATGCCTGGTTCCTTCCAGAATCAGGGCAGGTGAGAATCAGGTAAGTGATGTTCATGGGCAGGAGTGGGGAGAGGGAGTGGGAGGGAGAAGAAAGAAGTCCCCAAGTGTGAGGTCCCCAATCCTAGCACTGGCCAAGGCCTTAGAAGCCGCAGAGTTCCACCCCTCATTGATTAGTTGAGTCATTCAACTAATATTTATTGTCTGCTGTGTGTTAGGCCCTGAGGGTTCCACAGTGAACAAACCAGACAGAAAACCCAGCCTGTGCTCCAGTCAAGAGACGTGGATGACAGACACTTGTGCAGCTCACCAGTGCGATGTGGCCGCAAGTGGTGTGGAGATGGAAGCAGTAAAATAGGAAGGAAGCGTGGGACGGTGGGGTGAGTGTGGGAGGTGCAGTCTTCCTGGACAGGTGGTTAGACAACTTTGGTAGACTAGTTTGGTGACATGGAACTTGCTACTTCCTGAGGGAGCCTCTTTTGTTTTGGCGCAGTACTTTCCTAGAAATCTTTTTCTTATATGGAATCAAACCTGACTTTCTGTAATAGACATTCATTAGTTCTAAGAGCAAAATAATGCTGTGTACAGGTGGCTTCATGGTGGGGTTCAGATCACAGGCACTGGAACCAGACTGCCCAGGGTTGATTACAGTTTTGCCAGTGACCAACTTGGCAAGGGGCGTAATCCCTGGACTCAGTTTCCCCACCAGAAGTGAGTATAATAATGAAGTTTGTTATTGTTGATGACGATGGCAATGCCTATCTTGTGGGATAGGGTAGGAGGATGGATTGAGTAGTTAACATCAGTGTCTGGCACATAGCATGCATGACAGAGCATTTAAAAAATTATTATTGAGAAGGTGTTGGGACAACTAATGATGTCATGCCTGACAGTTGGTGGCAGAGTGAAGGAGCCCTAATTAGGAAGGGCTGTTGTAGCTAGCTGGAAGCCATGGGTTCCACCTGATATGTATGTGACGCACCTGTAGGCACCCGCAAACCTGAAGGTATATAACCGGGTGAAAGCGGTCCAAGTTAGGAGAACGGAGAATTCAGTCAGCCGGGCAGTCACTCGGTCAGTCAGAAGAATCAGAGCGGCCAGAACGTAGGCAGAGCGGTTACAGAAGAGAAACCAGATAGAAGAAATAATGACTGGTCAGAGTTAGGCCGAGACTCCTGAGGAAGACAGAAGACAGAAAAAAGAAAAAGGAAGAAAAAAGAGAGAAGAAAGAAGCTCTAATCTTTCTCTAAGCTAAGCTCTATCTTTCTACAAGAAGAAAAGCTCGTTCTAATCTTTCTCTCTAAAAATCTTTCTTTCCCTCTCTAAGCTCTAAGAAAGTAAAAGTAAAAGTAGTAAAAGCTTAACTCTGCATCCGAGAATTTTCCTCCCGTGGCGGCGCCGTGGCTGGCCGTGACAGACAACTTACAGCAGAGTGCTTTCAGAAGGGAGAATTCTGTAGATGTTATTCTTGCAATGTCTGCATTCCAACTTCCTTCCTTTCTTCCTATTTTCTGTTCCCCTCTTCCTGCTTTTTGTCCTTATGAAAACTTTGTTATGACCTCACCTCTTCTATTAAGAGGCATGAATTGTGTAGGTATTTGCAGGATTGTTAGGAACCTAATAAAGCAAGAATTTCCAAATCTCTCACTGGCACAGTCCCTTCCAAGATAAGAACTCTTCACATGGTCATGTTTTGGAAAAGAATCACGAAAATAAGACATTTTCCAGATTGTTTAAACATTAGCCTGCACAGAATCTGGATCTGTCTCAATTGTTAAGTGATTTTTATTATTTACTAAAATGTGTAAAAGACTTAGGGAAACAGTAAAACTGACCCATATACTCCATTTTTCTACAGAGTTAGCATTAACATTACCAAAAGAAAAAAAAAAAAAAAAAAAAAAACCACTACAAACAAACAAACAAAAACCCCCAAAGCAGAATTAAAGCAGTACATGTACATGGTAAGGAAATGCAAACACTCAATGAAAACAAAGACAGAATTACTAACCCTGCTTGGAATCCCATCCTTCAAAGTAACTACTAATGTTTATAATGTCCAAACAGAATTAAAAAAGTGCACATCAGGTAATATGTCCATATGCATTTAAAGCCTTTATGCGTTTATTTCCCACTGTTATGAAGCTTACCTTTGGTAATCTATATTTAATAAAATTCTCCAGATTTGTAAACATGGAGTGACATGATTCTCTTTATCATATGTCTATTTCATCTTATTTGTATTTCATGTCTCTAACATTTCTTCCACTATTGGTTGATATGAGTCATTTCCATTTTTCCTATTAAATAATGATAAAGTGAATATCTTTTTATAAAGATCTGATTAAATTGTAAACTCATATGGCAAAGAAGCAAGAAAATATGGTCCATAGAGAGGAGAAAAAGATTAATTAATTGAAACCAATCTAGAACTGGCATAGGTGTTAAATTGAGCCAACGAGGACATTAAAATAGTTGTAACTGTATCCCATGTGTCCAAATAGCTAAAGAAAAGATTGATTGTATTAAGTAGAAACATGTAAAAGATAAAGACCCAAATCAAACAACTAGAGATAACAATTAGTCTCCTGAGGTGAAATGCACCCTGGGTAGGACTAACATCAGATAATACGTGCAGAAAGATTAGCAGTGATTTTGAAGACATAACAATACATCCTAGTCTAAATAAGATATAGCGACCAAAAGAAGAAAAACAAATATCTGGGGGAAAAAAAAAAGAAGAGCACATTAATGAGCAGTGGGGAAGCTTTGGGTAAATGCATATGCGTGTAACTGGAGTCCCTCCTGCAAGAACAGGGTGTGTGTGTGTGCTTGTGTGTGTGCGTGGGGGAAGGGCACAAAACCATCTGAACTAAAGGTATGAAAAATTCCTAATTTAGATGAAGACTAGAAACCTATAGACCCAAGATACTCAACAAACATGGAGAACATTATACCAAGACATATCATAAGATGCACAAAACAAGTGATCAAGAAAATCCTAAAAGATCCAGAGGAAAGAAGACATTTTATGAACAAAAGAACAACGAACAGGAGCATAGCAACAAGTTGAAAATAGAACAAGGTTATTCAAGAAACAAAAGAAGAAAGCCTTTCAACCTAGAATTATATACTCATTAAAGTCTCTTTTCATAAATGAATGAGAAATAAAGACTTTTTGAGACAAGCAAAACATTAATTCATTGGGTGTGGACCCCACACTATAAGAAGCCTTAGATGAAATCCTTCAAGTAGAAAGTGATACTAGTTAGAAAGATGGAAAACTGGATCTCCCTAAAGGATTAAAGAGCACTGGAAATGATAACTAGATGGGTAAATATGCAAGAATTTTTTCTTACTATTTAAATCTCTTCAAAATAAAATTGCTTATTTACACAAAAATATTAGTTGTATAATTATGCATCAAAGTAAAAATATGATGAAAGTAGCAGAGTCTGGGAGGAGGAGAAAAATGGAAAGAAGGGCATATTTTTGTGATGTTCTTATTTCGGCACCTGAAATGATACAATATTATTGTAAGGTAGATGGTGATAAGTTAAAAATACATAATATAAATCCGTAAGGCAATGGCTAAAATAATGAAGCAAAGAGGTATAGCAAACAAGCAAATAAAAGAGATAAAAGGAAATCCAAAAGAAAGTAAATAAAGAGGGAAAAGAACAGAAACAGATCAACTAGAAAACAAATAGTAATATGACAGATTTAGATCTGATTGTATTAATAATCACATTAGATGTAAATGGTCTAAATACACAATTTAAAGGCAGATGTTTTTCAAATTGGATTAAAACACACACACTGAAATATACACTCATACTTATATACACCCATACATGCAAGATCCGACCATATACTGCTTACAAGAAACAGTTTGAAGTATAAAGACTCATTATTTTTAAAGTAGTAGGATGGAAATAATATATACACACATTAAGCAAATAAGCAGAAATAGCATAATAATATCTGCCAAATTAGATTTCAGAGCAAAGAAAATAATGAGGGGTAGAATAGGTCATGTCATAAAGATAAAGAAGTCAATTCATCAGGGAGGCACAAAAATCATAAAAGTGTTTCTAACACAGATATAAAAAAGTGAAGCCAAAGCTGAATGATCTGCAAGGAGAAACGAACAAATCTACAGTGAGGGACTGCATTATTCTTTTTTCATTAATTGATTAAACAAGTAGATAGAAAATCTTCAGGAATGTAGAAGACTTGAACAATACTATCAACTAACTCAACATAAATGATGTTATTAGTACACTCTACCCAAAATAATAGAATACATAATTCTTTTGTTCCAGTCCACATGGAACATTTATCAAGGTAAACCAGTTCTGGAATCCCAGTAAAAGCTGGGACCCAAAGAAAAGAGTTGCTCATTTCCTCTTTGAGATGACCCACTGACAGAGTCTTTCTCCTCCTTCTTTTAAAATAAACTTTGCTATATTTTATTAAACCTCGCATCTTGCTTGAAATCTCTCACATAGACACAAGAGCTGAGAACAGAGTGCATCCTCCTGTTCAATTTGACTTTTCTTGTTTTTATGTAGAAAGGTAACTTTGTTCTATAATACTGCATTATTGGCAGAAATGGAAGTCTTCTTCTTGCTTTTAAAAGATGATTTAAAAATGTTTTTGCATTTTCTAACTTGTGGATAAGTATATATAATATTGGAATTTAAACCTTGAGGAATGAACAATTCACCTTGGAAAACTTCAGGGCTGGCACTTTTTCCCAGAAAGAAGCTGACAAAATTTTAAAATTTCTTTCAAGGATTTGAGTCTGTGAGGATAAGATTTTGATCTGTCATGACATCAATTTTGCTAATTTCAATTTTTTCCCATGGAGTATCCATTTCATCCATGTTTTCAAATATATTTAGCGATCTATAGACAGACTTAAGACTTTTCTTAATTAAATTATTTATCCTAATTTGTTACACATGCTTGCAGAACGCTATTCATTTCATATTTCATATAGAGAGCACAATTTTTCAAGTCACTGGTTCTACACAAAGAATTTTCACACCAGAGATTGCGGGCTGCTGGTGTCGGGTTGAGGAGAATCCCGAGTGTGTTGGGCATTTCGCGTCGGATCCGCGCACCGATGAGCGCTGCCAGGGAGTCTCACCCTCACGGGGAGAAGCGTTCAGCCTCCCCAGACGACGATCTTGGATCTAGCAATTGGGAGACAGCAGACTTGGGCAATGAAGAGAGAAAACAAAAATTCTTGAGACTTATGGGTGCAGGCAAGAAAGAACATACTGGTCGTCTTGTCATAGGAGATCATAAATCAACATCTCACTTTCAAACAGGGGAAGAAGACAAGAAAATTAATGAAGAACTGGAGTCTCAATATCAACAAAGTATGGACAGCAAATTATCAGGAAGATATCGACGCCGTTGTGGACTTGGCTTCAGTGAGGTAGGAGATCATGATGGAGAAGGTGATGTGGCTGGGGATGATGACGATGCTGATGATTCACCTGGTCCTGAAAGTCCAGATGACTCTGAAAGTGATTCAGAGTCAGAAAAAGAAGAATCCGCTGAAGAACTCCAAGCTACTGAGCACCCTGATGAGGTGGAACATCCCCAAAACAAAAAAGATGCAAAAAGCAATTATAAAATGATGTTTGTTAAATCCAGTGGTTCATAACTCACAAACACTTAGTCTCTGTATTAAAAGTAAGCCTTATTGTTATAATGCACAGTGGAGGACTGTTTATAGAGCACAGACCTTTGTATTATAATTTTTTAAAAAGGCCCTTTTAAAGAATTACAAAGTGTTTGCTTTCAAATGCCATTCGTTAACTTTTATGGGCATGACTATAACCATTTTGTAAAGAGTAAGAGTTGTATAAAATAAATAAATACAGTACTCAATTTCCTTTCATATTAGCATCATCGGTCCTTGAACCTTACCTTTTACCCCTTCAGATGCATTGTGGGGAAGACACTTTTGTTTGTGGTAGCTATTTCATCTTTGTTTTTGTTCCTTCATATTTTTCTCTTATAAAAATTTGATTCTGTGATGTGTTCATGGGAAAATATTCCTTAATTATAGTTTGTTAAAGTAGAATTATTCATCATGGTTACTTCTGCTGCCAATCACAATCTAAATTCCTATTGGCAAAAGATGAGCTGTTTAGTTTACTCTTACTGATTCAGTTCTGCTCTTTTGGACCAAAACAACATGAGAGCAAGTACATTAATGGATGAAGTCCCAAGTTTTCAGTTCTATATAGGATGATGGGACATAATGGGTTAACATCTGTTGGGTGGGAATATAACTGACATACATTTGGAATGTATAATCCCAGCCTTTATATAATTTGGATTACATTGTATGTTGGGTTTTTGGTAAAACTTGGCTAATTTTTACAAATGAAATTATTTCTCTGTCATTTAGTCCTATCTATTCAGAAATATGTTAAACTGGATTTTTTTAAAGCAACATGTGACCAAAGTTAATTTTTTTCTCCTTAAGGTCTAAATAAAGAGAAAGCAGTTTCCCATAAAAAAAAAGAATTTTCACACCATTCGTGTCTTCATACATGTACTTAGGGTAATGATATCTTACTCATTCTACCGTTATTCCTAAACCCTTGCCCCCTCCCTTCTCCTCCTTCCCCTTTGATCTATTTAAAGTTCCTTCATTCCTCTCATCCCCCTGTCGTCCCCCACCATTATGAGTCAGTATCCTTATAACAAAGAAATCATTCCACCTTTGGTTTTTTGGGATTGGATAAGTTCAATTATTTTGTCTGTCTTGATGAAACTTTATCCATTATCATTTCTACTTTTTTCTTCTTTTCCCTTGAAAATATTTTTGGCCAAATTAGTGCTTTATTTTCTTAAATAGTAGTTCCTGCGTGTATTTATCAATTATACTAAATCTATTTCACAATATATTACTTTATGCTTGTATTTCTATTATTTTCTTCTTTCCACTTTTCTTTGGCTTGCTTTGTGATCTTCTCTAACTTCTTGAATCAAATCCTTAATTTATTTATATTCTTTCTTGTTTAGTGGGATGTATTTCAGGTATCTATGTATGCATGGTGTAAACATGTGCTGAAATTAGAAATAATTTATTCAGAGAAATTATGATTTGTCAAAAGTGGCATTTGAATTTGGCATTATTAAATGCACATGCAAGATGTGTTCCTCCAGGGTTTCCAGAATTAAAGAATCTGTAACAAAGCAAACATATAATGTGTACAACCTAAATTGATAATGTATGTAAAGTGAAATTTGTTGTTATGAAAACTGAGAAAATTATGCCATGATCACTTCTGTATATGGAAGAGATCTTTAGTTATTACCTTGGAGCTGAATTCATTTTTTTTTTTTTTTTTTTTTTGGTACTGGGGATTGAACTCAGGGACACTCGACCCCTGGGCCACATCCTCAGCCCTTTTTTGTATTTTATTAGAGACAGGGTCTCACTGAGTCACTAAGTGCCTCACCATTGCTGAGGCTGGCTTTGAACTTGCGATCCTCCTGCCTCAGCCTCCCAAGTGCTGGGAAAATTCCTTTTCTATAGGCTGAGTAATTTGCATGTGTGGCTAGTCCACAGCCATCGGACGGGGGGAGGGGGAGAGTGTTGGTCAGGGCCTTTTATTTTAGCAAACCAGAGAACTAAGGAAGAGATTGCAATAATTTGTTGAAAGAAATCAAGGCTCTTGGGGGTAGTAAGAAACTGGGACCCCCTGACACCTTTCCTTGTGTATTAGTTTGCTAGGGCTACCATAACAAAGTACCACAAACTAGGTGCTTTGTTTGGTTTTTAGAATGAAGGATATATTGGATTTTACTCATTTCAAAAGACCTAACTTAAAAAACAGTATGCAATTAGGACAAGATTAGGTGTCTCAAACAACAGACATTATTGCCTCCCATTATGGAGGCTAGAAGTCTGATATCAGCACTCTGTGGGCTGTGCCTCCTCTGAAGGGGCCATGGGAGTATCCTAGTGACATGGTTCTCCCCTAGCTTCTGGTGGCTTTCTGGTCATCTGTGGCATTCCTTGGCCTCGAGGAGCATCTCCTGATTTCTGTATTCACATGGAGTTTATCTTGTGTGCATCTACCCAAATATCTCCCTTTTATGAGAACACCAGTCTATTGTATTAGGGGCCATTCTACTCTAGTATGGCCTCATCTTAACTATTTACATGTGAAAGGACTCTGTTTCCCAAGGTCACCTTCTGAGGTATTGGGAGTAGGGATTTCAACATATGCATTTTGGGGTGACACAATTCAACTCCAAATACTCTGAGACTCAGAATTAAGAGAAAGTTATTAGGGTAGACCAGAGTGGCTCTGGTCCAGGTCTGTAAATAATGTCACTGAAAGTGAAAAAATTGGTAGGACAGTGGGATGCAGATGACCCAAGGTAAGGAAGGGGAATGAGGGTCCTTAGTCTGGAAGTTTAAGTACTGATGTCTGCTCTGACCTGACGTTCCTGAAGGCAAACCTGTGCCTGAAATCAAATCAGGACTTGAAAAAGTTGTCAATGTAGGAGAAGGCCCTGGATAATTTGGTGCTTGGATGTTTGCATTGCTCCTGTAGTAACAGTTAATACAGGAGGGGCTTAAATGTGCATTATGTATCGCTCTTGGTGTTAAGGGTGTCTAGACCATTCACTTGTTAAGACTCTTGTCAGTTATTGCTGCATAACAAACCATCCCAAAACTTAACACATGATTCTATAGATGGTCAGTGTGACTTGCCCTCCACTGGGTGGTTGTTCTACTGGTCTTTTCTGATCCTCCTCACGTGGTTACACACTTGAGTCACCTGGGAATATGTCTTAGTCTGTTCAAGTTGCTATAATGATGCTATGGACTGGGTGGTTTATAAGCAGTTCATTTCTTGTATTTTAGAGGCTGGGAGTCCAGCCCCCAGGCACCATGGTGTCTGGTGGGAGTCAGAGGTGGAGACTTCTAGCTATATCTTCACATGTTGGAAAGGCAAGGCTGCTCTCTGGGGCCTCTTTTTTAAAGGCACAGATCCTGTTCATGAGGGCTCCACTCCCATGACCTGATTGCTTCCTAAAGTTCCTTCCTCTTAATATTATTGCCTTGGGATCATGTTTCTGTATATGAACTTGGGAGGGAAGCAAACATTCAGACCATATTTTCTACCACTAGACCCTCAAAGTTCATCTTCTTCTCAGATGAAAAATACATTTTTAAAATTATTTATTACATCTAGCCACAAATGCCATAATTCATTCCAGCATCAACTTAAGATCTATGTCTAAAGTACCATTGAAGTATCGTCTAAATTAGATATGAGTGAAACTTAAGTACATTCATTCTGAGACAAAATTTTCCTTAGCCATGAACCTATGAAGTCAAACGTGCTGTTTTCAATATAATAGTGGGACCGGCCTAGGACTGCCATTCCAAAAGGGATAAAATAGGACAGAAAGCAGGAGTGACAGGTCCTGAGCAAGTCCAAAGCTCCAGAGGGAAACCACATTAAATCTTGTGGCCCCAGAATAATCTTACCTCCAGCCCACTTGGGCGGAGGTCCGACCTCTGCAGCATTGCAGGGCAAATGTCTCAGCACCCAGTGTTCTGGGGGGCCCTGCCTCCATGGCTCTTCTAGGCATAGCGGGGGTGTGGGGGGGGACTTTCTGCTCTGCCTGCCCTAGTGGTGGCTTTCTGTGAAGGTTTGGGGCTCTCCAGGACATCCTTTGCAATCTGGATGGAGGTATCTATCCCACAGCTCATGCGCTCTGTGCACCCATGAGATGGCGCCATGCGGGCACTGCCAAGGTTCACACCCATGCCACTGCCTCCCACCTCCCACCTGGGCCTACTGGAGCCACACCCAGGGCTGCTGAGGAGCACGAGGCTGATTAGGGCACAGATTCCATTCATGAGGACTCCACGACTAGTCATCTCCTAAAGTCCCTACTGCTTGATACTATTGGGCTGGGGATTAGGTTTCAACATGTGAATTTGGGGTTGGGGCAAACATTCAGATGACAGCAGGACGGTCGCCTGGGGTTTGTCAGTCCCAGATGGCCTCACTCCCACGTCTAGTGGTTGGCTCTGGTCATGTGGCAATTGGGTTCTGTCTGTTCAGAATCTAGCTGGCTATCCCTGGCTACTCGGGGACTGTGTTCCACATGTGGCAAAGAGATGACAGCCAAATAAACAAGTGCTTTCCATTAAAAGTATTTTAGCACTGGAAAACTTCAGTAGAGTGTTTTGAAGGAAAATACAAAGGGATGTTGGGTTTCTACCTCTCTCCTGCTTTGTCCCTGTAAAATAACAATGTGTTCAGAGATACCATGATACGTACACTTCATAATCCAGAATGGACTCCAAGTCTGCTTTCCTTGGCTTCTGGATGTGTGGGGAATTTACAATGAATAGGGCCTCAGGAACAACTGTGTGGACCCCTGGGCTGGTGGGGCTTGTCTTCCGGAGGAATGGCTGGCCTTCCTGTTCTAATCCTCCAGTGCTGGCTCAGTAATGAGACAGATAATGGGGCAGAAAAGTGAGGGTTGTGTGTATATGAATTTTATATTTGTCTGTTCAATGGAAGCTGTGTTTTTTTTTGGGCTGATGTCAATGTCCATTTCTCTTCTCTTTGGAGGGTGAACTTTGAGAGAGTTGGATAGTGTCTCTTTGAGCACAGTGCCAGAGGGTGCTCGATTGATAAACCACCATTCAGAACACTACACTGGCCCTGTGTGGTGCGGGGTGCTGTGTGAATAGAGCAGCTGTCCCCAGCAGGCCAATGCCAATCTATTGATTGATGTCAAAACCAGAGCTGGCCAGCCTCAACCTCATCTCCAGTGTTCACCGCGAGCCTCCTCCTCCAAGACCTCCCGCCCCCTTCTTCCTTTCCTTCTACTCTTATCTTCCTACCCTCCCTCCATTCCTCTTCCCCTCCTCCCTGCAAAAATCACATCAAAACAGATC
Source organism: Tamias sibiricus (assembly GCA_025594165.1). Classification (NCBI taxonomy): domain Eukaryota; kingdom Metazoa; phylum Chordata; class Mammalia; order Rodentia; family Sciuridae; genus Tamias; species Tamias sibiricus. The sequence goes on along the minus strand of CM046663.1, from coordinate 85,011,840 downwards.
CTCATGAAGGAAATATCTGAGAATCCTGGGCTGAGGCTTCCAATGCAGTGGAGAGAATAGAGACTCACTTTCCTTGTAAGCCCAAAGTCAGTTTGTTTCCATCAAAGACTCTTAGGAGCTTGTAATCAGATGCTCAGATAAATGAAGCCCAGCAAGTTCTGGCAGCATCTAAGACACATTAGAAAGTGGAATGTGTGGAAACATTTCTGAAAGAGTGCGTAAACATTGTCTTATGGCTTGTGTTATTGGAAAAAGCAAAATAAAAATATGAATATACCTAGATACATTACAGTATAACCTGGGTCATGATTTGAGTTTTGGCAGAAAACTCTTCCTAATGGCTACTCTAAATTAGACATGTGTGTCTTGTGGAGTCATGTGACTGGATGGACACTTGGGGAGAAAGTAAAGGAAGGTGGAAAACCTGTCTGGGGTTATTTAAACATCTCTCCACTCTGCTGTGAGAAGACATAATTTCCTGAGGAATTCCCCCTCTGTGACCTGACCTCTTTTCCTTTCTTCTCATTTTCCTATATATTTACTCCTCTCAACTCTCAATTCTTTTATCCCCATCCCCCCAAAAAAAGCCAGAATGTGGAGTGAGTTTGGTGCATGATCAGAGATGCATATGGTGGTGGTGGGGGGTGACTCTGTCTATGCGATTTCTCACCTCAATGGTTTACCTCTCTCTACCAGGTAACTAGGCTGTTGCATGTGGTGTATCAACAGTTCAACACTTGGGTCCAGACCTAGAAAACACTGTAGGTTCTAGTCTTGTGATCTTAAGCTCTTGAGTTTAAGATGTGGACTAGGATTGTCTCCATCTGTTTTCTATTTCTACAACAAAATATCTGAGATTGGGTCATTTATAAAGACAAAAAGGTTTATTTTGGCTCATACTTCTATAGGCTGGGAAATCTAAGAGCATGTGTTTAACTTCTGGTGAGGGCTTCCTGCTGCCACATCTCAAGGCAGAAAGAGAAAAGGGAATTGAACTCCCTGAATGGCTAATAAAGGTTTGAGAAAAAAGCATTAATTCATTCATGAGGGCTTGGCCACCTGACCCAACACCTCCCACTAGGCTCCATTCCCCCATATTGCTGCCTGGAGAAATTAGGCCCTAACATGGGTCTGGTTGAGACAAATTATATTCAAATCATAGCAAGGATAGAATGAAGGAAAAGAAAAACTTTGCAGTTTGAATCATAGTCATTTTGACTGCTAAAATTGTGACTGAGAAAGTGCAATCAGATATGGCCTGGTCATGGTCCTCCTCCTCCTCCTGTTTTTCCTCCACCTCCTCTTCCTCCTCTTGTTTCTCCTCCTCCTCTTCCTGTTCCTTCTCTTCCTATTCCTCCTCCTCCTTCTATTCCTCTTCCTCCTGTTCCTTTTTCTTCTCCTCTTCCTTCTCCTCTCCTCCCTCCTCCTCCTCTTCCTCTTCCTTCTTTCTCTTCTTCTGCCTCCTTCCCCCACCCCAAGGTTCCAAGTAAACTTTATAAATAGAAAAATTATCTGCCATGGAAAATGGGGCCAAATTTATATAAATGAGAACTCACAGGGAAAGCGCTCCCATAGCAAGAGGGGATTAATTTCTTATGCATGGAGTCAGATGGCTGACTGGCAACATCGGATGGAAATCTTGAGCAGCAGCAGCAACATTTCAGGGAAAGAGGGAAGGAAGGGCAAGTATTCCTCCTCCTTCATTTAAAATATCACGGGTGACATGATATGAACTGTCTGAGGCAAGCTTGAGATTGGAGATGGAAGCCGGGTGTGGTGGCGCACGCCTGTAATCCCAGCATTGGGAGGCTGAGGCAGGAGGATCATGAGTTCAAAGCCAGCCTCAGCAATGGCGAGGCACTTAGCAACTCAGTGAGACCCTGTCTCTAATAAAATACATAAAAGGGCTGGGGATGTGGCCCAGTGGTCGAGTGCCCCTGAGTTCAATCTCTGGTTAAAAAAAACCCAAACCAAACAAAACAACAACAACAACAACAAAACCAAACAAACAGAGATTGGAGATGGAGAGAGAATAATAAATGGAATTTCTTGTGTATTTAACATGGGGGTCATTTCAAGGGACCCCCAGTGGGTGTCCAGAAATGTTTGTCATAGCATTTATTTTTCAGTTTCATTGTGGCGGTCCTTATTCTAGGATACTTTCTTCTTTTCTTCATAAAGTTAACTTCTTTCATTCTTTAGGCTTCAGTTAAATGTCACCACCTCAGAAGAGCCTTCCTTAACTAGTCATTCTAAAGAATTCATATTTTTTCCTGTCACCTTCTTTAGAGCACTGATCTCTATTCAGATTACATGTTTATTTGCATTTGCTTGTTATTTGCTTCCACAATGTCAGCTACACCATGCAAGAGATCGTTTCTGTTTAGTTTATAAAAATAGACTCAGCTTTTAGACTGGTGCCTGATGCTGGTGTCTGAGACTGGGTAAATTTGTAAATAAGCAGATTAGTTTCCATAGTGGGATAGGAAACTATTTAAACAGGCTAGAAAATTAGGAAACGACTCACAAGAACATTTTTCAGTGTTCGGTTGTCTTGGAATTCCTTACTGCTCTCCTAGGGCTTGGCGTTTAAGTTCTGGGTCAGTGCTCTTCTGTCTCCTTCTTTCTCTCACCTGGGTCTCCTTTCTTTGGCAAAGTTGCCACTTCCATGAAGTGAGGTTATCTTGGCATTTCTTGATCCGAGAAGCTAGCGATCACATTCACGTGAAACCAGGACTCCCTGTCCCCTGGCTCGTGCCTGGAGTGCGGTGGACACCTTGGTGTCTGTGGATTAGACCACAAGGAAGGGCAAAGCAGAACGACTGGGGCCTTGCTCTGGGACCAGTGGCTCCTGCTGTTCCTGCTGACACCTTGTCTCCGGGACCTGGGCCTCGTCTCCCCGATGGTGGGTCCAGATCCACCCTGTCTCCCTGGGCTCGTTTGTCTGGCCCTTTCAGCTGCTCTGCAAACCAGTTCCTCTCCACTGGCGCTTCCCCAGGGACACTCAGGTGACCTCCAATCTGTTACATCCAGTGGGTGATTTTCAGTCCTCGTCACACGCTCAGCAGTGTTGTCTGTGAGATGGAAGAGGACTGCAAGCCATGGCTTTGGTCACCGTTTAGGATATTGTTACTCTTTGGCTGTTGTGCTAAGGGCTGAGTCGTCTTTTTAATCCTCACACATTTTGAGGTAGGTCCTATTGTTATCCGCGCTAAAGAGCAAAACGAGGAGGCTTAGACAAACTAGGTTATTGTCTAACATCACACAGCTAAAAAGGGGAAAGGGTTTTTTTTTTTTTTTTTTTAAGCATTAAGTAAGATTATATACTGAAGACTAACAGGGTGGTGCTTCATAGGGGTCACCCATGATTAGCATCCCCTCTTCCTACCAAATGGACCTGGAACCTTGTGTCTAGCTGCCATTTCTATGTTTATTTGGAAAAAATGTCCTGCTCCTTGAGTGTGTGTCAGGCACTGGTCTGGCGGCTGGGAATACAAGGGAGGAAAAAAAACAACAACAGAAAAAGCTTGCCTTGTGGAGTTACATTCTGGGAGAGGAGTCAACTAGTAAATAAAGAGGCATACGCTACCTGACAGAGAAGAGTGCTGAAGAAAACGTAAGCAGGACCTGACACAGCAGAGTGATGGGGGATCTGAGATGGGGTCACCTAAGAGTCCCTGGGGAGGGAGTGCATGAGCAGAGACGGCAGTGCCTGAGGAGGAGCTGGAGCAGGTGCTTGGGAAGAGTCTGGGCAGAGGAAACAGCAAGTACAAAGGCCCTGGGATGGGAATCCCTTGGTGGGTTCAAGGAGTGGGGAGGAGGCCAATGTGACTAGAGCTGAACAGGGTGGCCTGAGCCGGGATCAGACAGAGCCTGGTCAGCCTCCTAAAGAGCCCTCTTCTTCACACTAGGCACAACAGGAGGGGTTGAGCAGGAGAGAACAGGGTCTGACCTGTGTTTGAATAAGAACCAAGAGCCTCCTGGCTGAGTTGGAGGTCACAGAGGGAAGGCGGGAGAGGACAGAAGCAGGCACGCCACATGCAGTGGTGCCATGGGATGGTCTTGGCTGAGAGAGGATGACGTCCGTTACAGCCGTGACTCAGGACTGCGGACAGTGACCAGGTACAGGAGGTATTTAGGAAAGAGGATGTGCTTTGTTTTGTATTTTGCCATGTATTTTATGTACAACTTTATAATGTAAATTGTTTTGATCATCCATAATCATGCAAAACGGAAAATGTGAAAAAAATTGTCAAAATCTGTAGATTTCATTTCCTGGACACTGTATTTCAGGGTATGAATAGTGAGCCAGACACACTAATAATCCTAACTAATAATCATACAGGGAGTGTCCTGTGTCATTAGACCCTGACTTAAGCTCTAAACGTGATTTATCACTTTGGTTAATGGTCAGGAACCAGTGAGTTAGCTACTGTTAATATCGCCATTTTGCAGGCGAGGAATAGAATCATAGTCACCTGCGTAAGGTTGCTCTGTGAAGAAGTAGCAGAGGAAGGCCTAGGACACCAGTCTTTCAGGCATGATGTCTGGAGTCAGCTGGGCCTTTCACATCAGCCCAGTGGTGGCTGCAAAACAGACTTGTTTCCATTGGTGCCTTTGTTCCTAGGAAACTCAAGCCACACTGGTCCTAAGGATGTAAAAATCTGTTCTTGAACTTTAATGTGTGTATGCATTAAAAATACTGTGAATACCAGGCCAGTACTTAACATTTTTGCAGGGGTAGGTACCGGGGATTGAACTCAGGGGCCCTCGACCACTGAACCACATCCCCAGCCCTATTTTGTAGTTTATCTACAGACAGGGTCTCACTGAGTTGCTTAGCGCCTTGCTGTTGCTGAGGCTGACTTTGAACTCTCAATCTTCCTGCCTCTGCCTCCCAAGAAGCTGGGATTACAGGCATGCACCACTGTGCCCAGCAATACTTAACTTTTTATTGGTATAATTGAACATAATAGTGGGGATTGTTGTCATATTTGTAAATAACACAATGTGATCACTCTCAGTTCCAGTACCTTCCTTTTCCCTTCCCTTCTCCCTCCCCTGATCCACTTGCTCTATTTTACGGATCTCCCTTCTACTATCAGTATTAGTTGAATTAGTACATTATAACATATATAAGTGGGATTTGTTGTGGTGTATTGGTACATGGACATAGAAGAACTTGGCAGATTCAAGAGCAGTGGAACAGAATGGAAGACACAGAGACAAACTGACAGATACAGTTGTATGATCCTTGATAAAGAAAAGAGAGCCTTTTCAACAAGTGGTGCTGGGAAAACTAGATATCTGCAAGTAGAAGGATGAAACCAGATCCCTTTCTCTCCCCCTGAGCAGAAGTTAACTCAGAGAGGATCAAAGACCTGGGAATCAGGCCAGAAAACCTGCAACTGCTAGGGGAAAACATAGGGTCAACACTCCAACATACAGGCAACTTCCTTGAGAAGACTCCTAGAGATCAAGAAACAAAACTGGAATCAATTAGGGGGGTAGCATCAGATTAAAAAGCTGCACAGCAAGGAAAGGATTAAAAGTGTGGAGAGCCTATGGAATGGAAGAAAGTCTGCAAGCTACTCTTCTGACAGGGGGTCAATCTCCAGAATATACAAGACAACTCAACAACAACAACAAATTCTGATAAGTGGGCAAATGATATAAACAGATCTTTCTCAAAAGAAGGAATAAAAATGACCAACAAAAAAAGAAAAAAAATGTTCAATATCCTTAGCAATCAGGGAGGTAAGATTTTCTCTTATTCCAGTTAGAAGGATAGTCATCAAGAATACAAATAATAGCCCGGCACAGTGGCACACGCCTGTCATCCCAGCACTTAGGAGGCTGAGGCAGGAGGATTGCCAGTTCAAAGCCAGCCTCAGCAATGGCGAGGCACTTAGTAATTCAGTGAGACCCTGTCTCTAATAAAATACAAAAAAGGGCTGGGATGTGGCCCAGTGGTCAAGTGCCCCTTAGTTCAATCCCCGGCACCAAAAAAAAAAAAAAAAAAAAGGAAAAAAATAATACAAATAATATTTGCTGGTGAGGATGTGGGGCAAAAGGTATATATATACATTGTTGATGGGACTGCAATAAGGCCAGTATTTCATTTTGAAAATCAAACACACATGCAGATATCTTCCTTCCAGCATCCGAGCCTATTGTGTGGGATGCCAGGTGCCGCCCCTACCAGCTCAGGTAAGGAAAGTTCCAAGACACGCAGATAGTGCAGATAAGGACCCACAAAAAACTAAGTGGAGGCCAGAGCAGACTCTAATTCAGAGATTGCCCAGAGATTTTGAAACTATTCTAGGCATGTGATACTTAAGTGTCATGGGAGTGAGTTTGAGAGGGGCACCTGCATCTGAGGCCAGCTAGCTGTCACTCTCCAGAGTGGCTGGCTCTATCTCTGCATTTGCTGTGCTGATATTTGCAGATAGAATTGGGCAGTGGGTATGCAACAATTTCTAAAGTATTGTGGGAGGCAGGGATGATCTTCCGGGCAGCATTCTGCCTGAGAGTCCTCCCCTTTTGGCCTAGACCTCCACTGGGGGAAGAGGCAGCAGAGCAAGAAGTGCCCAGGGACAGGGCTGGGTGGGAGAAGTGTAGGGAAGGAGCTGTTGCAAGGGCAAGAGGGACAAAACCAGCAGCAGATATAGCACTGGGCACTGCAGCCAGCCCGGATCCTCTGTTTATCAAGAGGCTCTGACTCGGGGGAGACCTCTTGGCGTGGAATAGAAAGACTTCTGAAAAGGTGAAGCCAAAGGAAAAAAGAAGGGGTCGGATTCAGAGCTGGCAAAACCTGACAGATACACAACAGAAGAGGGATGGGCACTAAACCACATTTACTAGGACTGCCTGTCGCATGTGTAGTTTTGGGTTTGTAGTCTTGTACATATAAACAGACACAAAAAAAAAAAAAAAAAAAAATGCATGTTCAAATTGACTGTGAAGTGAATCTGTGCTCCATCCATTCATAATATTTTGGGTTTTCTCAACAGCCCAGTACATTTCGTTCACTTGTTCGTTCATTCATTCATTCAGTCCTCATTACTCCGCTGGGCGCTGGGTGTGCAAGGATCCCACGGTACAGTTCCTTCTGCAAAGAAGTGTGTTAACAGTCTTCTCATGGGTCACTTATAAAGTAGTAATAAAAGTAAATGGAGAGTTTTATGGAAACCCAGATAATGGACTCTGTTACGACTTGAGTTGGGTTCTCCCCAAAAGTCATGTTGAAATCCTAACCTTTAGTCCCTCAAAATGCGATCTCGTTTGGAAATAGGGTCTTCAGAGAGGTAATTGAGGTAAAAGGATATCATTGGGATGGGCTCTAATCCAACGTACTAAACGTCCTCATACAAGGGGAACTTTGGACCGTCACACAGAAGATCGTGAGGAGATGAAGGTGGAGGTTGGGGAAATGCTTCTACAGGCCGTGGAATTCCAGGCATCGTCAGGAGGAGCTCGGCCAGGGCATGGAACAGTGTCCCCTCACAGCCCTCGGAGGGAGCCTACCCTGCTGACGTCCAGCCTCCAGAACTGAGAGTGTCTGTTGTTCAGGTCACTGGGTAGCTGTTCTTTCTTTGTGGCAGCTCTAGGTAGCTAATACAAGGTCATCTCACTCTGGGGAGGAGCATCAAGGCGGGCATCCTGGAGGAGGTGGCTGTCAACCTAAATAACAAACAGAGGGATTCTCCAAAGATCAACAAGTTGACTTGGGAGTGGCATTGCCATGACCATACGCATGCCATGATAAACCATTCAGAGAGGTTGAGGCAAGGGGAAGTTTTGACAGGTAAATGAGGAGGCTATGAAAGTTATTTTGGTACAATAATCCTTGGCCACAGTGATTCATAACGAGGGTATTCAAGGATCAACAACAAGGGTGGCACCAGTGCCAGGATGAACAGTTACAGGACAGACATCCTTGCATAAGTGACTATTTTTTTGGCGGGTGGTGGTCAGGGGAGCCAGGGATTGAACTTAGGGGCACTTGACCACTGAGCCATATCCCCAGCCCTTTTTTTTTTTTTTTTTTTTGTATTTTATTAGAGACAGGGTCTCACTGAGTTGCTTAGTACCTCGTGCCTCGCTTTTGCTGAGGCTAACTTTGAACTCTGGATCCTCCTGCCTCTCGAGCCGCTGGGATTACAGGCGTGCACCACTGGGCCGGGCTCAGAAGTGACTTCTATGTGAGGTTGTAGCAGCCTGTGTGCAAGGTTGTGGTCCTGGCAGGGTCTCTGGTGCTATTTGTCGTGATGAAGCATAAGCACAAGATTCCCTCCTTTACACTCTTCCTGGCTTTATTTGCTTTTAGGGTTTGACACACGTCACTTCATTTTGACTCTGTCGACATCCACCTGACAGCACTAAATTTTAAGGATCAAATGGCAAGCTTCCAGGTGAAAGGGGCCGGCTGTCGAAAAAGCTCTTAGGCCACAGAGGTGGCAGCATAGGCAGCAAAATATCAATTTGAAATGTGACTTATGAGTGAGGTGTTTGGGGAGGCTGGTGAGCAGAATGTGCAGCTGGAAGAAGGACGAGATGGACCTCCCCAGACAGGCCAGGCATGGGGCGTGGGGGTGTGCAGCACCCCAGGAAGAGGAGCAAGCCAAGCTTCCTGCCTCTGTGCAGACAAACACCAGAGTCCTGTGCTGTAAAACCCTGGTGCAGCAAGCGACTTTGGGCCACTCTCCTGCTCCCAATCACAGATGAGCTCTGATGGGGGAGCAGTGACTTAGCTTCACAAAACTGGTTCCTTGATGGGGACAAATGTTTGCTCAGCTGTTGAAGAAGTACCTTGTTCCTGGGCTGACTGCTCAGGTCCTGTTTTCTTTCCAGGGAAAGTAATTTCCTTGCCTGCTTCGTTATCCCAGTGCTCCCAGAAGATGGAGAATATTTAAGCATCACCCACGGTCACACTCACATCCTGATTCCAGAACATTCCTGTGTATTTGAATTTCTTCACACTAGGAATATGGCTAACGAACAGCCTTTCCCACAGCCACTTCGCTTTATAGAACCTGGCTTAAAAGGGAGAGTTTTCTGTAAAGGCTGCCTGGTGCTCCACACGCTGTCCTCCTCCCAAGATCCAGCGTGCTTTTGTATAAAAATTTCGACCTCTTGGTGGACATTTCAAAGGACTCGTGTGAAAAGTGATGCTGTTCTGGGAGCAGAGAGACAGAAACACACGCAGATGTTAATCAAGAAGATTTTAGTTTTAATGTCAACCCATATTTTATATAATCTTTAAACATTCTGGTACTTTTGGATAGAGGTCACATCATTTATTGTAGAAGGATCTTTAAATTGAAGAATATCAATAACTTTCTTTTAGGCATACTTAAAATTAAGCGTAAAGTAAGATATTATAGCTGGGTGATACTCAAGTATAATGTTCCTTGCCTTCATGTAATTGATTGAAGAGCCATATTTGAAACATACATCAAATATCCTAGTTGAGTGTCATATGTTTCTTCTGAGAATGGAAGAATTGACTGAAAATCTAGGAGGTCTCCTCCATTTTTTGTTTTCTTTTAAAAGTTACGTTATTATGTACAGATGATGGATGCATCCATATTTAAAGTTCAATCCTCCACATTCAGAAGAATGTAATGGTCCATAGCAATACATAGTTGAAAATATTTAAGGTTTTCCTTTGTAACTGAAGAAAGGTAACAGCAGAGTTGCACAGCAAGCCTGCCCCTATGTTCCAGCTGAACAGCTTGCTGCCATTTATACTCATCAAATACTCATTAGGGAGGAGCTCAGGTGCTCAGTATCAGGGTGGAGTTGGACTGTTGTTTGAATGTGTCTCCTCCAAAATTCACTTTAGAACTCAGTCCCTGCTATGGTGGTAGATATTAAGTCATGATGGCTCCACCCTCAAGCACGGGATTAATAACCTTATAAAAGGACTGGAGAAACCTGTGATCATTCCCTTTGTCCCTCTACCCTTTGCCACATGAAGATACTACCATAAGAAGTTGCCAGGGATGCAGCAGGCCTTCATCAGACACCAACCTGTGGGTAACTTCATGTTGGATGTCCCAGCCTCTGGAACTGAGGAACATGAATTTCTGTTCTTCATACATTTCCCAGTCTTGGGTATTTTGTTATAGCAACACAATTGGACTAAGATGGTGGGTCACTATTTGTGGAGAACCAAAGACTAATGGGGGAGATAGATGTATAAACATAGAAAATGCTATGACAGGAATATGAGTGGGGAGCTGGGGCAGCTCAGTAGATGGGCCTGAGAAATGTTTCTTGGAAGTTATATTTAACCTGGGCTCTGAAGGATGGGTGAGAAGTTACTGAGAGAAGAATGAAAGGAGGCACATTCCAGCAGAGGGAAAGCCCTGGTAAGGGGAGATAGGAAGTGTGAAGGTGGGCAGCACACGTTGGGGAGGCCAGGAGCTCAGCGTGGCCAGAGAATGATGCATCTGGCGGGGTTTTGATGGGGTGGGGGAAGAGGGTGCCATGAACGTTTCATTTAATCAGCAGAGACATCTGATGAGATCTATTATTTTGGATGCTGGCTTGGCAGCACCATAGTATAAAAGATTAGGATGAAAGACAACAGAAAAACTGAACAAAGTGGTCTGAACAAGGTCCAGGAGGCATGTTGATGGGGGTGGAGAGAGAGAGGAATGTGCCGAGGAGAAATAGGCCCAGCAACCCATGGTGGGGGTTTCCAGGCAGATGTGACAGTGAGGAGTCAAGGATGAGATGCAGCTTGAGACAGGGCGCCTACTATGGACTGAATTGTGCCCCCCACATTCACACGGGGAAGCCCTAGCCCCCAGTGGGACTGTACTTGAAACCAGGTGGTCATTAAGGTAAGATGAGGTATAAGTGTGGGACCTGGATCTGATGGGATTAGTGTACTTATGAGAAAAGAAATCCCCCTGCACCCCTGGACTCCTGCCCCTTGGATACATCAAGGAGGTAGTCATCTGCAAGCCAGGAAGGGAGGCCTCGCCAGGTACCAAATCAACCAAACCTTGGTCTTGGACTTCCAGTCTCCAGAACTGTGAGAAAGATATTTGCTCCTTAATCTATGCAGTCTGTGGTATTTTATTACAGCAGGTAATGTAGACTTTGGTACCACGAGGTGAAGTGCTGATATAGCAAATGCCTAAAAATAAGAAAGTGACTCTGTAAGTGGGTAATGGGTAGAAGCTGGAGTTGTATGTTAGAAAATGCCTAGATTTCCATGAATAGAATGTTGGCAGGAATTTGGACATTAAAAGCCATTTTGGTGAGGTCTCAGATGGAGATGAGGAACAGATTATTGGAAACCGGAGGAAAAATGATTCTTGTTATAAAGTGGCAAAAAATAAAGTTGGCGAATTGCGTGCTAGTGTTTGATGGAAGGTAAGCTTGTGAGTGATGAAAGCTAGCTATGTCGCTGAGTGGAGTTCTAAGAAAAGTGTTGGAGGGAGGCTTCGTTCCTCTTTTCGTAAAATGCACGGAGAGAAACGACTTGTCAAGTAAAAGGAACCAGAATTTACAGATTTGGGCATTTCTCAGCCTATCCATAGTGCAGAAAGTAAGGATGCTTGTGGTGGACAGAGTGTTACAGGTGTGGCTGGGCAGTCACTCCATCAAGAGGCCACCTGGTGCCAAGCACCACCTCAACAGGGACAGGAATGGAGATGGTATTACATCAGCGGAGGCAACACTTGTCTGAACCAGGAAGGACAGAGAAAGTGGGGCGGGACAAGAAAGCCTGTCAGACTTCCCAGACTCTACGGGATGTGTCCGCAACATGTGCCATTCAAGAAACGGAAAGCGTGTTCCTACAGGTGATCCAAACATCATCAGTGCTCTAGGAGAAGGACATTCCTCCTTGATATTAGGGGGCAGTGCCCTTGCAGAGAGCCAAATGCATGGGCAGCTCTATAAAGCTATGGGGGTGATGCTCTTGCCTTAGTGGACTGGGTAGATGGGACATTGAGCCAAAAGGCTTTTAAGGTCTCGTGGAATTTGCCGCGCTGGGTTTGTCTTACTTAGGTATGTTTGGGACCCTTCGCCCTTTTCTTCTCTCCCATTTGTTCCTTTTGGAAATGAGACCATCCATCATAGTCCTGTTCCATTATTGTATTTTCGAAGTGCATAACTTGTCTGGTTTTACAGAGAAAGAGCCGGAGAGAAATTTGGCCTTAGCATCAATTGTACCGGAGTCTCAGCCATGAGACACATCGAAGAAGACTGTGCCCTGTAGGCTTTCAAATTGATGCTGGAATGAATTAAGTATCATGGGGCTGTTGGGAGGGCATGGTGTATTCTTCACGCAAGAAAGAAGTGGATTTGGAGGGTCAATGTGCAGAATGCCATGCACAGAATTGTGTTCCCAAATTCAGGTGAACCCCTCAGCCCCACTGTGGCCTTTAGAAGGTAATGAAGGTCTAATGGGGTCATACAGGTGGGTCTCCAGACTGGTAGGATTAGTGTCCTTGTAAGAAAAGATACTAGAGATCTTGCACTCTGTCTTTGCCATGAGTGGTCACAGTGAGAAGATGGCCATCTACAAGCCAGGAAGGGAGCTCTCACCAGAAACTGAACTGGCCAGCACCTTGACCTTGGACTTGTTAGCTTCCAGAACAGAAGGAAAATAGATTTCTGGTGTGTGAGTCTCCAGTCTGCATTATTTTATAAAGCAGCCTGAGATGACCTAGACAGAGCCATTAATGCACGTGAAGAACGGACACGGGGAGATGATCTTTGATGCTGCTGTTTTCTTCTTTTTATTTATTTGCAGTTTGTCTTTGCACATGTCACAGGTGAGATGCTAATAGGCAGACAGGAAGAGGGGTTCAGCAGGCGGTTGGGCGTGTTGAAGAGGGACAATGAGGACCAGCCGGGGGGGGGGGCAGGGTCTGGGGAGTTCTCAGCCCAGAGGAGGCAGCACCCAGTGGGGTGGGGAGATAGATCAAGGAAAGAATCTGGATAAATGCGGGAAGAAGGTCCAGGAGGGAGCTGGGGAACGAGAGGGACGGGGGGGTGGGGGTGAAGCCTCTGGCTCCTGTGGTTGTGGGAGGCAGGTTCGAAGCCATTTGTCAATAGTGCCATCAGCTGTACAGGCTCAAGTAGGCTGAAGAGCAAATGGAAAGCCCTGAGCTGTGGGTGGGAGGTGGCCTTTGGGGGCTGTGTCAGTGAACTGCTGTGGGTGAAGTCAGGGAGCAGTGGGGAGAGAGAGGCCTGGGAATTAGAGAATGGGCACCATCCTCCCTCCGGCTGCTGGGACAGGGCCATGGACTGGGTGGCTTATAAACAGCACACATCCATTTCTTACAGGTGTGGAGGTGGAAGTCTGGATCAGGGTGTCAGCAAGGCTGGGTTCTAGAGCAGTCCCTCTTCTGGTTTCAGACCAATGACTCTGTTCTGTCCTCACGTGGTGGAAAGAGGTCTAGAAGGCTCCCTGGGGTCTCTTCTTCTAAGGGCACTCATTCCCGTCACGAGGGCTCTACCCTTCTGACCTGGTCATTTCTCTGAGGCCCCATGTCCTGATGCCTTCACGTTGGGATTAGGGTCTACACATGGATTTTAAGCAAGCACAACTATTTCTACAGCAAGTATAGACTGATTTCCAGATCTTTGCTTGTAAAAGACAGAGATGTGGAGGCAGCTCAGGGAGGTAAATTCCAGGTACAGGTGTTTTTTTAAATTTAATTTTATTTTCTGTTTCCCAAACTCCATATTAAATCCCTGATTTTGCACCAAGGAATGATAGACAGCTAAAGAAACAACACTGCACGTCCTTTTGTTTTAGGCCTTCATGTCTGTTTTACCGCCCAGTGGGGGCGACTTCCATCTCCCCGTTCCCCACGGACTCTTCTCCTTGCTGGTGTGGGTCTCTTCTCCTCTCCTCCTCACAAGCCTTGTGCCAGGATTCCCAGGCTGCCTGTGTTTGTGACTCTGTGTGACTGTGTATCTCTGTGTGTCTGAGTGTGTGGGTGTGCGGGTGTGTGAATGTGTGCACAAGTGTGTAAGAATGACTATGGGTGTGTAAATGACTGAATGATGATAAAGGTATGTGAATTTGTATACAAGTTGTATTTGAGTGACTGTGAGTTTATGAATGTGTGTGGCTCTCTTGTGACTATGGTTATGCATGGGTGACTACATATAATGAGTGTTTGAGAATATGTGTATGCAAGTGTGTGTGTGACTGTATGAATGTGTGTATGAATGTGTCAGTGAGTCTCTCAGTGAGTTGATATATGTATACAATTGACTATATGTGAGTGCGTGTGTTTTTGAGTCAGTGTGTGTGTGTGTGTGTGTGTGTGTGTGTACAGGATGTGAATATACACTGTGATTCCAGGAACCTATATTCTGTGAAGATCAGATGGAATAAATGATAAATTTTATATATATTTTACTGCAATTAAAAAAACAAAATGAGGGGCTGGGGTTGTGGCTCAGCAGAAGAGCACTCGCCTAGCACGTGCGCGGCCCTGGGTTTGATCCTCAGCACGGTGTAAAAATAAATAAAATAAAGGTATTGTGTCCAACTACTTTAAAAAGATAAAAATAAAGAAAGAAAACAAAATGAAACTAGCCTACCCACAAAAACAATTACTGTGGCTACCGCTTCCAACTTCAGATCGCAGTCAGCAGGAAAATGCTGAAGGAGACCTCTGTGCTTTCTCCTCTTACCCTAGGCACACGTGTGAATCCTTCAGTCCTAGAGATGGATGTTCCAAAGGGATGTGATACGGGCCTGTTTCAAATTGCTTCATAGTTGAAGCTAAAAGGAAATATGTACTAGAACTTTTTTTCTTTAAACAGCAAAATAATGTGTTAATTTAGGAAAAAAAGTGATTCATACATGACCTTGTATAATATTTGGCTTTTTAAATGCCACACATAGCATTTATCTGGTTTTTAGCCTTGCTGGGAAATGGTCGTATCCAGCAAGGATAAAAGATTTCCAGCTGGGATAACTATCCTATAATTAGTGATGCATTTTTAAAAAGGAAAACCAGAAATTATTGGAGACAGTGATGTAAAAATCTCCACATTTCTAAAGTACGTGTGTTGCTAACATGACAGGTTGAGGCCTGTAGTGCAGTGTTATACACACACACACACACACACACACACACGCACACACCACACACCCCACCACTCCAGCTCCTCTTGCCAGGGTTTTTGAGGAAGTTAGTTTTCTTTCTATTGATTTCAGTAGAATTCACTGGAAGTCAGATCTCAGTCTTGTGAATTTCTGTCCGGAGTTCATGATGGATTTTATCACAGTGGTGTGACATGATGGGAAACATGGTAAGGATTCTCTATGGAGAGTCTAAGATATGTTGTTTGTCATCTATTCTGTCACCAGGGCCATTCATTTGGTCCTCCTCAGTGCTTCTAGAACATTCTGCTCATGTGCTTCCTGCCACATTTCCCTTGTTGTGCTATCATTGTGAGTTTGCAGGTTGCTCTCCCCACTGGACTAGGGCAGGGCTGGGGGTTGAGCTGAGTGATGTAGGGCTTGCCCAGCACATGCAAGTGCAAGGGCCTGGGTTGGGCCTAGCAAACACACACACACACACACACACACACACACAGACTATGGCAGCAGACATATTGGTGGTCAACACATTGGACAGTAGTTCTCATCATAACTACTTCAGGAGATTTAAAAAAATGCTGGCAAGTGGGTCCCTGTGTGGATTTTGATCCTTTGGGAACCAGATGCCCAAACAGGACTGGATAGGCAAGAGACTTACTGTGCGACATGCTTGGGAAAGATGAAGGGGGAAGAATGGGGCAGGCAGGGAGAGCCACCAGACCGCTGCCAGGTCTGACCTCTGGTAACGGAAGGAGAGGGGAGGAGAAAGAGAACCTGGTCGGTGATCCTCAGATATCAGTGCTGATCTGAGAACACTCAGGTCAGGCTGACAAAAGCCCCAAGCAAAAGTCTGTTAGGAGATCCTGGCACTAGCAGAAGGACCCAGCACAGCGCTCCCTGGTGCTCAGCCACGGCCAGCCGGAGCAGAGTGTGTGTGAGAGCTGTCAGGTGACCAGCTGTCACAGAGTGCCTGGGACTGAGGGGTTTCCACGATCTGAGCCTGAGAACGCTGGTGTGACCTCAGTACAAATGCAAGGTGGGACCCAAAGGGGTGGACCTCGGGGCTTCTTCCCTGGTCATTTCTTTTGAGGGAAAGCTGAATGGCACCCTGCCTGGCTGTCACTGCTCCTGTGGGTCCTCCTCAGGGTTCCCCAGCTCTCCTCCATCAGCAGGGTGTCTGACGGTTCAATTCAGTTCTGGGCTGTCTCTTTGGAGTTAGTGTCAGATCCCATAAGTGACAGGGCCTAGTCCCACGAGGCCCATTCCCACTTCAGATGCCAGCTGGGGCCTTTATATTTATTTCAGTGAATGAAAAAAGGGGAGGGAACGAGGCAGGTACCATTTTGAGGAGGTCTGTGTAGGGGAGGCAGGTGCAGGAGAGGTCGGTGGGCCCAGAGGAGCCAGTTGGTTTTCTGGGCTGGTTCTGCATTTTGGGGGCCCGCTGCTGGTGGGGAGCCACGTGGGTGCTGAGAGGCCCTGGAGGCTGGGGCCAGCAGGCTCAGCCAGCTAGTAGCCTGTACAAATGGTTCTAAATGATGTAGAGACAGGTTCCAGGAGCTTGGGTTTTTTATTTCACATCCCGAGTCCTTGTTGCAAGGGGTCAGACTGACACAGGCTTCCTAATTGCACAATTATAAGAAATTACGAAAGCAATTTAGGACCCTTGGCACATCCATCCTCCTCAGCTGCTTCTGAACCTCAGGCTCCAGGAGATTCCAAAGGTACTGAAAGCTAAATCAAAAGGGAAATAAAGAAAAACTTTACAAGGAGCAATTTCTGTTCCACACAGACTGATTTTTTTTTTTTTAGTCTCTTCTTTATCTTTGTATTAGTTACCTAGGGCTGCTATAACAAAATACCACACCCCAGGTGGCTTAAAGAACAGAAATGTATTGATTCATAGTACTGAAAGCTAGAAGTCCAAGATCAAGGGGCCAACAGGGTCAGATCCTTCTGAGACCCTCTCCTTAGCTGGTAGATGACTACCTTCTTTCTGTGTCTTATGTCATCTTTCTTCTGTGCATGTCTGCCTGTCTATTCAGATTTCTCTTTTTATAAGGGCACTAGTCCTATTGGGTAAGGACCCACCCTCATGACCTCATCTCAGTGAACTGCATCTCAAATGACCCCATTTCCAAATAAGGTCACATTTCGAGGGGTTAGGACTTCAACACATGAATTTGGGGTAGGGAGACACAAGTTAACTCATAACAACCTCTTTAAAATAATTATGGTTCCATTTTTCTTTTTGGTGCAAATCAGAAGAACACAGCAGCCTGATAATGACAAAATCACCCAAATTGTAGCCCTGATGGATTGGGTTACTAGACATTGATCTTATTGGTGTATTTGTGGGTTTGTGGGGGTTATCACAGCACTCTTATGTTTTCAGAAGCCCCACACGGCTGAGTGAATAAATGCCATGAAGATGAGACGTGCTACATGCCCACATGGTGCAGAACAGATGGAATCCAGCTCAAGTCTATGGTGGATGGCAAAGAACGTCTGTCTGGGGGCATACCAGTGCCTTGCACAGGGAAACTGATAAGAAAAAGAAAAAAAAAAAAAGTAAAAATAGATATTACACTGCCTCTGCCCAGGTCTCACTAATGGGATTTTCACCTGGGGGAACTGCACTTTAGATGACCACTGAAGTTTCTTTTCTTTGTGAAATGGATTTTTGCTTTGCTTGAAAGTGAGTTTTTCTGGGCCAGCCGATGAATCAGACCCGCGTGCTGGCGCCAGGGGTCTCGCCTGTTCTTTGTGATGCTCCAGGTTCTTCTCCAAGCTGCTGCTCAAGCACGCTGTTTTATGGCCATGCTGACACCGTTCACAGGTCCTTTGACTTGAAACGGTGTAAAAGGATCCTTTCCATAATTATCAGTGTAGAACTGAGGTTACTGCCAGCGTCCCAGAAGATGAAGAACGTCAATGTTGTGCCTTCTCTCTAGAAAGAGTGACTGGTGGCAGGAATTTCATTTTGTCCAGTTATTCCCAAGAGAGAACAGACATTTGTGATCCAATCAAAGGGAATCCAAGAATAGCAATGAGCCTGATAGCAATTTCTGGGAAGCACAGGAGGAATGTGACACAGTGACCCTAAAATGGGATCTCTGTTGAGCCACATTCTTAGCAAAGAGGCTCTGGCCCTGTCATCATCACTGCTGCTTATAAATCACTTTGCAGCATATAAAGCTCTTTCCAGGATGGGGTCCCAGTTCCTCTCTCAGCACCCCTATAGGTGGGTAGAAGAGAATTGGTCCTTATGGTTCTCAAGGAAATAGAATCGCAGGAGTAAAAGGGAATTACCTAATATTATGTGGGTAGGAGTGGGTAGACATGGCCTGGTGTATTCTAATCCAAATACCAGAAGTCTTATTTTTAATTTTTAAAAATTGTGAAATGTATCATTCAAGTAGAAGAATGTATCAAATATGCCCATGTAGTTTAAGGAATGATATAAATTGTATGTTGGGTACCTACCTCTTGGGTGAAGAGGAGCATTTCTGGTCCCAGATAGGTGGGATCCTGGGTTGCTTCTCTGTAAGTACCTGGCTCTCCTTCCCCTAGAGGTAATGGAACCCTGCTTTTTATGCTGATCATTCTCTTGCTTTTCTTTATAGTGCTATTATCAATATGTATTCCTCATGATGTATTATTAATTTTGATAAACAGAGTGACAATCACGCCTCTAGCTGCGTAAGGAAAGGACAATTTTGCTACTGCTGGAGTCTCCTTGTAGAATGAGCTGATCTCAGCTCTCCTGAGAGCTTACAAGAGACCTCAGAGAAAACCAAAGAAAGGCTCCAAGTCTCGGGCAGGCAGTGCTTAGGACAGTCAGGGCCCCTAGTGGGGCTTTTCTGTAGGTCTCTGAGCCATTGGCTTCACCATGTTTTCTGATTCTGAGCTCATGGAGGACGGTCTTCACCAATCAAGAGGATGACCAAGTAGGGGTGAATGTGTGTCTCCTCTGATCCAAGGGGTGGGGGGTTCTGGGGATTGAATCCAGTGGCACTTAACCACTAAGCCACGTCCCTATCCCCAACCCTTTTTTGTATTTTATTTAGAGACAGGGTCTCACTGAATTGCTTATGGCCTTGATAAGTTGCTGAGGCTGGCTTTGAACTCGATCCTCCTGTCTCAGTCTCCTGAGCTGCTGGGATTACAGGCATGCACCACTGTGCCTGGTCCAAGGCGGCAATTATTAAAAAGAGCAGAAACTTCATTGTCTACCACAGTGAGAATCTATGGTTAAAATTGTGGATTCTGGGGCTGGGGTTGTAGCTCAGTGGTAGAATGCTTACCTCACACATGTGAGGCCCTGGGTTCGATTCTCAGCACCACATAAAAATAAATAAAGACACTGTGTCCATCTACAACTAAAAAAAAGTGTGCATTCTGTAGCATCATATCATTTATAGCAAAATGGGTGGAACCAAAGGACATTATATTAAATTAAATAAGTCAGACACAGAAAGACAAATACAGCATGTTCTTTCTCAGGGGTGGAAGCTAAAATAACGTCCATCTGAATGTAGACTAGTGATTACCATAGGTTGGGAAGGGTGGGGTGAAGATAGAAGAGGTTGGACATCAGATACCAGAACCCAGTTAGACAGAAGTAATCAGTTTAATGTGCTACTGCTTAACCAGAGGCCTGAGGTGCACAGTAAGCTATTATACATTTTATGGATAACTTGAGGAGAGGAGATAGAACACTCCACACACAAAGTTATACTGAGACAGGTAAGTTAACTACCCTGATTTGATTAGTACACATGTATCAATTGTCCACACTGAAGCAGGACAGAAGAGGCTGGACACCTGAGGAATTTTCAGGAAGCAGGTTTATTGACTGCAGGGTTCAGAGGTGACTCTAGCCTAAGGATTCTTCCTCCGAACAATGAGTACAGAAATTCTTGGCACTTTATACCCAGTGGGGTGGGGGCTCTGAGGCCGTTCCGTCCTCTACAGATGGGGGTGTCACAGGTTGTTTCGGCATTTATTGGCACAGAGGATGTGACAAACCACAATGCCTTCTGCAGATTTTTGCTGATAGCTGATGTCCTGTGCAAAAAGCTGTCTGATAAGAAGAGGAAGTTGCGTGTCACAAATATGGTGGGGGGTTTCTGCTTAATTATGGCAAGTGTGTTCTGGGTGGGGGTCTTGGCCTGTTTCAACATGGTACCCTATAAATATGTACAATTCAAATAATAATAATTAATAAATGTTTAAAAAAATGAATAAACGAATAAAAAACCTTATGAATTGTTTAAAAAAAAAAGGGGGGGGGGGACTTAATTCTAGAGCCAGTTTCTCTGGGTTTGAAATTTGACCTCTCCATTACCCTGAGGTTATTTATCCCCTCTGAGCTTCATTTTTCTTATTTGTAAAAAGAAGCTAATGATAACACCTCCTTAGTGGGCCTACTTAAAGAAGAGTTAGTAACTGTGAAGAGCTAGGAATGTTGCCTTACATATGGGACATACCACATGGATAGGAGAACAAGTGTGTGTGTGTGCATGTGTGCATATCTTGTTCAATCCATCTGTGCTGGGATCACCGAGCTTGCCTAGCAAAGAGGAGAGGTCTCCTGCTGATGATCACTCCCCCCTGAGGCTGGCTCTGGGTCACCCTGCTCTGATCTGGACTGTTCCCTGACTTCTGCTTAATCATCTCTGTTTGTTCTTTTCCTGGGAATTCCTCTTACCTCCATCGTTTCTTTCCTAATTTTACTGCAGCACATTTTTCAGGAGCTTCCAATCAAGAGTACATGAGAGGTAAAGATTTTGAGACACTGAATTTATGAAAATGCATTTTACCCCCACATGTAATTGATGATTTGGTTATTTGGTTCATCGAGTCTTCTAAATCAGAAATGGTAGAAATGATTTGGCTTTAGAATTTTGAAGCCATTTCTCCGTCATCTTCCTGCTTCCTGTGTTGTTGTAGAGATATCTGAAGCCATTTGAGTCCCCATCTGTTGCATGTGATCTATTTTTTTTCTCTCTGTAGATTTTTGGAATCTTCTGTTACTTTCATATTCTGAAATTTCTCTGTGATGTGTCTTTTGGTAGACTTATTTTTATCTACTTTTCTGGATACTTGGTGATGAGCCTGCAATTTGAAAATTCATACCTGTTGTGGTTTGGATGGGATGTGTTCCCCAAAAGCTCAGGTGTGAGACAATGCAAGAAGGCTTAGAGGAGAAATGATTGGGTTGTGAGAGTCTTAACCCAATCAGTGAATTAATCCCTGGTGGGATTAACTGAGTGGAAACTGAAGGAAGGTGGAGTGTGGTTGGAGGTGGAGCATGAGGGTTGGCTTTGGGGTATATATTTGTATTTGACAAGTGGAGTTTCTGTTTCCTGATCATTATGTGAGCTTCCCTCTGCCACATTCCTCCACCATGATGTTCAGCCTCATCTTGAGCCCCAAGAAATATAGCTGGCTGTCCATGGACTGAGATCTCTGAAACCACGAGCCCCCAAATAAACTTTTCCTCCCCTAAAATTGTTCTGGTGAGATCTTTTAGTCACAGCAGCAAAAAAAGCTGGCTAAAAAATACCCCTCAGTTCTGGTCTTTTTCTTGCAATATTTTATTGATGATTTCTTCTTCATCCATTTTCTTCTCTAAAATTTCTTTTTATTTAAGATCAAATTTCTGGACTGGTCTGCTGATTTTCCTTACTTTTCTTTCATATTTTTTTGTATGTCATAGGAGATATTTCCAGTCTTGTTTTCCAACACTTCAACTGAGTTTTTAATCTGTGCCATGATGTTTTTAATTTCCAAGAGCCATTTTCATTTATTTCCTGAATCTTCTTTTTTAAAAATAGCATCCTGTCCATTGTTTCTGGATGAAAACTTCTCTTCTCTCTCTGAGGAGATTAAAGCTGTTTAAAATTCCTTTTCTCTTTCCCTAAACAGTGTTTGGAGTTCTCCTAGCTAATAATTGTTGGAACCTGGATTCAAACTCAGGCAGTCTGCTCTTTGACCACTGTACTGAAATGTCTTCATTTAGATAAACATGGATTTTGGCCAAGCTAAGAAGCTGGCTGAACACAAACATCAATTTTTTTTCCCTTTCTAAAACTAAATGAAAGGATCTCTTTAAAAAACTCACGAGAGGTACTAAGAGCAACAAAATTTAGGAAATTAGACTTTTGTAAGAAATTAATGACTTAATTCATATAAAAGACTCAATTCAGTGTCTGGCACACAATAAATGCATAATATACATTCACTATTATTAAAATAACAACTCAAGTAACTCTTCAAAATTATTCTATATATGTTGTATGTAATCTAGGATCTTCCTGGCATTTAGCCAGGTTCTTGTTTTCAAATATGTGGGTTAAAGAAGACAGAAACTTTACGATGTTATAATGATATTATAATCTTGAACTGAATTGATTTCCATTCTGTAGAAAAAATCTGATGTAAAAGCGAGGAAAGGAATGTACTATCAAGAATCTGGATATTATACAATTTAATGATGTATGGTGCGGTTGAGGTTTAGATATTTTAGTTCAACTAGAAAATTCCCAAAGAAAACACTAAACTAATATGAAAACAGCATATAAATTATTTTATGAAAGCAAAATCTCTGTATTATAATGAAATTAAGTAAAGTCAACAAATATTGATTAAACATTGATAAAACAACAATAAAAACAAGGTACTGATTTTGGGGAGAATACAAAGATGACGTCTGAATCTATGCCTTCAAGATACTCATGAGGGCTGTTGGGAATTACTAGTTAGCTACAAACCAAAGCGGAATTAAGCAATGACTTTAACACAAGGATGAGAAAAATACAACTTAAAACTTTAGCAAAGGGAACAATTAAAGCCAACCCGGGAAACTGGCAGACTTCATGGATGAAGGGCAAAAAATCACACCAGAGACAACCGTGCAGCCGAGAGATTTATTCACCAGCTTTTATGGCTGGTTGGAGGTAGAAGAAGTATGGGGAGAGAGGAGTCAGGGAGAGGAGGGTGTGCAAGCTCTGGTGGGAGAGAGGAGTCAGGGATAGGGGCGTGTGCGAGCTCTGAACAGAAGGTGGGTGCCTGGTCGTGCTGGGAGCTGTCATCTAAGGCAGCTGCCATTGGGCTGGAGGTTGGAGCTGTTGGCTGGGGCAGCTGCGGTCAGGCTGGATTAGATAGGTCTGGAGCTGTTGCAGTGGTTGCCTCCTCTCAGCAGGGACAAGCTGTTTAGACTGAGCTCTGGGCAGGCAGAAGCTTAAGTAGGGATTTCTGGTGAGGGGTGTACCAGAATGACCTTTAATGCTATTGGCTCTTTGCCTGGGGAGCAGGGCGACCTTTAAGCCTATTGGCTCCTGCCTGGGGAACAGAGTGACCTTTAAGCCCATTGGCTCCTGCCCAGGGAAAATGAAACAAGGTTGCCTGGGGGTGAGGGGTGGGGGGAGGGGGTGGCTCATCGGCCCAAGACCATCTATCAATGGATGAGGGGTCATTTGAACTTGATTTTGAGGTTGGGCCAGGGGCCTTTGTTTTGGTTGAAGAAACTACAAGAGCAAGGTCCTGAAATGGAGAAATTAGTGGCCTATTCCAATCCTGCGTGGCTTCTGAGCTACGGTCCATTTTTACCTCTTACTGTATCCAAGATGGTGCTGAACAGTTTGAATGTTAACTATTTTTAAATAAGTCCATTAATTGATATTGTTTCATAAGCAGATAATAATTTATTAAGGAGAGATATCATATGATATAGGTTTTTTGCTTCCCATAAACTAATCCCACAATGTTGGTACACAGCAAGTTCTCAGTAAATGCCCATTGATTGATTCAGGAACTTATGGCTGCTTAGATAAAACATTTTAATGTGGGAAAATGTGGAGTGCAACAGAAAAGCAGTAATCAGGGAGTATTAGAACTCTAGGATTCCCAAATAGTTTCAAAAATATTTTCCAACTTGGCTGTGGATATATTTGTCTCCTTAGTGTCTAAAACAAAGCTCTAGAGTCTCAAGAAGGAATTTATTTATTTTGTGTTAAGCAATAATCTTTATATAACACATAGTGCTATATCAACAATGTACAATTTTTACAATTTGATATCAATGCTTGTGTATTTCTTACAACCTTATGCTTAGGATGAGTAGTAAAAGTATTTTGGAGCCATTTGAAAGCATACTTAATTTTTAATACACCATTAGCTGTTGAACTCATTGACTAAATATTTTTAACATTATTTTTATTAGAGTTTTATAGTTACAGTAGTTGGATTCATCCTGACAAACTCATACATGCATGGAATTCAATTTCAGTTCATGATCCCCCTAGCCCCTGCCTTTTCAAGAAGGAATTTATTTTTATTGGACATCAATTGCAAAAAATCAAGCCATTTAAAATGTGTTTTCCTCCTGCTGAAAGTGCTCACACTGAAGTATCCAGAACTTGGAAGTTTGAGGAAGAACACTGGAAGAGCTAGATCATATCTCCAAATAGAGTTCACTGATTTCAGAAATCTGTGTTGTGTGACAGGGTGGACTCCTGTCATCATCTAAGCCACCTGCTTGACTGCCTAAGGAGATTCCTGCCCTCAGAATTGGATTCGTTTTAATTTGTTTCTTTTTGTTATATACTTGCCTTAGCATTAGAAGCCCAGCTTCAACAATTAGTCCATTTTAGAACTTATCCAGAACGAAGGTCACTTGTCATGACTTCCATTTGTTTGACCATTGTCTTGTGGGACACAAGCAGTATCTTTGTGCCATGACTGTGTTCTACTAAATCAACCAACATGGAACCCTTATTTCTGTAATATTTCAGTGTAGATGAGATCCTAAAAGGTGCATTTCTTTCTTTCTATTTTTTTGGTACTGGGAATTGAACTCAGGGGCACTCAACCACTGAGCCACATTCACAGCCCCATTTTGTATTTTACTTAGAGACAGGGTCTCATTGAATTGCTTAGCACCTTGCTTTTGTTGAGGCTGGCTTTGAACTCATGATTCTCCTGCCTCAGCCTCTCGAGCCACTGGGATTATAGGCATGTACCACAGCGTTGGCTAAAGGTGCATTTCTTTATCTGCAGAAATGCTGAAGGAAATTGTCAACATCTGAAAGCCCCTAGCAAAGAACAGATTCCAGGTCAATAATACAAAACTGTATAAAATATAAATCCTGGCTGACCAATTTAAATTTTCTGGGACATTGTGGCAAAGCCTGATTGATGGAGAGGAAGCCCAGGACATAATCTGCCCTAACTTTGCAAAGATTTTAGGTCTGGGCTTACAGGAACACTCCTCAAATAAGCTCCTTCAGGGTGCTAATGAGGGAGCTGGTGCTGAGATGAAGTACAGCTCCCTCATTAGGCTTGGGATTTATTCTTCCTGGGATGTTGACCTCATTTCCAGGACAGTGTGGGAGGTGAAGGAAAAGGGATGTGCAGAACAGGTTTCTGTGAGCTCCAGAGAGTCTTCAGCAATGTTTGTCCATTGCTTTTGGCATTTACAAAGCACATTGCATGAAAAATGGCAGTTGGAAGGGTGGAAGGTTTGTGTGTTTGTGGGGTGTGGAGGGGATGTGGGGACAGTCAAAGCACCAGTCCTTTGAATGACTTGCCTTTCAATCCTGACATTTTAGTGAGCTTGTTTTCTGTGCCTAACAATGCCCTACGCTAAGAATATTGTATTAACAAAGAAATCCAAGCACTGTCCTTTTAAAGGATGTTATAGTAACTTAACTTGGTTGGTTTTTTTTTTTTTTTTTTAATCAATTTCTTCATAGGCAGTTACATTTGTACAAGATTCAGTTGAGATGAAGAGAAGAAATTTGCCTATTGATGTTCACGAAATGCCCACCCTAGTGAACCCACGTTAACCTCAGCTGGATTTGTAACTTTCCATATTGGTTGCCTATTTAGGATGGAAAGCCATTTAAGGTACAGGGCAATGTTTCTGTCTTTGTGTTTCCAGTGCTTATAAGCACAGTGCCTCACAAATAGTATAAGCTCAGCAAAAGTCTCAGGGGTGAGAATAATGACAGTAAAATGCCAAACCAAAAAACTTCCCCAGATCAGAGCAGGAGGGATCAACAGGGGACAAGTGATAGAGTTAGGATAAGCAGGTACCAGTTTCTACCAAGTACCTTGGACAGTGTTCTGGGAACCCAGCTGAGGATGCCTCTGCCCTCCTCTGGTCAGTAGGAGTGCCACTTGGAATCTGGAGTTACCACAGTCAACTTAAGCACTGCACAGGGAAAGATTTGCCAAAGATTAATAAGTTTATTTGGGAATAGCAGAACATTACAATGGGAATATTTGTACCATGGTAAGCCGTGAGTGGATTTAAGGAAATTGAAGAAGGGAAGTTTTTAAAGGTAAAAACAAGAAGAATTACTTAAGTTACTTTGATGCGATAATCCTCAGCCACAAGGATTAATGGTATGGTGGTACTAATCCAAGGCTGGACAGATGTCTTTGCAGAAGTATTCTTTGTGTAAGGTGGCAGTGGCTGCTATAAAGTTATGGTTCTGACATAGTCCTTTGTGGTTAGTTCTTATCATCAGGCATCCGTGCATGAGTCCCCTACTTCATAATATCCCAACTTTATTTATGATTGTTATTTTGGTTAGGACTTGACAGAAGTGACTCCATTTTGATTCTGACAACTTTTTTTTTGAGGTGCCAGGGACTGAACCCAGGGTCTTGTGCACGTGAGGCAAACACTCTACCAACTGAGCTATATACCCAGCCCTTGATTCTGACAACTTTTACGGCACCAAGTGGCCCAACTCCACCTCTAGAACTAACCTCTGCCCCTTTCTCTGGGCTCTTTATCTCTTATAATATTTTCATACAGGCAAAATTGGGTAAAATGAATGACCTGCTCTGCCTTCTTTTGTGTTAGTCTTATTTACCCAAGAATCATAAATGACTTAAAAAAAAAAAAAACAAAAACGATTCTTCACAGCTCTGAACAGTGTCTTACACATAGTAGGTGCTTCAGGAAGTCTAGGTTGAGAAGCTCTCTGCATCCCTGATGGAAATACCGTGGCGACCATGCTATGTCCTGCTTCCTTTCAGAGCAAGTGGAGTTTGTGGGGCAGCTGCACCTTGGACAATGCTCCCTGGAGGGCACTGGTGACCCACTGCCAGGGAAGTTTCCCTGTTGTTTGGAGCTGGGGGAAAATAGCAAAAATCAAGTTCTGATCCTGGGATTTGGGTCTAAAGCAGATGTAGGATAAGGGGTGCTGAGGTGCCTATTTCAGCCAGGGGCTGAAGTCAAGCTGACAGTGAAGGGGAAAAGGAAAATGTGGGCAGAGGCAAGCAGGAGGGCCCTGTAATTCGGTGGGTCAGTGGATGGCAGTGTGGACTGATCTGGAGATGTGGTTCCTGTGATAATTATTAGCTTTGCTTTGTTTTTGGTTCACATTGGAGTGAGAAGCATCCATTTCTCAGGGAGTGGCAGGAGAAGAGAGGGACAGACTCATCTTTCACTTAAGCTGGTTGGTAACCAAAGGACAGTGTCACGCTGGACGGTCTCAGCTTCTCAGCTGACCCAGCCCTTCTCTGGAAGAGGAGAACAGACTTGCCTGAAATCTCCACTTCTGTTTTGATTGCTGCTGAAAGATAGCCATCTAGGCTGTTCACATAGAGCAGCACGGACATTTTACAACAGGGAACCTCATCCTGTGCCCAGAGGGTGGCCATTTGGAAACCTAGAGTGCTTGAAGCTCTGCAGTATGTTGCTTCCAGGAAAAGTGTATTTGATGTCTATTGATGTCACAACCAAGTATGGGCCTGTCACTAAGTACTCTCTGACTTTTGTCCACAAAGATGGAGAGAATGCTCTTGATGGCAAAGGGAGAGATTTGTACTGACGTTACCTAGCAACCAGCAACTCATTTTTTCCCTGATTTGTTGCTTTTAAAAATTCTACATTACATTAATTTGGGTCTGAGGCACAAGACTCCTGTTTATGTTTGACAGCTGCTGGACACAAATAAGAAGATGGATTCACTTCCTTTTGGGCATTTAACTTCTTAACTGGGCTACAGGGTCTGGGAGAAATTGTCATCCGGTTGAGGAAAATATATAAATTGGGGGAAAGAAAGGGATGGTCAGGGACAATCCCAGGCTTCTGCCCTCCAAGCTGTAAGCTGAGCACTGGGGCTTCTTACTCCCTGGACCCTAATCCACGGGTGTCACCTCTTTCTCAGCTCAGCCCACATTCATCTGTTTTCATTTTGCTTAAAGATTTGGTTTGCTGGTGCCCATCCTGACTTTTCTGTGAGTGACAAATATGTGGTCCTGGATGGATAATTCAGGGGACTTGGGTTCTCATCCTACCTCTGCCATTAACTTGCTAACTGAACATGAGCGAGGTGCTTAGTTTTTTAGTTAATATTGGCTACATGATGCTATGGGAATAAATAAACTCTGAAATCTCTGTGGTGGGTTTCCTCACAGAAGTTAGATTCTTGTTTATGAAAAATCCCATGCATGTTGGAGAGCTCTCTGGAGCTGCTTTTTTTCTGAGGGATGGATCAGAGATTTGGGCAGCTTTCCTACCGGTGGTTCCCCCACCTCAACATGGGGCCACCAAGGGGAAAGAGAGCGTGTGAACATCAGATTTTCACTATTCCAGCTGGGAAGTAACATGCAACTGTGGTTTATAATGTATGGACCAGAACCAGTCATGTGACTGAAACCTAATTGCAGGGGGTGCTGGGAAACGTGGGAGATGTCTGGAGTACTTAGCAGCAACCCAGCTCTCTCTGCCACTCTTTGCATCTTTGAATCTTAGTCTAGTCATCTGCAAAATGCTGGGGTTGGACTAGATAATTCCCAAGGGCCCTTTTGTGGCTGTAAAGATCTAGGAGTCTGTGATTAATCAGACCACTGTGACTCTAGTTAAGTGTTCAAACTCCTCCTCTGAGCATGATTCTATTTTTAAAAGGAATAGATTAGCATTATCTTCACCCACCCACTTTATTGTCCTGTTGAAGAGTCTTACTTCTTTATACCATGCAAACTACTCTTTAGTTTTAGAAAAATCACACATGATAGAAAAAAAAAATTCTGTAGGTTAAACCCCTTTAAAAACAAATTCTTCAGTTGGAAGAACTTATGAAAACTCGAATGGTTTATTGTCTTGTTACTTCTTAAGCAGGTGATGCAAAAAACTTGCACTAAGAACACACACAGCTCACTATTTAACAGGGAAAACATCCCACTTGAACTTACATTAAATTATTATAAATTATATCTAAATTGGTCCTCTAATTTCTCAGATAAGTAAGCAATTGTTTTAAAAATATTGTTTAGTTGTCAATGGACCTTTATTTTATTTATTTATATGCAGTGCTGAGAACTGAATCAGTGTTTCACCCATGCTAGGCAAGCGCTCTACCACTGAGCCCCAGCCCCAGCCCCATAAGTAAGCAATTTTAAATGAAGAACAAATACATAGGAGGTAAAATTCAAGTTACTTCTTCTGACAATCTACATATATCCTGACAAATAAATCTACAAATAAATACTTTTCATCCCCTCCTTGTCCTTGGAGGACCTCCTGTGATTGCCAGTCAGCTCGGGTCGACGGTATAGATTCAACATGTCCTGGGAAGCATCTAGGTTCTTGTTGTTTCATAGACAGATGAAGAAATTTCCTAAATTCTTCTCTGGAAGGATCACTATTTGATGAGCACATTCAGAACAAATGACTTCCAGACATCCTTCCATTGTGGAGTTTTAGCAAAATTGGCTTTGATTTACTATAGAGCTACATTTAAAATTTTTCCATGAACATCCCTTACACTTGGACCATTCCACATTGTTGACTTCTTGGGTGGTGATTTAGAACGCAGTTGAAAGTCATTTGACTCCTTTCCTGTCTAGAGGTGGAGTCTGTGCCCTGTATTCTTGGATTGGGGCAGACTTATATTCCTTGGTCAATAGAGTATGGGGAAATGTTGCAGTGTGGCTTCTAAAGTTTGACCACAAAAGATTATTCTTCTTTTGCCTTGCTTATTGGAATGCTTTGTCCTAAAACACTTGGCTTCTCTGTTTGAAGACTGACTGCTCTGAGGCCACCATGCTGTGGGAAGCCCATGTTGTGTAGAGGGCTCAGTTCAGTTGGGTCATCTCAACCCAGGTACCAGACATGTGGATGGAGAAGCTCCCCAGTTCATTTGAGTATCCTGTATCCATTCAGGTCTTCCCAGTAAAGTCTCCTAATATCCTGAGAAGATGGGAACATTCCCAATTAGCTCTGTCTGATTCCTGATGCTCAAAATCTGTGAGCCTAATAAAATGGTGCCCAAAGAAAAACCATCTCTGCTGCCTTGGAATCTGGAGCATGCGTTATTGTGCCTTTTGTCCGTTTGTCCATGAAAAATTTGAACATCTTCGGCAACAAAATCCATACATCTAAGTGGGCACTTTCTTTGACAAGGCCATCTTAAAAAATAATATAATTTTGTCTGATGACTTGCTTCTCCACTGCATGAAACTCTAATACTTAGGGGATGAATTGAAATTTTTATGCCCATATGCCCAGAGTCTTGCACTTAGGAAGCATTTAGCATGTTAATTGAATGAAAAAAAGACAGGTATTGAAACCAACATTGATAGATGCTGGAAGTTGCCAAGCAATTTTGATATTAACCAGAATGGCTAAGAATTTAAATAACAAAGTTAAAGAATCTACTCCAATCATCAGATAACGGGGGTTGACAAAATATGGTTCCCAGGCCAAATCGACTCCATTGCCTGTTTTTGTAAATAAAGTTTTATTGGAACACAGCCTTGCCCATTCATTTATATAATGCCTATAACTGATTTTATGCTACAGGGTTAGCTTTTAAGTAGTTGTGAGAAACTGGATAGCCCTTAGAGCCTAAAATATGAATTTTCCAGAAAAGCTCTTAAAAAGCTCTCAACGAGGCAACCTAAATGTTAACCTAGTAGCTTATGAGGCCTCAAGAGTCAGCATGGATGACAATAGAATTCTCCAACTTAGGTGAGAAGGGTTTGTGAAGTAGGGTGCTGGCCCCCCTCCAGACTGTCTGATTCAGGAGTTCAGGGCAGGGCCTGAGAATTTGCATTTGAACCAGATCCCAGGCGGTGCTGATGCTTCTTGTCTGGGGACAATGTTGGAGAAACACTGGAATGGTAGAAACATTAATTAAGAGAGAAACTTGAGACTCTGCTCCTGGCTCTGTTCTGACTTTCCAGCTGAGTGATCTTGGTAAAAATTCAGTTTTTCTGTAAAGCAAGGAGACTGGCTTAAAATAGGCCCTCCACAGAGTCCCAGGAGTGAGTCCCTCAGCCTCGGGGATGTTCTGAGGCCTCGAGCCAGGAGCCTTCTGCTCTAAGCAACATCCTTCACTTATCCCAGAGTGGTTCACAAACATTGTGTCATTTTCTATGTGTGCTCTGACCCCCAAAAGCTTGGAAAGTGTTATACTATATGCCTTTTAGGGTCTTTTTAGCTTAAAATATTATGGAGGTAGATGTTGGATTGGTAAACATCTCCATCTCAAATATACATTGGCCATTGTCCCCTGGATGTGACAGTGAAGCTGCCTCCCACACATCTTCCTCTTTGATAGGCTGGATTCTCTGCTTGCTGACCTCCTAGGTGATCACTGTGTCTCAACATTGCCTGGTAGACTAGTTGAACACACAGGGATCTGGAGTTCATTGAGTCATTCCATATCTTCTTGTCACTTCTTCCTGGGGCTTATTCCTTCTGTCTTTGATAACGCCATCTATATTCTCTGACAGAGACGTGACTAGAAAGAGGCTTTATGACCTCCCTCCCTCCCACTGCCCTCTACTGCAGAGAGAAAAACCAGACAACTGTAAAGAGACAAGAAGTCTTTTCTGCCCCATCTTAGGATTCTCTCTGATACGTTGTAATCTAAAAAACATTGATTAAATGGTTGAATAAACCGATGACATAGTGTGATGTATACAAGGTAATGAAAAACAAATACAGTGTTTTAATGAGCTTTTGTGTGGCTGTGACAAAAATCTTTGGTAAGAACAACTTAGAGGAGGAAACATTTATCTGGGGCTTACACAGTTTTAGAGGTCTCAGTTCACAGACAGCCAATTCCATTGCTCTGGGCCCAGGGTGAGGTAGGACATCATGGGGGAAGGGCACAGTGGAGGAAAACTGCTCAGCTCATGGTCATGTCAGAAAGCAGAGGGGCAGGGGAGGGAGAGAGAGTTGGCGGGGGGGGGGGATGGGCCACAGGGAGAATGCACCCTTTCAGGGCACACTCCCAGCAACCTACCACCTCCAGCCATGCCCACCTGCCTACAGTTACCATCCATTCTGTCCATTAAAACCACTATGAACTGATTAGGTCAGAACTCTCATTATCCGATCATTTTATCTCTGAATATTCCTGCATTAACTAGAGTTTTTTGGGGACATCTCACATCCAAATCATATCACACAGCTAATCACCCACAGTGCAGGAACATTCGTTCTTTATATATGCATGGATACAGGAGTACGTGTGTGTGTGTGTGTGTGTGTGTGTGTGTGTGTGTGTATCATGATACATATACCTATAGGTATTTTGTTAAAGTCACTATTGTGCTTAGCCGACTTCATGTTTATTTTTATGCAATTCAGTATATACTGGATACCCACTAAGCTCAAACGGTACAAGGTATTATATAAAGGAAATCCGGGCATAGCTATTATTTTCAGTGAGCTTGCAATTTTGCTTGATAATTATTCTTTGGAAAACTAACTGAAAGAACATGTGGGTGAAAACTCTTTAGAGAGAGACCATCTTTTGTGGTAGGATTGGTGTATAGTCTTTGTGTTTAGTGCCTTCAAATGATATCAAAATGGAAATAGTTTGTTCCATGCCGGGCATGAGTCATCTGGTGGAGTGGGCACTGTGAATTCCAGAGGCAGCACAGCTAGAACAAATTTATGAAAGTAACAAGTCAAGGTTGGAAGGAAGCCTGCCTCCAGAGTAAGCTGGCGACCAAAGGTACACGATGTACCCTTCTGTACCAAAAAGCTCCCTGCTTTTGTTGACCATGTGGGTTTAAAAGGCCATGTCTAACTTCTGGGATTACAGCTTCGCTTTTGCAGGGATTTGCACATTTGCTGTCTGGAAATGAACTATTTGCTGCTCAATCTTAATCAAATATAATTTGCATCAAATACTAGGTTGGACAAATATTCAAAGAATGACTATTATAGGATGGACACTGGTGTAGCTGCAGAGACTGGTGGAAGAGGAAACCCCATAAACACCACGACAAGATAAATCCTGTGACAAGGTAGAAGGAGCAACTAAATACCTGGGAAGCCAAGAAAACCTTCATGGGGAAAAACCAAAACCAAACCAAACCAAATCAAAACAAAACACTTGAGACTTGGCCTCTGAAAGGTTTTTATTTTTTTTATTTTTAAAAATATTTTATGGTCCATTAGAATGGCTTCCAATATAATTAGTGTATTTTTGGATTCAAATCAAAGTTGGTAAATAGGATAGAAATTAGAAATTGCTATTTACTAATATGACCACATTTTAAAAGGGTTATGTTTTGGTTTTAGTCTACTGTGAAAGGAACCTGTTGTTGAGTACCTTTTTGAATGAGGTTATGCCAAGATGGGTTGAAGTCTAGTGAAGAAGAGGTGGAGGGATTGAATTGTTCTGCATAGTAATGGAAGGAGAATTGGAAGATGGAGGGAGAGGGAGAACAAGAAGTGAGAAGTCAGTTAGAGAGTGGAGAATGAGACTTTAAGTAGCCTAAAGTGGTCCATGGAAAGGCATCCCTAGGAGTCACGTGGTCTAATGATGTACGGCATGGTTGTTCACTGTTCTATTTGACATGTACTGTAATATTAAGATGAAGTACTGGGTCTTCCTAAAGCTTTGTTAAACATAGCACATGCACACAAATGCTTTTGAGGGGTGGTAATTTTGTTGAAAACCAGCTAAGAGCTGCTGTTTTCATGATTGTTTCTTTGTGGTGCAGAAGGCAGAGCATGAGAAAAAGGTCCAGAAATTTCTAAATGAAAATCATTCAGTGAAGAGTCCCCAGACAAAACTTGGATGCAAGAATGAGTTCCTTTGGAGTTTGCTAAAATCTTAGCAAGAGATATAAACTTGAATTAGTAATGAGGGTTCACAGCAATTTTAACCACATGTTAATGGGGGAGGGATTGTTACCACTGGTGATATGTGGGTTTCAACTAGAAATACGGAATTTGCTACATGGTTCCACCTTTTCTACACTGGTGCCTTATGTGATAATAATTACTTAGTGATATTGTATGAGTTAAAATCAAAACCTTTACAATGGTAGACTTTCTAAAACTGAGATACCAAATTATTCTGGAACACATGAATTTTTTTGGTACTATTTTTTCATTTATTTTGCTCATACATACTGTGGAATGTTTGAGGCATAAACAATTGAGCAAACAAATAAGAACACTTATAAATTAGCTCCTTTTGAGACATTTAATTTGGCAGTGTTGGTTAATTGCATGGGTTATGATGTGAATTCCTCTAATCTTTGGCCAAAAACACTGACTTTTGTTACACATGATTTATTATAACTTTTAGATTCTTTAATATCTTCCACATTGGAAATTGCTGTGTTTGGCAATGTGCTACTTAAGTATAAATTAGAAATTTGTAATGCTAAGTGAAGTTAGCCAATCCCAAAAAGCCAAATGCCAAATGTTTTCTCTGATATAAGGAGGCCGATTCACAGTCAGGATGGGATGGGAGCATAGGAGGATTAGAGGAACACTAGAATAGCCAATGGGGAGGAAAGGGAAGGGAGGAGGCAAAAGGGTCAAGAAAAAAAAAAAAAAGATGTTAGAATGAGATAGATATCATTACCCTAAGTGCATGTATGAAATCACGAATGGTGTGAATATACTTTGTATAAAACCAGAGATATGTAAAAATGTGCTCTACAAGTATAATATGAAATGTAATACATTCTGCTGTCATTTCTAACAACTTAGAATAAAAAATAAATTTGAAAAAAAAACAATAAAATTAATCCAATATCTGATAAAAAAAATTCCAGTTTAAAAAAAAGTTAGAAATTTGTTTGTATCAACTTGCTCAAGGGTTGGAGATGTCCAATCATTTGTCTTCTGAAAAGATAATACCACAAAATATTTTTCTTTAGAGGTGTAGTATGAATCTCTCAACAAAGTATTTGTTGAGGACCTACTATGTGGGAAAAAATATTGTTCCAGAGCCTGAGGGAGGAACAGAGAGCCTGATTCAGTGCATGAGGTAGCAACTTGGAAGCATGCCCATCACATGGTCATGTAAGTAAATGCTAGAAATCAAATGAATGGCATAAGCATGAAGTACTCCTTGATCATAGAGGAGATAAGAAAAATGTCATTTGGGGGGGGGGGGAGAGAGGGAGGGAGGGGAGGGGGGGGGGAGAGAGAGGTTAGAAGTTTTGAGTTATATATTTTGAAAATAATTTTTATATTTTAGCATCTTTATTGCATTGGAATTGGCATCAATCAGCTCACTGTGCATATTTAAAATGTAAACTTTGATATATTTAGGTAGATGTACACACCCATGAAATTATCACCAAAATCAAGATAATGAAAGTGTTCATCACCTCTAAGTTTCTGCACACCCTTTTGTAATTCTTCCATCCATACCTTTCTGCCTCTGGACAGTCACCAGATCTTCCCTCTGACACTGGAGTTTGCATTTGCTAGAAATTTTTGTCTGTTTCTTTTACATAGTGTAATTATTTTGAAGTTCCTTCAAGGTTTTGCATGTATCAATAGTTCATTGTTTCTATTGCTGAGTACTATTTTTTACATGATATACCACAATCTGTTTATTCACATACCTGCTCATAGACATTTAATTGTTTTATTAAGTTTTAGGCTGTTACATATAAAGATATTGTGGACATTCAAGTACAATTTTTTGGCAGACATCTGCTTCTATGTCTTTCTGGTAACTCCCTGGCAGTGCAATGGTTAGGTTTACGGTCAATGTCTGTTTAAGAAACTGTTTAAGTGTATAAACTGAGAGCAAAAGAGGAGAAGTGGATTAGAATCTCCATCAGAAGTGGATTAGAATCCCACTTGCTCCACATCTGCACTGACACTTGGTAGGGACAGTGTCTTTCGCTTTAGTTATTCTAACAGTATGTAGTGGTATTTCATTGTGGTTTAAATTTTCATTTCTCTAAAGACTAATCATGTTGGTCATCTTTTGTTTTGCTTGATTACAATTCAAATATCTTTTTTCATGAAATGTCTATTCAAATCTTTTGCCTGCTTTTTATCAGGTTGTTTGTTTCCTTATTGTTGCATTTTGAAATTTCTTCATGCATTCTGAATTCAAGTGTTTCGTCATATATACAATTTGCCTATAGTGTCTCCCCATGTGTGGCTTATCTTTTCTTTCTTTAAAAGTATCTTTTGAACAACAAAAGTGTTTAATTTTGATGAAGTACAATATATAAACTTTCTTAACTACATATGATGCTTTTGGTATTGTTCCTAAACAATCTTTGACTTATCTAAGTTCACAAAGTCTTTCTTCTATGTTTTCTTTTACAAATTTTACAGTTTTAAGAAAGAAAGGCACTAAGTCAGGGTGTGGTGTGGGACTGGTGAGGTGACCAGTGTGGATGGAACTCAGAGGTTGGGTGCTCTCTGAGTGCCAGTCCCCCAGCTCCCTCTCAGTCCCATGGACATGTGACGCTCCTTTCTGCCTCAGTGTCTGGTGCATACTGATCTCTGCACCTGGACCCAGCTGCCTTTCCACTTAGCTTGATCAACCCACCGTGTCTTTTGGATTAAAAACCAGGTGTCCCTTACTCAGATCTTACCTGTCCAGATCCAGCTGCCATGTGGCCAGATCATTCTGTATGAATGTTGCCTCTGGTGTGGGGCAAGGTTAAGATGTTCCCCTTAACTAACTCAAGAACCTTGTTATATACTTGTAAAGCACACACAACGTTTTCTTTATAGTGTTATGATAACTTTTATAATTATATCAATATTTGATTAAAATCTTGATTAAAGCCCCCCTCCCCCGCCCCCAGGAACTTTCAGATTCTTGAGGTTGGAATCCATGTGTTCTTTGTTGACTAATGAATCTCCACTGACGAGCATACTGGTTGGAATATATTAGGTGCACCATGAATAATTAACTGAAGGAGGGAAGAAAGAAAGTAGGGATGAGGAAGTATTGTGCTTTGTACTGGAGTCGGATTGTGGAGAGTCCAGAAGGTCAGACTGAATCATTGCAGCTGTATTCTGGGCAGTTGGGTTTATGACAGCATTTGAACAGGGGGAACGGCATGAATGAATGAGTATTTTAGAATCTTGTTAGTATGTATTAGATTTAAGGTTTGAGAATCAGAAGAAATTAAAAATAACTGTCTAAATATAGTTGGAGAAGAGGTAGAAGTGAACAGAGGGATGAGACAGCTATTTATGCAAGGAATCATCTCTAGACTATTTCACTGCTGGGAACTGGAGAGAGTAAAAGAGGAGGAATAAAGTTCATTTGGGGAGGGGGCATAGATTATTTGAGGAGTGATATTTCTATGTTTGTTGAAATAAAGATATTGAGAAGAACAGAACATTTTATAGGGAAATATGGAAAAATCCTCTTAGTGAACTGTGTTTTAAGAGGTTTGCTGATATTTTGACCTACACTTGTCCTTAGTGAATTTTACGTCTATGTGGCTTTACAGCTCTATGGAAAACATTTCAGGGAAACATTTCTACATCTTTTGCCTGTAGCAAAATAGCCATGTGAAATTGCCTGGAATACTGATTTGTGATTTTTATAAAAATGTTATTTGCGGTGATCCTGCTTGGTTAGTTAAAGCAGTAAGCCTTGGGACACAGATTCCATCCCAGGCCTTTTGGCCTCCTAAGTCTGAAATTTCCCTCAGTACCTGAAAGCTGTCTCAGCACTAGGTATTCTGGAAACTGCTAATAACTGTTCAAGGAAGACCTTCCCACAAATTAAACTTAACAGAACTGACTTGAACAAAGAACAATTCATGAATTGAGTAGCATTTCATGTATTAGTGTTCTCCAGAAAGACAGAACCAACAGGATAAATGAGAAAGGATTTGTTAGAGATGTCGGTCACACAGGCTCTTCACATGCAGTTGCTTCAGTGGGCAACTGATTCATTAAAACATTTGAAAGCGTGGTCATTTTGACAATATTAATTCTGCCTATCCAAGAACATAGTAGATCTTTCCATCTTCTAAGGTCTTCTTTAATTTCTTTCTTTAGTGTTCTGTGGTTTTCTTTTTTGAGGTCTTTACATCTTTCATTAAGTTGATTCCCAAGTTTTTTTGTTTTTTTTTTTTTTTTTTGATGCTATTGTAAATGGGGTAGTTTTTTTTTTTTTTTTTTTTTTTTTTTTTTTTTTTTTTGTTCTCCTGTCAGAGGATTTGTCACTGATATATAGAAACGCCTTTGATTTGTGGGTGTTGATTTTGTATCCTGATACTTTTCTGAATTCATTTTACTCACTCTAGAAGTTTTCTGGTGGAATATTTTGGGTCTTTTAGGTATAGAATCATATCATCAGCGAATAGTGATAATTTGAGTATCCCTTCAATTTCTTTCGTCTGTCTTATTGCTCTGGCCAGTGTTTCAAGAAC
The DNA here is from genome assembly GCA_025594165.1 of Tamias sibiricus. NCBI lineage: Eukaryota > Metazoa > Chordata > Mammalia > Rodentia > Sciuridae > Tamias > Tamias sibiricus. The sequence continues at coordinate 84,973,091 of CM046663.1, read as the reverse complement.
TATGTTAAATAGAAGTGGTGAAAGAGGGCATCCCTGTCTTGTTCCAGTTTTTAGAGGGAATGCTTTCAATTTTTCTCCATTTAGGATGATGTTGGCCTGAGGCTTAGCATAGACAGCTTTTACGATGTTGAAGTATGTTCCTGTTATCCCTAATTTTTCTAGTGTTTTGAACATGAAGGGGTGCTTTTTTTTGTGGAATGCTTTTTCTGCATCTATTGAGATTCAACATCTCTGGCAATTAGAGAAATGCAAATCAAAGTGACTGCATGGTGTTTGGTCATGTTTTCATTTGCCACAGGGCAGTGAGAATTCCTTGTCCACCATTTTTCTTTTCCTTTTACTCTCTCCCTGTTCCCACCATATTGTGTACTTTGAACAGTGCCTGTGATGGTTCATTCTGACTATTCATTTTTGGTAGAAGTGAATTTTCCTTGGATGGGGAATTTTCAGAAGTTTTATTTTAGGGAGGAGCTGGGGCCATGTTCCAGATTGGCTGGAATTTTCCTGATGACTCAGGATTCTTCATGTCGGGGCCTTTGGCCTAACTTCTTCCTTGCCCCTGGAGAGAGCTCCCATAGAGTTTTCACACAGGGCAATTTCATTCTCCTGTTGCTACAGAGATGAGCTGTAAATAAGCTTGTTGATATGACTTCTCATGGGGCTCAACATTCTCTGCTCCCTAGTTCTGGGAAGTTTTTGGTGCTGGTATGTACACTCTGCCCCTCCTGCGGCAGACAAGCAATTTTAATTTGGCTCATTAAGTTTCTTCTCACCACTAAGAAATATGCTGTGCTGGTTCTCTCGAGACGCAAGACCATCTAGCCTCTTCTGCCCCACTCTACCACATACAGCCCCGTTTTATCTCTGCTTTTGGCAGCCTGGTTTCACCACAAAGGGAGTTTGCATTTGAAAAAATTTGTTATCCTCCTTCTGATTTTCAATGATTCCTAAGAAAATGAGAAAAGTATTCTGATTTTCCCCACAATCTTTAAATTGGAAGTTTACTCATGAGTTATAAAGACGGGCGGGGGCGGGGGGCTTTTAATATGACACTGTACTGTAGTGTATTACTGCCAGTTTTGATGACAGACATTTTCAAGGGTAGGGTAATGCCCGATATTTCAATCATACTTAGAAATAAAGAAGACATCAAAATAACCATTGTGGATGAGTTTAAAAAAAAAAAAAAAACCAGCCATTTAATATCAAAGTTGAGTATGGCATATCTCCTAAGAGGTTTTTCTGATGTCTTTAACCATGATACAAATGTCCATTCATCTTGTGACTTTTAAAGTGTATTATATAAAGGGAAGATAATATAAATAATATGTGGAAGAACTTCTATGAGACTGAAGTAAATTGAAGCCAGTTTAACGTGAATGGGTCTTGGTTTGCCTTATTTAATCAATCTCCATAGACCTCAGAAGTTTTAAATCATGAATGCTAATTTATACCATGAATGCCAGTTGATTAAGTGAGAGTCTGTGGTAAATTTTTCCCAAAGGGTTGGCATTAGATTTTCATCAAGAATTACCCTCTTGATTAAACTATTGTTATTATGGAGAAAACAAGATTGGGCCTGAGTCATTTTGAAGGTAGGAATGTAACTCTGTATTAACATTAGCAGTTTCTTTAATAGAGGCTCTTGTATTCAAGTATCACTTTTTGTACTGGAAAAAGAAAGAACTAGTGGAGGTATTTTTATCTTAAAATGTTCAAATTCTTACCTAGGATTTTGGGATATAGGTTTTTAAGAGTTTTTCTGTTTTACTCTTTGAAACAGAAAAATCCTTTGCACTGAAAATAAAATTACACTGTATTAAAATAATTCTTTGCAGTTGACAGCCATATTTGTTTTAACTGGATACTTCTTCTGACTGTGAATTTAAAGTAAAACAAATGAATAAATAAAGCAACAACTGCCATCTCCAAATCCTAATGTAGTTGTTTGAAAAACATGTCCATATATCAAAACAGACATGAAGACCAATGGTACAGAATAGAAGACACAGAGGACAAACCCACATAAATACAGTTATCTCATACTAGGCAAGGTGCCAGAAACATACATTGGAGAAAAGATAGCCTCTTCAACAAATGGTGCTGGGAAAATTGTAAATCCACATGTAACAAAATGAGATTAAACCCCTATCTCTCACCCTGTACAAAATCCAACTCAAAGTGGATCAGGGACATAGGCATTAGACCACAGACTCTGCACATGTTAGAAGAAAAAGTAGGCCCGATTCTCCATCATGTCAGCTTAGGAACCAAATTTCTCAACAAAATTTCTAAAGTGCAAGAAGTAAAATCAAGAATCAGTAAATAGGATGGATTCAAATCAAAAAGATTAATCACAGCAAAGAAAACACAATCAAGAACACGAACAGAGAGCCTACAGCAGGGGAGAAAATCTTTGCCATCTGCATCTCAGATAGAGCATTACTCTCCAGGATATATAAAGAACTCAAAAAACTTAGCACCAAAAAAGTCCCCAAATAACCCAATCAATAAATGGCCAAAGGAACTGAACAGGCAATTCACAGAAGAAAAAATACAATCGATCAACAAATATATGAAAAAGTGTCCAACATCACTAGCAATTAGAGAAATGCAAATTAAAACTTCATTGAGATTCCATCTCACTCCAGTCAGAACGGCAATTATAAAAAATACAAGTAACAATAAATGTTGGTGAGGATGTTGGGGAGAAGGTACACTTATACATTGCTGGTGGGACTGCAAATTGGTGCAACCACTCTGGAACGCAATGTGGAGATTCCTCAAAAAACTTGGAATGTAACTACCATTTGACTCAGTTATCCCACTCCTCAGCATATACTCAAAGGACTTAAAATCAGCATACTATAATGATGTGGCCACCTCAATGTTTATAACAGCTCAATTCACAATAGCTAAACTATGAACCAACCTAGGTGGCCTTCAACAGATGAATGGATAGATAAAATGTGGTACATATACACAACAGAATATTACTCAGGCATAAAAAAGAATGGAATTATGGCATTTGCTGGTAAATGGATGGAACTGAAGACTATCATGCTAAGTGAAATAAGCCAATCCCAGAAAACCAAAGGCCAAATGTTCTCTCTGACATGTGAATGTTAACACATAATAAAGGGTTGGGGAGGGAAGAATAGAAGCTCATTGGATTAAACAAAGGGAATGAAGGGAAGGGGGATGGGAATAGGAAAGACAATAGAACGAATTGGACATAACTTTTCTATGTTCATATATGAATACATGACCTGTGTAACTCCATATCAGGTACAGTCACAAGAATGGAAAATTACACTTCATGTATGTACAATATGTCAAAATACATTCAGTTGTCTTGTATAACTAAAAAGAACAAATAAAATTTTTTTTAAAAATGACCATAAGTTCTCTAATTCTCTTCCCCTCCAGAGGTGGAGCTTACTCCCTCCTCGGGCTGCAGCCTGTCTCGGGGACTTGCTTCTGACGAATAGAAGATGGTCGATGTGGTGGTTTGTGGAGTTCAAGAACAAATGAAACCATCTCTGTGGTGTTTGTCATTCATTGCTTTTCGGGGTTACTCACTCTGAGGGGAGGCCATCTGCCATGCTAGGAGGATGCTCCGGGGGTCCTACTGTGGCAAGGCTCAGTGAGGAGTGGGTGATGAGAGTGAGCCATCTTGGAAGTGGGTTCTCGGGCCTGCTGAGTCCTGAGATGACGGCAATCCGGGTACTGTCTCCACTGAAGCCTCAGGAGAGACCTGAGCCACCACTATCCAGGTGAACCACCTGGAATTCCTCACCCAGAGAAACCCTCAAATAATGTAAACACCTGTTTTAGGTGAGTATGTTTTTGGATAATTAATTGCATTGCAATCAGTAGCTCAAACAGCATGACTATTTTACTCTCTCTGTAAGGACACACCAATACAGACTTTGTACTCACACTCACATTCCATAAATTGCAAAGCAACCAGATTGATACTCACCTCTGGCTTGCTTGTCTTTTAATCATTGATTCCATTTTCCAAAACCTTGATATAACTACAACTCCTTAATAACTGAAAAAAATAGTAAGGGAAAGTGTGAAAATTTCAGACTCCTCTGGATTCAGTAGAAGAAACCACTAAATATTTTTGTCAATTGAAGTGGGCTTCTTGTCCAAATCAGGAATATCAAAACCTACATGACTTTTGGCAAGAATTTCCAGAAAAGGAGTGATTGAAATTAAAACCTCTGTGTTCTTCATTTTTTTTTTTTTTTTTTGGAAATGCTGTTAATAAATAGAAAGTAAGGACAACAAAAATTGATCCTGTTAAATTATCTCATAGGCGATTCCATTCATGCCATAAAAGAAGACTAATTATTGGATAATAGTCATAACTTGATAAAGAAGATTTAGTCTTCTTCAGTCTTAGTCTTGAGATGATGGGGGAAATGACAAATGAACGAACTCTCAAGGGCACAGCTGGTTAGTGATGACGTCACAAAGTGTCAGGGATGAGGCAGCTAGGGACCTGGTGCTTGGCTGGGTTTATGTGCCACTGGAATCTAAATCTGGTGCCAGGAGGAGGCTGGCTGTCGGGTGATGAGTGTCCAGTGATCCTGTCCACTTCTCCACCCCGAGACACACTGATCATGTTGAAGTACCTTATTTGGGCCAGAAAAATCCTCCTTCCCCAAACATCTCCCTGACTTGATTTATGCCATTTTGAATGTTCCCACAACAGTTACTGGAAGGGAGGTGTGTTCCAAAAAGATCCATCCAGAATTGGGTGAGTGAAAATTGGTTTATTTTGATGGAAGATCAAAATGTATCATTTAAGAACAGCTTATTTCTCCAGAGAACTCATCTTACCGCATTACCTCATAAAACTGTGAGAAGGAAAAATTAGTGTGTGTAGTTTATGAAACACAGTCCTTGGAGTAAATCATGAAAAAACTTTATTTCCGCCCATGCTACTGTCTTTCAACAGTGCCATGTTGAATTGCTCTCTCCCCTACTTGTTAGCCAGGCTTTGAGCTTATTCCACTGTTTCTCTGGCCACTTTCAGATTTTATTTCCACATAGTAAAAGCTGCACTTTTATTTGAATAATCAAAAATTTGTGCTGAATCAGTGAAAAAGTTCAAAGTTTTATGCAAGAGTGTCAAAGTTCTTGCTCTCCCACCTCAGCTGGGTGTGACGTGAGTGGAGAAATCTGTTATGAGAAAATGGAAGTGAGGGAACATTTGGTTCATTTGTTTCCTGTTCTGCTGAAAGTCTCTGTCTGTCCAGAATTCATGTAGAAATCCCATTCCCCATGGTTGGTGGTTTAGGATATGGGGCCTCTGGGATGCGATGTGGTCATTAGTACCCATATAAAAGAAGCCCGAGCGGGACCCCTCGTGCCTTCCACCATCCCTTCCACCATCCCTTCCATGAGGATGCTGGGGAAGGTTCCATCTGTACACCAGAAAGTGAGCCCTCACCAGACACCAACCCTCCAGCTCTATGTTCTTGGACTTCCTGGCCTCCAGAACTGTAAGAAATAAATTTCTGTTGTGTATAAGGCACCTAGTTTGAAGTGTTCAGTTCTAGCTGTCTAAGCAGACTAAGATACTTCCTTCTCTCTTCTTTCTACTTTCTCCATGCTTTCTAGCACCTCTAGGATTAAGCAGAGAGGAGGGAGGATTGGTGGAAAGAGCAGAGTCTTACAGGTCATGGCTGCCTTATGGCTACAAGGGAGCAAGGCAGCTTCCCAGAGTGTATCTCCAGAGGGACGCCCATGGAGGGTAGTTGTTTTTAAATCATCTTTAAGGAACCTACCACAGGAGATGGGCCTGACAGGGCTAGGTAGTTCCAGGGAGGGACAGTCCAGTGGGATAGTCTAAGTTGGTGCTGAGGAGGATTTTATGGGGCCGGTCAGAGGAGCAGTGCCAGGGAGTGGTCAACAGAAAGTTCCCAGGGAGGAGTCCCACCCAAATGCTCCATGAGCACAAGAATCAGCACTGGGGTGTGTGCTACCTCTGGACACCAACACACGGTGACATCAGCAGGGGTCAGGGTAGGTCTGATCTGCCCTGCTCTATCCTCTCTTCCAACCTTGGTTAGAGGCATGTGGTGAATGGACACAGGGACAGAGAAGGTCACCCCTTCACCTCTGCCCATTGCTAGTCACTGTCAGGCCTGAGACCCAAAGAGGGGAAGCTTCCAGTCTGTTGAGAGATTGAAGCTTTGACTGACTCTGTGGGACTGAGGATGGGATGGGATGTGTGCTGATATCTAACGGTGACTTGAAAAATGTCACCTGACTAGGCCTGTGATGAGGTGACATGCCTGAGAATCACAGACAGGAGGAAAATGAAATTGCTTTAGGTTTGCTTCCTTCTGAGTCCAGCTTATTGTTGAAAAATAAAAATAAAAAAACAAGCAAAAAACACTTAGCACCTGGCAAATCATAAGAGCTTGGTAAATGTTGTGTGTGATCATTGTCATCTTTAATGTCATTGTGACCACACCTGGCTCTCTCATGCGGACCTGTGAGGAAAAGCATCATGGAAAAGGCAGCGTGGGGCACTCCTAGGGGCTGCCACACATCACTGTTCTAGTTCCTCTCATAGGGTTCAGGTAAGCACCTGATCATTCCCATTTTCTGTTTCATAAAATAGACTTGGTTAAGATTTAACGTGGTTTCAGTGCTAATTTCCTCTTGGCTAAGCTGTTGATGAAAATGAGCAGGTTCAGGTCTGTTACAGAATAAGACAGGATAGATGGAGAGAAGAACAGGCAGTTAAGGAAACCCTCCTCCCAGGCTTCCCGCGAAATTAACCTTGGAAATGGTCCACACGTTCGTTCCAGCAACTCCTTTGTCTGGGGGCAGCAGAAACAGGGAGTGGGCACAGACCTGGGTGAAAGCTACAGACTCCAGGGCTCACCTACCAGATGATGCAGGTTGAACCAAGGGCTTTGGCACTTTCCCAATACCTGTTTAGCATAGCTATTGATCAGTGCCCCTACCCAGTAGCTATACAAGCCCCTAGACCAGTACACTTAAGTGGCAACCCCTATCTCTGTGGGAGCTCTGTCTCTTTTCTTCTCACTTGAATAAATTCTACTCTTTCATGTTCACTTTCCTCATTGTGGAGTTCATTTTTTGAATTCATGAGACAAGAACCTGGAAAGAAGATACTGGCAGATGACTGGGGTCCTTCAGCAGAGGCTGAGAATCTGGGTTCAATAGTAAATAGTCCCTTGGAGAGGACACTCTATTTTCACACTTCATGAGATCATTGTAATATAGTGCAGATATTGAGAAGTGTGAGGGTTCCCCTCTGGGAATCCAAGCAAAGTGGTGACATGCAGCTAAGATGAGCTTCTCCTGCCTGTAGGAGACATGCTTGTTTCAACCTGGATTCCTCTGTAAGGAATATTTTTCAATCAAAATGAAACTGAATAGCAAATGAAATGCTTAGTAACTACCCTCTGTGAACATTACTTACCACGGAGGGTTGGGCTTTGTTGTTGTCGATGATGCACTTTTAGATTTACAGAATTATTAAGAAGAAACTACAGAGTCCCCAAGCCCCCTCCCTACATCCAGTTTTCCATATTACTGACATTAGTATGATACATTTGGTACAATTAATGAGCCAGTTTTGATATGTTATTACTAACTAAAGTCCATACTTTATTCAGATTTTTATTCATTTTTCTCCTAATATCCTTTTTCTGTTCTGAGATTACATCCAGGGTATGACAAGACATTTAGAAGTTACAGCTCTGTAGGCTCCTATTGGATGTAACAGTTTTTCACGGACTTGCCTCATTTCTGATGACCTTGACAGCTTTGAGGATTAAAACTGATCAGGTGTGGGCTGGGGTTGTGGCTCATCGGTGGAGCCCTCGCCAAGCATGTGCACACCCAGGTTCGATCCTCAGCACCACATAAAAATAAATGCATTGTGTACAACTAAAGCAAACAAATAAATATTTTTAAAAAACTGATCAGGTGAAAAATAGTAGAATGAATTGGTCATTACTCTCTTGTATTCACATATGAACATACAACAAATGAAATTCCATATCATGCACAACTGAAAGAATGAAAGTTATACTCCATCTATGTATAATAGGTCTAAATACATTCTATTGTCATGCACAACTAATAAGAACAAATGAAAAATAATTATAGTAAGAAAAAAACTGTCAGATATTTTGTAGGCTGACCATCCAGTGGGAGTCACCTTGTGTTTTTCTCATGAGTAGACTGGGGTTATGAGATTTTTGGAGGAAGACCATATAGGCAAAGTGACATACTTATCACACCCTTTCAAGGATATATACCATTGACCTAACTTATCACTCTTTTATGATATAAATATTTATGAACTAAATTCATATTTTTTATAAAATACACATTTTAAAAGCATGATACAAAATTTTTATTTTATTTTTTTCATTTTAAAAATTTATTATAATTTGTTACACATGACAGTAGAATGCATTTCAATTCGTAGTACACATATAGAGCACAATTTTTCATTTCTCTGATTGTACACAAAGTGGAGTCACACCATTCATGTATTCATACATGTATTTAGGGTAATGATGTCCACCTCATTCCATCATCTTTCCTACCCCCAGGTCCCCTCTCTTTTCCTCCCTCCCCTTTGCCCTATCTAAAGTTCCTTCATTTCTCCCATGCTCCCCCCATCCCCATCATGAATCAGCATCCTTATATCACAGAAAACATTCTGCATTTGGTTTTTTTGGGATTGAATTATTTCACTTAGCATAACATTCTCCAACTCTATCCATTTGCCTGCAAATGCCATGATTTTATTCTCTTTTAATGCTGAGTAATATTCCATTGTGTATATATACCACATTTTCCTTATCCATTCATCTACTGAAGGGCATCTAGGTTGGTTTAGCTATTGTGAATTGTGCTGGTATAAACATTGATGTGGCTGTGTCCCTGTAGTATGCTGTTTTTAAGTCCTTTGGGTATAAACAAGGAGTGAGATTGCTAGGCCAAATGGTGGTTCCATTCCAAGTTTTTCAAGGAATCTCCATACTGCTTTCCACACTGGCTGCAACAATTTGAAGCCCCACCAGCAATGTATGAGTATGCCTTTCCCCCCACATCCTTGCCAACACTTACTGTTGTTTGTATTCTAATAGCTGCCATTCTTACTGGAGTGAGATGAAATCTTAGAGTAGTTTTGATTTGCATTTCTCTAATTGCTAGAGATGTTGAACATTTTTCATATATTTGTTGATTGATTGTATATCATCTTCAGAGAAGTGCCTGTTCAGTTCCTTTGCCCATTTATTGATTCAGTTATTTATTTTTTTGGTGTTAAGACTTTTGAGTTCTTTATATATCCCAGAGATTAGTGCTCTATCTGATGTGTGTATGGTAAAAATTTGCTCCCATTCTGTAGGCTCTCTATTTACCTCACTGATTGTTTCTTTTGCTGAGAAGAAGCTTTTTAGTTTGAATCCATCCCATTTATTGATTCTTGATTTTAATTCTTGCACTATAAGAGCCTTATTAAGGAAGTCAGGGCCTAATCCAACATGATGGAGATTTGGGACTACTTTTTCTTTTATTAGGTGTAGAGTCTCTGGTTTAATTCCTAGATTGTTGATACACTTTGAGTTGAGTTTTGTGCCTGGTGAGAGATAGGGGCTTAATTTCATTTTGTTTCATATGGATTTACAGTTTTCCCAGCACCATTTGTTGAAGAAGCTATCTTTTTTCTAATATATGTTTTTTGCGCCTTTGTCTAATATAAGGTAACTGTAATTATGTGGGTTTTTCTCTGTGTCCTCTATTCTGTACCATTGGTCTACAAGTCTATTTTGGTGCCAATACTTAGCTCAGTTGGTAGAGTGCTTGCCTTGCATGCACAAGGCCATGGGTTCTAATCCCCAGCACCACACACACACACAATTCATCTCAACTTAACGCACTTGATGTTGACCTTGATCTCCTGACTGAGGTAGTGTTTACCACCTTTTTCTACTGCAAACTTTATTCTTTTCCCCCTTCCCCATATTGTACTCTTTGGGTAAAAGTCACTTGGCTTAGCTAGCACTGGATGGGTGGTAATTATTTTGCATTTCCTAAGAACTGACTGTCCACATAAATCATTTGGAATTCTGCATGGGAGATTGCTTTGTCTCTTGACCTACATGTTCCTATTTATTCATTTACTTATTTATATCACTTTTGACTTGATATTTATTTTCTACATCAGGTTATATTCCAATACTACATTATTTAGTTGCTCAAATTATCATAGCTTCTAAGTATTGAGAGCTCTTTGACATACCCCTATCATTGTGGGGTGGTCTTTGTTTTTCAGTTTAAAAAGCTTAGCATTTATTACTTCTGGAACTTAGATACTTGGATACTTCCTATCGCAGTTCTAGGATCAGTCATTTCTTCAAGGAGCCAGGGCATTCCTTTTACTGATGGTTTGAGAAAAAATAAATAAAGAAAAAAAATAATAACTGGGTGCTGGAAGTACTTGTTACTACTTGTCTGTCTTTTTAAAAAATTATTTTTATTCTGACTTGTTATACATGCTTGCAGAGTGCAATTCATTTCATATTACATATAAAGAGCACAATTTTTCAAGTCGCTGGTTTTACATAAAGTATTTTCACAACAATTGTGTCTTCATACATGTACTTAGGATAATGATGTCTAACTCATTCTACCATTATTCCTATCCCCTTACTTGCCTGTCTTTGCCTCTAGGTCTTCTCAGATGACAGAGCAAGTAATTATGTTTGTATATTCTAACCAGTGTATATACTCATTTGTCTTCGTCTGTTTTGTGTTGCTGTAACAGAATACTGGATGTTGGGTAATATATAAAGAAAAGAGGTTTATTTGGCTCATGATTCTTGTGCCTAGAAAGTCTGAATATCATAGTTCTTGCATCCACTGAGGGCCCCTGACTTCACCGGAACATGGCAAGTAGCAGCAGGGGAAGTGACAGCATGCAGAAGGGAACAAGTGTATGAGATGGCCTCAGTTCATAACCGCCTGCTGTTGCAAGAACTATCCCAGTCCTACAAGAACTACAGTAGTTCCTTGTAAGAGGGGCATCTGCATGAGCTCATTGCCTCCCACTAGACCGCACCTCTTAAATATCCGCCTTTCTCAATACCATTACATTGGGGAACAAGGTTTGGGGCCTGTTAGGCGAAACATTAAAACCATTTTGGATCTGTAATGACACATATGAACACTTCTACGTGGAACCATTCGTATCTACATTGAGTTAAACAAGAGTTTTTACTGATTGTAATCCATTACCACATGGATCATTATAGCTCTGCTGTTTGTTTATGTGTAATTTCTTACTTAGTAAGAAATTACAAGCCTGTCCTAACCTCTAGGCTCTCTTGCCTTGTCTCACGCATGAGCTATTTGAGGACACCTCATATCGAAATGCATGCAGTTCACAGCGGTTGTCTTTGTATTTCTCTTCCTGGCTACTGTGAGCTGGCCGGCTTTCCCCCACCACGATGCACTGACTCACCTTGGACCCAGAGTAGTGGAGTCTGTAGCCCATGCACTGAAAATTCTGAAACTGCGAACCCAAAATCAGCTGTTCCTCCTCTCAGTTGTTCTTGTCAGGTATTTTGGTCAGAGACGAAAAGCTGACTAATAGACTATGACTCTGTGAAATTTCTACGGATGGTTAAATCACTGAATTAAAGAGTATGAATTTTTAAGTGCCCATAATATTTTAAATTATCCTCTAAATATGTATGCTTTACCAGAACCAAATGAGAAGCATGAGAAGACTTGAAAATTATGATTTTAAAAATGATTTCTTTGTATATGACATAGAAAAACCTTACCACACAAAGCAAGGTGGAGATTTTTTTCACCATTTGTATTTCTTCATTCTTGCTTTTCTCTCAGGTCCATTACCTAGCTTTCTTTTTAGTGTAAGCTTCATTTTTCATGAATATTCCAGTAGTATGGCTGTGTAACTAAACCTGAAATCTGATGACTTATTTGTAGGAATTTGTCGACCTCCTCCCTCGACATTCCCACTTTGTGGAACTTCCAAGAAGTTCTTGCTCAACTTCTGAATGTGTTGCTATGATAAAATACCAGATGTTGGGAAATACATACAGAAAAGGCATTTCTGGACAGCACAGAAGGGACTATTTTCTGAGGACCCAGTCTGAACTCTTCTCTATCTGCTCACAAACACAGGATTTAATTCTTTCAATTATCAAGCAATTATAGCAGTTGTCTTTATATTTCTCTTCAAAGTGCTGATACTATAGGAAGATTCTTCTCATGCAACTATCCTTCTAAACAGAGTCTCAGAACTCTTTGGATAGAGTAAGGGTCTTGTATACAGACACATAATGTTTCTGTGTGCATGAGGAAGTTTCTTTCCTGTCAACCACACAAAAAAAGCCTACATCCCTAGGAAGGAATCCTTCTAAATCTGAGTCTCCATGACCCATCTCTCAAAAAAGTCTATCTCGGGTTGAGTTTAAGGGGCTTCTTTTTTCTCAGTTGTATCATGTTTTCTACTCAGTCGTAGCATACACCATGTGTGCGCACATGTTTTTGGTCAGTTTTTTAAAATATTTATTTATTTACTTTAGTTGTACACAATGCAATGCATTTATGTTTATGTGGCACTGATGATTGAACCCGGGCCGTGCACGTGCTAGGCAAGCGCTCTACCGCTGAGCCACAACCCCAGACGCCTTTGATCAGTTTTATTGTGTAGCTCGTGGTCACGGTTCTTGGGGTTCTGAGTGGCTTTGAATTTTCAACCTGCAGCCTCAAATGTCGTAGTAGTTGGTGTTGGACCAGGAGGAGACTGCCAGGGGCTGGCTGGTGGTGGCTGTCAGCTTGCTGCTGTCCAGGGGAATGGTCTTGGAGAAGTTATTTCACATTTCTAAGCTTTAAAAGGTGGGGAAGATAAGGGAATTGAGCCAGTAGTTTCAGTCTCTGAGGACTCTAACTCCTTATGTCATTTCAATTGGTCTATAGTCACATATTACAGAATTGGAAGGTACTAGAAAGACCTGAAGGGTCTTTGCTTTGCTAAACTTTTTCAACCCATAAGAAAGCCAGTTATGATTCAGACATAAGGTGTCCCCCAAAACTCATGTGTGAGACAATGCAAGAAAAGTTTAGAGGTGACTATATTGGGTCATGAGAGCCTTAACCTAATCAGTGTATTAGTCCGCTGATGGGATTAACTGAGTGGTAACTGGAGACAGGTAGCTTGGGCCTGGAGGAGGTGGGTCACTGGGGGCATGCCCTTGGGGTTTATATTTTGCCCTGGTGAGGGGAGCTCTCTCTCTGCTTCCTGATCATCATGTCCTGAGCTGCTTTCCTCTTTCACACCCTTCTACCAAGATGTTCTGCCTCAATGTGGACCCAGAGCAACGGGGCGGCCATCTATGGACTGAGATCTCTGAAACCATGAGTGTCAAATAACCTTTTCTTCTCCAAAATTGTTCTTGTTGAGTCCTTTGGTCACAGCAGTGAAAAAGTTGACTCAAACAAAGGCCATCTCCTTTCTCTGCATTCCCGCCTTGACACATATGGAATCAGAGGCCAGGGCCAACAGCTATTCTCTTAGACATAGTAAGCTTTGTTCTTCACCCCTCACATTCTTTTTTGCTAAATTTAGCAATCTTTTCTTCTCTCTTGAAAAGGAGCTATAAAAATCACTCTTATCCTGAAACTCCAACTATGCTTTGAACTAAAAGGTCTTCAGAACTTGGAAATGCAATGTTGTTCAAGGATTTAAATGCAAAGCAGATTCACCCAAAGGCTACTTCATCATTTTAATTCTATTTAATTTAGTGCTAATTTAAAGCAGAAACCTGTGGAGCAGAGTAGCAGGGATGTCTATGAAGCCAGAAGTTACAAACCTGGGAAAGTAGATAACATGTCTCTCCTCCAGCCCCCAACAACCCGCCTCCGCCTCCTCCTTGCCCAATGTCCAAGTTTTAGCATTTGGTTTAATAATCATAAGGGGGATAGGGATGTAGGCTGGTGGTTGAGCACTTTCCTAGCATGCATAAGGCCCTGGATGCCATCCCTAGTGTGCACGTTTGTCACACATATAGCAAGGGATTTGCAGATATAAATTCATCATCTGATTTCTTCCCAAGCAGAACATGCTTCCTCTCATGATGATGTCACTAGTGCTTGGGTAACAAAGCAACCTGTGTGCTCCACACATTCTGTCAAATGCACCAGCAAGATGGGAGCAGGGGCAGAGGAGGTGAGAGCTGACCGTGTCAGAGACAGAGATATATCTGCATCCTCAACCACACACTCTGCTTGGTTTCCTGGCTGCCAGCCATTTTTATTTTTTATTTTCTCCCAAATCTTCAGAGGCTCTGAGAGCACTGGAGCTCCTTGGGAGTTTCAGGCGTCACTGAGAACTTCCTGGCAGGAACACGAGGACTGGAGAGTCACAGGCTTGACTGTGTGGCTGAGCCTGGAGATGCTGCTTGCTGCACTCCAGGGCTGATGGAGAAAGAAGTGCTGCAGATTTCTCTCAAGGATCCAGAGTGGAGGAAATTAAATAAGGCCAGGCTCAGAGTCCAACCACCTTGCAGGACGCCCCGGGGTCTTTAAGGCTTTAATTTCATCTCCTGTGATAATTTCAAGATGGAAACAGGAAAGGCACACAAGGAGAAAACCTCTCTGGACTACAATGGAGAGAAAACATTTCCAGCTTGACACACACACGACAGTTCTGTGTCCTTGCTTTCCAGAGCCCTCATTGCTCGGTGGTGTGATTCACGGCTAGTGACCTCCAGCTCTTGAACTTGGAGAAGCATTCACGTTCTCAGTGTGTAGAGACGATGGAGAAAGTCAGGGGAGTAGGAACCAGAACTTCCAGAGCCCCTTTCTCCCCTCAGGGTCAGCTGAACAATAGGGTGGGGGAAGCAACTGCCACTCCCCCAGTCGTATAAACTAGGGACACTTGGGAATCTTGATGACTGAGTTAGGACCAAAGGATGACAAAGCATGGTGTGGTGGGAGCCCAGGAGAGCAGGAGTCATAACAACAGTGCCTGTCTCTGGGCCTCTGAGTCCTCACCTGTAAAATGTCAACTCTAAAATCCAGATGGGGGGACAGGTTATTTTAGGGGCCCAGTAAGAGTGCTTTCAGCCTGTATGAGGAAGCACAGGAAGACAGAGAGACAGACACAAACTGGGTTTCTGCTTGGTTTGCAGATGCCTGAGCCTGCAATGAAGCACATTTTATATTTGGCTACTTTGAACCACTGTCTTCACCTGCACCTAAACAAGAGAAATTATCTTTTAAGAGTATGTGATAAAATGGGAAACTTAGAAACCAGAGATGGGTATTCTAGGGTGAAGGGGAGGTAAAACCCATAAGGAGCTATGCTCATGATGAATGGTGACTATTCTTGTTCTTCAGGGTCCTCAGGAACTTGCCAGTGCTCTGAGATGCAGCACGCTAGTGTGGGCACCACCGCAAATCCAGATGAAGCCTGCTCCACCCCAGGGATGTCCAGGCTAAGATGCGCAGGAAGGTGAGAAATGGGATGAGTAGCTCCAAGTACTGTTCACCAGGACGGAGACTGACTTACAGCTAGTGAGAAAGCATGCATGGCTTGAGGGGAAGGCCAATGCCACCCAGCTGTAAGTGTGGCCACACCCTGGGGCACAGAGCACACTGTCACGGGATGTCAATAGACCCGGTAAATCAAGTTCTTTAGACTTAAGCATATAGGAGAAGCCTCTGACCACAGGGGCACCCACAAAGGGCAAGATGTTCCTGTTGACTTACATGAATGCTGTGAATGGGCTTAGCCATGTAATCAGTGTTTACAACACACAGTGTTTACCCTCTGTTAGGCACAATGGGAAATACAAAGAAAAGGAACTACAGAGTAATTGACCCCTTACCCATGCATGACTGTTATTCAACCTCTTTGTCTTTCAGTATTATTTTCAGAAAATAAGGACAATAATGCTACTGACCTCACAGGTTTGATTGCATAAAGCATTGGCAGAGTACCTGGTAGCACAACCAAGATGATAACTGTTATTATTTAATTATGTAAAAACAGTGGTGGCAAGCTTCTTGGGAAGTTATGAGGTTTTGTGATTCATAAAATGTTACTTTTCTCATGTTATTGGATTCCCATTGAAACCTGGCAAAAAGACATTATTATTTCTATTTGACACATAGCAATGGAGACTTCCTTATGCTTTTATGCCTAAAAGAGAAATAGAGGGTATCTTATTTTGCTTTCTGTGGCCATAACAAAATACCCAAGACCTGGTAATTTATAAAGAATAGAGGTTTATTTAGCTTACACTTCTGGAGGCTGGCAATCCAAGATCTGGCTAGGGCCTTATGTCATATTATGACATGTCAGAAAAGCAGGTAGTGGGGGAGACCAAACGCAAGGAGTATCTTTGTTTTATAACAACCTACTCTTGAGGAAGTTAATCCAGTCCCGAGAGAGTGAAAACTCACTTGCTTGTGTGAGAATTAACTCATTACTCTGAGAATGGCTCTGAGTCCTTCATGATGACAGCCCAGGACCCAAACACCTTTTAAAGGTCCTATTGCCTCTCACCACCATTACATTGAGAATCAAATTTCAACACAACTTTCAGAGGGGATAAACCATAGCAGGGGGACACTTTGAATCAATCTGTTGTTCTTTTCATTTGACCAAGCTGCATGATAAAGATATATGAAAACAGAGCCCATGCTTTGAAGAGACTTGCTATTGATTGGGAGAACCAAAAATTAAGCAAATGGAAGTAACACGAGTTAAATAAGTGCCCAATACAATAGTGTTAACCATGCATAGGACATTTGTGACTAACTCCAGTTAGATGTGAAAATAGTAATTGCTGTGGAAGTGCAGGGGTAAAGGTAGAGAGATTGGCTGCTACCTAAGTGATCACTTGCCAGGGCTGCTGTAGGCACTTATTGACCCATAAATAGTTTACTCATGGTGCATATCTAGCCACGGAACAGAACTGCTGTCCACCTACCTCTAGCATCCCTCTATCCTTGAGATTGCTCAACTCAGATGTCTTCTCATCTGAATCTGATCACAGCAAAGAAAGTGCTATTAAATTCTTACAGATGAAGAAAATGACTGAGTTGGGTTCATATCCTAATTTCAACACTGGTATGTGGATATTTGTACAAGAAAAACAAACCTGAAGACAGAGGATGGTTGGTATTCATGCATGAATAATTTGGAGTAGTGAAATATTTTTAGGATAGGAGAGATTTATTGAAACCATTTAAAGTTGTTATACACTTTTGCCCATATGGTCTGCTTTTTAAAAATACAGTGAATCTGTGAAGGATCTGAAATCAATAGGATTGCAAATAAATAAACTCTGAAGATTGGGGATTATATCTTTCTTATTCACTGTGTATCCATAGCACTGGCACAATAGCTGCTACATAGCAGGTGGTCAATAACTATTGGTCTAGTGAATGAATTATTTATTAAGTGAATCGATGAAGACATTGTGAATTTATATGAAATGCATCCAGCCAATATGAGTATTTTAGTTGGCTGGTCATGGAGGAATCATGAAATATTTGGCTTATTATAGCCTTAAGATTAAAAAAAAATTAATTACAATTTTTAAAATACTATTGAACAAGGATAAGGATGATAAATTACATGAAACCTATCACTCATCTGCTGTGGATAAAATGTACTCTTCAATAGTTGATACCATCACCAGGCACAGTGGTACATGCCTGTAATCCAAGAGGCTCAGAAGGCTGGGGCAGGAGGATTGCAAGTTCTAGGCTAGCCTCAGCAACTTAGTGAGGCCTTAAGCAACTTAGTGAAACCCTGTCTCAAATTTTTTTTCTTTCAGCTTCTATTTCTTATTTATTTATTTATTTTAAATTTACTTTGTTATATATGCTTGCAGAGTGCAATTCCTTTCATATTACATATAAAGAGCATAGTTTTCCAAGTCACTGGTTTTACACAAAGTATTTTCACACCATTTGAGTTTTTATACATGCACTTAGTGTATTGATGTCCAACTCATTCTGCCATTATTCCTGTCACCTTGCCCCTCCTCTCCCCTCCCCCCCCTTTTTCTATTTAACATTGCTTCATTCCTCTCATCCCCCGTCCCTTGCCACTATAATTCAGTATCATCATAGCAAAGGAATCAATCGACCTTTGTTTTTTTGGGGATTGGCTGACTTCACTTAGCATTATTTTCTCCAACTCCATCCATTTACCTGCAAATGCCATGATTTTATTCTCTTTTAGTGATGAGTATTGTTCCATTGTGTATATATACCAAAGTTTCCTTATCCATTCATCTATTGATGGGCATCGGGGTTGGTTCCATAATCTAACTATTGTGAATTGTGCTGCTATAAATATTGATATGGCTGTGTCCCTGTCGTAAGCTGTTTTTAAGTCCTTTGGGTATAGACTGAGGAGTGGGATAGCTGGGTCAAATGGTGGTTCCATTCCAAGTTTTCCTAAGAATCTCCATACTGCTTTACAGATTGGCTGCACCAATTTGCAGCCCCACCAGCAATGTATGAGTGTGCCCTTTCCCCACAACCTTGCCAGCATTTATTGTTGTTTGTGTTTTTGATAGCTGCCATTCTGTCTGGCGTGAGATAAAATTTTAGAGTAGTTTTAATTTGTATTTCTCAAATTGCTAGAGATGTTGAACATTTTTTAATATATTTGTTGATTGATTGTATATCATCTTCTGAGAAGTGTCTGTTCAGTTCCTTAGCCCATTTATTGATCGGGTTGTTTTTTTGGTGTAAAGGTTTTTGAGAGCTTTATATATCCTTGAAGTTAATGTTCTGTCTGATGTGCTTGTGGTAAAAATTTGCTCCCATTCTGAGTTTCTCTGTTCACTTCACTGATTATTTCTTTTGCTGAGAAAAAGCTTTTTAGTTTGAATCTGTCCCATTTACTAATTCTTGGTTTTAATTCTTGTGCTATAGGGGTCTTATTGAGGAAGTTGGGGCCTAATCCAACATGATGGAGATTTGGGCCTACTTTTTCTTCTGTTAGGTGCAAGGTCCCTGGTTTAATTCCTAGGTCCTTGATCCATTTTGAGTTGAGTTTTATGCATGGAGAGAGAGAGAGAGAGGTTTAATTTCATTTTATTACATAAGGATTTCCAGTTTTCCCAACACCATTTGTTGAAAAGCCTGTCTTTTCTCCAATGTATGTTTTTGCCACCTTTGTCTAATATAAAATAACTGTAGATGTGTGGGATAGTCTTTGTGTCTTCTATTCTGTACCATTGGTCTACTGATCTATTTTGGTGCCAATACCATGCTGTTTTAGTTACTATTGCTTTGTAACACAATGTAAGGTCTGGAATAGTAATGCTACCAGCTTCACTCTTCTTGCTAAGAATTGCTTTGGCTATTCTGGGTCTCTTATTTTTCCAGATGAATTTCATGATTTCTTTTTCTATTTCTATGAGGAATGATATTGGGATTTTGATTGGGATTGCATTGAAATTATATAGTGCTTTTAGTCATTTTGACAATATTAGTTCTACCTATGAACAAAGTAGATCTTTCCATCTTCTAAGATCTTCTTTAATTTCTTTCTTTAGTGTGCTGTAGTTTTCATTGTATAGGTCTTTCACTTCTTTTGTTGATTCCCAAGTATTTTATTTTATTTTTTTGAGGTTATAGTAAATGGGGTGGATTTCCTAGTTTCTCTTTCTGAGGATTTGTCACTGTACATAGAAGATCAAAAAATTCCACCAGAAATCTTCTAGAACTAATAAACGAATTCAGCAAAGTGGCTGGATATAAAATCAATACCCATAAATCTAAGGCATTCCTGTCTCAAAATTTAAAGAAATAAAAAGGGGCGGGATGTGACTCAGTGGTAAGTACTCCTGAGTTCAATTCCCAGTACAAAGAAAACAAAATTGATACCATCACATCAGCCTATAGCATGTTTTCTCTTTCTCTAATCAATTGGAATGATCAGGAATTGACTTTAAATGATACTGACACATGCGTTTCTCCTGTACTTCCAGCAAACAGCCCTAACACAGATTTTACAGCTTGTGGAGAATGTCAGGGAGGCTGGCATCTTCAGACATTGGAGATAAGTTACAGAACCCTTTGAGTTACCACTTTCAGTGTTCTTTATTCCTTTGTGTAATTACATTTCTATTTGGTATTTTCCTTCTTTCTAAAAGACTTCTTTTAACATTTCTTGTGGGCATCTGTTGGTGAGAAAGCTATTCAGAATTTGTATGTTTGAAAGAGTTTATGTTTAAAATTCATGCTTGAACCATATTGTCACTAGATGTAGAATTCTAGGTTGACAGGGTTTTTTGGGAAGTGGGGTGAGGTGTATTACAGATGTTGCTCCATTGTCTTCTTGCATGCGTTGTTTCTGATGAGATGTCTTCTGTCATTGGTACTTTTGTTCCTTTGTATTATAACCTGTTTCTGCCCCCCCACTAATTTTATGAGTTCTTATTTATCACTTATAATTGCTTTTTAAGTAGTTCAATTATGATGATGAGATTTTGTGCAGTTTTCTTCCTGTTTATTTTGCTTGGGACTTGGAATTCTTAGATTGGTGTGTTTTATTTTGAATAATTTCTATTGTTACTTCTTCTAGTTTATCTATCTTTTCTTCCACAAAGTTTAGTTTGCTTTTAATCCCATTCAGTATATTTTTCACTTGAGACATTGTATTTTCCCCTTTAGAAGTTCAATTTGGGTTCCTTTTTAAATATCATCTATGTCTCTACTTAATTTTTTGAACATATGGGATGTGTTATAATAATTGTTTAAAGTCCTTGACTGCTAAGGATAATATTTGTGCCAATTCTAGTTCAGTTGTGATAGACAGATTTTTCTTCTCATTTTGGTTTATATGTTTCTATTTCTTTCCATGTTTGGTATTTTGTATTCTAGATATTGTGAACATTACCTTTTCATAATTCATATAAATATTCTTGAGCTTTATTCTGGGAAAGAGACTTGGAAACGGTTTGAAACTTTCAGATCTTGTTTACAGGCAGAACCTGAGAAGCATTTAGACCAGGGAAGGATTTATAAACCTCTGTCCTTTGTCATTTTGTACCAGTTATCTGTTTTGTAGGATTATTAGCAGTATCCCTGACTGCTACCCACTAGATGCCACTAGTAGCCATCCTTATCTGGTAACAATATAAAAAGTCTCTAAACATTGCCCAATGCCTCCTGGAGGTAAAATTAGCCCTGGTTGGAAACTGATGAGGTATGGTTTATTTTATTTTTAAAAATTTTGGTAGCAGGGATTGAACACAGGGGTGCTTATCCACTGAACCACACCCCAGCCTTTTTGTATTTATTATTGTTATTTTGAGAAGGGTGTCTCTAAGTTGCTTAGGGCCTTGCTAAGTTGCCTAGATTGGCTTTGAACTTGTGATCCTCCTGCCTCAACCTCCCAAGCCACTGGGATTACAAGGCATGTGCTAGCCTGCCAGGCTGTATGGTTTAATTTTCCCTACGTCTGTGGCAAGATCCTCTGAATATTTTCTCCAATGCAATATGAAGTTTAATAGTTTCTCTGGTGAAAACATGTGATATTGTTAGCTCTTTGTGTTAGGTATATGCTCCATTTAATCCTTTAGTGCATCTTTCTTCAACTTCAGGGGGAGTCCTCACCTGAATATACTGACCAGGATTCTGCTAAATGCATAAGGGGCCCTGTGATGAACTCTAGAGTTCCCTACCTGTGTTGCACTCACCTCTGGTTTTCTGTTCACAGTCTGTCTGCTCAGTCTCTCTGTGTTCCCAACTTAGTATTCTTCACTTAGAGAGTCTGCTGGGTTTCCCTTTGGTCCCTTTCTATGTTCTGCAACCTGGAAACTTTCCCAAGATTGTAACTTGGGAATTCAAGGAGTTCACCTTGTTTGATTTCTCTCACTGATCTCTGGTATTCTTTGTTGCCTGATATTCACTGTGCTGAAATTATTATTATTATTATTATTATTATTATTATTTATGGTTTGTTCAGTGTTTTGGTTGTTTGAAATAGTAAAGTAAATCTCATCACTATTACTCCATCTTGGCAAGAAGTGGAGGTCCCTTTCTGATTTTAAGAATAAAACAATTAAGTGATAGAAAACCTAGAATATTAGAAGAGAGAGACACAATATCACCAGATATGATCATTATTGACATTTTAATATATAGTATTTCCCTTTCATTGTTTGAGAGTGTTACTTTCATTGAATCCTCACCAGCACTGAGTGCTGCAATATAAAACTATTTTTTAATTTGGCAGATTAAAATACTCCCAATATTTTATTTTAAACTTTTATTGCTTAGTTCATTAGTCAGGTTGAATTTTTATGTTTGGCCATATAATTTATTATTGAATTATGTGAGTTCTTTAGTGTATTATGTTAATTCTTTATCACATCAGGTGTAATCTTCTTCCCAGCTTGACACTTACCTTTTAATCTTTATTTTGTAACAGATAAGTTAAATTCTTAATACAGTCCAATCTATTGATCTTTTCTTCTGTACTTCTATTTCTATAATTTTTATGTTTAAAAATCCTTCCTATCCAGACAATACATAAATATTTACCTTTATTTTCTTCAAAGTTTTTTTTTTTTTTGTTGTTGTTGTTGTTTTAGTGGTGTAGTTGAATTTCTTGCTTCTCTAACCTAGGGAATAAAATCTGTGAATAGAATGCTGAAGCAAGTGTTCAAATGGAATTATCTTCCCCAAATAACTTCCTGATTTCCCCAAAATTTTTATCGTGTTGCCCACTGGTTTAAAACATCTTTGGCTCATATTCGGCAGATCTATGCTTGGAGGTCCTTTCTGTTTCTCAGGCCAGAGCTGAGCATCCCTTCCCAGCCTGAGGTATTTTTGGACACACATCTCAGTGCATTGAACATGTCCCACAATATGTCTAACTTCTCCATCTTCCTTAGCCAAGGAACTCCTGGTGGGAAAGAGGTGTAGATACCTACACATGCCCTAACAGGAGCCCTCTGTAGCTGCCACAGATTCTCAGACACCTCAACGCTGGTCATTTTCTTGTAGGATTAATAAAGCAACCAACCTCACACAACAGAGCTTTCATATCAACTCGCGTGTTCACACACACACATGTACGCACGCACGCACTCACGAGCACGGTGCCATCTTGTCAGCTTACCACCCTCCCTGCCTGTCACTCCTTGTCAGTTGCAGAGCCAAAGCAGGGAGAAGGTGAGAAAAGGGATTGCTGGTGCGTATGCAACTGTCATCATCTAAATATAGGTCATCGAGTGACTAAGAATCATCTTCACAACTCCATCCCTCCTCAGCACATTTTCTCGTATCTGTATCTTTTCATCTGTTCTTCTCCTTTTTACTAATGTTTCCTTGCAGTTTTCTACCTATCTAATGATCTCCTTCCAGCAGGAATAGCTTGAACTTTTCAAAAGGAGGTAGTGGTTTTAGGACTGTTCACAAATATTCCAATTTTTATTCTTTCATGCCCAGGGCAGAATTGAACTCAGGCATGTGCCAGTGACATGCTTTGGTCAATGAAATAGGAACAGAGAATTAAAAAACTAGTGTGCTATTTGCCATCGAGTTGGTGACATTCCAGATGATTGGCTACTCCCTCAGTTTGGGTCCCAGAATGTGTAGAATCCCCAGATGATAATGAAGAACATGTTATGCAAGTGAGAAATAAACCTTTGTTTCTTTTGAAGCTGCTGAAATTTGAGGATGTTTGTTCCATAGCCTACCTGGTCTAATCTAACTGATATGGGGCATAATGACTCTATTTTCAGGACAAGAGAGTGGGACTGTCGCTCCTGAGAAATTGGATGGATACAGTGGTTAAGGAAGCTCCAGCTTCCTTAGGTTGGCTTCCTCCTTTCTTATCCAATCAGCGGAGCTGTGAGAGCTCCCAGCCCACAGCGGTGATAATAGAAACCAGAATTTTAAGTCAGAGGGGTTCTTGTGCCTTCAGTGTAAAATGCAGAGGTTTTTCTTAGCATGGCTGGCTAGGAAGCAGAGCACAGCCTTGTCTTCTCAGCTCAGTGCTCAGCTCAGCCTTTATGATAGACACATAGGGTCAGTGTACCCGGATGTAAAGATTAGTTCATGTTCTGGTTTCAAATGATCTTACAATTCTGCCCTCTTCCCCAGCAGGTGTTCTATGAAAGCAGAAAAAGAAATAAAGAGAGTCCAAGCAGATGCTTAATCAATGGTAAGCACTGGCCTTTCCATATCTTATCTCAGGTCTAAAGCAGGGATCAGCATATTTAATTTTGGCTTCAATTGGGCCTTTGTGATATCGGGGTCTTTTCCATTTGCTTCCTCATCTACAATGTTATGGCCAATAACCTTATTAGGTAAATTCTTCAGCTCAGCTGTTTGAATTGGTGGTTGTTTCTTATTTTAATTAGGTATTTCAAAGATTTCTCATAATCTGGATTTGAAAAGATTTCACTGTGCCTTGTTGATCCTAGAGATTATATACTTATGCTTTTGGCCCTCCCTTTTTTGACACTGCCCCTGTCCTAGCTGTGGTTAAGCCTTGTTGAGGGGCACTAATTGGGTGGAAGGTCAATGCAAATTAGTTCCAGGCTGAATTAGAGTCAGTTTTTGAAGAATTGTATTTTAAATGCAAACAGCAACTCAAACTAAAATTTCACAAAGTTCTGACAGATGATTTCCAAGTAGAGGTCCTGCTGAGCTGCTGTAGTGAGTAGATAAAACTCATAATTAGCAGCCTATTTGCATACAAACAGTTAATGGGCTCCAGTCCTTAAAAACGATTTGCTCTCTTCCAGGCATTGAATGTGCTCTTACAATCCTGGTTGGTGTAATCAGTGGCTTGGCAGAACCTCATTGCAGAGGCTGCGTAGACCTCCTGTTTAACCTGCAGTGAAGTATAACAAAGACCGAATTAGCGCACACAGAAGAAACAGAATGTTATTGAATGTAACTGAATTTTTGAAATAGTTACTGTAAAAAATTTCCTGATCACCCCATTCCATAGCAAAGAAAAAGGAGAGAGCAAAATCTCAAATTGATTAAGAAGTTTTGTCATTTACAGAACAAGCTGCCCAAAATAGAAATTAAATTATAGAAAATTTAGAAAGTAATATTTCATACATACCTTTGGATGTGGATTGAAATCTAATTCCACAGCCACGACCTTATCCCATAATCCTAGATGCCAGTGATATGGAATAAAATGTGGGTTGTGTCTGATTACTACTGAGCTGGTGTAGGCCTAAAGCTACTGGAATCACACATTTTTTTGGCCTGTGGCTGTGGATGTGAGAACACGTTTGCTCTTCCCTTTTTAAGATGACACTTAAGCTTCAAGTCTCAGCTCAAACATGGATTCTTTTGAGGCTCCCTGTTCTGTTTTTATTTGTCATGGTTTCAGCATGACACAGATGCACACTCAAATTGGGTAATTTAAGGAGTTCACCAAGGGCTGTTTACAAAGGTCTGGGTATAGTCTAAGGAAACTACAAGGGAGAGATAGAGCGTGAGACCTTGGAGGCTGTAGCATCAGGGCCTGCAAAGACAAGAGAACGGTATGGTTACTAGGTCCCAGTGCCATAGCTATAAGGGGAACCGCAAAAGAGGAACAGAGACCTTCATAGCCAAAGCACAGTGATTCAGTGGAGAGGAAGATGTGGAAGCAGATTGCCCTACCTCACTCTGCTCCATAATCCTACCTTCACCCTCCCGTCAGAGCCCCACCTGCTGATTCCACCTGGAAGCCACAGTCAGGCCAGGGAGGCTCTGGATGCAGCCTAGAAGGCTGGGGCGCTAGTGACCTATTGCTTTGTTCCAAATACTCCCCCGCTTAGCAGCTCAGAAAAGGCAAACATCTCTCAGTCTCTGGGGAGCAGGACTTTGGACTACTGAATTCTGTAACTTAGGATCTCTTACAAGATTGTATTTAAGAAGTTGACTGAGATGTTGTCACCTGAAGTTTGGGGTGTGCTTTCAAGGTCATTCACTCACAGGCTTCCAGCTGGAGACCTCAGTGCCTCCTCACGCAGGCCTCTCCACGAGGTTCCTTGAGTGTCCTCGTGATGTGGCAGCTCGATTCCCCAAAGCAGGTGACCCAAGAGACAGTATCTGAGAAGATGTGATATTTATGACCTTGTTTGGAAAGTCCCATACCATTGCTTTTTTTTTTTTTTTTTTTTTGGTACTGGGAATTGAACTCAGGACCACTGGGCCACATCCCCACCACTTTTTAGTATTTTATTTAGAGACAGGGTCTCACTGAGTTGCTAAGTACCTCGCCATTGTTGAGGCTGGCTTTGAACTCGTGATCCTCCTGCCTCAGCCTCCCAAGTGCTGGGATTACAGGGATGAACCACCCCGCCCAGCTCATACCATTACTTTTGAGGCAGACCAACCCTCATACAGTGTGGAGGACAAGGGCAAGCAGCTATGTATAAAAAAAAGGAACAGGGCTGGGGATATAGCTCAGTTGGTAGAGTGCTTACCTTGCATGCATAAGGCTCTGGGTTCAATCCCCAGCACACACACACACACACACACACACACACACACACACACACACATACACACACACACACACACACACACACACACACAAAGGAACAAACTGCTTCTCAAGAGTGAAAGCTTTTAACTTGTGGCGCAGCCTGGAGGGATAGAGCACCAGCCAAGAGGCCATCTCAGGAGCTGCTACTATGGCAACCCAGGGACTTGAGTGCCACGTGGAAGGGGCTGCTGGCCTCACATGGGCCTCTTGGGCCACACCTGGCAGAAGTGATGGTCAGAATGACCAATGCTCATGTGTTGCTTTACCAACTCTGTGTTTCAGCTCACAGAGTCATTATGATCTCACTGAATCTAGAGGTGGCCTTTTTTGAAAGAGGAAGAAATATTCTACAGATAAACTAACAGACCCAGAGGACGGTGGCATGCCCAAGATCGTCAGAGTCAGTGGGAGAGTCAGGGCCACGGTCCAGTCCTGTAAGGCCCGTGTACAAATTCCACACTGGGCTGCCTGTAGCCTCCCAGGAACCCTGGCTCCAGGACTTGGGGAGGCATCTTGTTTTGAAGCTACAGGGGTGTGTGTGGGGGGAATCCTCCTCCAATTCCAACCTTGGAAAGTGCAGTTCTCCTGCCGAACCAAGCAGGTTACCTTTTTATTTATTTATTTATTTTGTAATTTTGAATTTTGAAATAATTATAGATTTACAGGAAATTGCAAATATAATGCACAGAGACAACTTAGGTAGCCTTCACCTGATCTCCCCCTTTGGTTCCATCTTGCTATCTACAGTACATGATCGAAACCACTATGAATTATCTACAAGCTCTCTCACAAAAGCCTTCTAAAGCTTAATATGCTGGCATTTAGAGAACCTGATCATTACTGTCATTTTCAATTTCAATGCAATGAATCTCCTCAATGTTCCAGACGATAGGAGATGCCCTGCTGAGGAGGAGCAATCTACAGTCCTTTTGGCACATCAGCCCCCAAGACTTGTATCGAAGTCTCGCACCCCAGACTGTCCCCTTGCTCTTTTATTTGAAAGGCAGGTTGGCCTTCCAGAGACCTTGTGCTAAAGACAAATTCCAAGTAGGTTAGCAGATAAAGCAAGCTTGGCAGACCTTTCTGTAAATGTCGATGGAACAGAGAAAACAGAATTTGGAACTAGGCAGATCTGAGTTTGAATCCTTACAATCAATCATGCACCAAATGTTGACATTTCCTCCAGTATTGTCTTAAAACATTAAGTGATAAATAATTTCTTGAGATTTGAATTTTTACATGCATCTGTTTTATGATGCCAACTAGCTTGCAAACTCCCAAACCATGGCACTGTGCACCCTTGTGCATTTGCTACTGAAGTTTGATGACAAGACGTAGAAACGTTGAAAAGTTGTTGAAATACAGGTAGGCTGGCTTCCAAACACAGAAATCCTATGACTAAGCAAGGCATAATCTGCCAATTTGCAGTTATTAAAGAAATTAAACCAACTGGTAAGCAAAAGCAGGTGTGTCCTCTTAGAAGTAAAATGTGAATGTAAATTCGGAGTTTGGTAATCAGTGTGATATTGTCCATCTTGAAACCATCTACTTGTGCTCTAGGTTTGAATATTATGAACACACAACATGAATACATTTTAAGATCTCATGCTTGGCAGCTTTCTGATCCCTCTAAGAATTATCACATATCCTTGAAGATAAGCACAGTTGTTCGGTTATTATGTGCCTGAAGAAAAACAAAAACAACTATTATGGACTGAATATTTATTTCCCTTCAAAATTCATAGGATGAAATTGGAGGTGTAGGCTTTGAGGAGTAATTAGGTTTTGAGGGTGGAGCTCTCATAAATGGGATCTGTGCACTTACAAGAAGCACAAGGCAGAGAGCTCTCCTGCTATCTAGCCACCATGTGAGGATATGAGACATCAGCAGTCTGCAACCCAGATGAGGCCCTGAGCAGAGCCTGATCATGCTGGCACCCTGCTCTTGGACTTGAGCCTCTAGAACTGGGAGAAATAAATGTCTGTTGTGTATAAGCCCCCCAGTCTATACTATTTTGCTATAGCAGCCTGATAGCAAATAACTACAACAACCTTGACCAGAAGAATATGCTGGAAAGTTGGTTGTTTTTTTGTTTTTGTTTTTGTTTTTTTTTTGGTACTGGGGATTTAACCCAAGATTTCTTAATGCCTGAACTATATCCCCAGACCTTATTTATTTATTTATTTTTTTAATTTAATTTTAATTCTGAATATATGACAGCAGAATGCATTTTGATTCATTGTACACAATTGCAGCACAACTTTTCACTTCTCTGATATCACACAATGTAGTATCATGCCATATATGTGCAGTCATCCATGTACCTAGGGTACTAATGTCCATCACATTTCACCACCTTTCCTGCCCCCATATGCCCTCCCCTTCTCTCCCTCCCCTTTGACAATGTTCCTCCATTTTCCCCATGCCCTCCCTCATTATGGATCAGCATCCACTTATCAGAGAGAACATTTGGCCTTTGGAATTTTGCGATTGACTTTCTTTGCTTAGCGTGATATTCTCCAATTCCATCCATTTACCTGCAAATACTATAATTTTATTCTCTTTTAATGCTGAGTAATATTCCGTTGTGTCTATATACCACAGTTTCTTTATCCATTAATCTATTGAAGGGCATCTAGGTTGTTTCCACAGTTTAGCTATTGTGAATTGAGCTGCAATAAACATTGATGTGGGTGTGCATTACTATAGTCTATCCCATTCCTCGGTCTATACCCAAAGGACTTAAAATCAGCATACTATAGTTATACAGCCACATGAATGTTTATAGTAGCTCAATTCACAGTAGCTAAACTGTGAAAGCAACTTTTTTTTTTTAATTTTTTGAGATAGGGTCTCACTTAATTGCTTAGGGCCTCTCTAGGTTGCTGAAGCTAGCCTTGAACCTTCGATCATCTTGCCTCAGCCTCCCAAGCCTCTAGGATTACAGGATGTGCCACTGCACCCAGCTAGGCTTTTGTTTTATAACAAGGGAAAATATGATCTAAGTCCAGTGCTCCAAATACTGGTAGGGATTTCTGACACAATTGCTATAGGTATTTTTGAATGGATGCAAGCAATACAAGATAAGTTGCCTTCTTTGTTCACTTAATATTATAAGAATGTCATTGTGTTACACCATTATGTGTAGAAAAAACAGTGCCAGGGAGGGTGGGGATGGGCAGTGGATAATTAGGCTATGGAAATATATTAAAGTCATTCATTCCCCTCAAAACCAAACAGTTAATGTTTAGGTTTGCAGTGACCTTCAGACTATCACTCAGGGCTTTAAGATTCAGGTAGCACACAGAAAACATCTTTGAGTTGGTGGACAGAAACTGTAGCACAACTTTTCAATTACAATTAATGTTAGTTTTGTGCACCCCACCTTCTCTCTCCAGTGCTAGGGATTGAAGGCTCGTGTTTTCCTGACAGCGTTTACTGTAGCCAGTTTCTGTGGCTATGGCTGCTGTCATACTGCCTTTTGTTCCCTGTTCAACAAATCATCTTCTCAACAGGGCCAGAGTTAGCGAAGGTGTGTGCCCACAGCCTGGGGCTGATTGTTTTTGCGGATGTCCTTTGAGCTGTAGGTAATTACTCATTGATTTCCAACTCACACACAAAAAATCATCTGTAGAAAGGAGTAACCATGCTATCGATGTCTCAGATTCCTAATCTTCAAATACAATTTTACAAGGGATCGTTTTACTGATGCTGAGTATGAATTAAGACCCCCTCCACGCCCCATGAGACTCAAAAGGTTTTCACCCACATTTGTGCAGTGATCTCTGTAAGATCTTCATGAAACACAGTAGTTTAAAGCTTTCCAGGAGACTTTTAGAATAAGCTGCTGTTTTTTTTTTTCTGGAGGGTGGGAAGTTTTCAGAGCCTGTGTGGTCCTGGACAGTCAGACTTGTATTGAAACAACCACAGTTTTTTTTTTTCTTTGCCTCTGGCATCATTATGACCTTCAAAAAGAGAAATGTTTTGGCCTCAGTGTTTTATTTATTTTTTAATCTTTTCCATATTTTTAAGTTGTTGCATTATAGTTGCATACGATGATGTAATTTGTTACTATATATTCATACATTCACGCAATATACAACGTCACTCCCCAGCACCCCCTCCCTCTCCACCTCCCACCCTTTGGTCCCTTTCTTCTACTGATCTCCCTTTGATTTACATGGGATATGCCCCCACCTTTCTTTCCCCCTTTTATTCTCTGGTTTCTGCCTATGAGAGAAAACACATACCCCTTGACCTTCTGAGGTTGATGTATTTCACTTTACATGATGGTATCTAGTTCCATCCATTTTCCTGCAAGTGACATAATTTCATTTTTCATTATGGCTGAATAAAACTCCATTGTGTATATTTACCACATTTTCCTTATCCATTCATCTGTCGATGGACACCTAGGCTAGTTCCATAGTTTGGCTATTGTGAATTATGTTGCCATAAACATGGGTATGCATGTGTCACTCTAGTAAGGTGAATTAATTTTTTAGGATAAATACTGAGGATGCTATAGCTGTGATCTCAGTGTTTTAGATAGGCCTGGTTCTGCTGCCAAGGTCAGCTAAGTGACAGTCATTGCTCTCTGATGTATCCTGGAAACACGGTCACCATCAGCTCAGGACGTTAGTGACCTGGACTCTCAGGAACAGTTGTAGGTGGCACCCACTGATCATCGTGCTCAGCACTACTGAGCTGTGGCACATGAGCAGCAGAGCGTGGTTTTGTTTCCCTGTCCCTCTGCAATCAATTATTCAATCAACACGTGTTAGGCATCCAGAGAATACTATAAATGGTCTGACTCTTTCCTGTACTTGAATCTGTTTTTGGAACTGCCCTTGAAATCTGGAAACAGAAATGAGAACAACCTGTGTGCTCTGACCATGTGGGTTCCCCAGAAGTTATCTCCAAACATACTTCAAAAAGTCAGGCAAGCTGGGCGCGGTGGTGCATGCCTGTAATCCCAGCACTTTGGGAGGCTGAGGCAGGAGGATCACGAGTTCAAAGCCAGCCTCAGCAATGGCGAGGCACTTAGCAACTCAGTGAGACCCTGTCTCTAAATAAAATACAAAAAAGGTCTGGGGATGTGGCCCAGTGGTCGAGTGCCCCTGAGTTCAATACCCGGTACCACAAAAACAAAAACAAAAAAAAGTCAGGAAGATGCTCTCATTAATGATTATATGTCATGTTCTCCTTAGGCTGACCATCAGCTGCATCTTCATGATTTTCCAAGTGTTCATTGCACAGTCACACCTGGGAAAGATTTAGAGGGGAAAATATGTTGGTGCATATATTTAACATCTTTTGGGGACCTTCTGTCTTTTCATTGGGTTACCTGTAGACACTTCAGTGAGCTAACTCACAACATCTGGAAATAGATTCTGGTATACTTGGGTTGCAATCAAAAGGATTCCAGAGCAAAGTCCCACATTTATGTTCTAGATATGTGAACAATAGGCATGCCCAAGAAAGCCTTGGATTCTCTTCTGGGCATCAACAAGAAATCACCAGTAGAGATCATGTGATATCGGGTGCAGTAGCTCAGTGCACCACATGACATCTGTGGGGAACTTAAGGCTTGGTTTTATTTGACTTTTGTTTTCCTATGTGTGTATTCAATGGAAATTTAGAGATAATCCATTTTGAGGATAGGGATCTAGAGAATTTACCACTAGATCACATGTTATGTTGGGGACTTCTGGGCTTCGGGTTGCCTGCTTGCTTAGCTCAGGCTTCCCCCACATGTAGTCTCAGTTAACGTGGAACATGGTGGGTGCCTTCTGGAATTCCACCTGGGCAAGTGAGTTCCATCTGGGTTGGATATAAATTCTATACAATTTGGGTTATAATGTGGGTTTTATTGGAGAAATGAAAAACTAACATGGATCAAAGGTCATTGAGGAAGAGAAAGCACTGGTCCCCTTTCTTGTGCTCCCAGGTGGGGGTGGGGTAGCGGACTCTGGACCTAGCCTGGGCCTGGGTCCCCCGCAGGTCAGTGTGGGCAGAACTGGCTGAGTCTGAGCTCCCGTGGTGGTCTGCTGGTCGCAAGAGGCGGTCCTATGGCAGAGCCTGAGCTCAGCAGGTGTTTGTCAGTGGCGGGATGGACCAGGGCCCACTCTGAGCCTGGGTCCCACGCAGGTTGGTGTGGGCAGAACTCAAGGTGTTACAGTTTCTACCCTATAATCTTAGAGTGTCCCTGCAGGTTACTGACGTCTTGTCTTGGTGTTGGGTTTCCAGTCCCAAACGGGTGTCCCAAGATGGAAGCTGCCACAACTGAAGATGGTGATAGCAGCCATGGAGGTAACCTGAGATGGTGGTAGCGGTGTCCCAAGATAGAGGTGTCTCAAGATGGAGGTGACCACTTTCAGAGATGGGGCTGAAAGGGCAGGCTGTCAAATGGTGTTGGGTGACCTGTTCGGAGATGCAGCACTGTGGCACGTGGTGCTGCAGCAGGCAGCTGCCTCTAGGCCCTGTCAGTTGTCAGGAGGGGACGCTCCCACGTGAGCAGGGCTATGGCGATGGCCGCAGTGTTCCAAGGTGGAGGTGGGCAGGCGGGGTGGACCACAGCCTTGGTAAACAGGGAACTCCAGGGAGGGCTCCACCCCAGGTCTCCATCCAGGGGCTGTCCTGGGCCTGCCTGGTCCCTGACTGACTTTCTTATTATTCCAGAGGGATGTGCCAGGCCAGGACACCGTTCCAGTGGTCGGACCTGGTGGCTTTTTTTTCACCACTCATGTCAGGGAGCTTGACAGCAGACAATCTGCACCGGGCCAGCTTCCAGGCGGGAATCTGGGAACGCTAGCTGCCCAGCACCTAATGACATGGCTGTGTGTGTGTGTGTGTGTGTGTGTGTGTGTGTGCGTACAGGATATTGTGTGCCCTTCTTCAAGAGGGAGTGATTACTGGTCTCGGGGGAGCTAAGGTTCCTGCAGCCCTTCCTGCTGATTCTGGCTGTCTTGAAGCCCAGGCAACCTAGAGGAACCTCAGTCCTTGCCCCTTTCAGTCGCACATGAACTCCACCCCTCCAGCCCGCACACACTCTCCCCTGTGCCTGAAGAGCCCCCGGTACCTTTGTGGTGGATCAACTCACTCCATGGGCTCCTGGCAGAGCCACCTCTACGGCTTGTCCGTGCTCTATAGAATGAACAAAAGTCCTCTTCTCTGAGCCCCCGAGCCTTCTCTGCTCAGTTCTTTCTCCCAAGAGTCCATTTTCTCAGATGTTAAAGATAGGCATAAGTTCTTGTCATGGAACCAGAGAGTGAATGTCAATGTGGTGGTAATGGGCGGGAAAGGACAGCAGGCTCTGGCAGGCCCTGTGGGGCACTCAAGACCCTCCAGTTTCAGGTTACCCAAGAGACCATGCAGGTCTCTCACCACGGGGGCTATGTCCTTTGTGGCTGTATTCCCTGCCCCCAGCAAACCACCCAGGGAGATTTTAAAAATCAAACAACAACCCCCTGAACTTTGTTAAAGGTTCATTTAGGCAAAACTCTCCCTTTCTACCACGTGTCAAAGGGCCTCTGTGACTAATTGATGATAGCTTCCCCACACCTTCTTACCTGTGGCCTCCTCTCCTTCCTGTCATTGGCCTTGGTTTAGCTCTGCTTGTCCTACCTGAGCTACCAGACCAGCTTTTAACCTGTGCTGACTCTGCCCTGGGCTGTGCTTCTACCCAACCAGGCTGCTGGATGTGTCATTTGAAACTACTACCTGATCACTGCTCCCTTGCCTGAAACCTTTCAAAACCAACCCTTTCTGCAAGACAGTATCTGGGCTCCTTAGAATGGGACAGGACACCCTCCATGGTCTCCATACCTTTAAGTCCCAAGTCCTGCAATTATTGCCTTAGATGCACTTCAGGGTTCAATCTGCCAAATTAGTCAATCAGCCTAATTAATCCTACCATGTTATGACTTCTTCAGAATACTCCATTGGTCTCTGGGCAATGCTTTTCTCTAACTCTTCCTGGAAAAATCCTCATTCTCTGAGATTCTGAATGAATTTCTTTTCCTATGACTTCTCAACTCTACTCGGGTAGAATCTATCACGTTGTTCTTTGGAGATCAGATGAATTTAGAACTTTCTTCTGAAACAGCATTCATCACATGGGATTGCAATGATTTATCTGTGTGTTTCTCTCACCAGCTAGATTGGGTGGTCCAGCTCTGGTCACCTTGGTAAGCAAATTGTTTTACCGGGTGCCCGGGATATGTTGGTCTGGAATCTGTGCTGAACAAGTAAATGTGAATCTATGAATCTGCTGATTCATTAAAAAGATAAGTCCATCAAAATTTGTGGTCTGGTTGCATTGTCAATTGACCAGCTACTGTTAAGTGAAGGGTTAGTTATCATGTGTCCGTCTTCACAACAGATTCTGAGACCGTTATTTCACCCACTTTCCATATTAGCAAACTGAGGCACAGTGAAATCCACTAGCCAGGTGGTGCACAATGTATGCTGATCCCATGGTTCTTGAATTCAGGTCTGACTCCACGCCTGTGTTTTTAATCTCTTTCCCACACATTGCAATATCTGAAGATCAAAACAATATTAAGAATAAAAATCCGGGGAGATCCAAGATGGTGGATTAGAGGAAGCCGCACTTCAGGGCAGCTCCGTGGAAAGAATCCAACAAAGCAGATAAATTGCCTTTCATCATATATATATAGGCTGAAAATACCGATCTCCTGGATGGTTTGATTACCACTACCAGAGAGAGAAAGAGACAAGCTGTCTGCAGTGGCTGGAGCCGCGAGGCTTCTGCAAAACCACCTGGGTGGTGCACAGGCCGTTTGAAACAAAGTCAGTGTGGGGAGACCGCACTGCGACTGCAATCCCAGCCACACTCAGGGCACACCAGAGCGAAACCGTGATAAAAAACAGCAATAACAGCCGGCGGAATTGGTGCTGGGGGACCATGGGAGACCGCGGGTCGACAACACCAGTTTGAATCCACACTCGGCCGGATGCGACCCTCAGCAGTAGGGCCCCGGAGAGAGCGGCGCAGAGATCAGCGAACAGCAAGCAGGGGCAGAGTTGGAGCGGTCCACAGTCCGAAGCAGCGCTGTCTGCGCTGCAGTTACAGTTGTGGCTTCCCGGTGCCACTTCGCCAGGGAGACATCCACCCAAGGGCTTTGAAATGGATCGGCGGCGAGGACACGGGAGTCTGTGGAGCTGCTGTTGACTGGAAGGAGAGCACCGCCATCTTTGAAAGGCGCAGTGACTGACCCAGACAAAGGGGAGGAGTCGGAGAGTGACGGCTGCAGCCATCCAGGGACCCTCCAGCTCTCTGAAGACAACGCACACTTGGGTGAGGCTCGGGTGGCCAGCAGGGGAGGGCGTGTCTGAGGCCAGTGCAGTGGCCACAAGAAGCTGCAACTGTGGGTGGGCGTGGGGAGGGGGTACCTTTTGGAGGGTCCTCTTTCAGGTGCCATTCATCTGCTGACACACACAAACCCCCTGGGCCACTCCTCCACTGAACCGTTCAGCCACTGGCCTAAGATGCAGCCTTGATTTCACTAACAGGATCGCAGACTGTCTAGACGTGATCCAATAACAATTGGTTTGAACTGGAAGGGAAAAAAAAAGAGGGGGGATTCCCAGGGCCCGTTTTGTCTGAGACTTGGGGTTCGACTTTTTTTTTTCTTTTCTTTTCTTTTTTGTTGGTTTGCTTGTTTTATTGGATTGCGGAGAGGTTTGTTTGTTTGTTTGTTTGTTTTTCTTTTTCTTTTTTTGGCTTTGTTTTGTTCTGCTTTTTTTTTTCCTTCCGCATTGATTGTCAGTGTGTTTGTTTGCTTCCACTCCTTTTTTCTTTCCTTCTTTTCTTCCTTCTCACTCTTGCATCTTTTCTTCCTCCTTCATCTTTCATGTTTACATCCTGCTAGTGCATACTAAACAGAGGCAAAAACAAGTTATACGCAGAACTTGGGATTTCTAGAACCGGCGCAATTGAACTGGGTAGCAAAGCAGTGTTATATATAGTTTACTCTCTATTTCCTTGATTCTCTCTCTCCTCTCTCTTACACCAATTCCTACTCTTTTATCATTTTTTTTCTTTTCCAACTTACTTTATATATAAATTGGTCTTTCCACCTAATTGTCAACTCCATTCTCTTTCTTCCCTCGTCTACTGATACTAAACCACATCCACTAAACCACTTCAATAGATATCTTTTTTCATACTTTCCAAGAAAGAACAATTCAAGACACTTCCTTCTTCCTAAACATAACACCTCTGTATCCAATACTTGAAGCTATAAAACCCCATCAGAAGCATACAGAGTAAATTGGAAATAATATCTGGGTTAACCAAATCTGTACATTGGTATCAAACTTGGATTTTCTGAATAGAAAGTGTTAGGTTTTAAAAGTGTAAAGGAATTATAAGGTGATCTGATAGCATTGTACTACAGGAACAACATAAGGCTTTAAGGTAAAATCGAAATAGTCAAGGTCCCACAGTGCAGGAAGAATAGACACACAAGCAACATGAAAAAACAAGGAAAGAAAATGACACAAACAAATCAAGATACCTCATCGGTAGATGTCATGGCAAGCACAGTTGGTCAAATGCCAGAGATGAAATTTAGAAATTACATATGCCAAATGTTATGGAACTTAAGAATGAACTCAAAAATGAGATGAGGGAGCAAGTACAGGAGGCAAAAGATCATTTTGACAAAGAACTCCAAAAACAAATACAGGAAGTAAAAGATTACTTCAATAGGGAAATAGAGGCTCTAAAGAGAATCCAAACAGAAATTCCAGAAGTGAAAGGAGCAATAAACCAAAATAAAAGCTCAATTGAAAGCATCTCCAACAGAATAGACCACTTGGAAGAAAGAACCTCAGACAATGAAGACAAAATATATATCCTAGAGAAGAATTGAGACTATATAGCAAAACTTGTTAGAAATCAAGAACATAACATCCAAAAATTCTGGGACAGCATAAAAAGACCAAACTTAAGAGTGATTGGCATAGAGGAAGGGGCAGAGTTCCAAGCCAAAGGAATGAGTAATCTATTTAACAAAATAATACAGAAAATTTTCCAAACTTGAGGAATGAATGGGAAAACCAAGTTCAAGAGGCATACCGAACACCAAACAAACAAAATCTCAACAGATCCACTCCAAGACACATTATAATGAAAATGCCTAATGCACTGAGCAAGGAGAGAATACTAAAAGCCACAAGAGAAAGGAAGCAGATTACATATAGGGGGAAACCAATCAGACTATGCTCAGATTTTTCAACCCAGACCTTAAAAGCAAGAAGATCCTGGAATAGCATATTTCAAGCTCTGAAAGAAAAGGGATGTCAACCAAGAATCTTAGATGCAGCAAAATCAAGCTTTAGATTCGAAGATGAAATAAAAACCTTCCACGACAAGCAAAAGTTAAAAGATTTCACAACTCGAAAGCCAGCACTTCTGAGCATCCTGGGCAACATTTTTCATGAAGAAGAAGAGAAAGATGATAACAAAAATCAACGAAGGGAGATATTAAACTAAAGGAAATACCAACCAGAAGAGAAACCAAATCAAGCTAAAGACCTTAATTCAAATAAAAATGGATGGGAATTAAAATCACATCTCAATAATAACCGTGAATGTTAATGGCCTAAACTCGCCAATCAAAAGACACAGATTATCAGAATGGATTAAAAGAAACGACCCAAGAATTTGCTGTCTCCAAGAAACACACCTCATATAAAAAGACATCAACAGACTGAAAGTGAAAGGCTGGGAAAAGTCTTATCACTCACATGGCTGGCAGAAGCAAGCAGGGGTTTCCATTCTCATATCAAATAAGGTAGACTTCAAACCAAAACTAATCAAGAGGGACAATGATGGATATTTCTTATTACTTAAGGGAAACATCCATCAACAGGA
Organism: Tamias sibiricus; assembly: GCA_025594165.1. Classification (NCBI taxonomy): domain Eukaryota; kingdom Metazoa; phylum Chordata; class Mammalia; order Rodentia; family Sciuridae; genus Tamias; species Tamias sibiricus. The sequence continues at coordinate 84,934,592 of CM046663.1, read as the reverse complement.
TATAACAATCATAAATCTGTATGCCCCAAATAATGGAGCACCTACATTCATCAAACAAACACTTCTCAAGTTCAAGAGTAAAATAGACCACAACACAGTTATTCTAGGGGACTTCAACACACCTCTCTCACCAATGGATAGATCATCCAAACAAAAGCTAAACAAAGAAACTTTAAGCCTCCTCAAAACAATTAACAATTTAGACCTAACGGACATATATAGAATATTTCATCCCTCAGTAAACAAATACACATTTTTCTCAGCAGCACATGGCTCCTTCTCCAAAATAGACCATATATTATGTCACAAGGCAACTCTCAGCAAATATAAAAAAACAGAGATACTACCCTGCATGCTGTCGGACCATAAAGGAATGAAATTGGAAATCAACGACAAAACAAGGAATAAGAAAAACTACTCCATCAACTGGAAGCTAAACAACATGCTACTGAATGAACAAGGGGTTGAAGAAGACATCAAAGAGGAGATCAAAAAATTCCTAGAGGTAAATGAGAACACAGATACATCATATAGAAATCTCTGGGACACTATGAAGGCAGTAGTAAGAGGAAAATTCATTGCACTGAGTTCATTCCTTAAGAGGAAAAAAAACCAACAAATAAATGACTTAACATCACACCTCAAAGCATTAGAAAAAGAACAGACCAACACCAAGAGCAGTAGAAGACAGGAAATAATTAAAATCAGAGCAGAAATTAATGAAATTGAGACTAAGGAAACCATTCAAAGAATTGACAAGACTAAAAGTTGGTTCTTTGAAAAAAAAAAAAAATTGACAGACCCTTAGCGATGCTAACAAAAAGAAGAAGAGAAAAAACTCAAATTACTAACATTCGTGATGAAAAAGGGAATATCACAACAAACACCTCAGATATACAGAATATAATTAGAAATTACTTTGAAAACTTGTACTCTAATAAAATAGAAAATACTGAATGCATTGACAGATTTCTAGAGTCATATGATTTGCCTAAACTGGATGTGGAGGCTATACACAATTTAAACAGATCACTTACAAGAGAAGAAATAGAAGATGTCATCAAAAAGCTACCAACAAGGAAAAGTCCAGGACCTGATGGGTTTATAGCCGAGTTCTATAAGACTTTCAAAGAAGAGCTAATACCAATGCTCTTCAAACTATTTCAAGAAATAGAAAAAGAGGGAGCTCTTCCAGACTCTTTCTATGAGGCCAATATCACATTAATTCCAAAGCCAGGCAAAGACACATCCAGAAAAGAAAACTTCAGGCCCATGTCTTTAATGAACATAGATGCAAAAATCCTCAACAAAATCCTGGCAAATCGGACAAAAACATATCAAAAAGATAGTGCACCACGATCAAGTGGGGTTTATCCCAGGGATGCAAGGCTGGTTCAACATTCAGAAATCAATAAACACAATACATCACATCAATAGACTTAAAGACAAAAATCATATGATCATCTCAATTGATGCAGAAAAAAGCATTTGACAAAATACAACACCCCTTTATGTTCAAAACACTGGAAAAACTAGGAATATCAGGAACATATCTTAACATTATAAAAGCTATTTATGCAAGGCCCCGAGCTAACATTATCTTAAATGGAGAAAAATTGAAAGCATTCCCTCTAAAAACTGGAACGAGACAGGGATGCCCCCTTTCACCACTGCTATTTAACATAGTACTGGAAACTCTGGCCAGAGCAATTAAACAGACGAAAGAAATTAAAGGGATCAAGATAGGAAAAGAAGAGCTCAAATTAGCACTATTTGCTGATGACATGATAATCTACCTAGAAGACCCAAAAAACTCTACCAGAAAACTTTTACAACTAGTAAACGAATTTGGCAAAGTTGCAGGATACAAAATCAATACACATAAGTCAAAGGCATTTGTGTACATCAGCGACAAAGACTCTGAAAGGGAAATGATGAAAAATACCCCATTTACAATAGCATCAAAAAAAAAAAAAATACCTGGGAATCAACCTAACGAAAGAGGTGAAAGACCTGTATAACGAAAATTATAGAACACTAAAGAAAGAAATTATAGATGAACTCAGAAGATGGAAAGACCTACCTTGCTCTTGGATAGGTAGAATTAATATTGTCAAAATGTCCATACTACCAAAAGCATTATACAGATTTAATGCAATTCCAATCAAAATCCCAATGTCATTCTTCAAAGAAATAGAAATAGCAGTCATGAAATTCATCTGGAAAAATAAGAGACCCAGAATAGCCAAAGCAATCCTGAGCAAGAAAAGTGAAGCAGGGGGCATCACCATACTGGACTTTAAATTATACTATAGAGCAATAGTAACAAAAACAGCATGGTATTGGCACCAAAACAGACTGGTGGACCAATGGTACAGAATTGAGGACACAGAGACTAATACATATAATTTCAGCTATCTTATATTAGACAAAGGCGCCAAAAATGTACAGTGGAGAAAGGATAGCCTCTTCAACAAATGGTGCTGGGAAAACTGGAAATCCATATGCAACAAAATGAAATTAAACCTTTATCTCTCACCATGCACAAAACTCAATTCAAAGTGGATCAAGGACCTAGGAATTAGACCAGAGACAATACACCTAATAGAAGAAAAAGTAAGCTCCAATTTCCAACATGTTGGATTAGGCCCCAAGTTCCTTATAAGAATCCTGTAGCGCAAGAATTACTACCAAGAATTAATGAATGGGATAGATTTAAACTAAAAAGCTTCTTCTGAGCAAAAGAAACAATCAGTGAGGTGAATAGAGAGCCAACTAATTGGGAACAAATATTTAATACATGCACATCAGATAGAGCACTAATCTCTAGACTATATAAAGAACTCAAAAAACTTTACACTAAAAAAACAAATAACCCAATCAATAAATGGGCTAAGGAATTGAGAAGACACCTCTCAGAAGAAGATACAGGATTGATCAACAAATACATGAAAAAATGTTCAACATCGCTGGCAATTAGAGAAATGCAAATCAAAACTACTCTAAGATTTCACTTCACTCCAGTCAGAATGGCAGCCATCAAGAACACAAGCAACAATAAATGTTGGAGAGGATGTGGGGAAAAAGGCACACTCATACATTGCTGGTGGGACTGCAAAATGGTGCAACCGTTATGGAAAGCAGTATGGAGATTTCTTGGAAAACTGGGAATGGAACCATCCTATGACCCAGCCATCCCACTCCTGGGTCTATTCCCAAAGGACTTAAAAACAGCAAATTACAGTGATACAGCTATCTCAATGTTTGTAGCTGCGCAATTCACAATAGCTAGGTTGTGGAACCAACCTAGATGTCCCTCAGTAAATGAGTGGATTAAGAAAATGTGGTATATACGCACAATGGAATTTTACTCAGCAATAAAAGAAAATAAATTAATGGCATTTGCAGGTAAATGGATGAAGTTGGAAGACATAATGCTAAGTGAAGTTAGTCAGTCTCAAAAATCCAAGTACCAAATGTTCTCTCTTATATAAGGAGGCTATTTCAAAGTATTGTTGGATCGGGGTACATAGGAGGATTAGAGGAACACTAGAATGGTCAACGGAAGGGAGGGTAAGGGAGGGAGCAAGAGGGGAGGGAGGGGGAGAAAAGAAAAAAAAAAGGTGGTTGAATGAGATGGATATCATTTTCCTTAATGCATGATTGAAGACCTGAATTGTACGAATATACTTTGTATACAAACAGTTGTATGTAAAAAGATACTAAATATATGCACTATGAGTTGTACATATTAAAAATTATAAAAATAAAATTAAAAAAAGAATAAAAATCCTTTAGGGATAGAAACCATCACAATGAAAGCATTTATTTAATTAATTGATCCCTTGGGGCTTAATTTGCAATACTAACAAGGTTAACTCAATTATTAACAAAAATCAAATGGAAAGGAAAGGAAGTTTCCTTCAGAAGAGGATCAAATGCATGCATGTGGGCGGCTCTAGGAACTGGGGTGACTCTTGTGGTGAGGGCACCTTTGGCTGTCCAGGCCAGCCCGGGTTTGCCCAGCCTCAGGAGATGCCCGTTTTGGCTTTGGTCAAAAGAACTATAAGGGTCACTGCAAACCTGCCTTCACCCTCTTCATCCTTTTGGTCTCCTTAACAGCTCTGCGAGGAGGGAAAGGCATGCTGGTTATCTCCATTTCACAGATTGGAAAATGGAGGCTCAGAAAGTTCCAGGAAGCCGTGCCCCTCCCCTGCTGCCCTGGCATCTGCTTTCACGCTTGTCCATATGAAAGCATTTTCTTTCATGATGGATTCCCAGAATTTTAGCAAGAATTTAAGAGCCAAGTCTAAGAGGAGCCAGTCCCTCTGCCTTGGAAGGGAAATGTGCTGATGGATTTTGGTTTGATTTTCTCTGGCTTGCCTTCCCCCCTTCATCGCCTTTGCCTGCAGTGGGCCCGGGTTTTAGCATGCGGGGCAGTGGAGGTACCTTGAGACTGACCCCGAGTGAGGACATTCCGATGTTGACATTTCCTGTTTCAATTTCCTCCCCTGCTTCCTTCTGATTAATGGTCAGCCCTCCTCCTCCTGTGCTTCTGCCCTCCAGCCAGAGACGCACTATCCGGCAATACAGTTCCTGCAGAGTCGAGGCTCAAAATAACAACAGGAAAAGTCTTCAGTTAGTCTCCCTCCTCCCCAGCCTGCTCTGCCCTGCTCTGCTCTCTGGGCTGTGCCCACAGGTTGGGTGGAGGCGAGCTTCTGTCCTTTTGAAAAAGTTTACATATTGCTAATGAAGGCAGAGACAGGGGTCCTCTGAGCAGGGAGATTTTTCCCCAGGAGGAGGAGAGATGGCAGGCAGGACCTTAGGACTGCTTTACACTTTGAAATCATTTCTGTTCACTAAAGATTATTGTGTGCTGAGCACGTCATATATGTGATGTCATTTAGTCCCCATAAGTCAATCTAACGAGGTGGGTCACGTCTTCACTTTAAAGATGAAGAAAGGAAGCAGAGTGTGTTAAGTAAGCTTCCCACGTGTACACAGCGGTTTGGCAGTATTGAACTAGATAGCCAGGGATATCTTGGTTCATTTTCTGTGGATAACTGATTTGCATTTTAATTTCATTATTGATATTATAATTAAAATTGTAAACACCCATGTAACAAATCATTGTTAAGGCTTTAATATACACTAGGATAGATATCAGATCTGGGGTGGGGTTAATATGTCATTCCTGCCTTCAAGGAATTCTCAGTTAAAAATGGAGCAAGTCCACTGTCTCACATCTGGTACGAAGAGAGGGATTGTTGACACTGGAACCGTATTTGCCCCACTCACGCTCAATGTGACCAACTTCCTCTTCTATTTTTGACCTATCAGCAGATACTAGATGCTTTTTATCTGTTTTTACCCCAATCAATAAAAAAGTCCAGTCTCCAATCAATCACTACTTCATTTCTATCGTGTCTTCAACAATTGGCACATGGATTGATTAGAAGACCATTTGTATCCAACAGCACCTTTGTTGTACCTAAGGACAGACAGTGCCCGGCCACCCCTTGGAGTGTCAGTAGGTGGCAGTCTGGCTATGTACACACTGTGTCCCCGGGATCAGTGGGATTCAGAAATCCCCGTGCCATGGAAATTCCCAGTGCCAGCCTTTCCAGATCTCTCTGAACCTAAAATCATTGCATTCTCCAAAACTGAAAACATAAATATTGTGACTCAGCCATTTTGAGAAACTCCTATTCTGTGTTAGTTGAGCTTTGGGAAGAATAGATTGGAACTCAGATCTGTGGCCGTGGTTCCCTGCATGGATGACTGTACCTATCCATGGATGTTATGCCTGCTGGGCACCCTCTCAGATCCAACCCACCTAGACCAGGTCCCTGAAACGGGCCTCTAGCCCTTACCACTATGGCTGTTTTCTGCTATTTCTAGCTCAGAGAATTCAAATGGCTATGTCCTTCTCTAGTAGTTCTCAATCTCCTTAAGATCATCTGCTGTGATTGAATCATCATGGGACTTCAATGTAACCTTATCATTTGAGACACCAATAATATGGCATTTGTGATAATAATGGTTCACAACCTTTGAATTATCTATGAAAAAAAATTTTTTTTTTGCTAAGAAAATAACCCCTAAAGATGAAATTATGGGAATATTGTTGAATTAAAGGGAACCAAAACTCATATATACAATCATAGACTGTATGAATTTCTATCATTGTCTAATCAAATGGTATCACAGTACATTCCATTCATGGAATCAGGTTCTGCAGAATCTCTTTGGATATTCTGAGTGAGTGGTAATGTTGAGTTGCTCAACTTACTTGAAAGAATAACAGACCTCTTTTAGACATTTGTATCAGCATAGACTTTTCATTTGCAGTATCCCTGTTTCTTTAAATCAATAGATGAGTTTTACTTTATTTAGAAGTGGAACTAATTTGTTTAGTTTGGTGAAACTATTTCTGAGCTTTGTATAGACCAAGGAATTGATGGAATTATCTAATGACACCTCATCACAACATGTTGGTCGATTTCCTCTTTCTTCCTTTCAGGAGGCACTAATTGGTGAGTGCCACATAAGACTCTTCAGGAAGTGTCAGAAGCTTGTTACATAAGCCACTGGAAGCCACTTTTCATTTCTTTACTGTCAGAGATGAGTGCCTACATCCTGGAATTTAACTCGGACTAGAAGGATCCTGTCCTCTTTGCTGGTATCACAAGACAAGGTCTAGCAGGATGTTTGCCCTGAAGTCCCTCCTCTGTGACACCAGGAGTCTGAAATTTGACCTTTGGAGATGACTCTGAGAGACTCTCAGTCTTCAAAAAGTCCTCATATTTGCACTGATAAGCAATCGTGTCTGTGGGCCATACATTAAAGGGTTGGGGCAGTTGTCACCCACTTTCTACTTGGGCAGGCCATCTGGAAGCTCCATCAAGGTTGTGCCCAGGCAGACATATCCTGAGGGGAAGAACACGTAAGGCCACTGGGACTGACCGAGAAAAGAGGTAATGATGACCAAACCCCTTGTGGGCCCCCATGGCTCTCTGGGACGTGGCCCTGCCAACCTGTGTGACTCCTCTAGCATCTTTCTCACCATGGTTTCTGGTCATTCACTCCCTGAACATATCATCACCCTCTCTCCTGCCTGAGGCACCTGCAAGAACTTCTCAGGCTGGCTGACCTTATCCTTGACATCTCAGCTCCACCTTCACTGCCCCCGAGAGGTCATCTTTAACCACCCAGTCTCCAGTCTTCCTCCTTCTGCATCTAACCTAGGAACTCTCCAGAACATTGTCCTGGATTGTTTTCTTTCTAGTACTTTCACTCCCTGAAATGATCTTGTTTACTAATTTGACAACTTGAGTATTTCCTGTCCATTCTCTTTAGATTTTAATATGAGACTTTTATTTTTTATTAAGAGATTTTGTTTTTCCTAATGCTGGATCTACTTATCTGCAGTCTCCTAGAAATTACTTATCGTTGAATAGGCGCTCAATAAATATTCATTTATTGAATGCATAAAAGAAAAAAGAATAACATATAAACTCACTATTTCAAGGCTTGTCTGTTATAATCAGTTAACATGAGACCATCAAGAACTGTGAAGAGATTTTACCTTACTTGAAAGCTAACAGGTACCCTGCCACAATATCAGGTTGACTGGTGGAAGATATGAGACTCTTAGAAATGAAATAAAGGACAATTTACTATTCATTGTAGTAGTGGTAGCCAGAATATCAACTTTTGCTGCTCTGCTCAAAATATGTACAGAAATATGGGAGACTCTTGGAGAATTCTCTCCTAACAAAGTCCATATTCCTGGTCCATATTATACCACTTTTATATATATATATATATATATATATATATATATATATATATATATATATATATATCCAATCTCTCCTTCTATCCCAAGAAAAGAATAAATAATCTTTGTTTAATGGAGTGCACTCCTTTCTTTAGGTATATACCCTATCAATCCACTGAGCCATGCATACTGGAGTGGCCATGAGGTGAACTTTTCTTTCCAAACCAGTTTACCCATCAGTTAATGAGTTCCCAGTGGAGTGACAGGGCAGACAGGACCATGGGATAAAACTTGAACTATTCCCTGACTCACAACTTTTACCAGAAAAACATGAGGAAAGGTCTACTAACTTTTTACTAAAATAAACAGATGTATTATACAATGTATACAAATTTAAAGGATTTTAAAGACAAAGAAAAGACTTCTTAGGGCAACACAGCTATTTCTATCTGGCCTTAGAATAGAGATGAACTTTCATCTCCTACTTCAGTGAAAAAATTTTAAAAGCTGTTTTATAAAACAATATTTTGCAAACCATGGGCCATGACCTGGTAAAGCATTATGAAATCAATCCAGTGGGTCTTGATCAGCAATTAATAATAATAAAAATACAATGGACAATATCAGAGGGTATCATAAAGAAAATGATTGTTTTATGAAACATTTATATCAGATCACATATGTAAATAGGCTGGTTGCAATATGAAATGCATTTCTCACTATGGGTTGCCATCAGTGAAGTCTAAAATCTACTTGTGGAGGATATTATGAAGCCAAGAAATTATTATTCATAAACATCTTGAGTTCTATTGGGGAAATCAGATGTGTGAGCAAAATTAGTGCCAAATGATGATGGAGACTTGAGAAGCAGACTTTCAATTTTTCAGATGACAAAGCCAAAAAAAAAAAAAAAAAAAAAAGGCAAGTAGGATAAATGATAGAATAAAAACTTGAGAACTGTGAAAGGATATACAAGCAATCAATGTGAAGTCCTGATTTTATATTTGAAACAAATATCTCACCAAATTAGAACTACTGTTTCTAGATCAAGATAGATTACGACTCTTCACCCTATCTGCAGAGCTCTCTTCCACTTGTGGGGGCTCATTTGCAGAAAGATACTTATAATCCTGGACAAGGGCATCTGGGAGAAAGTGACCTGCAATGTGGAACTTTTACTTGGACCAGAGAACACTATGGGAATGAAGGCAATGACATTTATTGATCATGGATTCTATTTCAGGCAGTTTACACATCTGTCTTTACATATTTGCAAAGAATCAGCTGAACAAGAAAGGGAATGGGGATCTGTGTGAGTTCAGACAGCTGCTATAGCTATGGCATTATCATGGCTGCAACTCACTGAGAGGCTACTGGGCACCAGGCATTGTAACAGGACTTGTAATAGATGCATTTCAACATTTCCTTCAACAATTCAACAGCAACAACCATTTATCAAGGTCTAACTCTGTCAGATGTGTTGTTAGAAAGCATTTCACTTGGACTGTTGCATTCAATCCTTCCAAAGATCTTGAGGAAAGTACTACTTTTTCTGACTTTGTGAATGAGGGAAGTGGGTCTCAGTGAGAGAGAGAGAGAGAGAGAGAGAGAGAGAGAAGGAGAACACGTACAAGAGAGAGCCTTGCATCACACAGTTGTTAAGTGGTAGATTTTGGTTCAATGTGAGGATAAACTTTTTTTTTTTTCAAATATTTTTTTAGTTGTAGATGGACACAATCTTTATTTTTATTTATTTATTTTTATGTGGTGCTGAGGATCTAACCCAGGGCCTTACACATTAGAGGCAAGTGCTCTACCACTGAGCCACAACCCCAGCCCCGGATAAACTCCTTAATCATTAAAACTGCTCAACGTGGGATGGGTTATTGCTTGATGAAATTAGGTTGCTGGTCTTGGGACTAATCAAGTAAGAAATGCCTCCTATTGATCAGGATCATTGGAAATTGAAGTGCAGATATGGAAGGTAACTTCAGACAGGGGTTTTAAAAAAGAATGTCCTGGAAGAAATGGGACTTATAGTGGTCCCTGAAGGAAGAGCAAAAAGGTGGCAGAGCCGTAGGGCATTTGCCTAGCATGTGCAAGGCCCTGGGTTCAATCCTCAGCACCACCACCACCAGCAACAACAACAAAGAAAGGAAGGAAGGAAGGGAGGTAGGAGGAAAGGAAGGAAGGAAGAAAAGAAGGAAGGAAGGAAGAAAGGAAGGAAGAAAGAAGGTGGTGCAGAAGAGCAGGCAGGGAAGGACTTTCGAAGGGAGCTTTGTGCAACAGGCCTGTACAGTGCATATTGCCCCTGAGAAAGACCTGGGAGGCCTGTCTGGCCAGCTTGCTCCTCCATCAACCCTCCTCTGTCTGGTAACACCTCCTTATGGTGACTGTGACCCCAGCAGCCACCTGCTGTCCCACTCTAACCCAGCACCAGGCTGAGTCCTGGTTATGCTCCATAATTCTGCATCTTATCTCTTGTTTGCTTGCAGCTGAATCCTACCCTACACGGGGTAAGTGACATTCAGACACCTGCTATAAGCTCTGATATTACCCAGGCATCTGGTGTTCAGCACACCTGCTCCTCAGTGGCTCAGCATTTCTTTCATCTGCTCAGTTGGTTTTGATTGATATGTCCAGGCTGATTGATATGTCCAGGCTGCCTTGAAAGAGGTTTATGGGACAGTCCTGTCCCTCTGAGAATCACTACTATGCTGGGGTCCAGTTTGAGGTTTGAGAACTTTATGGCAATTGTCTGGTTCATCTTGCACTTGTGTCTGTCATTTGGAAATCGAAGTAAATGCAGGCATGGAAGGTAACTTCACAATGGAGTATTACTCAGCAATAAAAGAGAATAAAATAATGGCATTCTCAGGTAAATGGATGAAGTTGGAGAATATAATGCTAAGTGAAGTTAGCCAATCTCAAAAATCCAAATTCTGAATGTTTTCTCTGATATAAGGAAGCTGATTCATAGTGGGGTTGGGTCGGGGAACATAGGAGGATTAGAGGAACACTAGAAAGGTCAATGGGGAGCGGGGGGAAGGGAAGGGGAAAGGAGGTATGAAGGGAAAAAAGAAAGAAGATGGTAGAATGAGATGGATATCATTACCCTAAATGCATGATTGAAGACATGAATAGTATGAATATACTTTGTATACAAACAGTGATATGTAAAAAGATGCTCTAAATGTGTATTATGAATTGTAATGCATGCTACTGTTTTATATGCAACTTTGAATAAAATTTAAAAAGAGGTTTTAAAGGAGGCGTCTACTGTTGTATAATGAATTGCTACCCTCTTAGAGACATAAAGGAACACCCATTTATAAGCTTACAGTGCTGTGGATCAGAAGTCCAAGTGGGCTCAGTGGGTGCTCTGCATACAATCTCACAAGACAAACCCCAACCAAGGCGTTATCTGGGCTCTTATTTGAAGGCTTTGGGGAAGAATTTGCTTCCAAGCTCATTTGGGTTGAAGCAGGTTCTGTGGTCTGGGGATGTGTCTGCTAAATTCACATGTTGAAAGTCTGACCCTGAGGTGATGATTTCAGGAGGCAGGACTTTTAGGAGATTATTAGGTCATGAAAGTGGGGTCCTTATAAAAGGAATCTGAGGGAGTGTGTCTCTTCTGCTATGTGAGATCACAGAAGCACCATCTATAAAGAAGCTGTCCTAACCAGACATTATAATTGTGTTGAGAAGGAGATTTGTATTGTTTATAAGCCACTGAGTTTATGATATTTTGTTATAGTGATATGAACGGACAGAGGCAGCAGAATTCAATTCTTTATGATTATAGGATGGAGGTCTCTGTGTCCTTTGCTGGCTTTCAGGTAGGGGTCACCCTTAGCCCTTAGAGGCCACCTATATCCCTTCCCATGTGACTCCCTTCATGTGGCCCCATTCTGTGCACTTGGAATCATTCTATCTCTTTTGCCATCAGCCTGAAAGATTCTACTTTTAAAGGGCTCTTGTGATTAGATTAGTTCTGATGGAATAATCTCTCTTTTGATTAACTCAGTCCACTGAAAAATTTCTTTTCCCATATAACTTTAATCACACAATCGCAGTGGTGATATCTCAACACATCACAGGTCCCACCACTCTCAAAAGGGACGGGATTATGCAAAGGTAAAAGTCACCATTGGGGTCATCCTATGATTCCTCTTATCACAATTAGCAAATAGACCCACTTTGCCTTCTTATCTCACTGTGTGTTAGTGAGAATGAAAGAATACTGCTGCCACACCTTCTGCTTTAATCTGTTTTCTGTTGCTGTGACAAAATGCTTGAGATAAAAGGAGAAAAATTTTATCCTGGCTTATAGTTTCAGATATTTCAGTCCGTGGTCAGGTGGCTGCATTGTTTCTGGGTCTATGGTGAGGCAGACTATCACGGCGGTCAGACTGTGGAAGAACATAGCTGCCCACCTCTTGGCAGCCAGGAAGCAGAGACACAGTGAGGAAGGGGCCTAGGATAAAACATAGGCTTTCCAAAGCATGTCCCCAGTGGCCTACCTTCTCCAAGTAGGCCCCACCTCCTATCGTTTCCACCCTCCCAATTCAGCTATGACTCTCTCAGTAGATTGATCCATTGATGAGGTTAGAGCCCTTATGATCTGATCACCTTCTAAAGGCCACACCTCTCAATACTGAACATGGGGGATCAGGTCTTCAATACATGAGCCTTTCGGAGATGTTTCAGATACAAACTATAACACCTTCTTTTTTTCTTTAGCATTCTCTGCATTATTGGTTATCTTATTTGATTACTATGCTGGAAAATCTCTTACTACTTAGATTGTGTAGTGCCTGACCCATGGAAAAATACATGATTTCGTAAGCATCTCTGTCATCTGCTGGCTCCCCAGGTATCATCAGCATGACCTGTTGGTACAACAGAGCTGAGTTCCTTGCTCACTTCCATAAGGGAGACCTCTTTGCAGAGCTTTGGCAGTGTCTCAAGAAGGTGAGCTTTGAGCTTATTGGAAATTCAAAGTTTAGTTTAAGGCAGGTCTTCTAACATGTATGTGTGTAGTGGTGAGATTGATCAGGACTGGATAAGGTTCTGCTTTGGTGGCAACAATGAGATGAGGATTTTTTGGGGGGTGGTAGTGGTACCAGGGATTAAACTTAGGAGCACTCGACCACTGAGCCACGTTCCTTAGCCTTATTTTGTATTTTATTTAGAGATAGGCTCTCACTGAGTTGCTTAGTGCCTCACTTTTGCTGAGGCTGGTTTTGAACTTGAGATCCTCCTGCCTCAGCATCTGGAGCTGCTGGGATTACAGGTGTGCACCACCTCACCCAGCTAGGGTGAGGATTTTTTTAAATTTTATTTTTTAATATTTTATTATTCTAACTTGTCATACATGTTTGCAGAGTACATTTCATTTCATATTACATATAAAGGGCACAATTTTTCAAGTTTCTGGTTTTATATAAAGTATTTTTACAACAATTGTGTCTTCATACATGTATTTAGGGTAATCATTTTTACAGCAAGAGATTCAAATAAATGGAGGGTGCAAGCAATCAATGCCTATTTCACAGAAATGCTGGCTGGTCTCTCAGGAACTTCCTGTTCTGAGCAATGGAGACATTTGCCTGAGCAACAGTTCTCCAGAATAGTAATGCCATGCAAATAAACCGTAAATCGTGTCTCTCTCTCTCAGACTGTTTATGTGGATGCAGGTAGTTGCAGGTTCCAGTCTTCCAGCTGTGTGTGAGAATGCATGACTTTGGCTTTCCTGTGGAAATTACAAAAATTTATTTAGCTCTGAAACATAGAATTTTTAAGAAACAAAAAACAAAATAAACATTTCCCAGCATTTATATTTTGAGCATTTTTGCCCACTTTTGCATTCTTCAACATTATATTATGAGCATTTTCTTATGTCATTTAATGTTCCCTGGGAGTACAATTTTAATGATTATGTACTATTCTGTTCTATGGATGTGGCAGGGTGTTTTTCTATTACTCCCTATTATTGAACATTAAAGTAATAATTTTAAACAATGTTGCAAAAAATAGTTTTGCATTTTCTGTGATAGATCCCTAGGTGTGGGAATTTTGTGTTATGAAGTATGAAAAAAATTTAAGGCTTTTTACACATACTACCAAATTTATTTCTAGGAAGATTATGTCAATGATATAACTTTTAAGAGAGTTTGAGCAATCTTTACCACATTCACCACAACTTTTCCTACCATTATCTATTTAACATCTTTTGGTTAGTTTATAGTAGCTTGAAGCATATAAGCTTGCCAAAATGTCTAAGTATTTTTGATCCACAAAGACATCGATTTCATGTAGTTTGGCCTAAAATATTAACAATAATGATTACAAAACCAGCAAGCACTTACTGGGCTCTTGATCTTCTGAAGGTGTGGCTGAGGTGTACCATGTCCCCAGGAAGTGGTGGCCAGAGGCCACACTTGCCTTGGTTCTCCCCAGGGATCGAATTTAGTGCTGAGCAATCCAGAGATCCTTCTCTGATCTGGCTACCCTTTGGAGTTCTGCCTCCCAGGTATAACTTTTGTGAAAGCTGGAAAGTGATTCCTTTTAGAATTCTATGCAGGTAGGAGAGTTTGTCCTTTTCAATGGAGGAAACAAGTGCTGGAGTAACCTGGGGATTTGCCATCACTAATAAAATGGATTAAGAAATGAGTTGCAAATCTTGCTTCAAAATTTCCAAATCCCTTCTTCATTCACTGAGACTTGGTTACAGGTTGACTTCAAAGACCTCTGTGACATTTTTTCCCCTCACATGGAGCCTGAGATTTTGCCTCAAGGTCATCTCCAGGAATGATCTTGGAAGTCACCCAAGGAGTAAACAGTCGATGTTTCTGCCAGTCCCTTTACTCCACGGTGGGTTTTCCTTGCTACAATACCCTCTTGCTACTTTCACCAGCTATATTGCCCTTAAGTGCTTTGGGCTCCTTACCAGAGAGATACTTTAAACACAAAGCAAAATTTTGCAATTTCAAAAACATTTTCTGAAGCCACGTGGTGTATCTGCTTCTGCATGGGGGTCTCTAGCACAGGCCACCTGATGGCTGGTCCTGAGGTTTTCCTTTTGACTTGAGCATAGTTGGGGGCTCACAGCTTAATAATCACACACAAAACCCATCACAAACAGGAGATCCCTTGGGTGGGTGGAGGTGGAAGAGAACACCTGGTCTCAGAGGAGCACGTGGCTGAACTAGGAGCAGCCCCTGGGGTGGACACACTGTCCTGGGAGCCCTGGCTGCTGCACCAGGGACATGGGCTAAGTCATGGTCACTTCTCAGGGAGCGGCTCCTGGTCACTGAAGGCTTCTGTTGATCCCATTTGCTTTGAACTATTTTAGGACTTTGTGCTTCAGTCAGGAATTTCTCTCACTTAAAACAAATGCTCTTCCTTACCTTTTTTTTTTTTTTTTTTTTTCCTTTTTCTTTTTCAGTCATTTGGTGCTATGCAGGAAAACCCCGCCCTTGCAAAGCTGAGATGTTTACTTAGGCTTTTGTTATGTGACTTGGTAACAATCTCATGTGTACATCTTTGGGTTTTTCGCTTTTTCCTTTTTCAGGCTGAAATGAGCTTGAAAGTGGTGCGTTCCAGGCAGTCGTGTTGGTTCATCTCAAACTGTGATATGCTTAACAAACCATTTTAACCATTTTGTTGAAAATGCAAATTCTGATTCAGTAGGTGTGGGTTGGGCCTGAGATTCTGCATTTCTAAAACATGCCTGGATGATTGTGGTGCTGCTAATCGAGAGATCACACTTCATGGATTTTAACTTGGCCTGAACATTAAAATCAACTGGGAAGGGACTGGAGCTGGGCTTAGTGGTAGTGCACTTGCCTGGCATGTGTGAGGCACTGGGTTCGATTCTCAGCACTGCATATAAATAAATAAAATAAAGGTTTATCAACAACAACAAAAAATTTTAAATTCAACTGGGAAAGTAAAGTTAAACAATTACTGATGCTCAGACTCCATTGGAGTTTATGGACTATAACTACACAAGCAATCAATGTGAAGTCCTGAATTTATATTTGAAAAGATAATCCACACCAAATTAGAACTACTATTTCTAGATCACGATAGATTGTGACTCTTCACCTCATCTGTGAGACTCTTCAGCTTACAGGGGCTCATTTGCAAAGAGGTACTTATAATCCTGGAGGAGGACATCTGGAAGAAAGGAACCTGCAATGTGGAACTTTTACTTAGATCAGAGAACACTCTGGGAATGAAGGCAATGATATTTATTGAACATAGATTCTATTTCAGGCCAGTTACACATCTGTCTTCATATATTTGCAAGGTATAAGCTGAGTCAATAACCACTGGATTTCAAGGGAAAGTATTAAATTCAGAGGCAGAAGCCAAAGTTTTACTTCAGTTCCACTACTTCCTTAACATTTGGACGTGAAGGAAGATGTACTTAACTTTCTGGTTGGACCATGTGGTGATAATTATCCTTTTCACCACTCACCCAGTTTAGTTTTAGTCATTTTATAAAACAATCCATGTATTTTGGACATCCCTGGCCATTTTCTACTACATGTTAATTTTGGCTACATCTTGTCCCTGGACATACTCCAGACTTGCTACCAGCTGCCTTTCCTTAAGGTGTTTCCTTTCCTCTGCAAGCTCCTTCTATCTGTCCCTCTTCTTTCAGGTTTTACTTCTTTGGGTGCAGCCATAGCCACTTGCTATAGTTTGAATATAAAATATCCTCCAAAGACCCTTGGGCTGAAGGCTTGGCCCCTATTCTATGGGGCTGTTGAGAGGTAGTGGAACCTTTAGGGGGTGGGGCCAAGCGGAAGGAAGTTAGGTCATTGAGTATGTTGGGACCCAAGATATGTTCCTCTCTCTCTCTCTTTGCTTCCTGGCTTCCATGAGATGACCAGTTTCCTCTGCCATGAGCTCTTACGATAATATGCTGCCTTACCACAGGCCCCCAAAGAACAGACCCAAGTGACCATGGCCTGAAACCTCTGAAACAAACCTTTCCTCCTTACAAGTTTTTCTTCCCAGGCATTTTGTCACAGTGGTGGAAAACCTGACTACCACAGCAGTCTTTAAGACCTACTTCCAATTTCATTTCTTTTTTGAAACCTTCTCTCACTCCTTCTCCAGACTGTACAAATTTGTTTAATGGCACTTCCAAACCCTCTTGTGTAATTTATCAGTCACTTTCTGTTGGTTATTTTTATATATTTTATATTTTCCTGCTCCAGACTATGAACTCCTCAAGGGAAAAGACCACGTCTTATTTATCTTTCTTTTCTGCTATGAAACATAGCGTGTTTTCACTTAGGGAAACTCAGTACACATTCACTGAAGTTAGAAACCTGGCCTCTCGAGGCTAGGGTGAGGATGGTTCCTGTAAGAGGTAGATGATGGCCCATGATTTGGATTGAGAGGCAAATTCAGAGATAGTTAGACTTGGTAGGTCAGGCATGGAATATCTTTTTCAGTTTGAAGTAACCTCAAAGGTTTCTGGACAATGCCAGTCAATTTTTAGACAGTGCAAGTCAAAGGCAGGCTGTGTCTGACACTGAGAACACAGGACCTGGGCTTCTTGGAGCATCCACCTGGCAGCCTGGCATGGGAATTCCTCCCTGGGAATGAATCAGGGTGGGTGATAGTTCTTGAAGATTCTCTGTGACGGGGGAGAGGAAGGAGCTCATGTATGGAATGTTTAATCCACATGATCTCATTGGCTTCTCACATGGACCCTGGAAGATGAACTTTGTTATTGGTGTTTTAAAGAGAAAGACAGCAAAGTTCATCTGGGTTGGTAATCTTCCTGATACCACAGAGTTTACACCAAACTCTGTCAAACTCAGAGACTAATGCAACTTGCTTTATAGAAAAAAAGTCTATACCTGGCTATTTCTTCCTCTCTCACTGAGTTGAAATTCCCTTTTCATAAAGGTAAGAGGAATGATCCAGACTGCTGGGCTTTTTACCTAGTATGACAGGATTTGTCTCCTTGGAAACCCTCCTGCTCCTCCTCTGGAAGCTCAGTGAGGGCAGGATGGAAGATTTTGTCACCATGTTTTGCACTCCAGGAGGTGTAAGAATAGAGCAAAGGTTAATTGCACAGATTTTTCTATTATCCAGCAATGGCTGGAGTTCTTAAATCTGTCACTCACTATCTTATTGACCTTGCTAAGCTACCTAAGCACCCTGAGCCTTGGTTTCTTTATGAGTGTGGTCCACATTAAATAGCAGAAGCACTTAGCTTAGACCCTCCCACAAAACAACCAGTGCTTAAGTTTTAGTTGGAACACACTTTCCAATTAGCCTGTAGCGGGTATGATTCTAGACCTACATCCACGGACACATTTTGTTCTTTTCTATAGTTCAACCATAGGGTCTCATTCTTCTGAGATGAGTGGAAATGCTCACTGTGTCTCTTGCTCCCATTTCTGGCAGGTATATGTGTGGTTTAGGGGGATCGGGAAACATCTGGGCCTTCATGTCACTTGCCCACAGAGGCATTCGTTATTCATTGGAGGTTCTGTTGCTAATCCATGTGTGCATAGTGTCTCTCCTGATTCCTTCTTGGGGCTCTAGCTAGGCCAAGCAATGGGTTCCTTCTCCCTGAGTCTTACCAGTCCTCCACTGGGGTTTGCTGCCTCTCTGGGACCCTAACCAGGGAGCATAAGACCCTTCATGTGGGGCTACCATATTCCCTTCGGGCTGTTGACTCCCTCAGTGGACACAGACCTGCTGACCCATGCTCTCCACCCGTTTCTCTTCGATCTTCCCCAAGTCTGGGGGATCTTTTTGGAATCTTTCTCTAGTGTGGGAAGGAGCAAATGTCCTCTTTACCCTTAGTGGTCATTTTATCCAAGTTTTTCATTTCTCCAAGGGCATCTGCCTTTGAAACATGGAAAATAAAGAATTCTTTTTTATCTTCTCCTTTCCTCAAAGTCACAACTTTCCTCTGAGGCAATGAGCCCAATATGGCTTAATTGGGGTGCAGGTGGGAGGAAGGGGGAACCACCAGGAGGAACAGACGTGCAGGAAGCCATGAGCTGATGGTTGACGGGCTGCAGCCCCCACAGCTCCACTTGACTCCATCCTCCCCAGTGGTTCTGCTGAGACCCTGTCCTTGTCTTTCATCGTCTTGTGTTCTTAATCTTCTGGCATTGATATTCTGTGGGTATTCCGATTCTCCTCGTGATTAAAGCCCTGTATGCAACTGTTCCTGTCAGTCTCGCCTTTCCAGTTAGGAGAGAAACTCATGAGTCATTCCCCACAGAGCCTCTCTGTGTGCGCAGGCAGTGGGTGCCCTGAAGACGTGATGGACTCACTCTCAGAGGTGCCAACCTGTGCACTGCCATCTTGGCTTGATTCTCTTTCCGTTTGTCCTCATGAATAAAAAGGCCTCTCATAAATGTTTCTAAGCCCTTGTCATCACATGGGACTAGTTCTACACAAAGAATCATCTCAGATTACTTGAATGGCATCAATGGATAAAAATCCGCATAAGAAATTTAGGCGTCTTAAAATACTATGAGCTTTGAGTGATTGGGTGTCTGTATACAAATACATCAACTGCAAAACATTTTCTCTGAGTCATTCTGGGTTCATCTTTCTGGAACCCAGGAGGGCAGAACACGAACATTATGGATCTCAGTAAAGGTGCAGCAAGGGGAAGTCAGGCCTGGCTCAGCAGCTGTTCCTCAGGTTGGACAGGGTCGGGGAAAACTGCACTCTGGTTTCTGGTCCATCGTGGAAGGAGCTTGAAACAACAACAAAAAAAATCTAAGCAAGTTGAAAATCAACTCTTTTTATATCTTGGGGGGATCCTACACCTTCATTAGTTCTATTTTCAGGGGCTGCAAAGGTTCTCATAGTGAAGATCAGAGAAAAAAAATTTTTGCTTCCAGCAGGGGGAGGAGAAAAGTAGCCATTTTGAATTGCATCCAGAAAGTTCTGTTCCTAACAGGGCTTTCCAGAGAAACTGTTTTAGCAGAGCCTGCCCCTGTGGTTTATAAAGGACTGATCCACATGGGAAAGGGAAAGAGCCAACTCCAGTGCTTTCTGGTGTTTCAGTCTCACCTGGTGAGAGGAGGGGCAAAAGAAAACAAATCTAAGAAGCACTTGGGAAGTTCACAGCCCAGGGACACGAGCTCACCAAAAGACGAAGGCCTAATCACAGGACTAAAGAGCGTCTTCGCCACTCCCACCTCTCACTGCTGTAAGCCTCCTGATAGCTTTAGAGGACTGTACCTGAAAGAACTGTGCATCTGAGTCTGTACTTAAGATGAGTTTGGACAAACCGATCCAGATACAGGGGCTAACACCAGAGAGGAAAGCAGGTGGTTGGGGCACAAAAGAGAAAGAACCAGCTGAGTCCAGCAGTAACGTGCTAGGTTCTAGACTGAGTCAAAGCTAACAGCTTTGACTGCCATCCTGCAAATACCCCTCTGAGAATCAGACACTTCCATGTAATATTGTGTCTATGACAGGGGATCAGGGAGATTGTGTTGTGCCGAGAACCTATAGTTACGTGTAACCATGGAGTCACAGAAAGCTTCCTGGAGGAGGAAAGGCTTGAGCAAGATATGATAGTGAATCTTAACTAAGTGGGGATGCTTTCCGGGCAGAGAGAACAGAAGTGCAAAGACTCTCAGGTGGGAACAACATGGTAAGTATGAAGACCTGCAAAAGCCAGGAGCCCAGCCATCTTGGTCTGTGAGAGCAATGGTCAGAGTCTGTAAGGACCTCACTGGGAGGGTAGAAGGAAGTGCTGGTCACTGCTTATAAACTAGACACTGTGAATTGCAGGCATTTTCTGTAACCCCTAGGCAGTTCTGAAAAAATGTAGGTATTACATGTGAATGATATCCAGTCTAACCATAGCATGAGAACCAAATAGGATGGTGGCATGTGCCTGGTGAGGTACACAGGTCACCTGCATCATTCGTATCGTCTAGCAGGAAGCTGGGCTACACAGACTTGATGCAAAGGTTACAGTAGGCAAGGTGGGAGCTCAGCCTGAGCAATCAAGAGCCATGGCTTAAAATACTGCAGGCCTTTGTCCAGGCCCTGACTCTGATCCTGGTCTTCTCTGGCCCATTTGTCTACTGGTCAACGTGCTTATATCAAAATGAGAACATTGTTTTCCAATCTTTCCAGTTCTTGGGTGTGGGAGAAATTACCAAGTTGCCATGTAGGAAGTAGGTCTCAGGAGGACAGTTTACTCATGGACGAGGCTGTCAATTCACTCATTCATGGCCCCTGTTTGATTGATCACGTGCCTACCGAGTGTTTCTATGTGCTGGATTCTAGAAATATGGTGATTGGTGTGATGTGCTTGGTCTCCTGAGGCTTTGCTCCCTCTCACCTGGCCAGTGTCACTTAATTGACATAAATAGCTCTGCACAACAAGTGTCGGGAGTGAAAGGTAGAACTGATTTTTTTTCTTGTTTTGCAGATCTCCACAGTTCACCAAGAAAGACATTTAATACACTGTGGCATCTCCTTGAAGTGAGAATGAAGGAGAGGGGTGGGGGTAGCAATGAACCTAGGGGGATGTGGATAGGGAAGAGGTCTTTCCATAAGAGCTGAATTTGGAAGGAAGGAAGAGAGGAGTGATTATAAATGGTGTAATTAGTGTATTTTTGTTAGTACAAAATGTTTTATGTACTGGCACTTAGAGATAACTCTACATGTGTGTTCCTGAAAGCATTGTCTTTTGCAAAATTGTAGATTGACAAAAACAGGATTTATGGGGAAAAGAAGATCAGGCAGATCCCATAAAACCAACAGCACTTTCAAACCAAAGACAGACAAGAGCAACAATAATACAATGAAACCCTGGCCTGGTGCAGACTGTGTGCTGATCCGTGGGTCCAGCACAGGTCCTTTGCAACCTAGAACCCTGGGGCCCAGGCATGGTTCATTTCTAATAGTGACCAGTTTCATCTACATTAAACCTATGTCCAGGGTGAAGATTTCTTCATTATTTTTTCCTTAACACGGAGGAAATATCTTCACAGTTTCTTCCTCTGTATTGTAGCTTTCCCAAAGAGGCTTGAGATAAGTGTGGTAGCTTAAGAAGTTTCCTAGCCAGACACACGGACACTGAGGAAATATGTATGGAATGCTCCATACTTTTGGACTCTCTTCATCTGAAATGCTTTCAGAACCTGTTGTGAGCTGAATCGTGCCCCCCCCCCCCTTCTCATGCTGAGAAGCCCTCCTTAAAAATTCCCATGTTGGGATACTCACCCCCAGTGTGACTCTGTTTCAGGATAGGGTCTTTAAGGAAGTAACTGAGGTTAAATAGGCAATAAGGGCAAGTTCCTGATCCTGTAGGATTAATGTCCTAACAAAAAGTGACACCAGAGAGCTCTCTGGGAGGACATGGAGGGAAAGTAGCCATCAGCCAACCAGGAAGAGAGGCCTCACCAGACCCTGCCATGCTGGCTTCTGACCTCAGACTTTCTTCAGAACTTGAAGAAATGACTTTCTGTTGTTGAAACCACCCAGTCTGTGGTATTTTGCTATGGTGGCCTGAGCTGACTAATAGCCCTTACATAGTCTTTTAAATATCTGCAGAATAGCAAATCTTTGTCCTTAAGAAGACACAATTGGAATTAGCCAAATGTTGTTTGAAGCCAAAGCTACTGAATAAAGTGCATGACTGAACAGAATAAGGACATTTTCAAAAAAAAAAAAAAAAAAAAAAAAAAAGAAAAGAAAAAAGAAAAGAAATGTAATTCTAAGGTAAAAGTGTTGCTTTGGGCTGGATTTGGGGTTAATTACAAAAGTGGACAAAGGCAGTGTCATCGTGGTCAATGTGTGGCCTCTCGCAGAAGCACTTGGAAGAACAACAGTCATTTACAAAATTAATTTTTCCTTGATTATAAAAGAACAAAGACATATCAATATTCATAGTGGGAAATGCCGAAGTTTAGAAAAATCATAAATAAATTAAAACAATAGAAATCTGCTATTATATCATGCCCAGAGATAACCACTACAAACATTTTGTTGATTTCATTCCAAAACCCTGACCCCCAAATAGCTATGTGTGCCCATAGACAAGCTCATACATTTAAGATCACACTGAATATGGTGATGTGTACCTCACCTTGTTTCCACTTAGCATCGTGATGTGAACATTTCACAGGTAATTCAATAGAGTTGACAAAAAATATGCTTGTACAAAATTCCATTCTATGAATATACCAATATTTTTAAAATATCATCTGTTGTCAGGCATTAGAAACTTTCACATGGCTAAATCTTACAAATAACAAATGTGAAAGGACATGGTCTTCCATTGACTTGCCCAAAAGGAGTTGATAATTGAGTTCTGGACCCTCACTTCAGTTCCAGAAAGCTAAGTGTGCCAATTCCTCCCAGTGGGCACAGTGTTTAAAGATATATAAAAAATGGTAGGAACTGGGTTGACTATTAACCATCGGATAGATCATATTTTAGGTGGAATAACATCATCACAGAAGACCCTTATTCCTATAATTGGCCCAATTTCCCCCCATATGCTGTAAGTTTAATCAGAATGATCTAATGTCTTGAATCAATGTTTCCAACAATTTGTAGGAAACCACTTAACGCAAAATCCATAGCTCTATGAAACCCAATTATGAGACTTTATCCTCTTTTTAATCAGTTAATCAAAAAGCTTTCTTATACTTACAGTCAGCAAAAGAAGACAAATGACACAGCTGAGTCTTAGTTGTTTTTGAAGGACAAACAGAGACTGTAGGTCATAGTTCACATGCAGTGCTATAACAAACTGAAAGAAAATCAACCAACCAAAATGCTTTTCATTGGACATGTCCTTAGACTTTGTTGTTAAAAACTCCTTTGAACTTTTAGGCATCTACCCTTTGGCAGATCTACCAGAGTAGGATGGAAGAACATGGGGAGGATGATCCCAGAACCACCTCCCACTCTTGGACCACGTCTGAGTTTTGGGGTAGGTGTGACAGTGGGCCTGGGGACCCCAGGCTTGAGAGCATCTGCTCTGCCTAGTTCGTCCCTGGAGCCCCTAGAGAACAGGACCTCTGTCTTCAGCAGAAAGGATATGATCACTTATCAGGTGCTGGAGATGGAAGTGACATCACTGTGGGCCGCACACTTCCCCCTTCTCCTGTGCTTCATGTGATTGAGCTATGCAACTTAAGGATAGGGTACCCTGGAGATGTACCAGCACCGTGGGGGGAAGGTCGGGTGTGCCTTTTACTGACTGTGTCTGGACCCTATTGAGGGATGGATGTTAATATTATGAAGGACAGGAACCAGCGAGGCAGGTCACCATCTCCTAACTCCTCTCACTTTCTGCCTTCTCTTTCTCACCCTTAACTCAAGGGTTCATCCCATCTCCTAGGACTATTTCAGTAGACTCTTCATTGATTTGTCAGCTCTAGTTTTGACCATATCTATCTGACCTGTCTTTAAAGCTTTAAACATGTAATTCCTTACAACCTACAGGATTAAGACCCCATCTTAGCATAACACTTAAGGATCTTTAAGATCTGGCCCTGGGCTCACTAGGCTCCATGCTCCAGCAATAATAAAGTAAAGACAGTTAAAGTACGAAACTATGACTTGGGGCAAGTTTCTTAACTTCTCTGTGCATTGGCTTAGAGATGGGGGCTGGAATAGAAATGACCTTGTAGGATTGTCCTGAGGATTAAATGAGATAGTATCAGCAAAGTATTAGAGTAGAGCCTGCCACATGGTACAATGTCCAACAGATTCCATTATTGTTCTTCCTCTTTCAGGACTTCTTTACTTCAGCTTCTGCTTCGACCTGAGATTCCTATTTATTTACCCTTTGAGCTGAAGGTCAAGAGTCCCCTCCTTGCCCAGGGCTGCTCTGCCTCCAGTAGGAATCACTTCTTCTATTGTCGCCTGCTGTGCTCTGACTTCTCCATTCATGTCACAGTTATTTGCTTCCCAGTTCTTCGTTCCCACAGGTCCGAGGGCTTGGTAAGGCAATTGTCTCTCCAGCCCCCTGCACAGCCTTGAGCTTGGCCTGCAGTAGACCCTCACTTGACTTTTGCTCAGAGTAGGGTTCAAAAGCTGCTTCATGCACCTGCCCCCCAGCCTTGCACCCGAGTGGGAGGACGGGTGCTGAGGCCCCAGAGCTGCACCTTGCACGTCAGCTGAATTTCGAGCTCACAGCCATGCGAGGTGATCGCTGAGCAAATGGTCACTGACGGATACTGCAAATGCCCGCAGCTGACATCCCCACCCCAGAAAGCACCTCTCAGCACATTTCCTATACACCAGATTCAGCATAAGAGCCGTGCCGCGGGAGACCAAGGGAGGCAGGTTCTGAGCCTCTCCTTTCACCTGCCAGATGCCTGATTTACTGTTTCCAGCGTGCTCACCTTCACCCAGTGCCTGTAGGAGCATTTTAACTGTGCTCCAAAGTGACGCTCCTATGACAAATCTGACTGTTGGGGTGGGAGGGAACATTTACTTCTTTTTCAAATATTGCAGTTTCTTCTCCTTCTTACCAAAGTTGTCCATGCAGCAGTACTGGCCCATCATAAATCTCCTAAAGAGCTCTTGTTTAAAATTTGATATAATTCCAAAATGTCCATAAAGATGATTAAAATATAGCACAAGAATACCTTGCCGCAGAGGAACTTATTTAAAATCAGTTCAAAGCTGATTTTGAAAAATTTACAAGAAGGGAAAATATGTAAAGTAGAAAAAATGTGCTATGTAGAAAAAAAAAAATTGTGTGAGAGACTATCACTCCGTGAGAGAGCTGTAATCAGATGCCACAGCTCCCTTGAAAGGATGATACTGACACTTCAAAGTCCTTAAAAATGTGATTGAGCTATGTGACTTAAGGATAGGGTACCCAGGAGATGATAAAGATTATTATGGGGTCAGAAATGTAGAAACATTCAAAACTAGGAACCATAACAAAATAGGGTATCTCCACAGAATACGGAAGTAATTAAAATGGTATTAAACATTTTTAATGACATGAGAAATACTAATGAAACAATATTAAGCCAAAGAAAATAATGGTTATTAGAAAATTGTATCTGCAGGATGAGCTCAAGTAAGAAAAGGCATAGTAAGAAATAGAATCTGTCATCTCCATCATGGCGGCTGTCTTTTGGTAGGTTGTGGGATAGCAAGGTCCTCTTCTTGCTCCTGTCTTCAATCAATTTATCAAATTTAATTAAATTTAAGCTTTTGCTTGTTACTTATTTTGGTGGATAATTTTTGATTCATATTTAGAATTGAAGATGTGCCAGTGAATTACTGGCTCTTCTAGAATATTCTTCCTTGGGTGAGGGTAATAGAGACACGGGAAGAATGAGCTATAAGAAAGA
Source organism: Tamias sibiricus (assembly GCA_025594165.1). Taxonomy (NCBI): domain Eukaryota; kingdom Metazoa; phylum Chordata; class Mammalia; order Rodentia; family Sciuridae; genus Tamias; species Tamias sibiricus. Next base: position 84,908,456 of record CM046663.1, on the reverse strand, counting down.
AAGAGGCAGGTATCCTGCCCTGTGGGAGGAGTGCATTTGTAGCATCTCCAAAAACTGATTGCTGAGGTGTGAGAAAACTTCAGTTTCCTGCTTCTCATATGGGCATCTATTCTAGATCCTTCCCAACTTCGCACACTTCCTATGAGAGCCTTAAGGTTTGGGCCTCCTATTCACAATGTAAGGGAGAAGGTGGGATTGCTTTTTCTGAAGAGGAGAGAGTTCAAAGTCATGGTTACAGCTCTATAGGGCAAGATAGGAGCCAAGAAGATGGCAGAGAGCCAACTGAGTGATGGAATTAGGACCTGACAGAAGTGCAAGGTGGCTCCATTTGGCTTGGTCTGGAAGTAGTGGAAGATAGTGCTTTGGAAATCACTCCAAAATTTCTTGCTTGGAAGTAGGTTTTTTTTTTTTTTTTTTTTTAAGAAAATGAAATGAACTTCCTAGCTATATGAATTGGAGGGTGATAACTAGATTTGAGAAGACTGATGGTAGCATTGATCTGAGAGGCTTTATCCAAAAGGAGCATTTAGATAGCTGTGTGTGATATCTATGCCCATCACTCCTGGTTGCCAAAGCCCAGGTCAGGACCTTCATGTTGCTAGAGAGGGGTACCAGAGGGAAAAATAAGTTCATCCCCTTGCTGGAAACTTGCTGCATCTCAGCCAGATCCTTGTCTTTGACTCAGGAGTATAAAGAGGGGAAAAAATAAAAAGACTTCTCATCCTGTAAAGTAGCTGACTGCAAAGCACTTGGCAGTGAGCGTGTGGCTGAAGAGTGTGCTGTGGTGGGATGGTTCAGAGAGATTGTCACAGACACCTCCAGGTGGTGAGACTTGTAGGGCACTGTGGGAAAGTGACTCAATAAAGAAGTCCTGTTATGTTTCAGACCCTGTTCTAGACAACGAATAGAAGAGTCGTGAATAGTGGTTTTATATACAGTGGTATATTAGTATAAGTAATGACTCTAAGGAATTGATCATGATTTTCTTTAAGCTGGAGTGTTTACATAAGTTGAACCTCAAAGACAGAGTGTGTAAGAAAAAGATCATGATCCCTGGTATGAAGTAGCTCAGGATTTGTCTCTGAGTTCTAACCTCTAAAGCAATGTTATTTGGGGCAAGGCATTTAATTTGGGGGATCTTGGTTTCCTCATTTATAACATGGATTACTACTGTGAGTAAAAAATCAATTTGTCTAGTGCCAAATTGTTTTTGCAAATGTGTACATTCCCATTGCTTCGTATCTCCACTAACACTTGGTATTTTGGGACTTCTTGGTTGCCTGCCAAAAGCAAAGGAATAAGAAAATATCAACCAGAGCCTCAAGTTCCTTTAAAGTTTTTAATATATATCTCCTAGCATGAAACAATTAAATCTGGGCGTGAAAGAGATAAGCGTTGACCCCAAACCTCAAGACAAAACAGAAACAAAAATTGAATAGGCCTATGGGAAATCCAGCTAGTGAAAATACAATGCATAGGCCTATGGGAAATCCAGCTAGTGAAAATACAATACATGGACTTTAGATGTACACAAGGATTTAAAGATAAGATTGAGCAAGAGAAGTGATTTTTTTTTTTTTTTTTTTTTTTTTTTGGTGCTGGCGATTGAACCCAGGGCTTATGCATGCAAGGCAAACACTCTACCAACTGAGCTATGTCCCCAGTCCCAAGAGCTGATAATTATTTAAAATGGAAATTATAGAATAAAAATATACGATAACTAAGAGGGCAATGGATTAGTTCATTTAAAATGGTTAAAATGGTAAATTTTGTTATGTATATTTTAACACAAAAGGAGAGAGTAATAGATCTAAACAGAAAATTAGGCACTGTTTAAGAGGTTGCTAGTGCACTGGAAGAAAGATTGAAAATGATATTCATACTGAAATACTGGAAGGAACTAAAAGATAAAAAAGAGATACATAGAATGTGGGGATAAGTCTAATGTAGTGCAATCACAGTCCCAGAAGGGGAAGAGAGAGTAGATGGTAGAAGAAAATATGAAGAGATCATAAACAAGGAGCCCACAACCAGGGAGATAAAAGTATTTAATGGCATTGGGACAGGCGCTGGCCAATCAGAATGGACACAGGAGGTAGTGGCTGGGCTGTGGTATTATGTCTCAGTTGATTGTCAGCCTCCCTCTCTCTATCACTGATGGGCATAGTGCACTCACCTGAGCAGCTCTACCAGGCAGCTCAGGTCAGCAAAAGGCCAGGTCATCCCCTCTGTAGGTACAGTTCGTCTATGTGGAGTTATCTCCTGTACACTGGGGATGTTCATGTTCTTCTAGAGAAAGTGGCAGCCAGGGAGCAGACTGCATCTGTTTCAACCAGGCTGCTCTTCATATTCCTGTTGCTACTGTTGTTAATGCCCTGCTTCCAAGGCTGCATGGTCCATGATGAGCTTCCATCTCCTTGTTTGACCTTGTTTGCTTTCCTATCTTTCATTCTTTTGAGACGCTCATTTCTAGCTAGCTGATTTCAGTCACTGACACCACTTCCCTTCTCCCTATTTTAGGAGTGACAAGACCCCAGAGGTTGCCCAACTCCAGGGGTAATTTCCCCCGGTATCTATGTGGAAGGCATCCCTAGAAGGACATTACATGGAATACCTGTGAATGGCACACCTGGTTTGGGGCAACCCTGCAGTATTACAGCCAGTGTCCTTGTAAGTGGGAAATGCCAAGAAGCCTGATGCACTCATCAATGGAGTTTTTGACTTGATCTAGTGTTTGGTTTGGACCATCTTTTCTTCCTTTCTTCTTATAATAGTCCCTCCTTCTTGTCTTTCTGGGGCTGCTAATCACAGTGCTCCTCCTCTGAAGTTACCTGCTTTATTCCTCATAGTTCCCATTAACAATAGACATGTGACCCAGGACTGGCCAATCAGAGCCCATCCTTGGGCTTTTATATGCATACATGGGTGTAAAAATGGTCTCCTTTGCTATGGCATTGCTAATCTGGTACTTAAAACCTAGAAATGCCTGTGGCCCTGCATTTGTACAGATAGATGATAAGGAATAGGAAAGGATTAGACCAAGTGTTGAGAGAAAGAGTCAGAGGAAGAAGGAGAAGAAGGAGAGAGGGAGAGGGAGAGGGAGAAAGAAATAATGTTTGAGTCCTTGAGGTCAACTCTACCTTTAGACTGTCCAGTTGCATAAGCTTTTACCCACCCAGTTTTGTTCAAGATTTAGGTGAGTCTCCATCTCTGCAGAACACTGGTGAAAGCAATACCATCCTTTAGGCATTTTTCACACAAGGGCTATAACAGTAAACACAAAATACACATCATTTCGTAAGCCCATAAAATGTGGGGCTGCAGAGCTGAGGGAAGGTCTCCGGCAAGTGGTTTTAAATCAATTTAAAGCAATGCATATGAAACGGCAGCAGCCAGCCCCTGACTGGAACTCCTACAGAAGGCAGCCTCTGCAGATGGACTAAAAGCATTTGAGTTAAATTGGGCTGCAGCCTCCACCCTATCTTTTCCTGGGTGTAAAGACCGGCATCTTTGCTGCCCCGGGACCTGCCAGCATTTTCCTCCTCACTGGACAGCCATGTTTGAGAGGAAAGGGCAAGACGAAACAGCTCAGGTTTTTTGTTGTCAGCTAAAATGAATGGAGAGCTGACTATTCCAGGGCTGCTGAGTGCACCGGCTGATGCTCTGGTTGCCATGGTGCCCAAGTGCACTCTGCCATTGCTGAAATCTCTGCACCTGTACCTGCAAAATGCCACTGATGGGGAGCTTATTGTCACGATTAAAGTACTCAGTCATGCATTAACAGCTCACAAGAACATTTTGCTGGCCTGGAACATGGCGTCCCTGTCGGTCAAATAGGAACACTTTATGGATGCACTTTAGCAGGTAGTTCAATGTCATTTAAAAGAATTTACTGAGAAGCAATGGTGTGTCAGATCCCTTACTGAGCACAAGGGGTGTGGAAATCTTGCTCTGCAGACAAGGAGGTCAGACAGCAGTAGCTGAAGGAATCATGTGGAATAGAGGAAATCATAAAGAACATGGCTCTGCTGGTGTCTGAAAACCACTAGTGGAGGGACAAAATTGCAGAAATGTCAGCATTTTCATTGGTAGAAGGGTGAAGATGGTGATCCGGCAGCCCATCTGGATCCCTTCTTTCCCATCCTCTGTATGGTTGTCCTGGCCCAGGTCCTTTTGAACTGATTTCCCCTGCACTCCTGGGGTTGGCTCCTAATCTTCTCCCTGCAGTCAAATGTACTCTTTTCCAACTATTCTCCATCTAGAAGGGAGATGATCATTCCACAGCTTGACAGTGATACTCCCCTGCCCAGCAAACTTCCAGGACTCTCTCTGCCTTCTCCACATCATACTTGATTTGCAACGTTTGTCTCCTATCCTCAACTTCATACACTGAAGTTCTGCCAGATGGACCCGGGCACTTCCCAAAATATCCTCCCCACATCTTTCAAAGTCAGAATCCTGCAAAGCACAAGTCACTGCAAAATTCCTTCCAGGATCCTTCCATTTTCTCATAAGAAAATGCAATATAGTCCCTTCACAATTCCTCTTTCAGTGATCTTGAATTATAACTAGGTTATAATTCTTTTGTGTGTGTGTGTGTGTGTGTGTGTGTGTGTGTGTGGTGCTGGGGATTGAACCCAGGGCCTTGTGCACGCAAGGCAAGCACTCTACCAACTGAGCTACTTCCCCAGCCTTAACTAGGTTATAATTCTGTGTGAGCATCTTGAGGGCAAGACCGTGCTCATTAATCTTTGTGTCATGCATACATTTTAATTCAGTTCCTTTTAGGGGGACTCAATTAGCAAGTGAGTGAGTAAATAGATGAATTCACATTCAGGAATAAATTATTAAAGGGTAGTATTTAAAATAGGTCTAATAATAACCTCTCATACAAACACAAAATGAATGTTAAAGATTTTCTGTAGTTCATTAATTAATGAGGAAACAAGTTGGATGTTATAACTGGTTCAAAAGAGAACTAAGGATCATATATCTAGAGACAGAAAATAATGTTAAGTGAATTTGTAAATAAGATGTAAAACTGGCTTGTGGAGGAAGTGGGAGGAGAGAAAATCAATGGCTCTACCATGGGAAACAGAATTCATTTGCATGTGTGTGTGGACAAGAAATCCTTGTGCAATATCTTACAACTTACAGAGTTTTCAGGGAGCTCAAAGACACTGAAAGGTCAGAGACACCTAGGATCAGATAACCCAGAAGGTGTACTTAGCCAACACCTAACTTTCCATTGAAGACCCTTAGCTTTCTTCTTGGTCCATTTCAAAGTTTTTATATTTTTCTTCCTAAGGTATGTTTTGGCAGAGGAGGACCTCCAAACACCTCTTGTAAACTGAAGGCAGTCATGGTGTTCTGATGGCCAACAAGGTATCTTTTTTTTATTTTTGGTACTGGGGATTAAACTCAGGGGCACTTGACCACTGGGCCACATCCCCAGCCTTTTTTTTTTTTTTTTTTTTTGTATTTTGAGTTGCTAAGTGCCTTGCCATTGCTGAGGCTGGCTTTGAACTCATGATCCTCCTGCCTCAGCCTCCCAAGTGCTGGGATAACAGGCGTGCACCACTGCGCCCAGCTCCAACAAAGTATCTTATTCCTCTTTTTGGCTTTCTTATTCATGAATACTTTTCTTTACCTTAGATTGTCATTTAGTAAGATGGAGGATAATTGTTGATGATGATGATGATATTAACAACAGCTGACACTATGTGCCAAGCACTATTCCCAGTGCTTTACTTACATAATATTAACAACCCTATCAAGCAGGTACTAATAATCCTCTCCATTTGAAGATGAGAATGCTGAGACACAGAATGGTGTAACAACCTCTCCAAGGCACACAGTCAGTAATGCAGGAAGCTGGGATTTATACCCAAAGCACTTGACTTTGAATCCATATTTTAAGCACTTTGCTGCTGTGAACATTTATAGACTTAAAGGAGAGGATTTTACCAATTTTAGGAGTGAAGTTTTGACTATTTCTTAAGCAAATCTTGTATACTATCTAATCTTTAATTATCTCAGGAATACCAGATGAATGGTTTTCCCTTAAGCTTCCTTCAGAGGAAGCCTTTTCCTAAGCAAGCTTGGTCTAATATAAAAACCTCAGTTTGTAGACTCTCCACACACCACTGCTCAGCAACTTTGGGATGCTTCCAGGTTCCTCCTCATCCCTGCAATGCAGGAGTCCATGGTGGAGCTGGTACCAATGAGGGTGCCAGTTAATATTCTTCTAAAGCCAAATGAGTTTCTTTTTCATTTATTCATCCATTTGTCCATTGAACATATTTTTTTTTAACATTTTCTATGCAACCAGTCTAATTAGAGTTATAAATGCTGAATTTATTTGCAGAGAAACCTAGGTCTTTAGCAATAGTCTTAACCATCAATATTCTTTGCAGGTTATGACAGCAGATGCTTTGAGACTGTAATTTGATGAAGGTACCAGGAAAGAAAGGACCTTGACATGGCTCTAGGTGACATTCAGAGGGTGTCAGGGAGCATCATGACTCAGCAATGGAAAGATCTGAATAAGAGAGGAAATTGGAGAGGCTCTATTCAGAGGATGGAACAGCAAGCTCCGTTCCCACTGGCATGTTGGGAGCCTGGATATTTCTCTTCTTCTCAGATTCCATGGATTTCACAGAGATCTGAAAAGCTTGGAGCACTCTCAGGGAACAGAGCCACAAAAGTTAATCAAAGCCCAGAAATGGGAAGGCATAAAAGCAAGACTAAAAGAATGAAGATGATTCATGAATGAAGAGAAATTTTGTGGCTGCCCTAAAATCTATGAAAAGCAATGATAAAGAAAGATGGTGACCAGCTTCTTAGTGCACATTAAGCATGTGATGAAATGGGTGTAGGTGGAGGGTAGGCTCCATAGTGATAGCTGTTAGATATCAGAACTGATCTGTGAGAGAAGTCAGAAAATCTTTTCAGTGGTCTTTAGAAAAGCATATGGCACATCATGTGATCTTCCCAGTCACACACATTTGCATTGGTTCCTTAAATTCTAGATAAGGCAAGTTCTATGAATCTCACCTGGAATATATTCTTGAGATTCCAATGTGCTCTGGGAGGGTGTGGGCCTAACGCTATTGAACAGGCATTAGCTAAACTCATGATTTGTGTTCCTGGAGCTGCCTTTTCCACAGCCACCTGAAGATATCCTTCTACTTGCTTTGTACCTTTCCTCGAAGGCGTGGTGACAGCTCTGGTTTATAGAACAAGGCAGGTTTTGGTTTGCTCCTCTCTTCTGTTATGTCTTGTCTTTATAGCCAGTTGCTTTTCTCTTCTGGGTCTCAGTTTCTTATTTGTAAAATGGGAAGATTCTCTCTTACCTAAATATGTGTGTGTGGAGCCTTTCATAGTGCTAGCGTGTTGTGATAAGTCATAAGGCTTAAAATAATACTTGCCGGACATAAATGCTTGCATGATAATTGGGAAATATTTTTTCAAAAGTAACCATGTACCCTTTACACGTAAGTGATCATATTTAATAATGTACATAATCTTAAATATTACTCCATTTCAAATATAGATTCATAATATAGATTCAGGTCAGTCCGGAAGGGTTCTTTTTTCCCCATAAAGGTGCAGCAGTATCAATCGTGCATTCAAGGACACACACACACACACACACACACACACACACACACACGGCATACTTCCTTCACACTTGAGCATGAAAGCCTTTGGTGGCAGAATGTTGAATTACTAATTTATTTTGTTGATTAAGGATGGGCTTACAGACCTCCCCTCTAGCTGTCACTACATTCACAGTCACCACAGCAAGGCCAGGAAAAAATTTCCAAGGAATTGGGGATGAGGACAAATGTTCAGGAAACACAACGTGGGAAGAAAACTGGGCACAATGGTAGCCTCCTCCAGGCAGGTGAGAGCTGGAGGGTGGGGCAGGAGGCAGGGGTGGGGCTGAGCTGAGGATTTGCTCTGCTTCCTGGGCCACCAGCTGTTGGATGTATAGAGAAGAGCAAGGGACAGTAGCTGGAGGCATTGGTTTTGGGGAAAATGTCAATTTCTGGCTTGAGTAACAGGTATAAATTTTGTATTTATTATCCTTTTTCCCTATGAGGGACCAAATTATCAGGCTGCTTGATTTTTTTAGAAGATCATTTGTAGAATGAATGGCACAGCCTGAGGCCTGGCTCATTTATGAAACGATTCATTTGGAACTTGTTTACAGAAGAGTTTCAACTCATTTATATATGTACATACACAGATATATTCATGACTTTTCCCGAATAAATGGGGCTTTTTCTGCCTTATCATTTTCTTCCGGTCCCCCACTGCCATCTCATTTAATGTCTGAACTCCAGTTGGCAGATGTTAATACGTCCTTATTAAAGACAAGTGTTTTGGATCAATTCATACATCCTTCCATATGGTAATGGAAAGTTTTAATTGCTTCCAGTGAGCTATTTGATCAGTCTGTTTGCCCATTTTCTTTCAGAGGATAAAAGGGTATTTGTAGGCCTCTGAATGTAAGGCAAAATGGGAAGCCCACATTTAATATCCGTTGGGTACAATTTATATTTTAAATATCATAATTGTAGCCTTTCCAAATCATTATTTTTTAATGTAGTTAAATACAATTCATTAGCACGGTGCTGAAAATAGCAATGACATTTGCATCGCGGCAGCAGCATGTAATCAGCAGGTTCCCAGCCCACTCAGATTTCTGTGGCTCGGTTCAGTAGGACCACAGGACCGCCACGGATTCCGCCCTGTGCAGGGCGCACAGTGAGTGGGCTTCTGCGGACCACGAGGTGCACCTGGGCGATCTGGGGCGGGCTCACTCCACCCACCTGCAGGTCCTGCAGCTAGCGAGCGCAGTGAGCCCTCCTGGGGGTCAAACTTCTGAGAAGGCGCAGCGGGTGTTTGGGGAATCCTTCTATCCTCTTGACTTTTATTTATCTTTGTTTACAAGATTCTTGTCTACAGAGGGAAAAAGCAGCACTTATTAAGAAAACAAGTGCTGGAGGCATGTATAATTTTGTCATATTTCAACGCTCCACCTTGGCCTTGTGGATAAAAAATGTGGAATAGGAGTCTGGAAGGGCGCAGGAGGAAGGAGCGGGCGCGCCTCTTATGTCTAGCCTGCACCCCGCTTTCCCCGCTCCTCTCCTCTGACCCTGGCTCAGCGCCTTCTCTCCCTCTCCTTCCTTTCTATTTTGCGCCCCATGCTGTGACTTCCTGCCTTCCACTGAGTTTGTTTTCCTTTCATTTCTCCCAACCGCTGTCCTCTCTTTTCTCACTGTGGCTGATCCTTCTCTATTTGCCTTCCACACACTGAAGTCCCACGTGGAGCGCTCGGGCGTGCTGGCTGCGCAGGTTCGGGTAACCATCAGGGCTCACGCCCTGAGCTGCTGTGCCAGGGACGATGGCACTGCAGGTTCCCTGGCTGTGCAGTGGGCAGCGCTGAGTGCAGGGTCAGGATGTGCTGAAGTTTCCCCACTGTTGCGGTTTGGAGGTGAGGGGTCCCCCAAAAGCTCACGTGTGAGATGATCAAGAAGCTTCAAAGGAGAAGTGATTGGGGTGTAAGAGTCTTAACCCAACCCGTGAATTGATCCCCCATAGAGATTAACGGAGTGGTAACTGAGGAGGTGGGGCGTGGCTGGAGGAGGTGGGAACGGGGCATGGCTTTGGGTATATATTTGTATCTGGAGAGGGGAGCCTCTATTTCTGTGGCCTGATCATGTGTGAGCTGCTTCCCTCCATAACACTCTCCTGCCATGAGGTTCAGCCTCACCTGGGGCCCGAGGAAGGGAGCCACCCTTCTGTGGACTGAGACCTCTGAAACTGTGAGCCCTCAAATAAACGTGTCCTCCTTTTAAATTGTTCTGATTAGGTCTTTTATTCACAGGAGTGGAGAAGCAGACTAAGACACCCACGTTGGGGCTCACAGGACAGAGCCTGTGTCACTGGGCAGAGGGAGCTGGGAAGTCGCTCTTCATAGCCAACTGCTTGCTGTCCCCCCATATGTACCTCCTCCCTGCCCTCAGGCATGGGCAGCTCCTCTCTGGGGCCACCTGGGGCTGCTTTTCTACCCCTTTTCCAGACCCCACACTGTGAACATGGCTCCAAGAGCCCCTGCTGCTCTCAGGAAGAGGAGCCTGAAGTCTTTTGTGGGCCCTTTTCTTCTACATGATCCTATACTCAGCTATTTTCTTCATACCAAAAGAAAGTGTATAACTTCTTCTTAGAACTTTATTTCCAGGTCTGCTCTTAGGGGAAACCTTAGAGGAGAGAAAGACTATCCATCCTCTCCTCATTTTCTAAATCATCAACTATCCTGGTTATTTTTTTTTTTTTTTTTTTTTTTTTTTTTTTGGTGGACAGTGGGAGGGAGATGGTATTGGGAATTTTCCTCAGGGACGCTGGACCACTGAGCCACATCCGTAGCCCTATGTTATATTTTATTTAGAGACAGGGTCTCACTGAGTTGCTTAGCCCCTCACTTTTACAGAGACTGGCTTTGACCTGGAGATCCTCCTGCCTCAGCCTCCTGAGCTGCTAGGATTACAGGCCTGCACCACCATGCCAGGGTATGCTGGTTATTTTTAAAAGGAGAGGAACATGACATTAGAAACAGGAGACTACGGCATAACTCTGAGCACACCTCTCCTACTTCTAGCCTCAAGGCTCCTTTTTAAAGTCCATCATCATCATCATCATCATCTCTGACCAGTAGGAGGTCTGATGCTGAGTCTCGTGGTAGAGGAATGTACAATAAAACTTCATCTGTTATTTCTTCCCTCTCCCCCCTAATCTTTACTGTACTTGTTGATTGCTGCATGTACCCACTTACCAATATTTTAATATTTAAATAACATAGCAATAAACTTTAAGGTACTTAAGTTTGAGTTTTTGTGCACTCCACACAGTGCCAGAGTCCTAAGTACATAATAAAGGCCACTATTACATCTGCTGCTTATCTTACCTCTTCTTCCGTACCAATACCTTCACTAGTTTTCCCCCTGCATTTTCACTTAAAAAAGTGGAGTTAAAAAGAGCAAATGGTTCCTATTCCTAATTGTACGTTTTTCATTTTGTTCTCCACTAAGCAGTTTTCCCAAGATACTCATGATTAAAAATAACAATAATAATGATTATATAAATAAAAGAAAGCTCTGCCTTCTCCGCTCTGGTTTCTTCCTCCTTTGGTTTAGTTTTATAGTATAATAGTGTTGTCATTTCCGCCTTGGCCCTTGAGATACAATCCTCAGACCTTTTGAAAGTAATGCTGTTGAAGATGTAAAAATGTAAGGATTTTGATTTGAATTAGGATTGATGTGAGATCTTGAAGTTACTCACATTTGCCTAATTTCAAGAAATGGACACAGTGTTCTGGTAGAAACTGTAAGAGGAGCACAGCTAGAAGAAGAACATTTTCTCTTCTAAAAAGGCTTCTGCATTTCATAATCAATAAATGAAGTGAAAAAGGTATTTGGAAGGTAGACATCTGCGTGTGCTGAACACAGGAATGAATTGTCAGTTGATTACTGTGAACTTCTCGTGTCTATTGTGAGCAAAGAACTGCGTGTTCCCTCTGTGCTGAAGAGGGGCCCTCAGCACTCAGCAACTGCCAACACAGACGAGTCCTAGGGACTGTGCTAGATGTCCAGTTTCTCCATCTATCTGTCTTCTATGCTCTGGAGCATACTGACATGCCTGTGAAAATCTCTTAGATATCGTTCACAGACCCCTTGATTCAGCATGTCCGAGACTGAACTTACCCTCTGTCTTTGCTGCATGATGTCTTTTCACTCAGATATCTCAGACCTGAAACTCAGCCCCTCTGCATGACTGAGTGCCATCACCTCCAGGCCATTCTTTCTCCTGCCTGTCAGTGGGAGTGGTTTCCTCCTCTACCCCACAGCTATTCCATTCATCAGGCCCTCATATTTGCTGTCCCCAGCTCTTGCGATGGCTTCATAGATTGTCTCTAAGAGTTCTTGCTGTTTCCTTGTGGTCCCTGCTAGGGTGACCCACCAACTCAGTGTGACTTGGCCTGATGGGTTTCCTGGGATGCTGGCATTTCAGTTTTAAAGTAGAACAGTCCCAGGCAAACTGAGACAGTTGGTCAGTCCCTCTTGTTACTGTCTTTCAAGGTCAAGTCTGAAGCAGGCAGATCAGGGTTACCTCCTGTGGGTCGTACATGATAGCAACAGAGGCTGAGAGTGTCTGGTTTTATCAGCTTCTCTGATGGAAATTGGGCTTAGGATTGTAAAATATGGGTGTCTCCAGCCATAGCAGAGGGTTCAGGGTCTGGGTGATAAAAAAAAATGACAATTATTGTTATGTTTGGATACAATTTGAGTGTCCTTCCCGAAGGTGCAGGTGGTGGAAGATGGGTCCCTGCTGTGATGATGTTGAGAGGTGGTGAGGCAGATCTTAAGAGGTGGGGCCTAGTGGGAGCTGGTTGGGTCATGGTGGTCCTGTGAAGGGATCAAAGCTGGTCTCAGAGTCAATTAGACCTTGAAGGAGTGGAGTAGTTTTCTCAAGAGTGAATTGTTATAAAACAGTGAGTGAACCCCTCTCCAGTCCCTCACTTCCTCTTTTGCCCCTTTTACCCCCCACCATGTGGTGCTGACCACCATGTTGTGATACAGCCAGAAGGTCCTCACCAAAGGCTGACCAGATTATCTGATTGGGTTAGCCAGTTTTCTGTTACTATCACAAATACTTGACATAATCAGCTTGTAAAGAGAAAAGGATCGTTTTGGCTATGGTTTTGGAGATTTCAGTCCATGATTGATTGGTCTTATTGCTTTGGGCCTGTGGCAAGTCAGCACAGCATGGTGGAAGTACATTGTGGAGCAAAACCACGCATCACATGGCCAGAAAGGAAAAGAGAGAATGAGGAAAGGGCGGGTGTCCCAGGATCCTCTTCAAGGACACACCCCTAAAGACCTAAAAGTCCCCCACCAGGCTTTTAAAACAAAAGGGGGGAAATGCAGGAGCCCTGTTTGGGGAGATGGCTTAAATTGCGGTGGACTACGGGCTTTGGCTTTGGACATGTTTGGGACATTGGCGCCTTCCGTAGTCTCACGGGACTTGGCCCGGAATCTTGCGAGACTTGGCCAGAGATCTCGAGGGACTTGAGCGACATTGCGGATGAGGTCTGCGCCATTTTGGAGGTTAGAGGAGCGTGGACGGCGTGTCAGGGTGTAGTTAGAGCCAGAGAGAAAAGTTATCAGAATAAAGAGCTGTTTGTTTCCAGTTCGTCTCTAAACTTCTTCCCGCGGCTTCTTTGCTCCAAGCGGCCATCGATTCAGGCGACTACAGGCCCTACTTCTAATAGGCTCCACTACCCCTCAGTAGTGCCAGGTTTTGAGAACAGAACCCTGAACACATGGGCCTTTGGGATACTTCTCAAATGGATGGATACTTCACCAATGGATGGAGCCATTGGATAATCTATCTTGGTGGGCTAGGGGGAAGTGGTAGAGATATTAGGACGTGGGCCCAGTGGGAAGAGAGAGGTCACTGAGAACATGCTGTCTCCTGGCATGTTTTGTCCCTGGCACCTTCCTCCTCCACTCTCTTCATCAGGAACCAGCAGGGTCAGAAGGTGCCCCACAGGGTCTGCATTCCTGGCCCCCAGGCAGCTCAGAGCCTCCCACCTTCCCAAGCACTTGGGACTCCTTGTTTGCCAGGGGGACCTCCAGAGGGCTCTGGAGTCACTCTTCCCTTGCTCTATTCCCAGTACCACAGAACCAGCCCTGCTCCAAAAGATGGTGCCCAGCCCAGACTCTGAGAGCAAGATGCAACCCAGTGAAATCTCCCGGCTTCCCCTGGGAGCATCCATGTGAGGAGATCTGCGAGGAAGAGAAATTTATTAAGAGCCAGTCATGTCTTCTGTGTCAGAAACAGGGGACAGAGAAGAGCAGGGCGGGGGCATCCCAGGAAGAGGTCTCTGAAGTTTTTCTTGCAGCCTGGGGCGGGGGTCTGGGGGAGCACTTGTCTCCAGGCATCCTGTCTCCAGCAGAACCTCCTGACTGGAACGCATGGGAAGGAGGTCCCTGCAGGTTGCACACCTTTGTGGGGTGGAGCACCTGCGCCATGCAGACTAGGTCCTGTGTGATCTGCCTGAGGTGAAAGACATGGACTGGCATGAGCGCATCAAGCCGCCCCTTTGTACCCCACCAATGTACAGCGGGGTGTGTCCTTGGGAGGGACATCAGTGATGGCGCAGGGGCTGATCAGACTGCACCGACCCAGCAGGTCAGGGACCGAGGAACTACTTTCTTTCGGAATCCTCCTCTGCGTGCCCGCCCTCCTGTGGGCGGAGCCACCCGCTTTTCCTGTCCCGGTTTTGTCCTGGGGGCCAACCTGGGGGCCGCCAGGCAGCAACAGCACATTCGTGTGAGGCAGGCGAGGATCCTTCTGGTCACCCTCCTCCAGGCCTTGGTGCCTTCCCAGGAAGAGCCCGCAGTCTCACCATGGGCTTGCTCCGTGGGGAGGGCGCACTCTCCTCGTGAGTCCCCCTGGAGGCCCTGCTGCCCTCTACCAGTGACCTGCGGCCTGCAGACCCAGCGTCAGGAGACAGGGTGGCAAGGTCCTGGTGCGAGGCTCTGCCGGGTGCAGCTGGGCTCTGGGCCTGCAGGCTGGGGAGGCCAGGGCGGGCAGGCTGCCTCTCTGCCGGGGCTGCAGCTGCTCCCCACACTGCTGATGCACAGGGGGCACGACCGGGTGGGAGCAAAGGGTGGGCTTGCTGGCGCTCCTCTTGCCGGTCAGGGTGACTCTGAGAGAACCCGAGGAAGACCTCGGCCCGAACCCGGAAGGCACAGACCTCCTTGGGACCGCGAAGCCTGCCCCCTGGGTGTGCTGGTGCCGGAGCAGGAGGTAGGTAGCCATGGCTTCATCAAACTTTCCGGCCTTGAGGGACATCAGGTGTCAGTGAGGTCAAAACCCAGGTCAAGCATGACCCTCACTGTGGAGGGGGGGTCTGGGTAGACTGGGAAGCACTCACTGGCGTGACTCTCAGAAGGCCTCTCACCCCGTCTCAGCCACGGGTGCCTCAGAACTTCGGCCAGCCTTGGCCTGTCCTCCTGCTCCACGGTCAGCATTTTGGCCACCAGGTTCTGCACGGAGGGGGACATGTGGGCCGGAAAGGCAAAGGTGTCTTGCAGGACCTGCTCCTTCATCACCCCGAGGGTGGTCCCGTCCAATGGCAGGTGCCCCGTCAACATAGAGGAGGACACCCAGGCTCCGCACGGGCACCGCGGGGCCGTTGTACTCCTCCAGGAGGAACAGCTCCGGTGCCCAGTAGGCGGCGTGCCACACATGGTGTCCAGCAGCTCTCCCGGCCTGAAGGAGCAGCCCAGGCCGAAGTCGCACAGCTTGATGTGGCCTTGCGCATCCAGCAGGATAGTCCCTGCCTTCACGTCCCTGTGCACCATGCCCTTGTCGTGGCAGCAGCTAGGGCACTGGCCATCTGCCAGAACAGTGCCCGGGCCTCCTCCTCCTGCATGCCACCCCCTCTGGGATGGGCTGCAGCAGCTGGCCCCCAGCCGCTACTCCATCACTAGGTACACGTGCTCGGTCGTTTGGAACATCAGAAACAACTGCACCAGTTGGGGTGCTCCACGGCCTTCATTATGTCCACCTCGGACTGAATGAAGGCCGGTGGAGCTTGCCCTTACTCAGGGATTTCCTGGCCACCTCCATCCCTGTCAGGATGTGTCCGGCCAGCCTCACGGTGCCAAAGTTGCCCTGCCCGATGGCCCTCAGGACCAATACTGGCCCATGAGGGCATTCCCTGGGGAGGAGCTGGCCCCAAGGCTGGCAGGAGCTAGAGTAGTCTGACTAGCACTACTCTCTCTAAGCATCAGGAGTGGCCATGCCACTCAAGGACACTACCTGAAAACAACACAACAAACAAAACCAACAAACAAAGCAAGACTAAAACAACAAAACAACACAACAACACCCCAAATCAAAGAACCAATTCTCACACCAGAACCACCAAACCACCATACCACCAAACGCACTAACTAGCTGGGAGTCAGACAGGTCACCACCAAGAGCTTCCTGCACAATGGAGGAAGCCCTGCTGCCGCCGCTGCCTTATATAGCCACCCACAGAACACCCTCACAACGGCCAGAAATGGCCCGTCGGGCAGGCCTTGGGGCACACTGGTCCTCTCCCTGGGAGTTCTGGGCCCCGCCATCTTTGCCCAGATCAGGACAAGATCAAACTCCAGAAGCTCGTGGATCAGTGGCTCTGCACACCCAGAGGGTCTTGTTGAGAAACTCAAGCCTGTAGCGGGCTTCAGTGGCCCTGGCATGTCTGGTCCCAACATCCACGGTCCCTTTGGCCTTCTACACACAGCACCTCCACCTTCCTTTCTCTGCTGCCTTGGGAAGATTGGTGTCCCAATGTGGTGAACCTTCACTCACATCATGGTACCCTCACAGAATGCCCTGTCCCTTAAGACACCCAGGGCCATGTTCTTAACTCCAATGGGGCTGAGAGCAAAGGTGCACTGGTCCACATTTCCCCAGAACTTCTTTGAGACCTCCCTCTTTAGGAGCCCTGGAACCTGGAAGGCAGTTGTTTCCACTATGCAAAGCGATCAAGGACACACCTGTGGGCCACCAATCCTATGTCCACAAATGTGTCCTGCCTGTGGCACAGAGAAACTCAGGTGTGCCCAGAGGCCTCGGCCCTTGCCACGCTCCTGCATCTCAGTATCTTAGGCTGGCTGATTGGTAACAAGACATCCATGTGTCCAAGTTCTGGTTTCCCGAGGTCTGACAAGTCCAAGGTCAAGGTGCCAGGAGATTATCTGTGTGGAAAGGACTCACTTCCTCCTGTATCACTTGGCTTCCTTGCTGTGTCCTCATGTGGAGGACGAGGCAGAAGGCATAAACCCTGTATTCAAGTCTGCCCCCTCCTTCCTTCTGCTTTCCTTCCTACCTACTTCCTTTTATCGATCATTCCTTCCTTCCTTTCTTCTTCCTTCCATTTTTTTATCCTACTCATTGTTGAAACAGGAGCCTAACACGTACCAGACAGGAACTTGTGCCCTTAGCTCTGCTCTATTACCCAGACTAACTTCAAAATCGTGCTCCCAATTCCTCAGTCTCAAACTTTGAAAGCATTACAAGTGGGCACCATCTCACCAGGTTTAATATATGTGTGCCTGTGTGTGTGTGTAAGCGTGCACACGAGCGTCAGTGTGCGTGGTGCTGGGAGCTGTCCAGGGCTCTGTGCATGCTCCTCAAGTGCTCTTTGCTACAGGAACATTTCTGCCCAGGAGGTCAGAGCCACAGGGCCTGACCACCTCCACAAGGCTCCCCCTCTCTAGACTGTTGCACTGGGGTGGAACTTTCAACTGGAGTTGGGGAGGTAACACATTTTGAACCCACCTAACGAGTGCAACAGAGGATCAGGGACCTGGTAACCACTAGAATTGCCCCGCGTGATGGGACTGATTTGGGTTAAACTGAAGGACTTTACACAGGAACTCACAGCTGCATGGAGACTAGAGAGAGCTCTCTGGCCAAGGCAACATCATGGCAAGTATACAAAGTAGGGCCCTTTTGGTTTGTTTTTTCATTAAGGACACTGCCACAAAGAAGGATCAAACCTCCAGTGATGAGTCATGGTTACTGGACACACGGTGCACAGGTATGGAACACTGTGACATCAGAACCGAGGGGGGGATGGGCTGGAGCTGCCTAGGAGCAGCGTGCTGAATCTCACTGAGGTCACACCACTGGACATTCACAGAGGCAAGGAAATCCCTTTGTATGTTAAAGGGAACCTCAAGGTGACCACAGAGAAAGAGCTGTAGGACAGGATGAAAACGAGAGGGATGGCCATTCGAATGTCTGACTGCAAATTAAGCCGTGCAGGAAAGAGGATAAGCACGCAGGGACCCATGGCCAGGAGGGCTAGAGGAGCCGCCTCACATGGGCAGTCCTCCCGTCTCCAGACTCGCCTGAAGTGAAAATCCATGAAACACTCCTATCCAAAGACAGGTGGTGGCAGAGAGCAGAGAACCCAGGATCTGATGTTCAGGCTGCAAGAACCAAGAGGGAGCTGGGGCTGGGGCTGGGGCTGGGGCAGTGCCATCACCTCTGTGCTAGAGCGCTCATCTAGCACGTGCTAGGCGCTGGGTTTGATCCTTAGCACCACATGAAAATAAACAAATAAAATGAAGATATTATGTCCAACTACAACAAAAAATATGTATATTAAAAAAACACAAAAAAACAAAAAACTGTGTCCCCTCAAGGCCTGTAGAGGGATTAAATTAAAAAAAAAAAAAAAAAAAAAAAAAAAGAACCAACAGAGGAAGCACATCCAGCCAGGCCAGGCCAGGGACAGCATGCTCTAGGCAGAGGGAACACAAGGACAAAGGTCCTGTGCCCAAATTGGGCTTAGCACTGATCTTGGACTTTCAGCCTTCAAAACTATAAACTGAATAAATCTCAGTACCCAGCCTCAGTTATTTTGTTCCAGTAACACAAAACATACCAAGACAATTATCTTCATACACTGTTTCTCTCTATCCAGTCTCCCTAATGATAATCCATGGCATGTTCTGTCTTAAAGAAAAGCTCACCCTGTGCCCTCAAAAACACTCATGATTCCTATGAAAGATAAAGCCAAATGTCTTTGTGTGGCCTTTGTCCACCAGAGTCTGACCCCAGCTTCTATTTCTAGCCTCACCTCTCGCAGTTCCCCTCCTCACACTCTCCCTCCAGCTTCAGGGCACCTCTTGCAATTTATGAATTATGTATCTGTTTTTGTTCTTCTGTGGGTTTGGAATAAGCTGTCCCCTTGGCCACAGCTGCCCTTTGTTCCCAGTGTGGTTGTTACTTGTCATGCCAGGCTGTGGTCACCTTGCCCAGTTAGTTGCTTCTTCCTCTCTTTGCAGGCTTTGACCAGGCTGCATTGCCATTTTTTTTTTCTGTTATGAGTGCTTCCAGTGTGGACAAGGAGAAGCTTCAATCGCCATTTCTATGAGCAAAGGAGGAAGAAAGCAAGGGCAAAGCACACCTGAACAAATTATAGTTACCTAGATGCCATGAGTTCCATAAATATATGTGGTGAAACATTAGCTATTCCCTAAGGATTTCTTTCCCTACTCTTATATTACTAATGGAACCTCAACTTCACAAATTGAAAGTACATGTGCATATTGTCTATCTATTCTTACCTTTTTTTCTGCTTGTTGGAATCTGAATGTGATGGTAGGAATTGAAGCAGCTATCTTTGACCTTGAGTACAAGATGATGCAAAGAGACACTGATCCCCAATACTTTTGGCATGTAAATCATCCCTGGATTGTTGATGCTTGTTATGTGAGAGAAAAATAAAGTATCTTTTTAAAATTCACTACTAATTTGACTTTCATTGCAGCAGCCAAATCTATAACTTAATTAATATTAGAAAGGAAAGAGGTTGGAGGTGAAATAACCCTTTGATATCTGACTTAGATCTGATCTGTTGGGAGGACAGGTGTGGAGAGCATAGCAGAGACACAGAAGCATGGCTCTTCTGTTTATTTCATTGTGGAAGGTGGACCCCTGTCTAATCACAAACACTCTCATGGATCAGAATTTCCCAGTACAATTTCTTTAGCTCTTTCTCAAGGTATTACCACAGGGAATACACCAGAAGTGGAATGGAAAAAGGGTAAATACCAGAAATCCTGTCTTCAATAAAACTCTTTAGGGCTGGCTTTTGAATGGTCCAAAATAAATGGCACCTGGCAAGAAAGACCATGAATGGCCTAGCTTGCATGGTGAGCGATGGATGTAGAGGACGATGTGGAAGAGAGGCTTGGGAGGCCTCTCGCTGTCAAGTGGGGAGTAGAATGCCCACCCCAGAGTCCAGGACTTTCTGTGATGGTCACCTAATGAAAATGGACTTCCCGCACAGCATTGTAAAATCATAATGCAATGGAGATTCATGGAAGGAAAGTTAGAGGCAGAAGAAGTTTAGCCAGATGCTAATCGGGCACTAAGCAGTGAAAATGTTCTCTCAATGGGTGCCTTTTTAAAATGTGGCGTTATTTTACCTGTAGCTACTAAATCCATGGGTAAACACTCTGTGGGAATGTGAGCCAAGATATGTACATTCCCTGATGATGTTCCCACGTGTGCAATTAGTTTGGCCAAAACATGCTCAGCTAGAGGCATTCATTAACTTCCAAACGTGGAGCCTGTTTTCCCTGACTTCACCTGCTGGGGTACACTGGTTCATTCTACCTGAAAGGGGGCATTTCGCATTTCCTGTTGCTTTACCACTGTGATTTCCAAAGCCTGAAATCCACATAGTTCTGCTGTTGTTATGCATAATCTCTGCTGGCTGAGTCCCCTGCAAAGCTATTTTAAAGGTCAGCTGGATATTAGAATGTACAAGCCGGTGTTTGCAGAATCACAGCATCTGTGAGCCCAGTAGACATTCAGGTCGGTTATCCAGCCAGCCAGGTCCTCTCCTGCAGTAGGGAAGGAGGCAGGCAGTCCAGAGAGGTGAGCAATAGCTCCTCAGTGACACAGGACATTTGGAACAGAGCAGGGACCAGAATTTGCATCTCCTGATTTCTGGTTTGTGCCTGCACTACCCCCCCCCCCCCCCCCGCCCCGTCCTCATAACATTTGCCCTTTCCTTGAGATAAATATGTCATTTTCCTTGCTCTCTGAAAATAAATTGCTTTTTTTGTCATTTCTGTTTTCTAGTTCTTTTCCAAAGCTCTAGATTTGAGCTCTGACTGGTTCTACATGTTCCTTGGTTCATGATTGTAATTATATAATCTATGTAACTTGGTGCACAAGGTTTGAGAGTAAAAACAGGGTCATAAAACCACAGCATTCTCTGGCCCTACTGCTAACTGCTCTGTCCAAACCAGGCCCACTCAGGTCCCACTCAAATTGTTCTAGGAACCCACCAGGAATGGTCTCTCACCAAATGAAAGCCATCTTCCTCTTTGCTGTGTTGTGGTTATGCTACCAATCGTAACAAGGCCACCAAGGTCTCCAGAGGACACTGACTGGTTGCTGGTTCCTACTTAAAACATCACAAATGCTGCCAAGGTGCCGAGCCCTGAGATAAAGTGGCTTCTGTCTGGACCACAGGTGGTGGTGTTGCCTAGCATCAACTCAATCGCCAGAGCTGGCCCATCCCTCCACTCGCTTACCAATGCCAAGATCCCATCATGAATTTCAGAAAGGGGCTGGAAGAAAATCTGAGTGACACAGATCATGCTGTACATGAATTGTACTTCCACTTGACCTTACATTATTTTCACCAGCCTGAAGCTTTTGTCCCCTGAGGATAAGTTTTCCACTGACTTCTTCTCCAGATAGACTCCTGGTGGACCCATCCAACCAGCCTTCCCAAGATCCGCGGTGGACACACTTAGGCTCAAGTTGGGATTCCTGCTACTTTTAACATTGAAGAGGGTCTGCAAAATAGTACAGTGTCTGTAAGATACAGTCTGACCAAAGGCAGAGTGGTGAAGAGCATAGATTAGGGGCTAAGAAGGTTTGTGTCCAAATCATGATCCCCCTCCTTATAGAGCTGCACGACTTTTGGCAATTTATTAAACTTCTTGGAGCCTCTTTGTAGCCATTGAGGCCATTTCTGGGCATGAAATATATAAGGCACTTAGCTTAATGTTTGGGATCCAGGGAGAGTTAAATAACTGTTGAATGAATAAGCCAAATATCCAGGATGGAAACCATTGAAAGAACAAAATTTTTCTGGATATACTTAAATCTCAGAGATTCATGGGACATGAAGCACAGAAATTTGCTTAGCAGTTTCCTTCCATTCACAAAATTACTCATTTATTCAACAAACATATGTACTAAACATAGATATGCATATGTGAAACTTGCGGTCTAATGAAGGATAAAGACAATTTAGTGTGATACATTTCATGGCAGCAGAAAAAAAGTTGTTACCAGATTTCAATGAATCTAAGATGCCATTATTTCGAAGATACACCCTTAATTGATATACCTCTAAAAAAATGCTGACAAATTTAGAGCTTAATTCATTGGAAGACACTAATTTTAATGGATTGACAATTCTCACAGTTGTAAGATGACATTTTTTTAGGGATGTTAAAATGAGGAGAAATATGTATTTTAGAAGAATAAATGAAATAAATAGGCACAATAAAGAAGAGTCTGAAACCTTATCAGAAAGTTGAGTGCCATAAAAAGATACAATAGGTAAAGTTAGATTTGAAGATTAGAAAATCATCACTATCCAGTCGCCACAGGGGATATTTGTCATTGTTTAGTTGCTCAGCATTCAAAGCTCCATCTTGTATGGGGAGAGGCCTCCTTAGTGAGAGTCTGCCTCATCTTCCCCTAAGAAAACCAAAGGTCGCCAGGTATACCATTTGCATTGGCAGCTAGTATGTGATCATGTGACCCAGACTTGGCCAAGTCTTTGCTCTTCTTTAGGACTTTCACCCTTGAACTAGTGATGCTAAGATGGCGGAGCAGTTTAGGATTTATTTACAATGAAAGCAACCAGCAATGGCGTTAGTGGTGTCTAGGGCAATGTTAGAGGTATCCTCAGAGGCAACATTGCCCAAGAGTGGGAGGGACAAAGGTGCCATTGATGACATTCTGTCTGACCCACAATAACCCGCTGCTGCTTCTGGCCTATTTCTTTAGCCTCATTTTCACCATTTCCACAGATTATTCAAATTACTCAGTATCCTTTCCTGTGAGCTTTGGATCCCCCAGCAGCAGACCCAGAGACCTCTCAGTAGGGGAGAAGGGAACTGAGACAAAGAAGGGATGGTGCTGATAAAGGATGTGTTAGCCAACCAGCGATGACTGTGGGTGATTGGGACTTAATCCTGCAGGGCATTCTGGAGCTAGTGTGGTAGGGGGGTCACACACCTCATAACAACCCCATCCAATGGCTAAGAGAGATGGAGTATTTATATACTATCAGGTATTATGAGTCTGGCTGGTTCCAAGGTTGTTGGTTCTTTGTCATTGGCACCTGTATAAGTGCTAGTATGCAAAATGTGCAGGCAGAGGTGCAGGCAGAAATCGACAGTGTGCTGCAATGGTAGGACCAGAGAGAGATGGGGAGATGGCTGTTGCCATATCTTCCAAGAAGTTCCATTCAGTTAGGTTGACCAGAATGTTTTCTGCAGTTTTCACTGGTTAACATAATGATTTAAACTCCTATTCAGTGTGGTGCTGTAAACTGTCATCTTTCCCTATTGCTTCATCATACCAGTCAAGGATGATTTTTTCCTCCCCTTTGGTTATAGTTTAGATGATCAACATGAGAGCTGATGTTTTTTTTCTGATCTGAAAGAACATTATCAAGACCTAATTTCAGTTGAAACTTACCTCTATGCTCTTAGTGCCTTTAAGGGGTTTTGCATTACAATGGGGATACTCCAAATGGAAACCCTGCTCAAATCATTCCACTGAAGAGTCCCAATTGTGTTAGTCATGGCAGGTAAAGCAAATACAATAGCTATAAATAGCAGGATGCCATTTCACTTTTCATCCTCCAGAGAATCTGTCTGGCAAGCCACTGCATTTGGAGCAATCGACAGCTCGATTTAGCCAGCAGTGTCTGATGGGCAATAGAAAGCGTTCTCTGACTTGAGTGCTCAGATAAACTTTAGGTAAGATAAAGTGGCTGGGTTACTGGTAAATGAGTGGTCTCTGGGGGCTGAGAAGTACTCTTGAAAAATTTTAATCTGAGTTTATTTATTTTTTCTTTATTTTATGATAACCCATGGATCCTGGAATCACCAAAGAATTGTGCATTTATTTAAAAATGTACATTCAGAAGGTGGATAAGAAATTCAGTTACTTTTGCTCTTCTCAATTCATATTTAGACTCAGAAAGAGACTGTAAGTATTAAGGTCTATGTTGGACCCATTAGTGAATATTATTTTGCATAGGAGGCATCTGAGACTCAAACATAAATAAATTTGAAGATCATACAACTACAAATAGGAAGCAGCTGGATTCAAACTTTGTGTTTTACAAAGCGCATTTGCCCTAAAATTAGAAAAAGTTCAGGATGTCCACTTTACCACTGCTTTTCAACTTGGTAGTTGAAAATTTTAGCCAGCCCAACAAGGCAAGAAAAGGAAATGTAATGCTCAAAACCATAAATGAATAAGTGAAATTGTCTCTACTAACAGATGACATGATGAACTGTATAGAATTTAGATTCCCAAAGCATCTACAAAATAACCTCTTAGTAGTGTTATTTAGAATGGTTGCAGAATACAAAATAAACATACAAAATCAATTGTATTCTTATATATGAATAAGGAATACATAGAAACCAAAATTAAAATATAATACCACTTACAACTACTCAGAAAAGAGAGATACATTTAGGTATAAATCTAAAAAAGGTATAAATATACAAAATCAATTATATTCTTATACATGAACAATGAATACATAGAAACCAAAATTAAAATACAATGCTGTTTATAACTGCTCAGAAAAGAGAGATACATCTAAGTATAAATCTAAAAAAATATAAAATTTATATGCTG
This sequence comes from Tamias sibiricus, assembly GCA_025594165.1. Taxonomy (NCBI): domain Eukaryota; kingdom Metazoa; phylum Chordata; class Mammalia; order Rodentia; family Sciuridae; genus Tamias; species Tamias sibiricus. Next base: position 84,883,892 of record CM046663.1, on the reverse strand, counting down.
AAACATAAAATATAGTTAAAAATAATATGAAAGAACATCTAAATAGATGGAGAGTCAGATAATATTAATAGATTAAAAATATAGTAAAGATATCAATCATCCTCAAATTGATATGCAGGTTTAATAAAATTCCTATCAAAATTTCAGCAATTATTTGCAAGTATGGACAAAGTTATTCTAAAATTGATATAGATAGGCAAAAAATCCAGAGTAGCTAAAATAATACTAAGAAAGAAAAACACAGATTGGATTTTTATATAACTACTGTAATCAAGACTGTGGTATTGTTATGGTTTAGATATGAGGTATCCTCCAGAAGCATGCAAGAAAACTTAGAGGTGCATTAATCAGTGCATTAATTCTCTAGTAGGGATTATTGGATGGTAACTATAGGCAGATGGGGTGTGGCTGGAGGAGGTGGGTCACTGGGGACATGACTTTGGGGTGTATATTTTGTCTGTGGTGAGGGGAGTGTCTCTCTCTCTCTGCTTCCCCGTGTAATGTCCTAACTGCTTTCCTCCACCATACTCTTCTGTCATGATGTTATGACTCACCTCGGCCCAGAGCAATCAAGTCAGCCATCTATGGACTGACCTCTGAAACACTGAACCTCCAAATAAACTTTTCTTTCTCTAAAATTGTTCTTGTCAGATCTTTTGGTCATAGCGCAAAAAATGTGACCATAATGGGTATTAATAAAGAAATAGATTAATAGTGAAACAAATTAGAAAACCCAGAGATAGATCCATATAAATGCATGGAACTGGTTTTTAACAAAGCTGCAAAAATATGGAGGAAGGATAGTGTTTCAAAGGAAAGGTGCAAGAATAATTGGTGTGTTGGTCACTGTGACAAATTACTTGAGAAAATCAACTTAAAGCAAGAAAAATTTATTTCAGCTCATAGTTTCAGACCATGGTCATTGAGCCCCATCTCTTTGGGCCTCTGATGAAGCAGAGCATCATGGCAGGGAGCATGTGGTGTGGCAGAGCTACTTACCTGATGGAATCTGGAAGTAAAGATGGGGGAGGACGGTCAGAAGGAACAGGGACAAGATAAAGCCCTCAGTGACCTACTTCCTCCCACTAGGCTCCACCTCCTCAAGTTTCTACCATCTCCCAGTAGTGCTACCAGCTGGGACCAACCAAGCCTTCAGAAACAGACTTGTGGGGGACATTCTGGATCCAAGTTATAACAATTGGTATCCACAGATAGCAGCACAATTCACAATAGCTAGATTGTGGAACCAACCCCGATGCCCATCAGCAGATGAATGGATCGGGAAACGTTGGTATATATACACAATGGAACACTACTCAGCACTAAAAGAGAATAAAATCATGGCATTTGCAGGTAAATGGGTGGAGTTGGAGAAAATAATGTTAAGTGAAGTTAGCCAATCCCAAAAAACCAAAGGTCGAAAGATCTCTTTGATATGAAGATACTAACTTATAAAGGCAAGAGAGAGAGAATTAGAGGAATGAAAGAGCTTTGAATAGAACAAAGAGTGGGGAGGGAAGAGAGGGGACAAGGGGATAGGAATAATGGCAGACTGAGTTATCCATGATTACCCTAAATACATGTATGAAGACACAATTGTTGTAAAAATACTTTATATTTAACCAGCAACTTGAAAAAAATAATAAAATTCAATAAATGGGATAGACTCAAATGACAAAGCTTCTTCTTAGCAAAAGAAACAATCAGTGAGGTGAACAGAGAGCCTACTAATTGGGAACAAATTTTTACCACATGCACATCAGATAGAGCACTAATCTCTAGAATATATAAAGAACTCAAAAATCAAAACAAATAACCCAATCAATAAATGGGCCAAGGAACTGAACAGACAGTTCTCAGAAGAAGATATACAATCAATCAATAAATACATGAAAAAATGCTCCACCTCTCTGGCAATTAGAGAAATGCAGATCAAAACCACTCTAAGATTTCATCTCACACCAGTCAGAATGGCAGCTATTAAGAACACAAACAACAATAAATGTTGGCGAGGATGTGGAGAAAAAGGCACACTCATACATTGTTGGTGGGACTGCAAATTGGTGCAGCCAATATGGAAAGCAGTATGGAGATACCTTGGAAAACTTGGAATGGAACCACCTTATGACCCAGCTATCCCACTCCTTGGTCTTTACCCCAAAGACCTGAAAACAGCATACTACAGGGACACCGCCACATCAATGTTTATAGCAGCACAATTCACAATAGCTTAACTGTGGAACCAACCTAGATGCCCTTCAGTAGATGAATGGATAAAGAAAATGTGGTATATACACACAATGGAATATTACTCAGCAATAAGAGAGAATAAAATCATGGCATTTGCAGGAAAATGGATGGAGTTAGAGAATATAATGCTAAGTGAAGTTAGCCAATCCCAAAAAACCAAATGCCAAATGTTTTCTCTGATATAAGGAGGCCAATTCACAGTCGGGTTGGGATGGGGAGCATAGGAGGATTAGAGGAATACTAGAATGGCCAATGGGGAGGGAGGGGAAGGGAGGGGGCAAAAGGGTGAAGGAAAAAAAAAGATGGTAGAATGAGATGGATATCATTACCCTAAATGCATATATGAAGTCATGAATGGTGTGAATATACTTTGCATACAACCAGAGATTTGTAAAAAAGTGCTCTATATATGTGTAATATGAAATGTAATGTATTCTGCTGTCATTTATAACATCTTAGAATAAAAAATAATTAAAAAATAATAATAAAATTACACAGAACAAAAAAAGAGAAGATAAAACTAAACCTCGCATATTAATAAAAAAAGTCAGCTAATTTCATCTAGAATGTTTGCATCTATGTTGATTTACTTTCTTGTAATGTGTTTGTTTCTGTGATAGCACAAGGCTGATTTACAGATTGCACTGAGACATTTCCTTCTTCTTCCATGTTCTGAAAAAGATTCTGCAAAATTAGTATTACTTCTTTGAATGGTTAGCAGGGTTGACCAGTAAAACATCTTGCCCTAAAGTTTTCTTTGTGGAAAGCAAATTTGACTATATATTTAGTTTCTTTAAGAGTTATAGAACTACTTGGTTTATTTATTTCTTCTTGCATGAGCTTTGGCAGTTTGTATCTTTTAAGATATGTCTGTTCATTTATATAATAGCATATTAGCATCAAATTGTTCAAAATATTTTCTTATTTTCCCTTTTCATATTGTAGAATCTCTGGAAAATTCACTTCTCTCTTTTCTGGTATTGATAATTTGTGTCTTTACTTTTTTTTTTTCCTTTATCAGTCTAGCTAGAGGTTTAACAATTTCATTAATATTTGCAAAGAATTATCTATTGGTTTCAATAATCTTCTTTTGCTGGCTTCTATAATGATTTTTATTCTTTATTCTTTATTATTGTTCTGCTTACATTGGATTAAATTTTGTCTTCTTTTTCTATTTCCTATGGTTAAGTTTGGGGTCACTGATTTGAAACCTTTCATCTTTTTAAAAGCAGTCATTTAGTGTTATAAACTTCCCTTGATATATTCCTTTAGTAGCAACCCAAAATATTTAATATGTTGTGCTTTTATTTTTCTTCAATTCAGAATATTTCCTAATTCCCCTTTGTTTTTTTTTTCTTTGACTCATTAGTTATTTAGAAATATGTTAATTGGTTTTCAAATATTTGGCGAATTTCTAGAGATATCTGTTGTTGATTTCTAATTTAATTCTCTTGTCAGAGAATACAATTCTTTTTTATTTAATAGCTACCATGTCTGTACTGAATTTTTGAATATATGGGACAAATATAGTTATAATAATATTATAATGTATTTTCACTCTTGGAAATTGTTGAATGATTTGGAAAACAGTTTAGTCTTTTTAGGTTTTGCTTTTTAAGATTTTTTTAGGTTGACCAGAATGGTGTTGAGCATTCTATTTGTGTGGCCCTTTGCTGACATGCAAACCCTGGTTTAGAGACACAAGGTTGATGATCTTTCTCTCAGACCTGTAAGGATATAGCAGGGCGTCTATCTGCTAACTGGGAAGAGAGCCTTCACCAGAAACTAGTTGGTACTATATCTTGGATTTCCCATCCTCTGGAACTCCGAGAAGTGAATTTCTGTTGTTTAAGTTACCCAGCCTCTGGTATTTTTGTTATAGCACTCTACTGGCGAAGACAGGCCTTACTGAAAAACCTTCTGATCTCTGATCTATAGATATTGTCAAAGAATCACACAAATAAAAGTAAAATTACAGTTAAGTTAAAAGAGAGGTAAGTGGTACTTTAATAGCTAGTTTCTATAATGTACTTGATGCATACCAGGACCTACGCTACCTACCTCAGTGATCCACTGAATTGTCAGAATAATGTGATGAGGTAGTAATGTCATGATCACTATTTTACCAACAGAAAACTATGCACAGAGAGATTGTCTTTCCATGGACACACAAATAGCAACTGGGGTAGTTAGGACTCTAACCCAGATAGTCTGATCTCTGAGTCTGGGCTCTAACCATTATGGTCTTCTGGTTTTTATGCTATGGAAATATGTCACATGTCATGTGATACATGTCATAGGAAACATGTAGGTATTTTCCTCGGGAAGGTGACGTTTGTGCTAATTTGTGCAGGGAGTAGAGAAGCTAACTAGGCAAAGACAGCTGGAAGGGTGGGTGAGTGTATTCCCACACAAGCATGATAGTAGCCCAGTGGTGAATATTAGAGACTGATGGGAAGCATGGTGTTTTGGTTTTCAGAGGAGGAGGAGGAGGAGCTGAATGGGGATGCAGAAACAGTGTGTATATTAGTGATGCTGCACAACAAACAGCTAAATGAAATGCACTGCCCTGGAATCATGACCGTCCCCATTACTCCCAAGTCTATAGTCAGTAGTGTGGTCATCCTGGGCCAGGCTGGCTTAGCAGGCTCACTCATGGTCTGGGTCAGCTACGGGTTGGCCGTGTGATTTGATTGGGTTCTTTTGTGTGCCTTTGGCCTCAACTTGGAAACCTGCCTGGTTTGGGCTCTGCTCTCTAGCAGGATAGCTTGGGCTTGCTCACGTGGTGGTGGCAGAATTCCAAGTGAATGAATGGGAATGAACGAAGCTCTTGAGGCAAAGCTTCAGAACCCATCCCTTCCATCCCATTCCACCAGACAACACAAGTCTCAAATACATTCCAGGATGGAGAACTATACTCTGCTTCTTAATGGACTGAGCCACGGAGTCACATCACAAAGTCAAGGATATAGGAGAGGTGTAGATCTAGGGTCAGTTTTGCAATCGGCTATGGGCAGCTTGGGGGCCACAGCAGGCAGGGCCTTATACACATTTTAGAGCACTTTATTTCCATTATGTGAGTACTGGGTAGTTGGTGAACAGTTTAAAATGTACTTAACCTTTAAGAAGGCCATTCTGGCTTTGGAGATGGATTATAAGGGAGAGGATGTGGAGAGGACATTTAGGAGGAAATTGTAAAAGTTCAGATGAGAAACAGAGAGGGTTTGGACCATGCTAGTGGGCACAGAGTTAGAGCGATTTGGATGATTTTCAGAGATAGAAGGTAAGCTTGACAAGATTTGGTGATGGATAGGACATGGATTAGAGGTTGAATTTCTAGGCCATAAGCTACTTGAGGATGGGGACAATGACTTCCACATTTCTGAAATCCCAGTGCCTGATACATCATGACTGAACACTATTTGGAAAATGGATGAAAGATTCTGTTTTCCAATGCATGTTTTTTTTTTTTTTTTTTTTCCTTCCTTAGTTACATGTAATTTCGCTTGGCTTAGTGTGCAGCTTCTTTGAATTTTCTGGTACTTTGCAGAATCAACAAACATAATGTCCAGCACTATATAAATGGAGCTCATTTGTTAACTTTCCCACTCAGACAGCAGGAAGGGCTTTGATTCTGAGCTCTGACATCATATAAAATGAATAAACTTAACAGGACATTCATGCCTCCCAAAATGCCTTCTCCAGGGGTGACTTCTGGAAGCTGGACCAGACTAATCAGCTCCCTAGGCTCTGGCCTAATAGAAAAGCACAATATGGGCAGGCAATTGAAACTGAAAGCAATGGTGCCCCTGGCTCTGGTTAATCTGTTGTTATTTTCCTTCTCTCTGGGAATGTGCCCAGTAATGGTTGTATGAGGCAGAGAGGCTCAGCTATTTGAAAACAAATTGGGAAATCAAGGACCTAGTCATCTTTAGGGTGCACTTAAGTACTAACCACTCAGCACATGGGCATGGGCTTTTCTCTATTATGTAGTAAGTTTTGTGCTGCTGCAATGCGGGCCACTGAAGCAATGTAGCTGGAAAGCAGTTTTTCTTGCTTCAGGTCTAGCAATCAGGGCAGTTCTGAGAGGTTCCGACTCCTTCAGGTTTAATCTTCAATCTCATATTTGCTGCTTTTCTCAGAATAGCCAGGGAGAGTTAATCGATTGGCCCTTTCTGGAAGGAGAGGAAATGGTTGGTCCATACTCCTGGAAGAGATCTTCCTGCCTGCCTTGTCCTGCCTGGTTTGGGAGCTGTTCATTCTGCTGGCGTCTGGAGCTGATTTAGTGTGTCCAGCCTCCTCATTCCATTTCATAAAGCTCATAGAAGCTGCAAAGATTGGAAATGCAAGATTGCATTTTTTAAAAACGCCTTGGAGGTCCAGTTGTTTGTGTGTGAAATGTAGAATGCTGCAAACTTTTTGTTTCCTTATAACTAGCAAAGCAAATAATTTTGGCAGTTTTCGATAACGGAGCTTGAAAATGGACTCCGGGTGCAATTTATTTGATGCTTACAAGTTGCCCACTGGGTTTGTAATGTGAAAGACAGTTTTGCCTTAAATAATTGACTCAAATGAAAAACAAAAACAAAAACAAAAAAACAAATTCTCCTCCTCAAGCAACAGTCTGGAGTCACTTCTGAGGCTGTTGCTGTTGCCCTGGTTATTGTGATGAGGGACAGACACCTCAAAATAATTACCTCCCAGGCCCTAGCACAGGAACAAACTCAATGTTTTTTTCTTGTGGGTATGAGATCAGGGAGGTTGAGTAGCTTTTCAGTTGAACTGAAACCTCTTTGTGACATTTTATTTAAAAATTTTTTAAATCTTATTGTTATTTATTTTTGGTGGGGTTCTTTCTTATTGTCTTTTTTGGAACTGGGGGTCGAACCCAGAGCTTTGCAAATGCAACGCAGATGCTTTGCCACTGAGCTACATCCCAGCCCTATTTTAAAAAATATTTAAGGAGAAATTTCTAGCTGTGTGTGGGTACTTCTCCACATGCCTCTTATTACCAGTGATGAGGCTTCTGCAGCTTGGACCCTGCACTTCTATTCACCCTTTAACAAGTCCTCCCATCATGGAGCTATTAACAATTGTTTTCCAAGAAAACAACCAATATAAAGGTACACACCCATTTGTAGTTTCCTGTATCTGGCGATATATACCCATCCCAAAAGCTTTTTGGTTTGACACTAAATGGTGTATGAGAGACTGAACATAAATGGACGATGGCTGGACCATATGTAAGAATAGAATTCTGCCCCCAGCCTACAGCAACCTGCCTGGGAAAGCGCCTACTTTTTGTGGCATTAACCACCCAGGAGGCCAGCCTGCTGTCAAAAAGACTTGCAGGAAGCCAACCTGATACCTCTAGTGACAAATCCAGGAAGCTCAACAATAACTTCTGTAATGATTGTCCCCAGAGGCCAGGACTAGATTAGTAACTGACAGTTTCCCAAACATTTGTCCCAATTTCCAATTTAGAACCATCCAGAAAAAGTCAAATAAACACTCTTTACCAATCACATGGTTTGCGCTTCTTCTAGCTAGCTGCCTCTGCTTCCCCAGGCAACAGCCTCTTATCAGGGCATAGCCACACCCATCCCTTTTCTCCATTGTAAAGCTCTTCAACTCCCCTGCCTGCCTTTGATTCAATGTCTAACACAGTGACTACCGCCAGCTGCTGTAGCACACTTCGAATCCATAGCCTTTGCTTTTTTCCCTTTTGGTTGGTCTTTGTTGATTTCCACATGTGGTCCAGTTCTTAGGTTTTGTGTTAATTGTCTATGACTCTTTCAGAGCTCTTCCTGTGAATCTTGTCTTGTCCCTAAATAGGATGGGACAGAATGAAGGCAGGTAAGACACAAGCCCACAGCAGTAACCTGCTTCAGGGCAGAGTGGTTTGCCGGCCATTCCTTTCTGCTCCCAAGCAAATCCAGAGGAGCGTCATTGCAAGCCAAACCTGAAGGTCCCTTTGAGATAGGACCTTGTGGATAGGATAAGGGAAGGGTAGGTGGCATTATCTACACTGAAACATTTAGCCATTCAATCTGCATTTATCATATGTGGATCTAAGAGCCTCAATTAATTTCTCTTATTAATTTTCAAAAGCATTTTGGAGCACTCTGTTTTGATTTTGGAGAAACTGAAGTTCCTTTACACAGCTCCTGGCAGGTAGCTCCCTAGACTTCAGCCAAAGGGTCAGACTCATACTTTAATATCACACAACATAAGGTTTTATTTTTCCCAGTTTCCTGATACTAACATCCCATTTGGGGGAGGGCTTGTTTTAAAAAAAAATATTGGTGTAATTCAGAAGTATTCTTCAATGTGCTCATTTTCAATGCTAAGAATTTAATTCCAAGCAGTCAAATATGCGTTCATTCATTCATCTGACAAATACTTATTCAGGCCCAACAAGGTGAGATTTACCAAAGCTACAGATGCTTAGGCCTCAGATTCTTTCCTTTGCCCAGTTCCTCCCAAGTCTCAATGAGGCGTCCTGGCAATGTATTCTCATGCTCAAATGACTTTGTAAAATTTGCAAAAGTAATATATTAGCCACTAGTGGTTAAGACAACTGTTGCTTTTTTTCCCCCTTAATTTGATTTTATTTTTAATTGAAAAATAATAGTCGTAAATATTCATGGGGTAGGTACAACGTAATGTTTGGATACATGTACACATCGTGGAATGATCAAATCAGAGTAATGAGCCTATCCACCACCTCAAATATTTATCATTTATTTGTGGTGAGAACATTTAAAATTCTCTCTGTTGGCTCTTTTGAAGTTTATAATAATCCAGAATATATTCCTCCTATCCAACTTTAGTTTTGTACCTGTTAACCCTTCCCCTTCCCCCAGCCGTCTCAGCTTCCAGCTTCCCATATCGACCGTGCTAGTCTCAGCTTTTCTTCATGACTTCCTATCACATCATTTCCTATCCTCCGGAGATAGGTTGGAAAAGGAAATCAGAGACCTGGTGAAGGGGTGAGTTAAGTGAGGGGTTCAGTGTGTGTGACGCGAACAGCATATGTTTCCGTGTGCAGCTAAGTGATCGCTAAGATTCATGATGAGTCAAAGTGGCAAAGCTTGAGGTTGGATGTGTTGCTGATGAGCCCTACGTGTTATTACTTGTTACTGGTTCAGTAGCCCATCAAGGAGCCTTGGATTCTTTTTTTTTTTTTCTGTTTCATCATTATTATTATTTTTATTTGTTCTAATTAGTTACATATGACAGTAGACTGCATCTTGCCACATCATACATAAATGGAATATAATTTCTCATTCTTCTGGTTATACATGATGTTGAACCACACCGATCATGTAGTCACATATGTACATAGGATTATAATGTCCGATTCATTCTACTACCCTTTGTACCCCATTACTCCTCCCCTACCTTCACCCCCCTCTACCTAATCCAAAGTAACTGTATTCTTCCCTAACCAGCTCCCCCCCCTTATTGTGAATTAGCATCTACATATCAGGGAAAACATTCAGCCTTTGGCTTTTGGGGATTGGCTTATTTTGCTTGGCATGATATTCTCTAGCTCCATCCATTTACAGGCAAATGCCATAATTTCATTATTCTTTAAGACTGAGTAATATTCCATTGTGTACATATACCACAATTTCTTTATCCATTCATCTGTTAAAGGACACCTAGGTTGATTCCATAGCTTAGCTATTGTGAGTTGAGCTGCTATAAACATTGATGTGGCTGCATCACTGTAGTGTGCTGCTTGTAAGTCCTTTGGGTATAAACTGAGGAGTGGGATAGCTGGGTCAAATGGTGGTTCCGTTCCAAGTTTTCCAAGGAATCTCCATACTGCTTTCCATGATGGTTGCACCAATTTATGGTCCTACCAGCAATGTATGAGTGTACTTTTTTTCCAACATCCTCACCAACATTTATTGTTGTTTGCATTTTTGATAATTGCCATTCTGACTGAAGTGAGGTGAAATCTTAGGGTAATTTTGATTTTCATTTCTCTAATTGCTAGAGATGTTGAACACTTTCATATATTTGTTGATTGATTATATTTCTTCTTCTGTGAAGTGTCTGTTCAGTTCCTTAGCCCATTTATTGATTGGGTTTTTTTTTTTTTTTTCATGTTAAGTGTTTTGAGTTCTTTGTATACCTTGGAGATTAATGCTCTATCTGAGGGACATGTGGTAAAGATTTTCTCCCATTTTGCAAGCTCTCTCTTCATGTTATTGTTTCCTTTGCTGAGAAGAAGCTTTTTAGTTTGAATCCATCCCATTTATGGAATCTTGATTTTACTTCTTACGCTTTAGGAGTCTTGTTAAGGAAGTCAGTTCCTAAGCTGATATGGTGAAGATTTGGGCCTACTTTTTCTTCTATTAAGTGCAGGCTCTCTGTTCTAGTGCCTAAGTCTTTGATCCATTTTGAGTTGAATTTCATGGAGGGTGAGAGATGGCAGTTTGGTTTCATTTTGTTACATGTGGATTTCCAACTTTTCCAGCAGCATTTGAATAGGCTATCTTTTCTCCAGTGAATGTTTTTGGTGCCTTTGTCTAGCATGAAATAATTAATGTGGGTTTGTCTCTGCATCTTCTATTCCATACCATTGGTCTACATGTCTGCCTTGGTGCCAAAACCATGCTGTTTTTGTTACTATTGCTCTGTAATATAGTTTAAGGTCTGGTTTTGTGATGCCTCCTGCTTCCCTCTTCTTGCTAAAGATTGCTTTAGCTATTCTGGGTCTCTTATTTTTTCAAATGAATTTCATGATTGCCTTTTCTAGTTCTATGAAGAATGTCCTTGAGGTTTTAAAGGAATTACACTAAATCTGTATAACGCTTTTGGTAGTATAGCCATTTTTACTATTAATTTTGCCTATCCAGGAGCATGGGAAGTCTTTCCGCCTTCTAAGGTCTTCTTTGATTTCTTTCTTTAGTGTTCTATAGTGAGCCTTGGATTCTTTAGAGAAATCTTTGAGGTACCATTGGACACCTGCCAACACTTAAGCCTAATTCCACCTCTTCTAGCCACAATGTGATTCTATTGGCTTGTGGTTCAAGGCCATCCTTCTTATACATCACTGAGCCCATAAGAAAGCTCAGGCTCAAACCTCAGCCTGAGATGGCCTAGCTAAAGCCTGTCTGCATTGGATCTTAACTCATTTCTTGCTCATTTGACATAAAATATTGATCAAGACCAAATATAACATAAAATCCATAATAAGTCACTCTAATGAAGATATTGATGACAAACTGGTTAGTGAGGGTGTTTAATTCAAAGTGTATATAAGATTGTCATTGTAATGCCTGCATTCTTACAGTTCACATACAAGAAATAGATATTTAACAAATTTTAATACAGCCCTAAACGTTTACATGAAGTGATCGATATTGAGTTATTAAGTTGGAAGGATCTTTCCTAAACTAAATTTAGTCAATAGTGCTACAGAAAGGATTGATACTTTTCTCATCTCTCTTTAGTAAATATTGCAAAGTCATTATTATAAGAGAAAGTGACCAAAGTGTATGCAGACAAAAATATAGAAAAAAGCTATAGAGTCTAGCCAGAGAATTAATTAATAGAAATATTTTCTGGATGTTGTGATTTCTTGGCATTTGCCAGGTTTTTTATTATTTAATTTGTTGTGGTGTCTTTTCTCATTCTAAATAAATACTCTCTTGCACATTTAACTTTTACATATCTATTTTTGGGGCAGTGTCCAGGATTGAACTCAGGGGCACTCTACCACTGGGCCACATCCCCAGCCCTATTTTGTACTTTATTTAAAGACAGGGTCTCTTCAATGTTTATAGCAGCACAATTCACAATAGCTAGATTGTGGAACCAACCTAGATGCCCCTCAGCTGATGAATGGATAAAGAAAATGTGGTACATATACACAGTGAAATTTTCCTCAGCAATAAAAGAAAAGAAAATAATGGCATTCACAGGTAAATGGATGAAGTTGGAGAATATAATGCTAAGTGAAGTTAGTCAATCTCAAAAATCCAAATACCTAATGCTTTCTCTGATAAAAGGAGGCTGATCCACAGTGGTGTTGGTTCAGAGTACATAGGAGGATTAGAGGAATGCTAGAAAGGTCAAAGGGGAGGGAGGGGAAGGAAGGGAGCAAGGGGGAAGAGAGGGGAAAAAAGAAAAGGTGGTTGAATAAGATGGATGTCATTATCCTAAATGCATGATTGAAGATTTGAATGGTATGAATATACATTGTATACAGTGTTTTGTAAAAAGATACTCTATATATGTTTATTATGAATTGTAATGCATACTACTATTGTAAATACAACAACTTTGAATAAAAAAATAATTAAAAAAAAGACAGGGTCTCACTGAGTTGCTTAGCACCTCGCTAAATTGCTGAGGCTGGCTTTGAACTCACAATCCTCCTGCATCAGCCTCTAGAGCCACTAGGATTACAGGTGTGTTTGTCACCGTGCCTGGTTTATATATCTATTTTTAATTAAGCTTTGTATTTGAAATACTTGTAGAGTTGTATATAGTTATAATTCTGTGTACCCTAGATCCTTTTTTCCCCAAGAGTAGCATAGTGCAAAACTATAGTACAGTATCCCCATTAGGATATTGACATAGATATGGTCCAGATCTAATTTTTATATTTGTAGGTTTGTGTCTTTTCTAAAGAGCTCCTGTTTCCCCCGGTATGATAAGCTTCAGCACCCCCACTTGCCATGTTTTGGTCACCCTTTAGGTGCAGGGGATGAAGCGGTAGATAAAATAGTGGAAGTACTTGGCCTCAAGGAGCTGACAGAGTGAGAGCTAGAGAGAAAGAGAGAGAGAGAGAAAGAGAGAGAGAGAGAGAGAGAGAGAGAGAGAGAGAGAGAAGCATACAGCATATCTGATAACTGTTGTGGGGAAACATAGAGAAGGTAAGAGGATGGGGACAGCGGGACATAGACGTGCTATTTTAAGGGTAGCTGGAGACGGTAGGCACTATGTAATTGTTTTCCATTTTGGTGAATAAATCTCACTTTGGATCTCAAACTCCATCCTAAGGCTCTTGTGTCAGGCTTACAGATCTGCATCTCTCGGGAGATGCTTTGGTCTAACATGAAGAACAGGCTTTAGCATCACCAGAAAAATGCTCTTCTTACACGGATATAACTAAAATAGAATCTTTGCCCAAGACTACAATATTAAAGAGTACTAATAGGAAGTTCTGCTATTAACATGTAATTTAATCTTAAGAACTGCTTACTCTTTCCAAACCACACTGTCTTGGGAGCTAATTGTTATGTCATTTGAAAATAATGAAGTGCCAAATTCCAGACCAATAACATTAAGTGAAAGATACAAGTCAGAGCATCCGTGGCAGATGCTATATATATTAAGAAGAAAGCACTAATGAGCTCCTCCCGAGGAGTAAATATTTTCAGCCTGAAGCCTTATGTGAAGAAGAGGCCGCCATGATGTTGTGTTGACCAAGCACATTTCAGTGGAGGAGCTCCCAGAGCAGGTTTAGGTTCTGCCTCTGGATACAAAGTCTGTGCTTTGGTGGAGATGCTCACTTTTTAAGAAAATCAAAAAGATGACATATTCAAACTCTTCTGTGATGAAGGACAGCACTCTATGATTGTTTTATAGGTTGCCCCATTACCATTTCCTCTTTCCTCACTTTCATTCCATCAGTCAGTAAACCAGGATGATATTCATAATAAGTGTATCACAGGTCTGCAGCATAGTCATTGGGAATAACCACAGTAAGATGTGTTTTAAACAATCTTGTAAACTCAAAGATACCATCCAACTATTGGTTTTCATTATTGATGAGACAAACTTCAACTTTTTTCATGGTTTATTTGGCTTTTGTGGGGGTGGAGGGGGTGTCTGGAGATGGAACCTACACCTTCCCTGAACTACTCCAGACCCTATTTGGTTGTTTTGAATGAAGAGACTAGGACAAGTACTTTAAGTTTTCCCGAATGTTTGGTAGGTCATAGGTTTTACCAATGGTTTTGGTCATTGGAACAGTTACATGAACTAATGTTGAATAGAAGTCTGAAGGATGAGTGATCAATGTTTGTTAAATGGCACTGATTAATAAAAAGTTGATATACAGGTATGACAAAATATAGAAAAATGTGTGTATCCTCCCATCAGAAACTGCACTGAGAGAACCATTGCCACATTAAATTACAGAAATTTTATATTTGATTGCTCCCTAAATATTAGGAAATCTGAATTCCCCAATTATATGTTAATAATATTTTTTTCTTTCTCAACTTTTACTGGACCCTGAAATAGAATCAAGCTTCCTATAAAGGCAGCTTAACTCAGCTTTTGACTGTGGTATTTCTCTGCAAGTCTCTGGGAGATGTCTATAAAGTAACATTATAGTTACTTTAACTTTATCATACAGTTCCTTACAGATAGAAGCCTCCACTTACAAAAAAAAAAAAAAAATGGCTAAGTGTGAGGGTGGTTGCTGGAAAGGAAGGAATGAACAGGGAAAACAAATAAAACATGATTGCAAAGCCCAAAATGAAAGCAGACTTCAGGTAAGACTTGATCCAATGTCTCCATGATGCTATCAAAAAGTCAACTGTCCTCTCTCGTCTCTCTGTTGCTTCCCCCAAAGAGGGTCCCCCTCCTATTTAATGACACCAGGGAAGACAAAGGAGGCCAGCATGACTGGAGCTTTGTGATTGATAGGGGGGACATGCAGGAGAAGAAGCAGGTAGGAGATGGAAGAGGGTAGAACACACATAGCCTGTTCACCTGGCAGAGTTTGAATTTTGTGTTCAGGGCAGTGGGAAGCTTAGAGATCCTTAGTCAAGAGAGTCCCATGATGTGATGCAGAATTTGAAAGGATCCTCTGATTGTGAGTCACAGAATGGTTTGGAGAAGGGTCAGAGGGAAAGCAGGGAGACAAATAAGATCCCGGTTGTAGTGTGCCCTTGGGACTTGAGAAGGGCTGCGTGTACAACATAGAGTTGAGAATGCTGTGTTTTATCTGTGGAAATTCATGGCAGCCCAAGTCTACAGTGTCCTCCCTAGTATTTATTTTTCCAGGAACCCCAAAGGCATTACCTGATCATAACCACATTTTGTGTTATTGTTGTTGTTGTTATTATTATTTTGGTAATTTGAGAACTCTTTATTCAGTATTAATTGGATAAAAAAAGAATGAGTGATTACTATAACAAACAAACAATGTAGAACTAAACCCCAAAGGAGTACAGATCATAGAGTTAGCAGAAAAATACTTTGAGTTATTTTATGTTTAAGATAAATAAAACTGACAGATGTGGTGGGCATGCTTACAGTCCCATTACTGGGGAGGCTGAGGCAAGAGGATCCTGAGTTCAAGGTTAACCTGGGCAACATGGTGAGACCCCATCTCTAAACAAACAAGTAAATAAAACTATTAAAAATGGATTAAAACACAAATCAGAAAAAGTCCAATCATATTTCAAATAAAACTCTTAGAAAAAAATATTTTCATTGATACAGAAACTTCAATAATAAGTTAAATATATATTAAACACTGGTGAATGGGTAAATTGGGAAAAAAAAAGATGAGGAAATTATCCAGAATGTACCATAAATCTAAAAAGGTAGAGGATTTAAGTGAGAGGTTAAGAATGAGTAAAGTCAATGCATGTCTAGCAGTAATTATGGGGAAAAACCAGAGAGAATGCAGGAGAAAATATAAGAAGCACGTGTGGCTGACAATCTCCTAGAATTGGTGAAAAGTGATTTCTCAAATACAGGCAGCACAAATCCTACTAAGTACCATAGTGAAAATAAATCAATACTTGGGAATTTAGATATAATGTAGAAACCAAAGGAAAAGAAATCTGAAAATTAGTCAGGGCAGAGACAGGTTATCTTCAAAGGAACAACACACAGCAGACTTCTCAACAGCAACAGTGGAAGCCAGAAAGACAATGGAATACATCAAAGCAGATCTTCCCACTAAGAGGATCCAGCTAAGCTCTAACATGAACTGTGGCAAATAAAGACCTTAGAGAGCATCAAACATGGGAAGAGTTCACTATTAACATAGATTTTAGTGAACATACTTATGGAAGATCTGTGGAGCAAGAACAGATAGAAACATGAGATAATGTTTCAGACCCATGAGAATGACAGATAATGGCAGTATCAGTGAAGATGCAGAGAAACTGGGGTCCTCATGGACTATTGGTAGGGATGAAAATGGTGCAGACGTATTGGAAAAAGTCTGGCAGTTTTTCAAAAGGAGACATAGAGAGTAACTATATGACCCAGGTCTCTACCCAAGAAAACAGAAAAAAAAATGTTCACACAAAAACTTGTACATTGTATGAATATTGTATGTATATTCCAAACATGGAAACAATCAAGATGCCCATCAACTGATGAATAGATACATAAAATGTGATATATCCATATGATAAAATGTTAGTTGAGAGTAAAAAGGAATGAAGTACTGATGTATTCTACAACATGAATGAACTGTGAAAACAATGTTCAAAGTAAAGAAAGCCAACTACAAAAGCACACGTTATATGATTCTATGTATCTACAGCATATAGAACAGGCAGAACCTAGATGTAGAAAGTAGATTAGTGGTTTCTCAGGGCTGAGAGGTTTGGGGAACATAGGAGATGACTAATAATAGTACAGGGATGATGAAATGTTCTAAAATTGGTTGTAGTAATGGCTGCACAACCCTGTAGATCCACTATGAACCACTGACTTGTACTTAAGTAGTTGAATTTTATGGCATGCATGTGAGTTGCATCTCAATAAAAAGAAACTAATGGATAGTAATCAAGGAAATTAGCAAATAAATAGATAACTCAATCTCCTTACTAAGAACTGAAACTAAAAACTAATAATAAAATTTAAAATAGAAGGATGAAGAAGGTAGAAATAATTATAAGTCCTAGAATCTATGATTTTAAGTACTTGTATATGGTTATCAATTAACAGGGGAGTAACAAGGGGATAAATAAAACAATCATTACCAAAGAAAATAAGATATATGAACTAAGGATCCAATAGAAGAGTTAGAAAAGAACAAACCCAAAGTAGAAAGAAGAAAATAATAAAAGTAAGCGCAGAAAGCAAATGCGTAAAAAAGTTACCAAAGTCAAAGAGACAAATAGAATACAAAAAGCCTTTGCCAATGAAGATAGATTTGTGATATAAATGAAAAAGGGATGTAGCTACAGATAGAACAGAAATAAAGATATTAAGAGCATATTATAAATAACTTTATACCAATAAGTTATTAAGACTTTCT
This sequence comes from Tamias sibiricus, assembly GCA_025594165.1. Taxonomy (NCBI): domain Eukaryota; kingdom Metazoa; phylum Chordata; class Mammalia; order Rodentia; family Sciuridae; genus Tamias; species Tamias sibiricus. The sequence goes on along the minus strand of CM046663.1, from coordinate 84,866,380 downwards.
AGTAGAAACATACTCATGTAATTTAGAGTCAGGACCAAAATATGGGATCTGATTATCATCACCTCTTGTATTAGTCAGCTTTGTGATACTACAACAAACTACCTAAGGAACTTGTAAAGAGAAAAGGTTTACTTAGCTCATAGTTTCAAAGGTTCAAGTGTAAAATTGTGTGGTCTCTTGGTTTGACTCTGGTGCAGGTGACACATCCTGCAGGAGAGTGTGTCAGAGCAGGCACTCAGTCACATTTTGAGCCAGGAAGAAGAGAGAGAGGACAGAGGGAGACCATGACTACAGACTTCCCACTAGGCCCCACCTTCCCAAGTTTCCTTAAAACTTTCCAATGCCACCTCCCTGGGGACAAAGCTTTTTCATGTAGACCTTTGGGGGACACTTTCCAAAATGGTAGCTCCTCTCCAATTCACCATACAATGGAGGTCTAGTGTAATGATACAACAGAAGTAAATATGTAGACATTGGAAAGAAAAAGATGACCTGTTGCTATTTGTAGATTGTATGTTTTCAACTGAAAAAGAGACAAGAGAACCAACAAGAGAATTAAGGCATCCATATAAAAGGTTTCCTTTTCCTCTTTGCCATGGCCATTGTCATTGTTGTCATTTAATGGCAGAGCTGGAGTCTGTGCTGAAGATGTCATGCTGTGGTCTTGTTCAATCCTCTCACCAAACTTACATAGGACTCTTGTCATCTGTGCTTCACAGGTGAGGAGTGTGCTCACCTAAGCACACACTGGCATTGGAGTCCAGAGTCCCTGACCTCTGCCATTGGGCTGTACTGACTCGAAACACAGCCTTCAACACCAGAAACCGGAGAGGAAACATGATGCATTTACCATTGCAAGACAGAGCTTAAAGACCCAGGAATAAACCAAATGAGATATGTCTGAATCCTAAGTGAAGGAAAGTTCCAGACACAGCTGAAGGTTACAAAAGAAAACCTAAGTGGTTAGAATCATACCACTGCAGGGGCATGGAGGTACTCATTGTTATGAAAGGGTCATTTCTTTTGAATCTGTAAGTTTGATGTAATCCTGATTAGTCCTCAAGAGGATTTATTTAAAGGAAGATTTTTGAAGTATTTCTAAAGATCATTCAAAAGAGAAATCTGGAAGCCATAAAAAAATTATAGGTTTGGCTACATAAAAATAAAGATTACTGTATGGATGCCCAAAATTATATAGAGTTTTTTTTTTTTTTTTAAGACCATAGTTTGGGGAAAGCTATTTGTCACATGTAAGACAGACAAAAGATTATATCCCTAATACACTGAGTGTGTACGCACTGACATGGAAAAGACAAAGAGTCTGATAGAAGTTTAGCTAAAGCATAGACAGGCAATTCACAGAAAAGAAAATATAAACAGTCAATAAAATATCAAAAGATACTCATCTCTCTAGGGATCAGGTAAATGGCGATCCAATGATGGAGATTTCAATTTTTGCCCATCAGATTGGCAAACATTTAGAAGATTTATAGCATCCCATACCAGCAAGGGTGGTGGGAAATGGACATACCATTCTGTTCTGATAGAGGTTTAAATTGCTACAGTCTTTTAGGAAAGTTATCTAGTGGTGTCTGTTAAAATCTAATATATACATACTCTTTGACCCAGAAATTCCATCATGGGGGAATGTAGTTTACAGAAACCAAACCACTGATAAGCAAGGACACATACAAGATGTTATTCCAATGCTGTTTGTGATGGAAAAAAGATTAACTGGAAAAAAATCTAAGAGGTTGAATGAACTATACCTCTTTCTTACTATTGACCACTATGCAGCTATTATGATATGTGCATATACAAAAAAATCACAATGAATCCCACCATTTATTTATTTATTTTTTTGGTACCAGGGATTGAACTCAGGGGCACTGGACCACTGGGCCACATCCCCAGTCCCTTTTTTTGGGTATTTTATTAGAGACAGGGTCTCACTGAGTTGCTAAGTGCCTCGCCATTGCTGAGGCTGGCTTTGAACTCACGATCCTCCTGCCTCAGCCTCCCAAGTGCTGGGATTACAGGTGTGCGCCACCGTGCCTGGCGAATCCCACCATTTTGTATAACTACAATGCACCAACAAAATAAACAAATAAATTTCTGAAAAGGAAAACAATTTAAAAATGCATTACATCCTGAGGTACCAAAGTAGAAGGAAATCCATAATATTTTTATTAAATGAACTAAAGCTGCTAGGGAGGGGTTAAAATAGTTTTGCTAAAGCAAAAAAAAAAATCCCACATCCCATACACCTTTATTCTATATCCTACAGTCTTTGAGTTATACTTACTTATGCATATCTATAGACATAAGGAAAGTTGTAGAAGGATACTCAAAAAGCTGTTAATATTGGTTATGTCAGGTTAATTGGATTGATATAGAGAGGAAGATTATTTACTGTGTTTACAGAGCTCCATTATTCTTGACTTGTTAGAAGTGGGCTTGCTTTTGTACATAATTCATCAAAATAAGTGAAAACTAAGAGCTCACTATTTTCTCGCACTTTTCTCTTCTCTGAAAAAAATATTTGATAATTTTCTCCCTCTGAATCCATTGTTTTCTTTGCAACTTTCATATTCACCATGACCAAGTTTATTGATCTTGGTAGTTTAAGAGAGAAGTCCCAAGAGTTGGTGGGGACCAACCTGTTGGTATAAATTATGTGTAACCACATTTATACAAGATGATAACAGTACCACCATGGTATGTTATGTATGAGAAAGCATCCCATTTTCTCTAATTAAGAGCTTAGTGGTTTTGGACATTAAGCCTGGAATAATCCCTAGAATTAATGTCATTCCCTTTATGTAGAGATTTGCCAAATTTCAGATAAATCCCTAACGTAGTCCTTTATTCATGATGTCAGAGTTACTAATCCTTTTTGGCAGGAAACATGTATCATGTGTTGCAAATATGGATACTATCAGCCCATCAGAATGTTTGATTAAGAGAGAAGAGGAAGAAATCCTTTTGTCTCTCGAGGTTATTAGGTAGAGACTCTTGTGGATCGTGGATGGCTAGCTGAAAAAGAAATCAGAAATTCCCAGGAAGAACTGCTTTGGAGAATGCTGGCTGGCATATTTCTGATTTTTCCTCTCCATCAGAAATCCTTTATCTTACTCAGAACCAAAGATAAGTAACAGCAACTTCCCAGGTCAAGTTGAGTTCTTGCTAAGATTTTTTCCCACTGAATATGAGCAAATAAAATTCCTGGGCTGTCAGAATTTTAGGTGTGATTCAATTATGTTTGTGGCATTGCTAAAGGACTCTAAGAAAGATGCAGTCTTCCAGGAACTCTTTAACATGTTAAGAATTTTTTCAAAAAAATATGGTAAAATACATGTAACATAAAATTTACCATTTCAGCCATTTTCAGGGTACAGTTCTGAAGCATTAAATATATTTATATCATTGCACAGCCAATCTCCAGAACTTTTTCATTGTGCAAAACTGAAAGTCTGTATCCATTAAGTAGCCAGCTCTTGGAAACCACAATTCTAGTTTCTATTTGCCTACTCTGGATACCACATAGAAGGGCCATCATAGCATATTTATATTTTTGTGATTGGCTTATTCCACTTTGCATGGCATCTTCAAGATTCATCCACATTGATGTGTGTCAGAATGTCTTTCCTTTCTAAGGCTGAATAATATTCCATTATATGTCCATTAAGGAGTTTTAAAAATAAGTATGTTCATAAATTTAAAAGGCTTAATCAGGTGTAAAATAAAAAGATCCACTGTGCAGAACCTACACCCATGCATCCATTCATTCATTAATGCTGCCTGCCTAATGTCAGGGTGCTGAAAACCACCGGTGTTGAGGACATAGTCACCGCCTGGAGGTTCTTGAGTGGGGATGGGGCTGCAACCCAAGGCCAGTTGGGTCATTTGAACAATCTGTTAAAGTAACAGAGAAAAAAATATATGCCTTAAATTTACCCTATCTCAGGACCCATTATTTTCCCAAATTCCTTGAGCCTCTTTTGCAGGAAATTCTTCCTCTTGCTCATAGAAGATCAAAGTGGGTCAGCTAAGAACATGACATTTGATAATTTAGGAGTAGTATTTAGTTTATTTTAAACCTGTAAATTCTTACAGAAAGGAGATCTTTTATGAGTTTTAGGGGTACATTCTACAGAATTCTATATTTTTAATATATGTTCATATGAAAATATATGTTATATATGACAAATAAATACACATTTATATATATATGTATATATATGTGTGTATATATATATATATATATATATATATATGCTTTAATGTATGTACCAGAAACTCACTGTGTGAGACCCTGATACAGTGCACCTACATGAATAAGATGGTCGTGATGACGTCATCATACGTGACCGATGTCATAAATGGGCTCTTGCTGACTGATGCGTGGTTATGCAACACACAGTTGTGCTTGCCATTTGCTCTTGTTGTCACTAAAAACAGTCGAGAGTCTATTGATCCCCGCTATTGCTCTAGTCCAAGAATGACAGGCGTCTTCAGATCCAGCAGAGAGAGTATGTCCACATGGTCACAGCACGTGAGTCTGCAGGTCAGAGTAAGTGGTGAAAACTTGGGTGGAATCCCTCTCTGTGGTGCCGGTGCCGACCTGGACTCTGTTTCATCTTCACTGGGGTGTCTGCTTCATTCTCTCAAGGACTCCTTAGGCTCTGGCCCCCAGCTTTGCTTCTGAGTTGATAAATGTGCAAATTCGACCCTCACATGGGTAACAGGGCAGGAAGGTGGGACCAGCTCCCGTCTCCCTGTGCATTCCATCTTCTCTCAATAGCCTTGTTATCACACACTCGCTCTTGGGTTTCCTGAGGAATGGAGCCATTTAGTAAACAAAACGCTGTCATTTTAAGCCATTAGAATGCATTATATGAGGCATAATGGCCCAAAGACAGGGAGCGGGGGAGTCAGATGAGGCATAGGCAGAAATCTTTGGTGCTCTGGGTCTCCCGGGATTTGGAAGCCATAATGAACTCAGCCTTCCTATTATCCACCATAGTTTTTAAAAAATTCTCTGAAGCAAAAGCAAATATTATATGTTTTCCTTCTCTGAGCATGTAGAAGGAAATAGGTGCTAAATCTCTGAGTTTGAGCATTTCTGATTCCTGTTTGTTATTTCAGTGGAATATCGTTGCTTTAGGAATTAAATATTCTTCTCTCAGATGCTCTTTAAAACACTCCGTGCCCTTTTTTTGTAAGACCACTTGAGCTCCTTAGCTCTTAAGATGGTGAGAACAGTTTTAGCTGAAAAGAGCATCATCTCTCAAGTTTGGGACTTGGGTCTATCTAGCACATTAAATGTGCTCATGTATCTAAGGTTGTAAATATTGCAATTCTTAGTTTGTCAATAGGAGAGCAGATAGTTCTGTGGGGTATCAACTCTAATACTGAATTCTGTGCATTAGTCCAGGTCCTATGTGGGGGGCAGATGACCAGGTCCTGCGTGGGGGGCAGATGACCAGGTCCTGCGTGGGGGGCAGATGACCAAACAGGATTAAACATGCCAAGATTCCATTAGGGGACATTCCTGGGTGAGAGAAGGTGGAAGCAGTATCAGAGCAGGCTGTGAGAATTTCTGCTCACTGTGCAAGTCTGACCCCAGAGAAGAAAAGAGACTGAGAAGGTGGGATAGATACATCTGGGACTGCCATGAAGTTTAAGGAAGGTTTATCAAGGCCACTGGAGAGTCTTTGGGTCAAAGCCAATGGAGAGAGGAATCTCATACCCCCAGGGACCCAGAACCCGGCTGCCTTAGCACTCCTGACATCTCACTCGATGGCTGGAGCAGCTGTGGGAGGTGGAACTCCACCCTGGTTCATTTCACTCCCATCGTAGGAGGTCTGTGAGCCCTTGTCCCAGTGGTCACCATCTGCATTTGTAGATTCAAGTTTCGGAGAGCATAATGATGTTATCTGGTTCTAACATCATTAATGGTGAGTGCTGGTCTTGTTTTAAGAAAGTCTCCACTGAGTTTTGCATTTCCTCTTGGCTCAGGTTGAAAGCTTCCTAAAAGCAGCTGGTCAATGCAGTAGCCATCGATGGCTGGTAAAGATGCACTCATATTGTTGGTGGGACTGCAAATTAGTAAGGCCAGTGTGGAAAGCAATACAATGATCTTCAAAAGACTGGGAGTGGAACCACCATATAACCCAGCTATCCCAGTCCTCATTATTTATCCTAAAGAACAAAAATCAGCATACTATAGCAATACAGTCACATCAGTGTTTATAGCAGTGCAATTCACAAGAACCAAATTATGGAACCAGACAAGATGCCTGTCAACAGATGAATGGAAAAAGGTAATGTGGTGTACATACACGTGGAGTTTCACTTAGTCATGAAGAATGATTTGATATTTCTATCAAATCTAAGACTCTCAGGGAGTCTCTAGGGAGCTTTGTGGTCATACTTCTTTGCCATGTATTTGCTGAGTGACCCTAAGCAAGTCACAAAACCTTTGTATGCATAAACATAATGATAATAATTCTCACCTATCAGAATTGTTGTGAGTTCAAACAACTTGTACAATAGGACTTGGCACACAGTCTTTTATCAGAACTCTAGACCTGTCTGAGTGTTAGGGGAAGTTAAGCTGTGCTCCATGGTGTGCGGAATTGTTAAGAGTTCATGGCAAAGATCAGAAAGACTCTTGGGGTTTTAAGACAGGGAAGGTGGTGCCGATGAGGTCATGGAGCCCAGGTTGGGCTCCGAGACCAGCCTGCCAGGGAAGTTTCCACCTCTGCTTCAACCAGGAAGTGGGGGTGGTGGTGAAGAAGCTGTCACTGCACCTGGGTGTTCCAGGACACTCACCCTGATGAGTCTCCACTGTCACTGCAGAAACCTCTTCTCATCCAGGAGCCTTACTATTGCAAAGTGAAGCTTTAAGCGGGAGGCCAATGCCATTTCTCCCAGCAGCCTCAGTGCCGTCCTTCACAGGGTATCAGTGGGAGCTGCCTCTTGGCCCACCTTCAGCCTGTTCCTGTGTTAGCCAGTGGTCATTAAGCCCATCACAGTCCTGCAGGGCCTGACGGACTTATTAGTCTCCTGTGAAGCCTGTGTAGGGACGGATCTCAGGGAAGTGTGAAGTTATCTGCGAATAGATGTAGATTTTAACTGAGAGGCAGAGACAGGGCAGTGCAAATATGAATGGAGGCAGTGTCCCTTTCTTTTCCCTGTGAGTCCTCAGATGCCAGAGTCTGACAGATACTCATTAGTAGCAGAGAAGAGGCTCCAGATTGGATGGGGGTCAGGGATCACACCCAGTTAGCACATGGCCTGGTCTTCATCTTAATCCAGGCAAGAACGCCAGTCTTTCTTTAAAAGCCTCCATCTGTCTCAGTCTCCCTCCCTACCTGTACCTGCCATGGTGTTGATAACTGGTGAATCCTGTAAATGGGAACAGGGAAGGTGAGGGTCTGCAACTGTGCTTCAGGTGGTGGCCAGAGAGCATAGGAAAGCGGCGTGTGGGGTGTGCGTTAATTCTAGCTCTGGACCTGTCATTTCTTGTGTTGTTGTTCCAGTCTTGCAGCAAGTGGAAGGAAAATGCATGTGCAGACTTGGATAATGTGGGTAATTACACCCATCACACGAAGAAGCCGGCAGCAGCCTTTGTTCAGCAAATCAACAGAATCCAACATCTAATGAATCACAGTTTTGCAAAATTGCAGCATGTGTGTGAAGGGGGCAGGGGGAGGTGTTGTGTTTGAGGGATTTGAGGCTTTTATGTTTTTTCTTAGTCACTTGAAATAGGTCATCAGACCCCCTATTTCTAGAACAACTTTATGTCTTTTCAGAGAAGTGAGCCCACAGATGTGGTTGAGGATATGTACCTAGGGTTCTCAGAAAAGGGAGAGCCAGGGGCTGGGTTGTGGCTCAGTGGTAGAGTGCTTGCCTTGCACGTATGAGGCACTGGGTTCGATCCTCAGCATCACATGTAAATAAATATAGATATCCAAAAAAAAAAAAAAAAAAAAAAGGAGAGCCAATCTGGATTTACACTCCCTGAATGATCTAGACCACAATAGGGAAAGGTGGGGGACAGTTTTCTTAGACCTTGCTTGGGCCTCCAGGCCCACCTGGTCCCAATCCAAGAAGGATGCTCCAGTAATTTCTTTTTGTTAATTTAATTTAATTTCTTTATCTGGAAAGCAGTATGGAGATTCCTTAAATAACTAGGAATGGAACCACCATTTGATCCAGTTTTTCTACTCCTTGGTCTATATATATACAAAGGATTTAAAATCGGCATACTACAGTGACACAGCCACATCAGTGTTTATAGCAGCTCAGTTCACAATAGCTAAGCTATGGAATCCAGAAACTTCTTGATTCAAGCCTGTTTTTAACAGAGTAAAGAGACAAGTCAACTATTTTTGAGGGAATTATCCAATGCCTGGGTCTCTCATGGACCTGGGAACCACTGGCTAAGCTTAATGTTCTAGGTGGTTTTTAATTTGGGAGAAGGTTTCTTTCCCTTTTGTGTTTGGCCTTTGCCTCCCCCAATTATACAGCTGGCCTCTGAGGACAGGTGGGGTTTGGGACTGGTTCGCAGCCTGCCGAGTGGGCCAGGGGCTGAGCATCCAGCAAAACTCCATTTTCAAAATGAACAAGGGGTTAGTCCTTCCTGGAGGCATGATCTTAGGCCTTGACCATTTTTTTTTTTTTTTTTTCTCATCACAGTAAGTGGCCTGAGAAAGCAATATTTCCTAGCAGATCCAGATGGGATCATTGGTGGGATCAATTTATAAAGTAAGCATAGAGTCATGGTCCCAAAGAGTTTCTGGGTTGTCAATATTTCATTCATGAACCCAAAGTTTACATCCAGTGGAAATTCAATCTGTTAAAGAAGATATATTTTATTTTGCAGGAAATGACCTTACTATGTAAATAGTATAACACCATGTTTGTCATATGGGGAACTCTACACAAATAATTAATAAAGGAAAGATGCCACCCAAAAGAAAGCCAGTCAGTAAAATGGAAAGAAATTTGCCATAAATATTCCATTTTCTGTCTCTCAAGTTCATACCTTTCTGGCATGGCTTTTATAGCGGTGTGTTTGCAGGAAAACGTTCAGCACATTTAACATAAGCAGATAAGATCATTTATCTTTTCTTGGTTTTATGGCTAAGAGAGGAGATAAAGGAGGTACACAAGGAGATTCATAAATAGACATTCTGATGTGTTTTAATTATTTCTATTTAGTTTTCTAAAAATAAAAAAATAAAAAATAGTTCTATTGATTTATGTATTAATCAAAGAGGGTTCCATGCATAACACTAAATCCAGACCAGGAAGCCATTTGAGGTTACTAGATTATCTTAGGTCATTAGATACTTACAGAACTTCTGGAAGGGCTGGAGGAATTGGGTTCTAGGCTCACTCTTCAAGAACAACGCCCCATAATTCAGATCTGACTTTCGAAGAAGCTAAGATCTGAGGCTGCGTCTGGGACTTCCGAGTTCAGGAGAACCACCATCGGGGTAATCCCAGGAGCAGGAAGTTGCCCCCACCCCTCCAGGTCCATAGGTCTGGCCCTGGGTCCCTGGATGGAGGCGGGCAGCCACTGCCTTCAGCAGTGCGTCTTCCTAGCACCCAAGAACCTGAGACAGGATCCTGATGAGCCACTGCCCCAGACCTCCCTCTACCGCCATGCTTGCTGGTAGAACTCAGCCAGCTGGGCACCAGCCTCTGCCTTGCTCTGGCCTGCTCAGTCCACAGGAGGAGGCCTCAGTGGCGGAGCCTGGCATCCAAGCCCTCATGCGGGAGCATCTTTTCTGTATCACTGGAAGGTGCACCAGGAGCACAGAGTCGCTGCTGGGATGGGACCATCACAGCTGGCTGGGAGGAAATGGAAGTTCAAGAGGCTTCTACAGGGTAAAAATTTTTGCTCAAAGTAAAATGAGCACTTTGGTTACATGCAGGGGTGATAGAGTCAGGTGCATGAGGGTTCAAGTTTCTACTCCAGAACTTACCAATTGTTTGGTCTTAGACACAGCAGTTAACATCTCTAAAAGCCTCTAGCTCTGGTCTATAAAGTGACAAGACTACTGTAGCTCTCACAAAGTTATATTGCGAAATTAAAATTATGTCTATAAAGTGCTCAGCACAAGAGCCCGAGAAATTATAGACTTGATTAATAAGATTACATAGTAAGTGGTAGACCAGAACCCTAACCCTAGTTCATGGTTTTTGAGGTATCTCTCTGGGTAATGGAGATGAGATAGATCCATAAATGTATGGAGGGCCATCATAAATTTTTATAAAATGAATGCTTTTTAAAAATAGTTTTAATGTTATTATACCTCAAATACACCTTATCACTACAATTAATCAAAACTACAAGGCATCAAAATTGATGTTACTAGCCCTACATCAAAATTGACCTTGCTACATTAAATCACACTTTATGTTTTATGCATTTTATCAGACTAGATTTTGTCCTTCTAAAAGATACTCTCGAGTCCTAACCTCATTCCTTCTTTGGAGATAGGATCTGTATAGAGGTAATTAAGTTAAAATGAGGTCGTATTCTAACAGGGTTGACCCTAAGTCCAATGATTTGTGTATTTATAAGAGAAAGGAGAAGGGGATTTGGACAGACAGGCACAGAGAGAGGATGGCTCTGGAAAGACTGAAGCAGAAACAGGAGGAATGTAGCTGCAAACCAGGGACTGCCGGCCATCACCAGGACTAGGGAGAGGCAGGGAGGACTCCTCTCTAGAGCCTCTGTGGGGAGCATGGCCCTGCTGACACTCTGATTTCAGACGTTTGCCTCCAGAACTATGAAAGAATATATTTTTATGGTTTATAGAACCCAGTTTGTGGTAGTTTATTACAGCAGTCTAGGAAACTAATTCACACATGCCTCATTACCTGATATATGTATTTCCAGTAAGTTGTGTGAGATGATACTTCTTTATCTCTTCAGTATGCTTTCAAGGATGTTTTACTTTACTTCTGTGTTTATTTGGCGGTGGTTCAGAACACTTGACATTCTCCTTTCCTAATTTTCCTTCACGTCTCCCTCAAGTGCTCTGTAGCATATAAATAGACCCTTAAACATTATTGGGGAATGTACCTTAATATGTATAAATGTATTTTAAATGTAAAGTAATCCCATGGCAGCCCTTTTATAAACTGATCACTCATTTACTTTATGATTTGTAAGTTACATAGAATGGGAAGCGTGGTGGAGGGGGGCGGGACAGGTCACATGGAGAACCACTCACAACTACCTTTAGTTGAACACCTACTGCACCTCAGTGCGATTGTAGGCATTTTATACAACACATCACACTTTTTTCTTTGAGGTAGGAATCACGCCATTTTACCCGGTAAGCTTCTACCAGTTGAGACCACATAGCTAGTAGGTGGTGGAGACAGCACTGCTCCCAGGTGATTGATTCCACAGTATTGGTGTGAACTTCCTCTCTCTGGTTCCTTCCTTCCTGGTGTGTAAACAGGCTGGTCCGGAGAAGCACTTCTCTACCTGAAGGCCAGAGATGCACTTCTGTCTTGGGGTGGTGATAACTGCCTCACTCACAAAAGGGTCTGGAGGATAAAGAGCAGGTGACAAGATGTGGACAGTTGACTGATGAGTGCATATTTTGAAGGTCAGCAGCCCAAGGATGCCAAGGTGTGTTCAACGCTCCCTGCAAGCCCTTCCTGCTCTTCTCACATCATTCTTCTTTCCCCACATAAATCACCCTCAAGAAGCTCATTTCCTGCTTTTCCTTCTTTTCTCTCCCCTTCTCTTTCTTGGTCTCTCTCTTCTCTCTTCTTTTCACTTCATCCTCACACAGTTGCCTGAAATCTGACCTTGAATTTTAGAGGCAAGTTTACAAAGGGTGGAAAATTTGCAGGTAAATGGATGAAGTTGGAGAATATAATGCTAAGTGAAATTAGTCAATCTCAAAAATCCAAATACCAAATGTTTTCTCTGATATAAGGAGGTTAGTTCACAGTGTGATTGGATGGGGGTACATATGATTAGAGGAACACTAGAATGGTCAAAGGAAAGGGAGGGCAAGGGAGGGAGCAGGCGGGGAGAAGGGGGGAAAATAGTGGTTGAATGAGATGGATATCACTATCCTAAATGCATGATTAAAGATCTGAGTGGTACTTATATACTTTGTATACAAGCAGTTGTATGTAAAAAGATGATATACTTGTGCATTATGAATAAATAAATGAATAATAACAACAACAAAAAAAAAGAGGTGACCTAGGGCTTGAGCCTTGGCAGTCTATTATACCAATAGAGTGGCTTACAAAAGAACAACTAATAAGGGACACCAGAGAAAGTATCAGAGAAACTACTTTCTACCCGCATCTCACAGTCATGGTGAATATACATAAAAAAACACTGAGTGCGATCTTGAAAATCATGTTGAAATGTGTGAGCAAGATATGTGTTAATTCATATATAATGTGATAATTTATAACTCAGTGACATTTTACATGCTGAGAAATTTTCTCTGATGTGATATCTTTCTTAGAAAGAATCTGAAGTTGTATGTGATGGCCTCACAATATCCAGCCTTCTTACACTGATCGTGAACTGGTGGTGTGCTTTCCCATGAGCTAGGTAGGCAAGCAACACAGAATTGCCTACCTTGACAGTTCAAAATTGTAATCAGTGCTCCTGATACAGAGACCAGGAAAGGAAGCTGAATACCGTCTTCATAGTACATTTTTCTTGTTGACACAATGCACCTCGGCCATAGTTTTGACTCTAGGATGTAGGTAGAAGGAAACTATGCTTTACAGACAAATGACAGTTGCTCTTGTAAGAGGGCCATCTAGCCAATTCCCAGGAGCATGGCTTCCAGGCTGTTGACTCCAGCCTTGTCAACGTTTGCTAAGATACAGTTACAAAGTGGTTACACTTTGTCTTCTCTGCTAGAGCATGTGAACATTAGATGCTCCAGAGTTTTGAATACTGGAAAATTATAATCAGAACTTTTCTTTTTCAGGAGCCAAAATACCATTCTCAGAAAGCACCTTGGTTTAACTAGTACCCCAATTTCCAGCACCTTATTGGTCATTACCAGTCAATGCTATCATTAGCTACTCCCCTTAAATACTTTCTGTTCTGATTAAATTCATTGCAAAGTTTGCATAGACAATAGGTGGTTGAAAATATTCTAGTAGAAATTACTGCTTGCAGAGGGCTGGGTTATTGGCCACATTTAACTTCTACTGGCTGCACCCAACCTTGAGCCCATGTGACAGCCCCTCTCTCTGCTTTTACAGGGAGGTACAGTGCTATTTGTCACAGCAGAGATCCACGTTGCCTGTGCCACCTTTAGGGAGTCCCACCCTTACAGCAAGGAGCATTCCTTCATCTCACAGACAATTGAACTTAAATAATTACTTTCTTTGCCAATATTGTTATTATAATTTTGAGCTATTTTTGTTTTCAAGTTGTTTAAGGTCAAACGATTTCTGTGTGCAGCCCATAGATTTCTTTTTATTTGCCTTTATAAGTGTCTTAATAAATGCTTACTTAGCAATCTGCAATGTGCCTACAGATCATGATGCAAACACCCCAATAACAATCTCCTCATTTTGAAAGCCCATGGGATCTTTGTAGGTGGAGTTTACATGCTGTCTCTGAATTATTGGAAGACTGTCTTTAATTCTTTACACGAACTCCAGGAAGCCAGCATAAATGCATTTAAAGGGAGAAAAAAAATCCCTATTCTAGCTTCTAGGAAAAGCTAGAATATCAATAGTCAATGCTCAAAAATGAGATGTCAGCAGAGGGTCTGGGATGTGCAGTCGCAGGGGTTGGGACTCCCTCTGTTCTTGTGTTCTCCAGCCCCTGGTACGAACATTGCTAAATCCCTCACTGGTGGCAAATTGAGAGGCTGTGTTAGTGGAAGGGAATGCTCTGAGGGTTATCTAAGGCACTTAAGATCAAGGACAAAATGACAGGTATTCAGTTTGGGCATCTGCTGTCACCAATGCTAACGCTCTTCAGAAAGATAAAGAATGGCAAGGGGTGGTGGTGGCTTGGGAGGCTGAGTCAGGAGGATAATGAGTTCAAAGCCAGCCTCAGCAACTTAGTGAGGCCCTAAGTAACTTAGTAGCAAAACCCTATCTCAAAATAAAATATAAAAAGGGCTGGGGATGTGGCTCAGTGGTTAAGTGTACCTGGTTTCAATCCCTGGTACCAAAAAAGAAACAAACAAACAAAAAAAAAAAAAAATGAAGGAGTGTCTGAATGAGTTAAAGGCAACTGAAAGCCAGGTGCCAAAGTAAGAAGCCTCATTTGGTTATGTGCAAAGAAATCCCCCTCTTCTCTGGAAGGAAGGCAGAGGAAAATGAAGGATCAGGTCCAGAATCTAATAAGACTGGTGACTGAATTTAAAACTGGCCAGGCTCATTGTGCCAAGTTGGGAAAATCTGGGACCCAGACATATGGCATGGTGACACGTAGGTAGGTCTCCTTGAAGTTTGTGGTTTCTTAAGACTCCTCCAAGCTTCTGACCCTGCAGGTGTTGTCCAGTCTTTGCCATGGACAGCAAGCATCCCGCTCTCCACACCCCTCTGCAGTGCTTTGGAATCAGCATGGAGGACGCTTCCTCCCAAGGCAGCATGTCCTTCTCTCCCCAGAATTCATCTCCACACCTCCTCTTGGACATTAGGTCAATAATCAGGGTCAAGGTGCAGCACAATCCAGCTGCTGCTCGGCTGGGCTGACGTGGGAGTACAGGGACTGTGCCCCAAACGTGCTGGGAGACCCACCCAGCGTACCTGGCAGGGGCTGGAGGAAGGTGTGGGACTGGATTCTGTGGGTCCTGATCAAGATGGCTGGAACATAAAATTGGACAGAGAAGCATATTTACTTGGGAATGTTCTCCTGAGATACAGGACAAATAAGCTTCAGCCTGGCAAGGACTCCAAGAGATGGTTCAAGACTGTCATTAGGATGGATCCTAGAAGAATGGAGAGAGAGCTGGCCTATGACAAGTTGAACACCTGAATTTACCAGGCAGAGTTCCCAGGATGAGAGGGTTAGAAGGCCCAAGGCATTGATCAACCAGGAATGGATGTTCTACATTGGTTAGATGCCTGGCTAGATGCATGGGTGGGTGGGGTGGATGGATGTACTATAGTTAGGCCTAGGTGATATTATTTTTCAAAGCCACGTGAGCTACACCAGTGGGAGAGCTATAAACATCCTTAAATGTTTCATGGCAGCTGTTTTGGTCAACTTTTTTGTTGCTGTGACTAAAAAGCCTGACAAGAACAATTTTAAGGGAGGAAAAGTTTATTTGGGGGCTCACAGTTTCAAAGGTCTCAGTCCATTAGACACCTGGCTCCATTCCTTGGGGCTTGAGGTGAGGCAGAAGAACAACATGGCGGAAGAGTGAGATGGAGCAAAACCACTCACAGGATGACTGGGAAGCAGAGAGAGAGACTACACTTGGCAGATACAAAATGTATATCCCAAATCCATGTCCCCAATGCCCACCTCCTCCAGCCACACCGTAACCACCTTCAGTTTTCACTCAATTAATCCCATCAGGGGGATTAATTCATTAATTAGGTTAAGGCTCTCATAACCCAATCATGTCTCCTCTAAACCTTCTTGAATTGTCTCATACATAACATTTTGGGTGACCGCGCACATTCAAACCATAACAGTAACTGTCTGCAGCCAGAACTGATAGCAAGAGATGTTGTAGTAGAATATGGTTTGATGTTTGTAGTGACGATGTCAGTACCCCATCCCAAAATAGAGGCCAGGTGTTGACACCCAAATGAATATTCCATACTCCATCTCAGTACCTGTTTTCAGAGAATCCACCCAACTAATAACTATAAGAATCTAAGTTCTGTGTACGTTAAATAGCAATAAATTCACATCCGTACTTATCAAAGTGGAATTTCAGATAATCAGAGAGAAAAAGAAAATCTTAAAGGTTACTTGAGAAAAAAAGGAGTTAAAACAAACAAACAAACAAACAAACAGCAATTAGATTGGCAGAGATTTTTGACAGGGATGATAAGAAAACATCTTCAAAGCCCTGACAGAAAGTGCATCTCAAATGGGATCTCACTATCCAGTTAATCTGTCATTTAAAACTGTGGGCGAAACAAAGACATTTTGAGATGAAGATTGCAAGATGTCAGTACTCTGAAATATGACGAAAGAACCACCAAAACAAGATGCACTTCAGCAAGTAGGAAATTGAACCCATGAAAGAAGTGTGAGTCATTATGATAATCATTTAGAAATTTCTAAACAATGGCCATGAATAAGTATAGACTGTTTTCTTCCAATGATTTTAGTGTACAAGTGCACATTCTCTTTGTTTCTCTTGTAGTACACGACCTATCTCAGAATCTCCTCCACAGCCATGGTTTTGTTTCTTATTTGTTATGTAGTAGGCCCTTTATATACCCCAAACATTGACAAATACTCGGCTTATCAGAACACTATGGTAGCACTTGAAAAGAGTTGATAAAGCTATCTAGAAGATAGCACAAAAGATGTTTTAATGTTGGAAATCTGCGTTGATGGGTTTCTCCATGTTCACCTCCTAATGTCTATATTCAGATTGGCTCAACAACAGGTTGTCATGGTGGGTCTTGGACATTGAGATATTTACAAAGATTTGAAACATTAACTGCTAAACCCAGGGGTTCCAAGGTTAAGTTGTACATATGTTTAAAAAACTGATGGGAATAATGTTTATTGAACACTTGATGCATATTGAAATATGGTCAGTCCATAAGATGTATTGATTATTTAGAAGTATATTATGATGCCAAGTGTTGGTAAGGATGTGAAGAAAGGGGAAACTTCTACTCTGTTGGTTGAAATGTAAATTAGTACAGCATTATGGAACACTGAATTGAGTTTCTTCAAAAAGCTAAAAATAGAGGGGCTGGGGTTGTGGTTCAGCGGTAGCGCGCTCGCCTAGAATGTGCGCGGCCTGGGTTCGATCCTCAGCACCACGTATAAACAAACAAATTGTGTACAACTAAAGCAAATAAATAAATATTAAAAAAAGCTAAAAGTAGAGCTTCCATATGATCCCCCAATCCTGCTAATGAAAATATATATCCAAAGGAAAGAAAATCAGTGTTTCAGAGAGATATCTGTACTCCCACGTTTACTGTCAGATGTCCATGGATGGATGAGTGGGTGGGTAAAGAAAATGTGGTACATATACACAATGGAATATTATTCAGCCATAAAGAGTGAAATCCTGTCACTTGCATCAACATGGATAAGCTTGGAGGACCTTGTACTAAGTGAAATAAATCAGTGGAGGAAAGACAAATACTGCATGTTTTCACCTACATGTGGAAGCTAAAAGTTGACCGCATAGAAGTAGAGAGTAGAATAGTGGCTACCAGAGTTGGAAGAGTGAGGAAAATGGAGGGAGGATGGTTGATGGGTATAGGAATGCAGCTGGATAAGAGAAAGAACTTCCAAGTTCTATAACATAGTAGGATAACTCTGGTTCTCAATAACTGATTGTATATTTCAAAATAGCTAGCAGATGGTTTTTTTGGGGGGGAGGGGAAGGGTATCAGGAATTGAACTCAGGGGCACTTGACCACTGAGCCACATCCCCAGCCCTATTTCGTATTTTATTTAGGGACAGAATCTCTGAGTTGCTTAGTGCATTGCTTTTGCTGAAGCTGGCTTTGAACTTGTGATCTTCCTGTTTCAACCTTCTGAGCCTCTGGGATTACAGGTGTGTGCCACCACACCCAGCCTAGCAGATAGAATTTTAATTGTTCCCAACACAAAGAAACAATAAATGTCTAAGGCAAGGGGTATGTCAGTTACACCGATATGATCATTATGCATTGTATACATGAATTGAAATATCACATGGACCCCTTAAAATTACTAATTTAAATGTTATTTAACATCTAAATGCAGCTACCTATTTCAATATTCATATTAAGTTCTATTAATATATAATAATAATATTTATATTAATATAAATTATAATGGTAACACAGCTTACTAATGTGTTTCTATTTTTAGGGATCATATCAGAATCCTAAAAGCGTATTTGCTTACATATCCAAACTTCTTCCCTAAAGCTCTGAACTCCTTATGGACAGGAGTTACATATTATTCCTCTGGCATGGTGCTGGCCAAGTGCCCTATCTGGCCAATTCAATCAATGCTCATTGAATGAATAGACTGAATAAAGATGTGGTTCAGAAGTGCTCCCACACACCTTGGCAGTGATAGAGGACAAGGTCCCATAGAAGTCAGCTGACACTTTGTCCTTCTGTCTCATAGAAGAATATAGAAATATACATGTGTCTTTCATCTCTGTCACTCATTTCTGAGTCTACACTGGAAACTCAAGGAGCCCTGGCTGACTGCAGACCTGGAACAAATTTCCCTGAAATCTACAGTGCTAACAACTGCTGGCAGCTCTCTCTGCAATCACTGCTGCCTTAGGACCCTCAATTTCCTTGTTAGAATTGGAGAAGTGTCTTCTTTATCTAATGTTAGAATTTACAATTGGAAATTCTGTTTTCTCCTCGAGCTAGAAAAGCAGCAGTGATCGCCTGCTTTGAAATCTGCAAAGTGACATAAATAATAACAGTGGGGGGAAACTAAGCTGTTACTTAGTATCAGGCATGTAGATATTTCAAAATATCTAACTTTGAAGACTCAGCCTGGAGAAGTATTAACTCTAAACCCGGACCCCATGTGCCTCTGTTTGTCCTGAGAGTGTTGAAGTTTTACTGCTCAGCTCTGTGAGTGTGGTATTTCTATTGTCCCAAAGCTAGGGCTTTTCACTTTCTTCTTTTGCCAGATGGCACTGCTCAAATGATTTTCAAAGTGAATATTTTAGCCTTCAAAAAAAACCATGAAGTGGCATGGATGGAAAATTAGGCCCATTTCATTTCGTTCACTATTTTGTTAAACATATTTTTAGGATATATCATCAATCTGGACATTTTCACAGATATTTTTATCAGTCCGCCTGTTCTGTATCACTTAACAGTCTGCTCACTGTGACAGGACAATGATTTTCAAATTCTTTTCCAAACAAAAAAATAACCTTTCGATAACAATGTGTGCTTTGGTTTAAAAATGCACATACTCTCTTTCAGGCTCTTTTCAATGGTACAAACCAACTGTTCTTTCTCTTCCAACTATCTTTAATCTTCAGTGTTATTAGAACAGTATTTGTATCCTTGGGGATAGAGGATTTTTAATTGAAACCCAAACCCCACAGCACTAATAAAATATTTGTGTGATATGGCAATTGGAAGGTTATTTAAAGGAAGTTCAGAGCAAGATCTTGGTTCATTCAAGAAAGTTAATAAGCCCTGGCCTCAATTTAGAGATAGGAAACTAGAAGGAGGCATACTAATAAAAATAATAATTTAAAAATAAGACACTTTTACGCACTGTGTGTCAGGTACTGTTCTAAGGGATTTACTTGTAATAACTTTTAATCCTCATAATCTTGGGGATAGGTGCTGTTATAATGCCCATTCTGCACACAGGAAAAAATGAAGGAGAGAGAAGTTAAATAACTTGTCTACGGTCACATCAATCAAAGAGTGGTGGCAGATTTGGGACTCCAGTGGTCTAGGGCCAGAATCAGGGCTGAAAGGCACCATTTGCTCTGAGGTCCTGAGAACTTGCTGGTGGAGTTGGTGACGGGTCTCTGACTCCCCTCCCACTTTCTATGCTTTGACTAAAGCTTCAGAGAATCACAAGGACCTGCTGGGGTCTGGCTCTTTCCAAAGCCTCCATCTGGTGCCCCCCTGGTTGGGCTCTTGAAAGCTCCCTATTCTGCATGTGTACACTGTCCCCACCAGCTGGATGGTGACACCCCGAGGAGTCTTATTAATAACTCTTGCACGTGCCTGAAGAGCTGAGGCTGGGCTGGGCATCCGTGGAGACTCAGGAGGGCCCACCTGGTTGACCAGGGCTGCAAGGAGAATATCAAGTTACTGACCTGGGAACCTCTGTCTGTCTTCCAGCATCCCTTTGTCTTGGCTGTGCTCTCTTAAGAAGGGAATGAGGTAGCACACACAGTGCCGTCATCTTTCTAGTGTTCCAGAAGCTTCGTCTCCAAGCCAACCTAATTCAAAAGCCTTCTAATCTGACACCTTTCAGACTTACCCCCCTTTCTGTTCAAATCCCATTCAGTTAGAGACAGCACATCCTGTCTCCAGGCTTTCTATCTTCTTCCCAAGTGACACAGACACATGGAATCATTTGGCCTTTTAGAATTTCATCATAGGGAACAAAAGCTGTTACAGGCTAGAGCAGGGCTGGGCGATGGGATAGGACACATGCCTTCCACGACCACGTGGATGTGGGAAAATGCACGTAGCTGTGAGCAATTTACCTGTGGTGTCAGGGCTGCGTGGGAATTTTGTGGAACACGGGTACTTCTGCCACTCTGGGCCCCTTCCCCATAAAAATATTAAAATCTGTGTTTTATGACTGAGTTAAAGATAATATAGTCCAGGATGGGTTATATTTATTTTTTTCTCTTTTGATCTTAGAAGAAATTCAAGCATTTTCAAAGGTC
Source organism: Tamias sibiricus (assembly GCA_025594165.1). Lineage (NCBI taxonomy): Eukaryota > Metazoa > Chordata > Mammalia > Rodentia > Sciuridae > Tamias > Tamias sibiricus. Next base: position 84,845,801 of record CM046663.1, on the reverse strand, counting down.
CCTAAGGAATTATGAGCTCAAGGAATTTTTACTTATGAAGGTACCCATGTAACCAAAACTCTGTAGGAGTGACATCTCCAGCATCCGCACAGGGTTCCCCATCCACGTCCCAGTCAGTCCTCCTTCCTCCCATCAGTGTTGCCTATTTGTAACTTTGTTAAATGGATTTGTACTGTGCTTTCTATTTCATCTGGCTTCTTTTGCTTAACATGATATTTGAGAGATTTGCCCGTATTGTCACATGCAGCACAAGCTCTTTTTGAAAAAAGTTTCTGGGTCATATTCCATTGTGTGAACACATCAAACTCTGTGCGTCCATTCTCTGGATAACAGATATTTGAGTTGTTTGCAGTTTTCAGGTACTGTGGAAAAATCTTCAGTGAGTATTCTTGTGTGTGAATCTTGGTGGACAGACATGCTCATTTATCTTGGACCTATACATAGGAAATACATAAAATATGTATTTTCAGAGTTGGAGTTAAGATTGTTTCTAAAACAAGATTGAAGATTATTTAATATCCTTTTACCTGAGATTTGATTTCTTAGAACTTGTTCTGACAGGGGTTACTAACCCAGGCTTTGCAATATCTTACAGAAATTGTTCTTAAAATGTGGTCCCAGGACAAGCAGTATCAATGTAACCTGCAAAGTTGTTAGAAATTGCAAAGACTCAACCCTTCCCCAGACCCCCTGAATCTACTTGCATTTCTATAGAGAATCCTAATACACATACACATACATCAATCATCTATCATCTCTGATTAGTTTGCTAGGCTTCCGTAACAAAGTATCACATGCTGGGTGGCTTAAATAAGAAAAATGTGTTTTCTTTGGAGGCTGGAAGTCCAAGATCAAGGTGTCAGTAGGTTGGGTTTCTCCCAATGCCTCTCTCATTGACTTGAAGACAGCCACTTTCTTGCTGTGTCTTTGTATGTCTGAACTATTCATCTTTTTTTTTAATTTTTTTTTTTTTTAAATTTTGGTACCAGGGATTGAACTCAGGGGCACTCGACCACTGGGACACATCCCCAGCCCTTTTTTGTATTTTATTAGAGACAGGGTCTCACTGAGTTGTTAAGTGCCTCGCCATTGCTGAGGCTGGCTTTGAACTCGTGATCCTCCTGCCTCAGCCTCCCAAGTGCTGGGATTCCAGGCGTGTGCCACCACGCCCAGCTTGAACTATTCATCTTTTAATAACATGTTTTGGATTGAAGTAATACACACTCTGATGGCCTCATTTTAACTTAAACAGATCTTTAAAGGTCCTGCCTCCCAATTCAGTCATTTTCCTGGGCACTGGCAGCTAGGGTTTCAATATAATTCAGTTTATAATATTCTCTTTCTGCATCCACACACCCATCATTTACCTATTGTTTGTCTGTCTATCTATCCATCTATCTACATATCTATCATCTACCTAGCTAGCTGGATATATGTATTTGTATGTATATTTCTTTCTATCTATCTACTATCTCATCTATCTAGTTGTCTATCTCTCCACTCATATCTATCTATTCATCCATCTAGCTATCATTTCCTATTAACTAAAATCTATCTCTATGTCCATATGTGGCTTTATCTGTCCATCTCTCTACTCTGTAGCCATTAATTTATCCTCTGTGTGTGTGTGTTTATCTTTCTATTGATCATCTATCATCTATCTATCAATTATTTATCTGTCTCGATTTGTTACAGGGACCTGATGTTCTGAGTCATGGGAGCTGCTTAAGGAGCCTGTGGGGGATGTCGTCTTTGTGACACTGGGGTTTGAAGTCTGCACATCAGGCAGTCAGGAAGTGAAGCAGGTTGTAAGGCGAGGATCAATCAAGGAGAAGCTGGAAACTGCAAGAATGAGCCCCACAAGGGTGGACTAAAATATGTCATTTTGAACGTTGGACCTTGGTGATAGGATATCCTACAGAGGTGAGCCCTGCAAGATAAATGCCCAGCTGGCCCAGGCATCACTGAAGCTGAAGGAGGGACTAGGGAAGGTCAGCTGGCTGCAAGCCCAGCTGTACCTTGGACAGCGGGGTGGGTCTGCAGATCCACAGCAGCGAGTGTGAGTTACATACAGAATTACTCCTGCCTCCCTCTGCCTCCACGTCTCTCCCACAGCCTCTCAGAGCCACCCAAACCAGAAACCTGCAGGGATGGGGCTTCTGGGAAGTGGGCCTCCACCTGCCCCACCTGACACATGACAAAGCCATAGAGCACCTCTGCTGGCTCACAGGACCAAGTGAGACACGGAAGGTTAGAAGTTTCCTGAATCCACCCTGGATGCCTTGGGTGGTTTTGGAAAGAGTTGTAGTACCCCGGATGAAAACCTACAAATGCCTTCTCCAAACATGCTCTGAAAGTCATGGGATTTGCTGTCAGAAAACCAGGCTTCAAGTTCAGTCTTTGCCCAGTGTTATCTGGGAGGTATTGACCAAGTGCCTTGACCTCCCCAAGGTTCAGCTTTGGCATCCGTGGAGTGAGCAGAGCTGGGAGGACTGGCAGGCTTACACGGTACGGTTAGAACACAGGAGGTTTTGTGGCTGTATTTCTGTTGTCCTTAAGATTGAAGACACTAAAATACAGTGGATCTTGCCTTGCTTTGCTAGTACTAGAAGTACTAGTATGGCTGGTAGACATTTCTTAATCAGAGGTCTTTAGCACGTGCCTACTTGCATAGACTCTTCTTCTCCACTGATCTATTGTCAGAAATAGTAAATTAATATACCTTTGAGCAGAAAGTAGAAGAAGAGGTATAGAAAGAGGAAGCTCTTAGCAAGTCCTTGTATAATATATACAATATATCCTTTGTTGTGTAAGCCCCATATATTTTCATGATTCCTTACCAAGGAAAGGCCATGTTGAGCACCACTATAAGATGGAAACTGGAGGAGAGAAACCCAATCCGCCATACCTTGAACTTGGAATTCCCAGTTTCCACCTGAGAAATAAATGTGTGGTTTTTAAGCCACCTAGTCTGTAGTCCTTATTTTGTTATAGCAGCCTAAGTTGACTAAGGCACATAATGATAAAGGATGCAGTCTCTCATGTACAAATATTGGATCAACCATTTATCAGATGAGTTTCTGCAAGTTTCTCAGCCTTGGTTTCCTCAACTGTCAAATGAGGATGCCAATGCAACTAGCCTCCTTAGAGAGGGCATGGGGCTGCTAAACCTGGCACAAGGTAAACAACAGGTACCAGAGATGTTTGTTGCGGTGGTGGAAGTATCATGTTTAGTAAGTAACATTCCTCAACTTGCCTCTGATTTGAAGTGGGGGGACCTGAAGTGTTAGCTTTAATTTCTGTGCTATTTTTCCTGGATTTTTGGATCAGATCATTTTTATTTTCTCACATAAGGCAAACAAAAGGACCCCCTAGGTGAAGTGAAGGCTGCTCTGGTGTTTTGCTAAGTGGCCAGCAGACAGGACATTGGGAAGCTTCTGGATGTTTTTCACTCTCTCATTGCTTTATTGCTGCCCTTGGTGCTCAGCTGTTTGGACCTTGGAAAGGTGGGAAGGATGTTTATGGACAAGAAGATGAAAGTCCTTTTGCAACATGGCCTTGAGCTCTCCAGAGGAAAAGTGAGCTTCTGAAATCTAGCAAATAATAAACAGGCAGTGTTTAAAGCAAAAGGCATAAGATTCCTCTTTCCCTGCGAGGGACATAAAGAGCTGTGCAGAGGTGGGTTATAAGTTTCTAAATTTGAGAGAAGCACCAGCTTCTATCAAGAAAATATCCTGATAGTTCCTCCTATGTTCAATAGATTATATTGAATTAAGGATTTTATAGGGCTGTGTATTACATTTTATCACAAAGGAAGCATAGAAGTCAGTATAAAATATTTAAACCCCATAGTTTCTGCTGTTTTGTTGTGAACCTTAAACTTCTCTAAAAAAGAAACTATTTTTTAAAGAATACAGGATTTTTTTTTAACAAAATAAACATTTGTGATTACAAACCTGATCACAAAGAACATACTCAGCATAGTGAGTTTAAGCTTTTCTCCAAATTGGCCAAACACGTGTTCCCTACATTTACCGGAAAGGACACATAAGGAACACGCACGCACACACACACACACACACACACACACACACACACCACAAACTTTGTGAATTTCCTAGCACTGATTGCTTGTGATAAGACCTTAAATAATCTTCTAATAACAACTCTTTAAACCAGACATGGAGGCTTTGCTTTAAACCTAGAACTGCACACATTACTGCTAATCCTCAGAGCAGCCCTAGTCAGTGTTTATACCATGTAGGGTTCCTTGTGGTAAGTAACAGAAACCAACACTGGCTAATTTGACCCCAAATAGAATTTGTTAACCCACAGCCCAGAGGAAACAGGGAAACACAAGCTTCAGGAAGAACAAGAACCAAAGCAATCCAGGAAAATTTAAGAGCAGGAAGTCACAAGCAGTTGTTTAAGGGACCGTGGCTCAGCTCTGCTCAGCCCTGCACTTGATGAGGAGGGTGGGGTGTCTAGCTGTGCAGCCCTTAGGGCACCTTGGCTGGAGTCCCCCCAGGATTGCTTGGGATGGGGTTGTCTTGACTCCACAAAGACGAAGGAGGATGCGACTAGCAAAGGGGATGCTGGGAAGGCACAGTTCAAGAGTGTCTAAACACAGCTTGATTTTAAAGGCGAGGAACGAGGTGGCATGTGTTTAGTTATATGTCAGGGCATGTGTCTCCAGCGACCCGTCTGAGATCGGCACCCACCTCTTTCTCATCCCCAAACACCTGCTCCTCCCTCCTCCCTTCCTCGGTCAAGTGCTCTCTGTTCTGCTGAGCCTAACAGCCTCCTATGACCCCGCCTCCCAGCAGATCACAGGCTTATGTTTATAAACCTTCAGAGCTCTTGGTTTCAACAGGAATGAGTCAGCACCGCTGTGTCTGACCTCCTTTCACACATTTCTGCTTCTTCCTTTTGCACTACTTCAGTTGTTATTCCCTTTGCTCGGCTCCTGCAGACTTCTCTCTCCCGCAGTAAACAGCCAGAGGAACCCAGAAGTCAGACAGACTAGGGGGACGCACACTGAGCAGGGGAGGAATCACAAACAAGGCCTGGGTCTATCCCAGCAGTCCCCAAGAGGCAGGGTGGGTCAGCTCTTCCATGATTTTCCACATGGTTCTCCTTTTCTCTCCTGTCCATTCTAGCTATCTTTTCCTCTCTGAAAATAATAGTCTCCAATAGTGTCACCAACCTGAAACACCCCAGGCTAGCTAGACAGAGAGCAAAGTGTAATTTTGAATTTAAAATTAGAGCTCTGGGCCTATTTCAAGAGTTAATAGTTGTGGGGTGGTGACCACATGCTCACGCAAAGCTAATTTCTTACCCAATAGCAAGCAACAAAGAGGTGAATGGTGACTTAGCCAATCTAAAAAGACGTTTCCAGACTTGCGACTGAAGATGGAAACACTAGTGGTAAGTAAAATACACAGAAGGCTCAGTGTACACCATGCTAACAATTTCTGGTTAATAATTCTGGTGAATTTAACTATGTTTAATTCCATTTTCAAATTGCCAAAAGAATTTTCTGATTATAGTGATTGGTTAGAAGTGGCACAGTGGGCAGGGCTTTACTTTCTATTAGTAGAGGAGATGATGTTCATCGGGTACCTTGTGCAATGACCAGTCTATGAAAGTTACTCAACAAATGCTGGTCCCATTTTTGTTGTGAATGACTATAAACTTCAGCTAATCGTTGTTTGTATACTCAGATCCTTTAATTTTCTTATCCCCTTGACATTTTCTGCATGCCTTCCAGGGGCCAAACACATGTCACTGTCCTTTCTGGAGTCCATGGGAGCTCTCTATCACCAACTAATGTCTTGCTACTCAAAGTGTGGGCCAAGGACCACTAGCAGCAGCATCACTGGGAGCTTGTCATAACCATACTCTCAGGTCCAAGCCCAGACCTCCTGAATCAGAATCAGATCTCAAAGGAGCTCACGTACATGCTGAGTCTGAGAAGGGCTGAACTGCTGGGTCAGGTTGGACTTCCTACCATGGAATAAGGTCTTAATTCCTGAGCCTTACTTCAGCTCCTGGCACCCTTCTCCTTGGGATTTGAACTGAGATTTTGCAGAAATTTCCCATGCCAAGTTGTTTCCTGTCTCTGGGCTCCTCTTGTGCTATTTGTTCTCTTTGCCTAGGGTTCATTTCTCCCTTTTAGCCTTGTCAATGACTATTCTTTAAGACATGCATGTGTGCATAAATCTGTATTTATTCTTGTGTGTGTATGTGTGTGTGTGTGTATTTGTTAAGTACCTAATGTGTGCCAAGCACTGTGCCAGGTATTCTCTAAGAAAGCCCCTGTTGAGATGGGTAGCCCTGTTCTGTTCTCTAATGCACTAGGCATAAGTCTATCGTTGATTTATTAGGCCATGTTGACTCTGACCACAGGGACAGGGAACCTGCCACAGTTCTCTTTATATCCCCTGTACTAGCATGCATCCTTAAGGAGATGCCCAGGCTGTATTTTATTGTATTGAACTATTGTTCTTAGTGGAAGCAGTGGTTGGGCCAGGACCACAGCAGGTGACCTCCAAACTTACTCTTGACCCAAGGTGATCCCTTTACCAAAGTGATCCTCTTTACCCACACATCACCCCAGACACTTCCACTCACCATATGGCCAAGGGGCACACTTCTCCATAATTCACTTAGTAGCACTAGTGACATAATCCCACACTCAGGTACTCAGAAAACAGATTTGGGAGTTGAGTGTCATAGGCAGGAAGGGACTCCGCACCGAGAACTGAGACCATGATCATTGTGGGAGGCACCAACAGAGCTTCTGGCTGTGATCTGTTTGCCAAGCCTCCCCAAGATTCAACTGCATAGTCCCTCATCTGAACTGTGTGTCATATTGTGAATCACTGACCAGAGCTGAGTTTCCTGAGAGTTCCCTGCTCCATGAAGAGGTGCACAGCAGGCAGCTCCAATGATGGGGACCAGTTAGAGGATGCCACGCCTGGTGTGCCTGGAGGTGCTCACAAGTCAGTGATGAAAGCAAGGACTGGGCTCCAATGAGCAGGAACAATGTAGGGACATTGATAACTGTCTAGGAATGAAGAGATCAGGAAGAAATGAAGTAAGCTGAGTAAGAAAGTCAATGATAGGTGGGAGTACTTAAAGCCTGGACCATGGGGCCAATCTGCCTGAACCCTGTGAGAAGTTATATGATTCTGGGCAAGTTAAATTTTCCATGCTGTAGTTTCTATCCTCACAGTGGGAATAATAACAGGACCTACCTTAGGAGAGTTGAACAACTTATTATTCATCAAGTGCTTGGAATAGTGCCTTCACATCATAAGCACTGTATGGTTTAACAAGGACATGTGCAATTGCTTGAAAATAAAATTCAACATCTCATTCTCTTTTGATCATGTCAGTAGCCTTCATGCCAGTATTCATGGTACTTCACAGTGTTTCCCTGGGTTTACAATAGGAGGGTGTACATCTTTAAGCTGTTGAGCAAATCCTTTAAAAATTGAGCAAAAGGGAAACAGCTGCTTTGCTTTGAAAAGATTTGCCAAGCTCACTTAGTTAAATTTAATGGCTGGGTGTTTTAAACCCTGGAGAACAATGTAATTTGTGTCATTACAGCTACAAAGGATGACTCTTTGGTGAGCATTTCATCTTAGTTGCCTGAAACCTATCTTGAATAAAGGAAGCAAAAAACAAACACAAATACAGTAATGGAAAAACAAATTTGACTTTGAGGGGAGATTGTCCAGCTCTGACATGTCTTCACAGAACAGAATAAAAATACCACTGATGCCACCTGCAAAAATTATTTTTCTCAGCAAATATTTTAATTTTTAAGTAATAGTTTGTGGAGGAGTGCTCATGATTCTAGGAAGTGGAAGGGGGAGGAATGGAAACCAACATTCGAATGTCTGTTCTGTGCTTTGCTAAAATATCTTTTACTCTTCCCCAAACTTTATAGAAGAGGTATTTTACAGTTTTACAAGACAACACTGAGGCATAAACAGATTAAACAACTAACTTTATTAGTCAGGGCTCTCTAGAGGAACAATATGTGTACTGTGTATATACACATATGTATGTGATTGTAAAATATATAGAAAATTATAAAAAAGGGATTTATTGGATTGGTGATTGGCTTACAGGATCAGAAACCAGATACCCCCACAATGACTGTCTGCAGCTGGAGAGCTAGAGAAACCAGTAGCTGCTCAGCCCAAGAACCTGGAGCCTCAGAAGAAGAGGAACCAATGATGCAGCCTCAGTCCAGACTGATGGCCTGGGTTCTCCCTGGAGAGTCACTGGTCAGAGTCCACTGTAGAAGGAGATGGAGTCACCTAGTATTAACAGTTCCAGCATCAATTGTATGTCCAAGTCCAGAGTATCATCTGAGACTCAAGGCAAACTCCTGTGAGTCCCTGTTAAAAAAAAACAAAAAACAACTTACATATATCCAATACACAGTAGCACAGGATAAGCATTCCCATTCCAAAAGGGAAAAAAATAGGGGAATAGAAAGAAGAGATGAGGGCCAGGGCAAAGAGTCATGCCTCTAATCCCTGTGACTTGGAAGGCTGAGGCAAGTTCAAGGGCAACCTTGGCAACTTAGAGAGACCCACAGCAAATTAGTGAGACCTCAGCCACTTAGCAAGACCCTATCTAAAAATCAAAATAAAAAAATCCCACAGTCTGGGGATGGAGCTCAGTGGTAGAGCACCCCTAGATTCAATCCCCAGTACCCCACCCTCACAAAAAAATAAAGGAAGGAAGGAAGGAAAGAAGGAAGGAAGGAAGGAAGGAACGAACGAACTAAGGGGTCAAAGCAAGACTGAAACCCCCTGGGCAAATAAGTCCTCTAACTCTTCTAACAGCATCTAGGACACCTGACTATGAGATATTAGGTTCCAAAGGGCTTGCTCCTTTGGCCTTGCTGGTTGCAGATATGCAGCATGTATGGAATTTCTTTAAGCCTGGCTCTCCACAGTGAGCAGTTTTCTTGGCAGACAGTTCATGTTACTGACACCTCTTCATTACTGGGGTCTCCATTCCAGCTTTCATTCTTCATGGCTTGATGCATCACTTTCTCAGGGGCAGCCCACAGAGACTCTGACCCTGCTATTTTTCCTGGCCTTCCTTTGGAATCTTGGTGGAAGCTTCCATTATCCTTAAACTCTAGCATGTGGCATTCCTGCAGAACCAGCACCACTTGGATGAAGCCAAGATCTGCTACCAGCTCAAACAATACCTGGGCCCTCTGGATTTGGGGCTTCAGTGGCTGCTGAATACCCATGTGGCTCAGAATGGTGAAACGACTTTCTAGGACCCTTGTGTGAACATGGGGCCCCCATGATCTCGTCTCAAAGAAATTTTTTCTTCTGTACCCTGGAGCCTATAGGGGATATGGTCTTGCAAATTCCTGAGATGCCCTCAAGCCATCTTTCTTATTTCATCTGTGCAAAGTACTTAGTATCTCTTTAGGGGTTGTGAACTCTACAGTGAAAACAACTTCCTTGGCTCCAACTTTACTTACACTTTCTGACTAAACTGTAAGTTTTTAAAGTCCTAGAGGTCTGATGTGTGCTTTTGTTTCTCACAGTAAACCTGGCTGAAAGCTGCCAGCAATTTCCATGCCACTGCCTGAATGCTGTGCTGCCTCGAAATTTCTTCCATTGGATTAATTAATCCATCATTTTAAAATTCAGCTTCACACAAAATCTTAGGACATAGAAAAATGTAGCCAAGTTCTTTGCTAAAATACAACATGAGTGACTCTAATCCAATTCCCAAGAGTCTTTACCTCCCTCTAAAACCTCATGAGCACAGTCCACATTCCTATCAGCAGTCTGGTCTTTCAATTCCCAACAGAATAGCCCATTAAGCTCTGTTTACAAAATTCTAAAGCTTTTCCAGCTTGCATCTTTAAGCTTTTCAAAATTCCTTACACAAACCACTTCTAAAGGCTTTTGAACCACATGGTAAGGTTAGTCAAAACACTGATCCCAATTCTTGATATCAATTTTTGTTTTAGTTAGCTTTTGTACTGATGTGATCAAAATACCCAACAAGAACAATTTAGAGGAGGAAATGCTTATTTGGGGCTCACAGATTCAGTGCTGTCAGTCCATACACAGCTGACTCCTTTGCTCTGGCCCAAGGTCAAGGCAACAACACATCATGGGAGAAAGACCCAGAAGACCCAGTGGAGGAAAACTGCTCAGCTCATGGTGGGATCAGGAAGCAAAAAGAGAGAGGGAGAAAGTGGGGTGGGGAAGGGGCCACAGGGAAGATGCACCTTTTCAGGGAACACGCCCAGTGACCCACCTCCTCCAACCATGCCCACCTGCCTACCTGTTACCACCCAGTAAGTCTATTCAAACTAGGATGGACTGATTAGGTTACAGTTCTCACAATCCAATCATTTCATCTCTAAATATTCATGCATTAACAAGAGGTTTTGGGGGACATCTCACATCCAAACCATAATAATAACCAAGTTCATACAATCAGTAAGTTACAGAACTAGAATTTGTGACTCTATGTCTTTTATCCAGCTCAAAGTTCTGGGTGTTTTTTTTTTTTTTTTTTCAGTTGTACAATTCCTTTATTTTATTTATTTATTTTTATGTGGTGCTGAGGATGGAACTCAGGGCCTCAAATGTGCTAGGCAAGCGCTCTATCACTGAGCCACAACCCCAGTCCCTGGGTGTTTTAAAATGGGAATGAATCATGCATATTTGACTCTCTTCCATGAGTTGCTAAGAACCAAATATTAAATGCTTGTGAAGTTCAGCTATATCCCATGTCTTGTTTTTCCTAACACAAGACATAAATTTTGTTTCAATGTTATTCATGCATTTTGGTAGAAACCATGGAAAAGAACTTGATGATAATGGTAATGATGACAGCTATAGTGGCAATAATGACGAGAATGACAGACGACTATGGAAGATAAGACAACAACAAACAGCTTGCATTGGAATCTGCAAGGGTCAATCCAACAACATCCTCTTGCCTTTCCACATGTTAGTACAATAAATCCAAACTACTTGACAAAAATCAATATCTGGTAATCATATTCAGCAGACAGTGATGATTGAGATTGTCACCCACTCATAAGGAGAGATAGGAATTGTGGTACTCTAATGTAAGATAAGCAACTCACACCAGCTGAGAGCCAACTGGAAAGGGCTTGTTTAACTAGGAATACACTCTTTGTAGCATGAGTTTTCTGTTACTATTGCTCTGTAGGTCAGGAAATCACTCCAGAGAAGATCTTCTACCTTCACTATAGAGTAATCCTTGGATCAGAGGCTACATATTCCTCCTACAGTTATTATTTCAGAGAGTCTCATGGCATATTAAAAAAGGAAGTTTTCTAAGTTCAGAAAATCTGATATTATATTATATTATATTAACATGGTCACCCCAGCACTATGTCTTTGAGCAAATTATTGGGAGGATGAGGTAAATTATTGTATTTGAAAATAGCTTATTCACTGAAAAAGAGCTATATAATAGCTAATGGATATAAAAGCTTGTGATGTATAGTAGTAAATCTTTCCCTGGACTGCTTTTCTATTTTGCTCTGTCCTTTTTCCACCAAAGCTTTTGCCATGCTTCTCCAAACATTGAGGAAAACAGAGAATAAAGTTTCTTGGATAATTTGGGTCTCCTTTTGGTAAATCCTTCAAAAATCATATTCGGATAGTGGGAATAAGGTTAATTGAATTTGCTTCAGTAGACATGTTTCTGCAGATGAAAAATGAGAAATATGTTGGTTCTTCTGGAAATAAAATCATAACTATACTTAATTGTGTCACCATTTGGGCTTCTCTGCCTTCTCTTCCTAATGCACCCTCCCAATTTTCACAAGATACACTACAAATCTTCTCCTTTTCCCCTAAGCTCCTTCCTTACCTCCTCAAAGACACTCTCAGCAGATGCCTGTACCTCCTACCTCTTATTGAAAACAGAAGCCATCAGATAAATGTCCCCTAACTTCCAAACAAACTGACTAACTGTCCTACATCCACCCATCAGTTCCTTCTTAGAATAAAGATACAATGAAGAGTCCTTCTTTCTCCAAGTTTCTGGACTCCATCTTTTTACCTCCCCAAGGAACCTCCTTACAGCTATTATTCTTCTTTCATCTCATCCTCAGCCCTTCACCCTTAATTCCTCGTTTCCATCAGCATCCGGTTGTTGGATACCAGTTGTTGTTATTGAATGGAAAGGGAGTGTGTGTGTGTGTGTGTGTCTGTGTGTGTGTTGTGTATGTGTGTTTGTTCCACCTGAAAGCAAAGACAATACAATAAATCACCCTAACGACAGCACAATCCCCAGCAGTTGTGCCTTTGCTCTCTCCCCTTCTTCCAGTCAAATTTCTTGGCAGGTTGCTCTCTGCTCAGCTCTGCCACCCACACACCACTGTGCTCTGCTACTTGGCTTCTCTTTCCAACACTTCACTAAAACTGCCCTTGCTTGGGTTACTGATGTTCTTTCTGATAATTTTCTTAGAGTATTTAAAATCCTCATCTTACCTGATCCTCAGCAACTTTTGGTACCATCAACTACTGGTTGAAACATACCTGTCCTTGTGTTTTGTGACACTGGACTCTCCTGTTTGTCTTCTACTGCTCCAGCTACCCCAGCTCAGTATCCTTTGAGGACTCAGGTCCCTCCCTTAAGCGCTTCATTCCTCACCCCCATCTCACCCAAACCCTTGGCTGCTGTTGTCATTGTCATTTGAATACCCGTAACTCCCAAACCTTGTGCCAAGCCAAGCTCTCTTCTGTACATCTCCTGGATCCCGATATTGGACACTACTCAACATGCCTGAAACAAAACTCAGCCTCATGACCCTGGTGCTCCTCAGGCTGTGCACTTTGTGCTCTGGCCATTTTGACTTCTTACAGTGTCCCCAGTACCTCATTTTCTTCTGCTGCTGGAATTCTCTTCCCAAACCAGACTTCTTCTATTGCATACTCCTACTCACCCCTAGATTTCTTTTAAGACCTGAATAGAAACCTCTTCGTGACTGGCCGAACTCTCCCTAATAAACTACTTACTGTATTTGACAAAATCATTGAATTGGGCCATTACCAGCAGTTATAGAACAGATATTCCCTGGTAGTCTTCCTCATCTCCCTCCTCCCAGTCTCCCATGCTGGATTTGGGCCACCCCATGCTTTTGTGGCACTTGCCACATTCTACTTCAACTATCCTTTTACATTTGTCTACACCTAGACCACGAGTCTTTTAGTCCATTTTATGTCATATCAACAGAATACCACAGGTTAGGAAATTCAAAAAGAAAACAATTTTGTTTGGATCATGGCTCTGTAGGCTGGGAGTTCAAGGGCATGGTGCTGGCGTCTGCTCAACACCTGGTGAGCACCGTCTTGCTGGGTCATCACACGGCGTGGCTCATCATTGATGAGCATGCAAGAGGACAGGGAGAGTTTGCTTTAATGACAAAGCAGCTCTGTGAGCACGAGTCCACCCTGGAGTAAGATGCAAAGCTGAGGAGGTTTCCCTGGGTGAGCTGGTGAAGGGCCTCAGGTGCCTTGGGCAAACACACTCACCTGCAGGAACATCAGGAGTTAGTGAAGGGCAAGAAGCAAGGGACTCACACCTAGCAGAGGCTAGGGCTGCAGGGCCACCATCAGACCGTGGTGTTGGTGTTCTGGAACTGGTGGGTCCTAGCTCTGTGTCTTTGGTAAGTCCCTTAATCTCTGAAAGACCAACTTTTCAGTTTTATAAAACAATGTAATGAGCGTATGTAGCATGACAAATGACTGAGATAGTAAACTGATTAAGAGAAAAGGTTTATTTTGGCTCACGGTTCCTTTCCAGGATTGGTTAGCCCCAGTGCTTTTTGGCCTGTGATGAGGCAGCTCACCATGGCAGGAGCACATGGTAGAGAAAACCCATGCATTTCATTGTTAGGAAGTGAAAGGAAGAATGGGCAGGGACTGTGTCCCACAATCCCCCTTGAGGGCCTGCCCCCACTGACCTAAGGATTCCCTCTAGGTTCCGCCTTTTAAAGGTTCCACTGCCTCTTAATAGCCCCATTCTGGGGATCAAGCCTTTAATATGGGGGCCTTGGGGACATTTAAGATCCAAACCATTGCCAAGTGTATCTGTTTCACCAATTATTTAAGTGTTAAATGAGAAGGTGCCTGAAGACAATGAGTTAGCATTGTTATCACCATTTCTTTACTTCCACTGTCATTTAAGGCAGAAGACAGTTTTAAAAGGGAGGTAGAAGAATAAACAACCAGTTCAGGATGTATTGTAATGTCCAGATAACAGGTGGCAATGGCAGGAGAAATGATGAGGGACAAGCTGATATGAGAAACAGGAAGCAGAATCAATTTTGCTTAATGACTCTAAAGAGAGAAGATCAGAGGATGACGTTCACATATCTGATTTAGAAGACTGTAAAGGTGGGGGTGGGGATAGTGTTACCATGGTAAGTAAATAAGAATGAAGGGAAAATAAATGTCTTTAAAAGCTTGTCTGAAGTAGTCATAACAATAATAATAGCTAACATTTTCTGCAGACCTCACAATTGGCCATGCACTGGTCTCGGTGCCTTCCATGTAACAGCCCATTTATTGCACCTAAAACCAACTGCAGCAGGAAACATTATACTATTCCAATCTCCCAGATGAGGAAATGGAAGCCCCAAAAGGTTAAGTGACACATATTCCATAGCCAGGGGAGGATAGAGTGGTGTTTTGAGCACAGGCAGCTCTTTATGTTTATAGCACACTAAAAAAGTGAAGGAAAATTGTCGGGCAGAGGAACCTGAGGACCCAAGAATTCATAAGAGTGTCATAGCACAGCCCAGAGGCCCCAGCTGTCTGGCATTGGTAAGGGGGAAGGCAGACAGAGCCTCCATTGCCTGTCAGTTCTCCATCAACAGAAAGGCCCAAGCTGGATTTATATCATTTCTCCCTGAAGAAGTCTACACTCATTGACCTGAGTAGGAAAAGACAGGCCAATCAATGTACAAGCTTGAACAACTAGATTATATAGGTCTTGTCAAGGTAGAACTAGTGAAAAAAGGAAGTTAATAAAAATATAATGAGAAGTCTTAAGGAGATAAAATGAGAGAATATAAAAAGATTGCTGGAAAATTTTTTTGAAAGCCAGTCAATTTTGAAGTTTAAAGTCAAGAGATAGACCTATAAAGAGAGCTTTCAATTAAAATAAAATTGGTTATCTTAAAAACCAAGTAGAGATGATAGCCCACAATGCAGACACAAATACGAAGTAGTGGAAGCTATACATGAAACGAAAAAAAGACATGAAAAGACATAGGTAATAAGAAATTTTTCTAAAAAGACAAGAACATATAGAAGACAGGAGTGATCAATTGATAATAATAAAGTTTCCTTGTTGTCTTAGTCTATTTTCTGTTGTTATAACAGAATTCCTGAGACTGGATAAATTATAAAGAAAAGAGGTTTATTTTGGTTCATGATTCTGGGGATCCAAGAGCACATAACCAGCATCTGCTTGACTTCTGGTGAGGGCCTTAGGGTGGAAGTGAAAGTGGACACCTGCAGAAGAGAGGGGAGGAGCCAGAATAACTTCATAACAACCTGCTCTTGGTGATCAATCCATTTGAGAGAGAGAGAGAGAGAGAGAGAGAGAGAGAGAGAGAGAGAGAGGAGAGTTTGCTACCTTGAGACAATAAAAGTTAATCCCTTTAAAGATCTATCAACCTCTTAAACATCCTAATGCCTCTCAACACTGCTATGCAGGCAACTAAATTTCAACACACGTTTTGATGGGCACAGACCACTTCCAAAGCATAACAACTGTGCTGGAAATATCAGCCTTTTTTCAGGTTGAAAGGGTCCAGTGAACACCAGGAAGCTTGGTGACCCTGACATGGAAATCAGACTCATCCAGTGAGTCTTCTGAACTCTAAGAAGGATAGAAAAGGTCAACAAAAATCCTTGTACAAAGAAAAGCCTGCTACCTAAAGAGGAGGAAGAGAGCAGCATCAGACTTGTTAATTGCAACACCAGAAAATAGAAAACAGAAAAATCAATGTACAAAAGTTTGAGAGAAAGGGAGTCCTAAATGTCATTTAAATGTGAGGACAAAAGGAAGTCCTTGGACACACTGGAGCCCACTCTTACTGAGGACACACTCTTATTTATATTACAGGAGAAGATATTCTATCCTAATAAAATTTAAGGATAATCTAGACCCCAGCATAGGAGAAGAGGAAGCAGTTAACAGTGTTCTTGTAAAATTGATGAGTTTGTCTAAATATGACAGCAATGTGCCTGTGGACTGCAATGGAGGTAAGGAGTAATTTCCTAATAGAAGAGACAAACTGAATGTCTCTGTGGCATAATGGCTGTGTCCCCAGTGAGTTCTGGCTAATATTTACTGAGTGAATACCTAGGTTAATTCCAAAATATACAAAAAACTCAAAAGCTTAATACCAAACAAATAAAAACCAAATAATCCAGTCAATAAATGGGCAAAGGAGCTAAACAGACATTTCTCAAAAAAGAAATATGACTGGTCAACAAATACATGAGAAAATGTTCTGCATCTGGAGCAATTAGAGACATGCAAATTAAAACTACACTGAGAGTTCACCTCATTCCAGTTGGAATGGCACTTATCAAGAACATGAGCAACAGTGAATGTTGGCAAGGATGTGGGGAAAAAGGCACAGTCAGACATTGCTGGTGGGACTGCTAATTGGGGAAACCACTCTGGAAAGCAGAATGGAAATTCCTCAGAAAACTAGGAATGGAACCACCATTTGACCCAGTTATACTACTTCTCCATAGATATCCAAAAAGAGATAAAATCTGCATACTACAGTGGTACAGCAGCATCAATGCTTTTAACAGTTCAATTCACAATAGCTAAGCTATGGAACAAACCTAGGTGTCCTTCAACAGAACAATGGATAAAGAAATTGTGGTACATATACACAATGGAGTATTACTCAGCCATAAAGAAGAATGACTTTATGACATTTGCAAGTAAATTGATGGACCTAGAGACTATCATGTTAAGTGATATAAGCCAATATCCAAAAACCAAATGTCAAATGTTCTCTCTGATATGTGGATGCTAACACACAACAAAGTGGGGAGGGGTAGATTTTCAGTGGATTAGACAACAGGAAGGGAGGAGGGGGATGGGAATAGAAGACAGTAGAATGAATCAGACATAATTTCTCTATATTCATATATGAATACACCACAGTGAATCTCCACATCACATACAACCTCAAGAATGGGATATTAATTAGAATAAGATATACTCCATGTTTCTATAAATATGTCAAAAATTGACTCTACTCTTACCTTACTGTCATGTATGACTACAAACAACAAAAAACAAACAAACAAAACAGAAAAAAAGAGTTCAATTTTAAATAAATCTAAACAAACTAGGAGTGAGGGCTATAGAAAGCCTTTACTTTGGTTGGAGTTGATGGTATAGAGGGTGGATTAATAAAAATGTTGATATGGTAAACAATATTACTATATATCTACTACTTGACTTCAAAACCAGGAAGCTAACTACTAGTTGAAAAAGGGGGGGGGGTAACTTCCTAAATAATTTCAGCAAAATAAATTATGGACTTAAAGTAAAATGGAAAATAAAACAAAAACAAAATATATTAAGTAAATCATGATAAAAGTAAAGGGATGCTCACTTTATTAAAAGACAATCTCTGAATGCTTATAGGTTCTAGCTCTATGTTGCTTAAAAATTCAACTAAAATAAAATAATACAGAACAATGGAAAGTAATGGAATGTTACAAAGATTTTTTAAGCAAAATAGAAAAAGAAAAGGAAGAGCAGCCAGCCAGTATAAAAATCAGAATAATATCAGATGTAAGTGAATCTGGGGTGAGAGATATAGGAAAGCAACAAAAGGTGCAAACTACAAGGAAGAGATAATATTAATAATTTTTATATCTCTAAATAACATACAGTTAAATAAGGTACCACAAATAAAAACTGAAAATACAAATAAAACTTATAAAAGCCCAAATCATAGCAGACTAAATATTTTTATCTTTCAAAAAATCATTGAGCAAGAAGGAAGAATATAGCTATTTCAAATATTAACAATCAACAAACTAAAGGAAAGTGTGCAGATAATTTTGTGTGCCACAGACAAAAAATATCCATTCTTTACTATATCCTGCAGCCATTTGTGGAAATAAATCATTTACCTGTCTACAAAGCAGAAAAATAAAAAACTTAAGAAATTCTAAAAGAACATTTTTGGCCATGTTTTCTGATATGAAGCAATAAACTAGAAACCATTCACAAAGAAATAATATATTAATTACTTGTAAGTTAATGATCAGACTTCTAAATTGGTCAAACTGGGAATAGCACTCCATGAACCTGGAAAGAGCAAATGCAAATCCTCTCTAGAGAAACAAATCGTTAATAGATGACCCATGAGATTTTCACACATAGAATCCCAGCAAAAATGAGTTTACAACCAAAATTCTTGAAGCACAGGAGAAGTTCTACTGCCAATGCTGATTCAGCTGGCCTTTGGATTGATCCTCCTGAGGACTCTAGCCTGATACTGTTACCAAAGCACATGAACTTTTGTACCTGTCTGGGTTCAGATCTTCTCCACTATTTTAAAATATTTGAGTGGAAGTCTTATGGGGCATCAGGCTGATACATCAAGAGTCTATAAATACCAGGAGCTAAAAATGTCAAAATGAAAAAGTAAAAGAAAAAAAAAACTTCATCCATAAAGGTAAAAGTTAATAGTCTTTAGAAATTAATGTTGTTCTAGAAAACATTTTATGTCATACTTGGAGGTAAAGGAAGATGCTCTTCTGATTCTTTTATGAATGTACAAAAATCCCTCCTACTCTCTACAACTGATTTGACAGTGTGACGTGACACAGATTTCAGTTTCTCTTCTGCTTTTCTCAGTTTGGCCTCGTGGGCCTGTGGTCCTAAGGCATGCTGTGTGTCCTCCATTGCAGAGATGCCTTCATCTTAACAAAGATTGTCAGGCTCAAGTCACCAAAATTAACTTGATCCAAACTTTTATAGACTGTAGGGACACAGAGCTCACATGAGGCTGTCCTGGATTCATCCAACTGAACATAATTATTAGTTCATGTTTTCAGGGGTCAAATACTGAAATTAGATTCTGCTTAATGTCTGTTTCTAAAATTTTCCAAACCTACTGTTATATTGAAAATGAATTCTTTTCAGTGAAAGAGGCAGGGTTTTTCCCCTAACTGGGTTGTCTTCAATCCTATAGTCACAAAGAGCATAAATATGTGACATGACAGATGTGACTGTAGCAAAAGAAGTTATATCCCTGCTGGGGACTGAATGTTTGTGTCCTCCTCCCCAAGTTCATGTACTGAAACCCTAACCCCAAATGTGATGGTATTTTGAGATAAGGCCTCTGGGTTTGGTTAGGTGGGGGTCCTTATGATGGATTCAGAGGCCTAGTTCTTCCATGGATCCAGGAGCCACGGGTGTAATAATAATCTCCATAACACAGAATAGAAAACCAAGGCTCAAAGAAGTTAAATGGTTTTCCCAAGCTTGCTTAACTGGCTAATGACAAAACCCAACCACCAATCCAAAGCTTTGGTGATAAAACTCAGGCTCTTTAGGCAGAGTTTAAACTAACAGGAGGAGGAGGTGGACTCCCTCCTAAGTATAGTTGTTTGCTGTCACTGATCTCATTATTTGCTGTGTTTTGAATCAGTGCCAGGAAAACTGGTAGTGACTGGGAACCAAGGTTCTCTTTGACTCCCAAGCGCCATGTTGGCATGGCCAAGTAGGACTTAATAAGCCTCAGTTCATAATGATGGCAGCAACCAAACAGTCACCGGAGTGCATGATACTCTGTTGAGGGAACTGTACAACTATGGAGCACATATAGTGCAAAAATCCAGACAGGGAATACTGTTATGTGATCAAACAATTACATATGTTTGACATCTGAGGAGGAATCAGGAAAGCACAGCAAGAAGCTCAAATAGATCCTCCAAGTTGCAACAGAAAATCGAGATGGACTTGATGTGAAATACACAGGCAAGTACAGTGAGCTGAAAAGGACCAGATTTGGGGTGAACAGTGTGTACTAAAAATAAATAAATAAAAAATTCAAGCTTTAATTGAAGTCATGGTTGTTACTTAAAATACCATGAAACCATTTGAAGCTCATCAAAAGTTAATTGATTTCACCCGAAAATGCATTGAAGCCTAGCAAGAGATTTGGAACCTGAGTGAATGCCCTGATCCAGACAAGAGGGATTTCATTTCCGGAGAAGCTCTTGGAACCCAAGTGAGATTTTTAGAAACAGAAAGAAAGGCTTGAGTAGCACCAGCAAACACATGCGGCACATTTTCATGGAAACGGGATGAGGAGATGCGTCAGAGGACAGCAATACTGCAAGGCCAAGTGGTGATAGATTTAAGTTGTATGTGGCAGAGGCAGGATACCTTGTTGTTACTGTGAAGAACTTTTCTCCAGCTTAAATGCTAACAAAGAAAATTTAAGAAGAAAAAGACAAACAAGAATTTAAAGTAATTTCTGAGACAGAGCTGTTAGAATTTTCTCAAGGAACAATACTGCTTTGTGAACGTTAGACAATGAAGAAAGAAGTATGCAGCAGGTGCCCCATTGTGATGTCTCTTTCTGCCTTTCACTGGGAGAAAGAGGAAGTAATCCATGCCTAGGCATCACCTCTGTTTTGGCCACCTTAAGACAATTACTCCAGCTTTTCTTTCAGCTACTGTGTTTATCTTATTTTTTTTTTTTTTTTTTTTTTTTTTGGTTGGGGGGCGGTGGTTACCAGGGATTGAACTCAGGAGAACTACAGCACTGAGCCACATCCCCAGCCCTATTTTGTATTTTATTTAGAGACAGGGTCTCACCCAGTTGCTTAGTGCCTCACAGTTGCTGACGCTGGCTTCGACCTCACAATCGCCCTGCCTCAGCCTCCCGGGCCGCTGAGATTATAGGCATGCGCCACCATGCCCAGCTATCTGGCTTATCTTTGCTCCTTCCTTCCAACCTCAATCATTGGTGTATTTCAGAGCAGCACTTCTTTTTTTAATTTACTTTTTATTAGAGCATTATAGTTATACACAGCAATTGGGTTCATTTTGATAGAATCATACATGCATGAGATTTGATTTAGATTCCCTCCCCCTCCCTCCTACCCATTCTCCCTCCTTCACTCCTCTGATCTTCCTTTTGTTCTTTTATTTATTTATTTTTGCTTAGTGCTGTCTACATATACATAAAGGTGAAATTCCCGTTGGTACACTTACATATGCATATAACATGATTTTGTTAAATTCATTCCATGTTTCTTTCCCTCTCCTGTCCCTCCTCCTTCCCCCTCGATCTCCTTCTTCTACTCCATGGATCTTCCCTATATCTTTGTGATATCCAATTCTCCTTTCCTTCTTTCCTTTATCTTGCTCTAGCTTCCACATAGGAGAGGAACATTCAATCACTGACTTTCTGGGTCTGGCTTATTTCACTTAGTATGATGTTCTCCGGTTCCATCCATTCCAGCAAAAGCCATAGTTTCATTCTTCCCTATGGCTGAGTAAAACTCCATTGTATATATAGACCACATTTACTTTTTTTTTTCTTTCTTCTTCTTCTTTTTTCTTTTTTTTTTTTTTTTTTTTTTTTTTTTTTTTTGTTTGTTACTGGGGATTGAACTCAGGGGGCACTTGACCACTGGGCCAGATCCCCAGCCCTTTTTTTGTATTTTTTTAGAGACAGGGTCTCACTGAGTTGCTAAGTGCCTTGCCTTTGCTGAGGCTGGCTTTGAACTCATGAGCCTCCTGCCTCAGCCTCCCAAGTGCTGGGATTACAGGCATATGCCACCATGCCAGGCTAGACCACATTTTCTTGATCCAATCATCTACTGGGCATCTGGGCTGGTTCTATAATTTGATTATTGTGAATTGTGAGCATCTCTGTTTTGTAAACACATCCTTCTAGGCTTTTGTCTTGTAACTGAAGAATTAAGTCCATTTACATTTGGTATAGCTCCTGGATTTACAAATTAGATTGATTTTTTTTTTCTTTTAACCAGGTTTTATGCTTTTTTCCCTCCCTGATCTATGCTTTATTTTCTCTCTTCTCATTTTCTTTTAGACTGATCATTATTTTCTCTTTTGTTATGAAAATTATATAAATCAGTATTTTTATCATTATCTCCCAAAACACAGGAACCTCAGAATATTACTCACTTCCCACTTACGCCATTGCCAACTATTTTAGTTCTAGAATGCTTTTAAAACTCCAAAAACTATTTTAATTATGCTTCATCCCATCAATATTAATTTTGATTTTTACCCACATTTGCCCATATCCTTTGTTCTTTATTCCATTTTTCACCTCAGATTTCCATCTTTTTCATTTTATTCTTCCTGAAAAATATTCTCCCCAGTTTTCCTTAGTGAATAAATAAATGCGACAAACTTTCTGATTGGGGTCATTCGAAAACACCTTTTCCTTTTCTCTCTCATTCCTGAGAGATGTTATGTCTGGGTTTTGCCTTCTACATCCGGAATTTCCCCTCAGTCCTTATCTGCCCTTTGCAGGTTTCCATGGTGGCCATCAGGATGTGAGCAAACCAGCCGACCACCTTGAGATGTAATGGGCCTTCCCTCCACCAGGCCTTGAGAACCTTCTCATGGCTCCTAGTTTTCATTTGCTGTGTTCAAGCAATGAATTTACTCGTACTTTTTCTGTGGTATATTTATGGTTGGGTTTTCTGAACCTGTAAATGAAAGTCTAAAAACTCAGTTATTCTGTCTTCAAATATGGTCTCTGCCTGGTATTTCCACTTTCTGAGCATTTCTCATAATTCTTTTTTCCCCCACGCTTTAAAATTGGTGAATTATAGTTGTACATATGGACGGGATTTGCTGTTACATATTCATACATGCACACAATATAACAATAGAATTTGGCCAACACTCCCCAGCACTTCTCCCCTCCCTCCCTCCCTCCCTCCCACCCCTTGGTCCCTTTCCTCTACTCACCTCACTTTGATTTTCATTAGATATGGCCCCATCTTTCTCTACCTTTTCCTGTGGAACTTCCAGATATGAGAGGAAACATACAAACAACCTTGATCTTCTGAGTTTGACTAATTTTTCTTAACATAATGATCTCTAGCTCCATTCATTTTCCTGCAAATGACATAGTTTCATTTTTCTTTATGGCTGAATAAAACTCCATTGTGTATATATATGTGACTTTTTTCTTTATCCATGCATCATCCATTCATGAACACCTAGGCTGGTCCATGATTTGACTGCTGTGAATTGCTCTATTATAAGCATGGGTATGCATGTATTACCATAGTAAGTTGACTAATTCTTCAGGATAAATACTGAGTAGTGGTATAGCTGGGTCATCTAGTGGTTTCATGCCTAGGCTTTTGATGAAGCTCCATACTGATTTCCACAGTGATTGCACTAATTAACAATCCCACCAACAGTGTAAAAGTGCCTTTTTCTCCACATCTTCTCCAGCATTTATTATTATTTGCATTCTTGATGACTGCCATTCTGCTTGGTATGAGATGAAATCTCAGTATACTTTTGATTTGCATTTTCCTAACTGCTAATGGTGTTGAACGTTTTGTCATGTATTTTTGGCCATTTGTATCTCTTCTTTTGAGAAGTGTCTGTGTAATTCATTTGCTCATTTATTAATTGAGTTATTTGATATTTTAGAGTAAAGTTTTTTAAGTCCTTTGTATATTCTAGATGTTAATCCTCTGTCAGAAGAGTAGCTAGCAAAGATTTTCTCCTATTCTATTGGTTCTGTCTTCACATTCTTAATTGTTTCCTTTGCTGTGCAGAAGCTCTTTAATTTGATGCCAACCATTTATTAATGTTTGGCATTATTTCCTGGGCTTTAGGGGTCCTCTTGAGAAAGTTGTTGCCTGTGCCTATATGCTGGAGTGTTGAACCTATGTTTTCTTCTAGGAGTTGCATAACTTCTGGTCTAATTCCAAGGTCTTTGATCCACTTTCAGTTGATTTTTGTGTCAGGTGAGAGATAAGGGTCTAGTTTTATTCTATGTTTGGATAATCAATTTTCCAAGCACCATTTGTTAAGAAAGCTGTATTTTCCCTGATGTATGTTTTTGGCACCTTTGTCAAGGATCAGATGACTGTAGATGTGTGAGTTTGTCTCTGTGTCTTCTACTCTGTACCATTAGTATATGTGTCTGTTTTTATGAAAGTATCATGCAGGTTTTGGTACTATAGCTCTGTGTTATACTTCGAAGTCAGGTATTGTGATGCCTCCAGGATTGCTTTTATGGCTTAGAATTGCTTTGGCTATTGTGGGTCTTTTATTCTTTCAAATTAATTTTATGACTGTTTTTTCTAGTCTTGTGAAAAATGTCATTGTCATATTGATGGGGAGTGCATTGAATCTGTACATTACTTTTGGTAGTATGGCCTTTTTAAGCAACATTAATTCTGCCTGTCTATGCACATGGGGGGGGGTCTTCTTTAATTTCTTCCTTCAATGTTCTAGTTTTTATTATAGAGATCTTCCACCTCCTTGGTTAGATTTATTCCTAGAGGTTTTAAAAATAGTTTTCTGAGGCTATTTTTAATGGAATTGTTTTCCTGATTTCTTTCTCAGCAGATTTGTTGTTAATATATAGGAAAGTTATTTGTTTTTTTGCATGTTGATTTTTAACCTGCTGATTTGCCAAATTTGTTTATTAGCTCTACCAGTCTTTTGGTGGAGTTCTTTGGATCTTCTAGGTATAGGATCATATCGTATGCAAAAAGTGATCATTTGGCTTCTCCCTTTCCTGTTTTTATCCATTTTATTTCCTTCTCTTGCCTAATTGCTCTAGCCAGAATTTCTAGCACTATATAAAATAGCAGTTGTGAGAGTGCACCTTCTTGTCTTATTCCAGATGTTAAAGGAAATGCTTCAGTTTTTCCCCATTTAGTATGAGGTTGGTTTTGGGTTTTTCATACATAGCCCTTATGATGTTGAGGTAGTTTCCTTCTATCCCTAGTTTCTTCCGTGTGTTTTTTTTTTTTTTTTTTTTTCATGAATGGGTGTTGAATTTTGTTGAAGGCCTTCTCTGCATCTATTGAGATGACTAAGTGATTTTTGGTTTTAACTTGGTTTATGTGATGAATTACTTTTATTGATTTGCATATATTAAACCATCTTTGCATCTCTGGAATAAAACCAACTTATTTTTTGTATACCTAATATGTTGTTCAACACAATTTGATAATAATTTATTAAGTATTTTTACATCTAAGTTCATCATGGTTATTGGGCTGTAGCTTGCTTCCCTTGATGTGTTTTTATCTGGTTTTTTTGGTGTGAGTGTGATACTGGCTTGAAGAAAGGAATTTGGAAATTTTCTATTCATTTTTATTTCATGGAATAATTTGAAGAGTATTGGCATTAGTTCTTTAAAGTTTTTGTAGAATTCATCTCGGAATCCATCTGGTCCTGAGCTTTCTTCTTGGGAGCATTTTTATTTCTGTTTCTATCCCATTGCTAGTTATTGGTCTGTTTAGGTTTTCTAAGTTCAGTTTTGTCAGATTGTTTTTGTCTTGAAATGTATCCATTCTTTCTAGGTTTAATAATTCACTGGAGTACAAATTTTCAAAATAGCCCCTAATGATCTGTTGGATGTCTGTGATGTCTGTGGTGATTTCTCCTTTAATTTTATTCATTTGGATTTTCTCTATTTTTCTTCTGGTTATTTTGGCTAAGGGCTTATGAGTCTTGTTTATCTTTTCAAAGAATCAACTCTTTGTTTCATTGATTCTTTGTGTTTTTTTTAATTCTCAACTTCATTGATTTTGGCTCTGATCTCAATTATTTCTTTCCTTCTACTTGTTTTAAAATTGGTTTGTGGGCTGGGGTTGTGGCTCAGCGGCAGAGCACTCACCTAGCACGTGCGCGGCCCAGGTTCGATCCTCAGCACCACATAAAAATAAATGCATTGTGTACAACTAAAGCAAATAAATAAATATCTAAAATAAATAAATAAAATTGGTTTGTTCTTTTTCAAGGGTCTTGAGATGCATCATTAGTTAGTTTATTTGGGATCTTTCTGATTTTATGTATGAACTCATAGCTATAAATTTTCTTCTTAGTACTACCTTCATAGTGTCCTAGATGTTATGCTTTGTTGTATCACTATACTCATTGAGTTGAAGAATTTTTAACTTTCTTCTCTGATTTCTTCTATCACCCATTCAGCATTCAAAAGTATATTGTTCAATCTCCATGTGTCTATATAGTTTCTGTAGGGTTTTGATGATTTTTAATTTTATATGATTATCATCTGATAAGAGGCAAGAAGTTATATAAATTTTTCTTGTATTTGCTAAGAGTGGTTTTGTGACCTGAACATATATATATATATATATATTTTATATATATATATATATATATATATATTTTTTTTTTTAGACAAAGTTCCATGAGCTATTGTGAAGAAAGTGTATTTAGCTCTTGTTGGATAAAATGTTCTATAGATGCCTGTTAAGTCCATTTGATTTATAACATTTTGGGGGTCCAAAGAGTCTTTACCAAATATATGTCTGGATGAGACATGGTTAGAGAGGTGTGTTGAAATCACCCAGTGTTATGGTACTTGGGTCTATCTGGGTCTTCAGTTTAGTAGTGTCTTTATTATGTAATTAGTTGCATCCATGTATGGGGAATAAATATGTATTATTATATCTTCTTGGATTATTCCCTTTACCAGTATGAAGTTACCTTCTTTGTCTCTTCTGTTTAATTTTGGTTTGAAGTTTGCTTTGTCAACTATGAGAATAGCTACTCCTGTTTGTTTGGGGTTCCATTTGCATTTTATGTCAATTTCTATCCCTTCAATTTCAGCCTGTGGCTATCTTTGCCTGAAAGGCACATCTCTTGAAAACAACATATAGTAGGGTCTTGGTTTTTCATTCATTCTGCCAGCTTATGTTTTCTAATTGGCAAATTGAAATCATTTACATTCAGTGTTATTACAGAGAAATGTTTATTAATTCCTATTATTTCAATTTATTTATAATGCTGAATTTGGTCGCATTTCTCATTTGCTTAGCTACTCTTAAAATGAAATTTGTTCATTTGTGAACTCTGGGTTTGTTTCTGGTTTCTTCTGTATGGAGTATTTCATTAAGTAAAAATTCTGTAGGGCCAGTTTAGTTGTCATGAATTCTTTAAGTTTCTGCTTATCTTGGAAGGTTTTTTTCTTATTTCTCTTTCAATTTTGAATAATAGCTTTGCTGGACATAGCAGTCTTGGTTGACAGTTATTTTCTTTCAGTACTTGGAACACATCATTCCAAAACCCTCTGGCCTTTAGAGTTTGTGCTGATAAATCAGAAGTTATTCTGATAGTCTTGCCTCTAAATATGACCTCATGTTTTTCTCTTGAGGCCTTTACAATTTCATCCTTGTTCTGTATGTTAGGCATTTTTAATAATAGCAGGTCATGGAGAGGTTCTTTTTTGGTCTTATCTATTTGGGTTTCAGAATGCCTCCCTTATCTGGATGTGAATCTCATTCTCAAGAGTTGGAAATTTTTTGTTGTTGTTGTTATTTCCCTGAAGAAGTTATCAGTTCTCTAATTTTGCCTCTCACAACACTCCTCGATTCAAATGATTTTAAAATTTGGTCTCTTAATGTAGTCCCAGAGATCTTATACATTTTGATCATAGTTATTTATTTTCTTTTCCTTAATGCTGTCTGAATGTTCAGGGCTGGTCACTTTGTCTTCCAGTTCTCAGATTCTTTCTTCAGAATGGTCTACTCTATTCGAAAGACTTTCAATTATTTTGATTTATTGTCTTTCATTTCCAAGATATCAGTTTGGTTCTTTTTCAGTATTTATATATCCTTATTGA
Organism: Tamias sibiricus; assembly: GCA_025594165.1. NCBI lineage: Eukaryota > Metazoa > Chordata > Mammalia > Rodentia > Sciuridae > Tamias > Tamias sibiricus. Next base: position 84,817,855 of record CM046663.1, on the reverse strand, counting down.
ATTTCTCATTAATATCCTGTACTGACTTCCTTAATTTATTCAGTTGTTTTACTGTGTTCTCTTGGAATTCTTTGATCCTTTTTATAATGAATATTTTGAATTCTTTATTTTATTTGAAGTTGTTGTATGACAGTAGAATGCATTACAATTCATAATACACATATACAGCTCATTTTACATACAATTTTTATATTCACACCATTCTCATCTTCATGCACTTAGGGTAATGATATCCATCTCATTCTACCATCTTTTTTTTTTCCTTTTTTATCCCCTTGCCTCCTCCCATCCCCTCCCTCCCCATTGACCTTTCTAGTGTTCCTCTAATCCTCCTATGCTCCCTGTCCCAACCCCACTGAGAATTGGCGTCCTTATATCAAAGAAAACATTCGGTATTTGGATTTTTGGGATTGGCTAACTTCACTTAGCATGATATTCTCCAATTTCATCCATTTACCTGCGAATGTCATTATTTTATTCTCTTTTATTGCTGAGTAATATTCCATTGTGTATATATACCACATTTTCTTTATCCATTCATCTACTGAAGGGCATCTAGGCTGGTTATATTGTCTAGCTATTGTGAATTGTGCTGCTATAAACATTGATGTGGCTGTGTCCCTGTAGTATGCTCTTTTTAAGACCTTTGGGAATAGATCCAGGAGTGGGATGGCTGGGTCATAAGGTGGTTCCATTCCAGTTTTCCAAGGAATCTCCATACTGCTTTCCAGATTGTTTGCACCATTTTGCAGTCCCACCAGAAATGTTTGAGTGTGCCTTTTCCCCACATCCTCTCCAACATTTATTGTTGTGTTCTTAATTGCTGCCATTCTGACTGGAATGCAATGAATCTTAGAGTAGCTTTGATTTGCATTTCTATAATTGCCAGAGATATTGAACATTTTTTCATATATTTGTTGATTGATTGTATATCTTCTTCTGAGTGTCTGTTCAGTTCCTTGGCCCATTTATTGATTGGGTTATTATTTTTGTTTTTTGTTATTAAGATTTTTAAGTTCTTTGTATATTCTAGAGATCAGTGCTATATCTGACATGCATGTAGTAAAGATTTGTTGCCAATTAGTAGGTTCTCTATTCACCTCACTGATTGTTTATTTTGCTGAGAAGAAGCTTTTCAGTTTGAATCCATTCCATTCATTAATTTTTCTTCTAATAAATGCATGATCTCTGGTTTAATTCCTAGGTCCTTGATCAGCTTTGAGTTGAGTTTTGTGCGTGGTGAGAGATAGAGGTTTAATTTCATTTTGTTGCATACGGACTTACAGTTATCCCAGCACCATTTGTTGAAGAGGCTATCTTTTCTCCAATATCTTTTTCTGATATGAAATGATATTTCATCCATTTCAATATATTTGTGGTCAGTTGCTGGTGAACTATGAACTTTATGAGGTACTATGTTACCTTTTTTTCATAATTCTGTGTTGGGTTTTATGCATCTGTTCAGAGGTACTTCTCTTTTACTCTTGTGTGGGCCTATTTAGGGCACAGTTTTTACTTGCCACGTGTCCTAGGGTGATCTATATTGAGACACCCCTTGCAGGTGTGGTATCCACGGCCTTTGTGTTCTCTGTTCTTGCTGTAAGTGTGGATGCCCATAGGTGGGACATAGGGGTTCCCCCCATCCATCTACTTGGAACCTGCTCATTAGTGTGGGTTTTGTATTTAAGTATAACTGAAAATTCAGTGTCATTAATTTTTGTGTGAAGCAAGGTGTGCTGTATTTTGGTTGACTTTAGTTCAACAGCAGAGACTTTATGTTGTAAACTGGTACTGAGAGCAAGAGCAAGGACTGGGTGTTGTTAACCCTTTCGTCTTTTTGTGTGACTCTCTGAGCTGCCAGTGGAGAAGCCTAAGACTGAAGTTGGTTGAAATAATTCTTAGCTTCTCTTCTCACCAGTATGAGGTAGGATAGAGGGGGATTACTGTCAGTTGGAGTTTTGTAGGCACAGACCAGATCAGTGCACTTCCTGGGTGGAGCTGCTACAGAGTTCTATTAGGGGAGTTCCTGTGTGTAGATATTAGGTCTAATCAGGTCTCCAGGGCTTTGTTGGGCAGTTATTGCTCTGGAGAGATCAGATCAGAACACCCATTGGGCCTGTCAGTTGCTGATCTCTGTCAGGAGCCTCCCAAATATTCTACTCATGGGGCAGGAGAGCCAATTCCCCACACACTCTGCTGCCCAGGAATGCAATTTTCCTAGGCTTTGACAGGTGTGAGTCTATTCACTTCTGTCTGTTCAGATTCCAGACCCACTTCAGGTGGTCACATGAGCTGCCAGACTCAAAGGAGAAGCAAATTGTCCTCCCCTTTGCTTTTTCAACTCAAATCCCCTGGCTAAAATTTTCTCAGTGCCTGTTTCACCCACGTTATGCTTGGTACACCCTAGGCCACATGGAAGGGGCTTGCTGGGATAGCATGGCAGCGTTTGCTACAATCTGCTGGCTCCACAGCAGTAGGGGCAGCATGGCTGCCTCAAGATGGCGCCTGTCTCCATGGCCAGTTGAGAAACAACACTTTTCAGGCACCAGTGCACAGTGCAGCCTCTGGATCATCTAAATTTAGGCCTATTTTCTGATCTCAGGTTTTTCCATACCAAATCTGTGTTTCTTTCTGTGCTGTCCCTCCCTCGGTGATGAACCAGCACGTTACAGCTACTGTAACTGGCTCAGCTTCAGTGTGGCCCAGCTCTTTCTTCTTTGTTTAATGTACCAAAATTTCTGAGTCTTCAAGACACTCTGATATCCAATATTGAATTTTAGTGAAATCCCTCTTTCACCCACCTCACTCAGGAGAAGTACTGCCATTGGTTGAATCCCAAGCCACAAAGTGCAGCCTTCCTCTAAACTGCCATCTTGAACCTCCTCTCAAGTTCCATAATTCTTTATCTCTCCTATTTCCTGTGTCTTTATCTCTCTATTCTTTTACTCTGAGTAGTTCATCCAGCTTCATCTTCAAATTCACTATTCTCTTTTTAGGCCACATCTCACCTTCTGCTCCTAAGATGAAGGTAGTTCTTCCAGAAAACAGTTATACTTGGTTTTGCTACATAACCAGTACTACTAGTCTGAGCTCAATTTTTGAGTTGACTCTTTTTGACAACATAGGTTTGTGAATTTCATTTGCAAGCCATACAAAGGTCAGTATGTGGTCACAAGTTTTCAGGGAGACTTTACCCTTTAAATTCAGTGACTCTGGAGCGCTCATATCCTTGCTGTCCCCTTTGGAGAGGGACAGAAATCAGGTTTATTTCTAGGGTCTACCCTTAGAATACAGGCTTTGGGATTTGGGGTTTATGGAGGAACTTTCTAGTCAATAACATCTGGATTGGGACCTGGTCGTAGTCTTTCTGAATTCTGCAAGACCTTGGACACCCAGGCTCAAGTTCATGGCAATTATAAATGTTGTCTCTGCTTTTGATTCTGGGTACCTGTCTTGACCAAGCTTTTAATCTGAGGATTCCTTACTTTCTTGCCAGTTTATAAATGTATTTAAGATATTTTTTGTTTTCATATTATCCAGCATTTTAAATTAATTTCAATAGAAACAGCCAAACCATACATACAACCCATCCTATTTCTTTGAATTGACAGGCACAGTAAGATAGATAATATGATATGGACGTGGATGCTGCTACTTTGGAAAATTCCAAAAACACACCTTGGTGGACAGTGGATGAAGCTACCACAGACCCATATCTGCCTCTACCAAGATGTCAGCTCTTCCTAAGAAAGCCAGCTGAATAGATGGCAGTCACCAAAGGAAAATTCCAGGAGAATGTTGATCAATCATTCATCAGGTTATGAAAACACAAGCATCCTGCATTATGATTGGCAAGTGTGTGTATAATATCTGAAAGATCTACTCTAAATGAGAGCTGTTTACTGTTTTACTCAGTGACATTTAGTAAATGTCCACACCACTCTGAGCTCCAGACCCTTAGTAAGCATTCAACAAATTCTCTTGAATTTGCACCGCTATGAGAAAGCCAGCCAAGTGGGTAGCCTTGATTAATTGATCACCCATGTTGTATATTCCAAATTTTTAAAAAATGCAATAAAGTATGACACGACTTTAAATCATTTCTCCATACACAAGGAGGACCAGATTTGTTACAAGTTTCAATCAATCATGGCACTTTCCCAATCACAGGGGATTTTTTTCACTCCCATGATTTTTTTCTTCTCTGCTTTAGCTATAAGCCATGTTACAAACTCTCCCAACAAAACGTGCCACTGTATTGTTCTTATCAATGTCATAGGATATATTTGGCCAGATTCAGTGTTCTCCTAGATCTGAGGCATCACAGAAGTGGGATTCCTGGTTCAGATGGCGAGCTTGAATGCCACTGAGGATGATCTGTGTGTTACTGTGAGTTTCTCCACTCGATCCTAAATCCAGTTGTAGAGGGTACCTGGGTCTGGTGGCTTAGGCACTAGCTAGTCTGTAGGAATTGCCATCTTTCTGTTCAGATGTCTCTATATGACATTTCCTTAAGTTATCTGTCTCATGGTTTTCTTTTAAAAAGTGGTGACTGCTTTAACTTTTAGGAATTTCCCAAATGTTTCTTCCAAATGCTGACAGCTTTTGAATTTCTGGATGAAGATTTGTTTACTTCTTTCATATCTCTTCCTTCCTCTCTCCTTCTTTTCTCCTTTATGACTTTTTTCTTCTTCCTTCTCTCTCCCCCCCCCCATTTCTTCTTTGTTCCTGTTGCTATTAAAAAATAATGACTATTTTGATCATTCTTGAAGATTTCCATCTCTTTTTCTTTGAATTTTGATCTTATATCCTCATCTCATTCAATTGTTTATCTTTTGCACATAAAATCATTATTCTATATTTATTCTTCTTCAATCCAATATGATTGTGGCCACTGAGTTTACAAGATCATCTGTTTTGGCTGATTTGATGAATGATTATAGAATATTTTAAAAATTATTATTCATTTAGGTGCTTTATATTTGGTAAGCATGATGGAAGAAAGGGCAAAGATACATTCATCTGAATAAATTTATGGTTTAGTTTACTTGAACGTGGTTTTCTGTTAGTTTTTCTGGGTTTGATTTGAATTAATTTTGTGCTCTATTTCATTTGAAGTACTCTATTTGCCTTCTCCCTGTCTTTGACCATCCTCTACTTACCATGCAGCTTTGACTCTAGGTCTTCATAGTTTAATTTAAATTTAAGTTATTAAATTTGCAGTTCAGTTCATGGATCACACCAGTCACATTTCAAATGCTCAGTAGCTACATATGACCCATAGCTGCCCTACTTGTTAGTGCAGATTACAATTCAGAAAGTTCTGTTGGAAAGCACAACTCTATATTCCTCCCAGCTCTTCCTTGTCCCAAAGAGGACACAGTGTTAGTGCCAGTGGAGACTAAAACTTCCCTGTGTACTTATCCGCATTAGTCTGTTTTTCATTACTATAATGAAATGCTTGCAGCTGGGTAACTTTATTAATGAAACCTCACAGTGAGAATTAAGCTTCAATACATGAACCCTTGGAGGCAATCTCATAGCACATCCAGAGCATTGCACCATCCTATATATTCTTCTGAGATCCAAGGCAAAAGGCTCTGCCCTCTTGTTTTCTGTCAAAGACAATGACTTTATGCATGGAAATACCTACAAGATCAGATCACAGATATTAACACAGAAAAGAAAGGGCAAAACACAGATATTAACCCACATGCCATATGTTAGTATGAAAGAGCAAGAGGACAGCATATGATGCAGAAATCCTGGAGAAGAGCTTTCATTTCCAAATCTGTCACTGATGAAAAAGCAGAGGACTGATTGAAACCTTAGGAGTTTTGCCTGTGGGGAGAATCCTTGAAGGCACTGGCCAGAGTGACCATTCTTTGCTGTCCAGAGGTATATTCATCAGTTCCTGTTCTATGTAATGTGTGCTTTCAGGTCACAGAGACATTTCAAATTTAAGTAAAGCGATATATTTCGTAAGGATGCCATACAAAAGTGACACAAACAAGGTGGCTTAAAACAATAGATATTTATTATCTCTCAATTCAGTAGGATAGACCTCTGCAATGAAGTCTTGAGTCAAAAGCCATGCGCTCCCTAACATCTCCTGGAAAATACCTTCACTCGTCCCTTCCAGCTTCTGGGAGTTGCCAGCATCCTCAGTTCCCCTGGCAGCTGCATCTCTCCAGCCTCTGCCTCTAATGTCACGTGACATCATCCCTGTGTGTCTCTGTGTCTCTTTTTTCTTATAAGGAGAGAAGTCATTGGATTAAGGGCCCACCCTAACTCGATATGCCTCATCTTAATTAGATTCCATCCATAAAGATGCAGCTGGTTCTCAGTTGACATGGATTGGAAGTGAAAAATACACACACATTTCATACTTATATAGGACAGGCCATCAACCCAGATAAACTAAAAGTGTATTAATACAGGGCTACGGAAGGGAGGCTGTTTCTCCCTTTAACCCACTCTGGATACTAAAATGTTAAGTATAATAAGCAGGTAGGAGCAATTCTATTAAATCTCATTCTCCTTCTCTGTATAGATAGAAGATTGATAGATAATAGATAGAGATATATATATTTATCTACATAGAATTTATATATTTGCATATATAAGACTGAGAATTTTTTAAACTTAATGCTTCATGAAAATATCAAAGTAATTATTTGGAATGAGAATTACTTTATATTTAACTAGGATTGCAGACAAACACATAATATATACACACGCTCATACATATATAAACATATTTTGAATGTCATGTATACTTGAATTCTTATATAAGCCTTCAGTGTTTATGAAGAACCTATGGAGACCTTTTACTTTGTGTTTGTTTGGGAGAAGCAACTTTATTCTCATATAACGTGGTATACATGAAAGTAGGGTGTATTATACACACATGGAGTGTAACCCATTACAGTTTTGATCCCATTTGTGTGGTTGAACATGATGTGGAGTTACATTTGTCATGTAATCATACATGAGCATAGAAAAGTTATGTCCAATTCATTCTATTGTCTTTCTTTGTGTGTGTGTGTGTGTGGGAAAATGAACATTTATTAAGGATTTCCTCAAAAACAGTAGTGATGTTATTAGAAATTGGATGGTTCAAACACAACCAAATTACAGAAAAACAAACAGACAAAATAGTTCAGTTCTTCTAATCCTACAGTTGCTTCTATTTACAGTCCCAAGAAACTAAGGTCAGAAATAAGGCCTCGGATAATCTGGCTTAGTCCCGTTCTTCTTCCCTTCCCTTCATTCCTCTTTGTCTAATCCAATGAACTTCTATATTTTCCCTCCCTACCTGCCATTGTTATGAGTTAGCATCCACATATCAGAGACAACATTTGACTGTTGGTTTTTTGGGATTGGCTTATTTCACTTAGCATGATATTCTCCAGTTCCATCCATTACTAGCACATGCCATAATTTCATTTTTCTTTATAGATGAGTGATATTCCATTGTGTATTTATACCACATTTTCTTTATCCATTCACCTGCTGAAGTGCACCTAAGTTGGTTCCAAAGCTTGGCTATTGTAAATTGTGCTGCTATAAACATTGATGTGGTTGCATCACTGTAGTATGCTGATTTTAATTCCTTTGGTTGTAGACTGAGGAGTGGGATAACTGGGTCAAATGGTTGTTCCATTCCAAGTTTTCTGAGGAATCTTCATACTGCTTTCCAGAATGATTGCACCAGTTTGCAGTCCTACCAGCAATGTGTGAGTAAAACTTTGTTCCCCACATCCTTGCCAACATTTATTGGTACTTGTATTCTTGATAATTAACATTCTGACTGAAGTGAGATGGAATCTCAGTATAGTTTTAATTTACATTTCTCTAATTGCTAGAGATATTGAACATTTTTAAAAATATATTTGTTAACTGACATTATTTCTTCTCCTGTGAGGTGCCTGTTCAGTTCCTTGCCCATTTATTGATTGGGTATTTGTTGTTTTGGTGTTAAGTTTTTTGAGTTTTTTATATATCCTGGAGATAAATGTTCTATCTGAGGTGCAGGTGGTAAAGATTATCTCCCATTCTGTAGGATCTCTGTTCGTGTTCTTGATTTGTTTCCTTTGCTGTGAAGAAGCTGCTTTTTAGTTTGATATAATACCATTTATTGATTTTTTATTTTACTTCTTGTGCTTTAGGAGTCTTGTTGAGGAATTCTGTTCCTGAGCCGATATGATGGAGAGTTAGGCCTACTTTTTCTTCTAGTATGTGCAGGATCTCTGGTCTAATGCCAAGGTCCTTGATTCACTTTGAGTTGAGTTTCGTGTAGGGTGAGTTATAGGGGTTCAATTTCATTCTACTTGTATATGGATTTCCAGTTTTCCCAGCACCATTTTTGAAGAGGCTATCTTTCTCCAATGTATGCTTATGGCTCCTTTTTCTAGTATGAGATAACTGTATTTATGTGGGTTTGTCTCTGTATCTTCTATTCTATTCCATTGGTCTTTAATTCTATTTTTATACTGTTTTTGTTACTATAGCTCTGTAGTATAATTTGAGGTCTGGTGTTGTGATGCCTCCTGCTTCACTTTCCTTGCTGAGGATTGCTTTGTGTATTATGGGCCCCTTATTTTTCCAAAGAAATTTCATTACTGCTTTTTCTATTCTTATGAAGAACATTAAATCTGTATAGTGCTTTCAGTAGTATGGCCTATCCAAGAACATGGGAGATCTTTCAATATTCTAAGGTCTTCTTCAATTTCTTCCTTTAGTGTTCTGTAGTTTTCATTGTAGAGATCTTTTGCTTCTTTTGTTAAATTGATTCCCAAGTATGTATGTTTGTTTGAGGCTATTGTGAATGGAATAGTTTTCCTGATTTATCTTTCAGCTGATTTGTCATCAGTAGAAATTCAATTGATTTATGGGTGTTAATATTATATCCCGTGTCTTTACTAAATTTGTTTATGAGTACAAGAAGCTTTTTGGAGGAATTTTTTGGGTCTTGTAAATATAGAATCATGTCATTGGCAAATAGAGATAGTTTGATCTGTTCTTTTCCTATTCATACCCCTTTAATTTTTTTCTTTTGTCTAATTGTTCTGGTAGGGTTTCAAGGACTGTGTTGAGTAGAAGTGGTGAAAGAGGGCATCCCTGTTTTATTACAGTTTTTGGAGGGAATGCTTCCATTTTTTTTTCCATTTAGAATGATTTTGGCCTTGGGTTTAACATACATAGCTTTTGTAATGTTGAGATATGTTCCTATTATCCCTAGTTTTTCTAGTGTTTTGAACATGAGTGGATGCTGAGTTTTGTCAAATGTTTTTTTTTTTTTTTTTTTTTTTTTTTTTGCATTTGTTGAGATAATCATGTGGTTCTTGCCTTTAATTTTGTTGATGTAATGAATTACATTTATCAATTTCCATGTGTTGAACCAACTTTGCATCCCTGAAATGAACTCCCTTGATCATGGGTCACTATCTTTTTGTATGTCATAGGCCAGGATTTTATTAAGAATTTTTGCATCTATGTTCATCATGGATATTGGTCTGAAATTTTCTTTCCTTGATGTGCCTTTGCCTGGTTTTGGTATCAGGGTGATACTAGCTTCATAGAATGGGTTTGGAAGGGTTCCCTCATTTTCTATTTCATAGAATAATTTGAGAAGTATTGGTTTAAGTTCTTTGAAGGTCTGGTCAAACTTGGCTGAGAGTCTGTCTGGTCTTGGGCTTTTCTTTGTTGGTAAGATTTTGATAGCCTGGATATCTTTTCCTCTTGCACTATTTTTTTTTCTTTATTTGAAGTTGTTGTATATATGACAGTAGCATGCATTACAATTCATAATATACATATAGGGCAACTTTTTACATAACACTGTTTGTATACAAAGTATATTCATACTATTCATGTCTTCAATCATGCATTTAGGATAATGATATCCATCTTATTCTATCACCTTCTTTTTCTTTCCCTTTCATACCCCCTTGCTCCCTCCCTTCCCCTCCCTCCCCATTGACCTTTCTAGTGTTCCTCTAATCCTCCTATATTCCCCGACCCAACTCCACTGTGAATCAGCCTCCTTATATCAGAGAAAACATTCAGTATTTGGATTTTTGAGATTGGTTAACTTCACTTAGCATTATATTTTCCAACTTCATCCATTTACCTGCGAATGCCATCATTTTATTCTCTTTTATTGCTGAGTAATATTCCATTGTGTATATATACCACATTTTCTTTATCCACTCATCTACTGAGTAGTGCAAGAATTAATATCAAGATTTAATAAATGGGATAGATTCAAACTAAAAAGCTTCTCCTCAACAAAAGAAACAATCATCAGTGAGGTGAACAGAGAACCTACTAATTGGCAACAAATTTTTTACCACATGCACATCAGATAGAGCACTAATCTCTAGAATATATAAAGAACTCAAAAATCTTAACACCAAAAAAAACGAATAACCCAATCAATAAATGGGCCAAGGAACTGAAAAGAGACCTCTCAGAAGAAGATACACAATCAATCAACAAATGCATGAAAAAATGATCAACATCGCTGGTAATTAGAGAAATTCAAATCAAACCTACTCTAAGATTTCATTTCACTCCAGTCAGAATGGCAGCTATTAAGAACACAAACAACAATAAATGGTGGAGAGGATGTGGGGAAAAAGGCACATTCATACATTGCTGGTGGGACTGCAAATTGGTACAACCTTTATGGAAAGCAGTATGGAGATTCCTTGGAAAACTGGGAATGGAACCACCTTATGACCCAGCCTTCCCACTCCTGGGTCTATTCCCAAAGGAATTAAAAGCAGCATATTACAATGACACAGCCACATGAATGTTTATAGCGGCACAATTCACAATAGCTAGGTTGTGGGACCTCTTGCAGTACTGAAGTTCCACCAATTCTCTTTCATGGATCCCATGACAACTTGTCTGTGTCCTTCTACACAAGGATGGGACTTACAGCACTGTAATTTTTGTGATATCAGCATGTTTAGACTCCACATAATTGGGATCATGCAATATTTTTTTTGTGCCTGTCATGTGCCTGGCTTGTTTCACTTAACATAATGCTCTTTAATTTAATCCATGTTTCTGTACATTACAGGGTTCTCTTGTTTTTAAGGCTGAATAGTATTCCATTGTTTATGTACTGGGCTTTCTTCACCCACTCATCTGTTGACTGAACACTTGGGTTGATCCCATGTCTTGGCTGTTGTATATAGTGCTGTGATAAACACAGGGGTGTACATACTTTTTCAATATAGTGATTTTATTTTCTTTGGATATGTATGTAGGAGTGTGATCACTGGATCATATGGTATTTTTTAAAAAATATTTATTTATTTGTGTTGGTGCCCCACCACAGCCCCTTTCTTCCATACTGCTGGTCTCCCCTCTATTCTTATTTTTATTTATTTTTATCTTTTATTTTGGGTACCAGGGATTGAACTCAGGGGCACTCATCCACTGAGCCACATCCCCAGCCCTATTATTATTATTATTATTATTATTATTATTATTATATTTTGTTTAGAGACAGGGTCTCACTGAGTTGCTTAGCACCTTGCTTTTTCTGAGGCTGGTTTTGAACTCACCATCCGCCTGCCTCAGGCTCTCCAGCCACTGGGATTACAGGTATGCACCACTGTGCCTGGTGATATGGTGGTTTTATTTCTTTAATTTTTTGTATAATCTCTGTGTTATTTTCTATGATGTCTGTGCTAAGTTACATTCCCACCAATGGTACAAAGATTCCCTTTTCTCCACATACTTCAGAACACTTGCTTTCTCCTGTGTTTGTGATAGTAGACTTTCTAACTCAGTGTTATCTCATTGTGCTTTGACTTTCATTTTCTGGGGATGGCTGACCAAGAAGAGCATAATGGTTAACAAAGGACAGGGAAGGAATAGGAGGGGAGGAGGGGGATGTGCTGTTCAAAGGCTACATCTGTACAGTGAGACAGGAGGAATAAATTTCAAAGGATCTATCGTACAGGGAGATGCCCGTAGTTAATGATACATTATATTCTTAAAAAAATGTAAAAGAGAGTGGTTTCACCATAAAGATAATAACTGAAATAATGGATTTGTTAGTTATTAGATTTAGCCATTCTATAGTGTTTATTTATTTCAAAACATCATATTGTACAATGACAAAATATATAATGTTATCTGTTGATGTTTTCAACATTAGGACAGTCCCCACTGAAGAAGGTTATGATGGAGTGTCCATGTCCTCCTCTGCCCTCCACAAGTGCTGCTACTTCTTTTCATATTAGTCAAAGGGATGTCACTTGGCTCTTTCTTCACTGTAAGTTTCTCTTTCAGGTGAGCATCAAGTCTTTTTTTGTGTTCTCTCTGCCATCTCTACTATCTCAGATCTACATCCTGTACTGAGTTCATGGGAGAAGGATGTGAAATTTATTTTGGTGATAAGAACCACTTCCTGCTTAGAATGTGGCTAAAACATGCATAGCTCACTATGAATAATTCATGCTCAATTTCTTAAAAGCTACATGGGATTGTTAAATGCTCTCAAATTGAGAAGGACCATCTTCTGTCACAGAGGTGGTCAGGTTTGTGTTTGTCCACAGCCATTCTTGTCACCAGATTCATCATTCTGAAGTTCTTTCATTCAAGGATTGTATTTTTTCATTGCCATAAAAGAAACCTACTGGAACTATGTTCCTGAGAAGAATCTCTTACTTAAACCAGCATTCAATTAAGTCCCTTAATATTAGTAGATTGGAAATATGTTATATGGAACAAATGTAAAGAGAAAAAAAATCACTCTTGGTGCTTTTTTCAGTGTAAGTAGAATTATTTGCATAGACCATTCCACTCTGGGCTAATAGTCTTTTCAAGGATTTCAAAAGACCGACTTAACTTTTCCCTGAACCAAAAAGAAGTGCCACAAGCTGGTGTCTTATTTGAAGTCACAGTTAAGTTCAAAGGCTAAGCTGATACGACCATGACCCATAGGTAGGGAATTGATAAATCCAACATCTCCCATTAATAAGAGTTTTCTTTGAATCATTCAAGGATTGTATTTTTTCATTGCCATAAAAGAAACCTACTGGAACTATGTTCCTGAGAAGAATCTCTTACTTAAACCAGCATTCAATTAAGTCCCTTAATATTAGTAGATTGGAAATATGTTATAAAATCACTCTTGGTGCTTTTTTCAGTGTAAGTAGAATTATTTGCATAGACCATTCCACTCTGGGCTAATAGTCTTTTCAAGGATTTCAAAAGACCGACTTAACTTTTCCCTGAGTAGGGGGGGGGGGTGGTTTGGTGGTGTTTGGTGGTGGGTGGGTTGGAGGGTGGTGGGGGGGGGGGGGGGGTTCGGTCTCTTGCTAAGCTTGATACGACCATGACCCATAGGTAGGGAATTGATAAATCCAACATCTCCCATTAATAAGAGTTTTCTTTGAATCAATCTTTGGTTTGACAAGAGTACTTTCTTTATATAAGTGTAGGTTGAGTGCATGTGATCTGATGGCTAATTTTCAAGTCAATAACATGTTTTGAAATGGTGTTTCATTCAGGTTGAGTTTCTCTCATTTACACCAATACGACTGAAATGAGAATATTACATTAATTGAGAATTATAGATGCATCAAAGAATTTCTAAGAATTGTTCATTATTTAACATCCTAATTCATGGACAAGCATGAAAATAATCAGAATGGGAAATGAAATGTAAGGTCTTAATATCTGTTGTACTGTCCCATCACTTACATAGCTACCTTAATTTAATATGACTAAATTACCTCACAGAAACATGGCACCCTGAGAGATGGAGTCTGAACTTACTGATGGAAGACTTAGGCTGCAAATCCAACTGACTCTCCTCATTGGAGAGTCTATCACCAAAGTGAAAGTTGGAAAGTCAGCATTTGATTATGTCAAGGTGATTTGACATCTTTACTAACAGGCCTTCTAGAGAACTGTGTCAGTGGAGAATTGGGATTGAGAGTCCCAGACCTTATGGTATGAAAACTGAATAGTGTGAGAAGCTGGTCCTCCTGGTGGGGAAGTGCAATAGAGTGGCTAGAAGCCTGAAGTTTAGAGTCAAATAAATCTACCTTTATGCTCTGGCTCTATTACTTCTTGTTAAATGGGGAAGTCATAATATTTTATTAGTAAAAAAAAAAATCTTCAGGTGATTTGGTTATGAGTTGGTGTCCACATTTTATGAAAGTCTTTCAACAAGAGGAAAACAATCTCACCAGCCAATTAGGAGTCACTTTGGGTGCAGAAGACAATGTGGAGCTTATCATTGTTAAACTGATTTTCAAAAGAAAAATAAGGCATTAGGAAAGGTCACTAGACTCTTGATTGATTCACCAGTGTGGGGTGGGTGGTGAATTCCCAGAGCAAGTCTTAATCCTATTAGTATCAATCAGAAAACTGCTTAAAGAGGTTATCAGGAAAATCCTAATTTTTCTTTTCTAAAGCAGGTTATAATTTATAGCACACAGAGCTGATTCAGGACATTTTTTTTTCTATTATGACCCCATCGCCTTGCAAAAACTAAATGAGATATCACATGAATGGTACCCTTGCCTGGTGCCTGCTCCTTAGTGCTTGAGGAAGGTTTGCTGCTGTTATTGCTTTAGGAATACCCTTCCTTCACTCCACTCCCCTGCCCTGGACAAAGCCACACCCGGATTTTCCAACTCTGATGATTCTAGTGACAGAATCTCCAGCCGGCTCCATTGGTCTGATTTGAAGCCCTGTCTAAGAATTGGATGCTGGTTTACTTGATTACTTCCTGGTTGCTACAGAAAGAGACCATGAATAGAAAGTCTTTTGTTAAGCAGAGTCTCTTCAGTGTGATTTCTGACATATTTAAAGGTGAATTCTAAAGCTTACTTTGAGGGGATAGGAAATTTATCATTAAAGAAGTACAGGGATTTTAGGATTGAAGACCAGTAGCTAGAAAATAGAAGGGAGAGTGTTGGAGAGGCCAGAGAGGTAGGAAGGAAGGAATCTCAGGCCTGATGGTCTATGTGACCATGATAAATGGCCTCTATTGGGGAGTGGCTACTTAATCCTGGGTACAAATATTTGGCATCAAATATTTTGTTTATAATGTTTGCCTGTCTTGAGTTTTTCTTGGGCAATAATCCTCTTTTGTTACCATACAACATGAGCAAGAGGTTGCCTCATTTACCCCAAATTATCAGTGCATACTGCTATACGGTGTAGCCTCTTGAGTGGTCTGGGCTGTGTGGAACCTCAGAGAGGTGCCCTATAGCAGGACCAACACTCTCTAAGGGAAATCACTGGAGAACGTGCTTGAAGAAATGTTGCATTGGGGACATAGGTGTGGGTTCCTGGTACGTATCTGACCTTGAATGAACCAGAGTTTTCCAAGACCCAGTGTAGAAGGCATGAGTTTGCTTGTTATTTTTTTAAGTAAAAGAATTCATGTGAAAATAAAATCAAACAGTAAAGGAATGATTAATATTGTAAAAGTCCCTATTCTTCCCAATATACCCAATCCTACTTCTTAGGAAAACAGATGGGTGTCTTTTCAAATATTTTCTATGCCTGTGTAAACATGTGTCTATTATACATGATTCATGTGTATTTTGTATACAATAGATTATTTACATAGTCTTTTATAATACATTTTTGGACATTTTATTGTCACAACTGCAGCATATTAACAGCTGAAAATCTTGAGATGCATTTTCCTTTGTTTTATTGGTCAACACATTTTTGTATTTGCCTTTCTTGATTGATTCTGAGTGAAAACCAAAATTAGAGCAGTAGACAACCAAACTTAAAACAAAGGAAACAAAAACATGAATGAATGTCCATCAGAGGAACAATTAGCCCCTCTGGAGTGGACCAAAGTCAGGACTTGAAGGACAAGTTGTCATTTCTTGGGTGGCAAAGAAGCAGGGAGGGGAGAGAAATTTCTAGGGAAAGGAGCCAGTGGGAAGAAGTCTGGAGAGCCCATAGGTGTAGCCCATTATCATCTGGAAGTACAAGCTATGGAGGTTCTACTGCCTTCATCATTCTGAAGGGGATTCCCACGGACCACCCAGGATAAGCACTGACATTTACTAGGTAACCTAATGATGTCCTCATGTGATGCAAAGTCTGCTTAGGGTTTCATTTAACATATTGAGTTTTCTCTATTTGTTCCTAAACTTTAGCTTCAGCACGTGTGATGGTGAAGGGAACATGGGCAGAAAAGGGACTCAGGGAAGTTTCCATGGGAGGTGATTTTAATCTTTGCCAATGGTTCTGGGAGAAAAGAGAGAGAGAGAAGAGGGGGAGGGAGAGAGACAGAAAGAGGGAAGGAAGAAAGGAAGGGAGGGAGGGAGGCAGGTCGGCCCAAAGGAGGCATATAGGAGGTTCTAAATTGAAGTATTTCAAATGCCCTTATTTTATTCCAAAGCAATGCTGGGCTCTCAGTGACCCAATCACTTTTCCCTGGAATTTCACCTCCAGCTGAAAGCCATGGAGATTCTCTAGCAGGAAAATCTTTACAAACTCATCTGTTTATTCAAACATGGCCCTGCCCACCCCACTACTAAATGACTTCTATCTCCCTTATGCTCATGCTTAATTTTTATTTCTTTTAATGTTATTTAGTTAGAGGCTATACTTTTTCTACAATTGCATATTTAATGATATATATTATAAAGTAAATCTGAATTTTATAAAGATTTTCATCATTAGCTATTTCTTAACCTAAATATGTGGCAACTTCCTATTGTTCAACCTAATCTATTTAACTGTATTGTTTATTGTTGATTCAAATTGAGATTAATCAGCACGTTATTTCTTACTAACTTTCTCACCTTCACCTTTATAGTTAATTTAAATGAATTTTAACAAACATCTTCGAAGTCCATTCCAAGTCCCTTCTTCCCACTTTACTGTTACACTGTATCTGCCCACATCTTCAACATATATATTGGATGAGTTTACCTGGCTTTCAGCTCCTGAGAAAAATGTTCCAGTTTTTCTTTTTTCTTTTTTGGTACTGGGAATTGAACTCAGGGCACTCGACCACTGGGCCACATCCCCACCCCTTTTTTGTATTTTATTTAGAGACAGGGTCTCACTGAGTTGCCAAGTCCTCGCCATTGCTGAGGCTAGCTTTGAACTCGCGATCCTCCTGTCTCAGCCTCCCAAGTGCTGGGATTACAGGCATGCGCCTAGCCCCAGTTTTTCTTGTGGTTAGTTTTATCTTCCCAAAGCTCCACCCTGGATGCCCTAAAACTTATGACCAGGCACTAGAGGTTCCAGGGGAATTCTGAGTTCACTTTTGGTGACTTAGCTTCTGAGTTTGCTCTGCCTGCCATTAGAGTTGCTTCTGTGGTTTCCCTCCTGGAAAGTCTACATGCTCTCTGAGGGCAAGTCTTCCTCAGACTTCCAAAAGCCTGTGGCATCTAGAAAAGTGATCACCATACATGACCATGCAAGTTTTGAATTGTACAATTATGGGATGGCCATTCTTAGAAACTGGCTCATGAAGACCCCCATCCTGAGTCATGGAATGAGATGGCCACATTTAGCACACACACTGAGCAGATTCTCCATACGTAGTCACAGAACTCAGCTGAAACTCAACTTAGATCCAGCCATGAGAAATGCTTTTGAAGCTCTTAAGTCTCTCTAATTTGGAATATCACCTTGACCTCAAATTCTGGGGAACAGATAACACGGGTAGTATCTCCACCTAGTTCAGGAGATGTTTGCATCCTCAAGCAAAAGTTAATGAAGGTCTTTCAGAGACTCGAGAATGGCGCCAGCTCTTGGCTCCTCCCAAGGAAGGGCCTCCCTGTGCTTCACTCTGCACCCGCCATCCCTTTGCTGATGTTCTATGCCATGTGGTGGCTCAAGGGCTGCCCATGATGCCAAAGGGAAGCTGAGAATTTCAGCAGAGTGTTTCACTGGCTTATTCTGATGGTTGATGTGGTGATTATTAATTAGCTAGTTATATCTTCTGACTCTGCTACTCTTTCTCCTCCAGTAAAGAAAAAATGCTATAAAACAGTCCCCTCGAGTGTTCTACCTGGACTTAATGTGTGTGTGTGTGTGTGTGTGTGTGTGTGTGTGTGTGAACATCCGTGACTTCCTGTAATGTATTGTCCTTTGGTCCCTGTTTCCTCTTGTTGTGACACTTCATGAATAACTGGGAAACACGACCTGGCAAGTAATTACTTTGTAAGTGGGATGAGGTTTGTGTTACGTGGCACGCCCTACAGGGAGCCCTTGGAACTGTTGTCCAGAAAATGAGTGAGATTGAACCTAGAAGAGATTTAAAAAATAATGGGGTCTGATTGGTTTTGGAGAAGTTTCTTATGCGTGAAGAGGAGTCCTGGATAAGGCAGTAGCTCACAGATTTACCAAGCAAATGGGAAAACGAGATGCCGCTGATCGAGCCATAGGAGGCAAAAGAGGATGTGGGCACTGCTGCAGCCGCCACACTAGGAGCAGTGTGCACACAGAGCTGCAAGTGCTGGGGGAGTCACACCAACTTTTAGGAATGCACACTTCACTGTAAAGTTTCCTGTGGGAAAAACAAGCAAATATTTAAAACATTAGAAAGAAAATGCCATGGGGAATTTCAACCCCTCTTCAATGCAGTGTGTTTTGGCATAAGTACAAGGAGAGGGCTGGAGTTATTTCAGTTCCTAAGCAGGGCAACTGCAGCCAAATGATCCACTCAAGCAGAGGGTCACAGTCACAATGCTTAACTGGGGGACCAAGGGGGTGATTTTGTTCATATATAACTTTAAAAATCTGAAGAGCAATTTGAGGTAACTTGTCTTTAAATCCAGAGTGAGAATGAAGAGAAACGAGGAAGAAGCAAAGCTAAGAATTCAAAAAACATTTTTGTGTGCCTACAGTGTGGGAAAGGGCAGCAGAGCCCTAGGAGGCAGCAGGAAGTGTCAGGCACATTGCATGGCTCTGAGAGTGTGCTGTGGGACAGGTCAACCAGGAGAATGCTCAGCGGAGGCTGCAAGAAATTCTGTACTTACACTTGTTCAGGATGATGGGCCCGGCCTGGGAAACCCTCACTTCTATTCCACAGCATGGAAACTGTGGCTCCCAGGCAAAAGTCGGGGATGCAAAGAGAGCCATCCATTCCAGGGAAGGGGCTGTAGGAAGCATGTCTTCAGCCAGCTGTGGGGAGCCAGTCAGCTCCATCCTGCAAAGAGTATCCCCAGGAGCATCAGGGCAAGTTTCTCTGACCGTTCCCCAATTTCACCTCCCTCCTCGCTCAGCACGCACCTGGGGTTTGGATTGGAGAGTAGGTCACGTGGCCCCTTCCCTCTGAAGATGAAAGTTTGGTTTTGTTTCATCAGATACTGAAGGCGCGTCTTATTATTCAGGGGAGGGGGGCGTTTTGATCCTTATCCAGGGTCCTCCGTCTCTGTGCGATGCTTCTTAGAAGTGGTTTTGTGAATGATTTTATCTAATTGGCCACGCCAATTAAATTAAGTGTTCGAGAAGATCGCGTTCTGTGGTTTCCAATGCATTTAAGGCATTGTTTAGGAACTTGGCACTGCTGGGGGCAGGGGGCGTGCAAGCACATATGTTCACATGTGACCACCCGAGTGTTCTGACCGGATAATTTCCAGAACACTGGGTCCTTCCTTCTGTTTGGAAAAATGCCTAATGCAGTGAAGACAGTGTGAAGGATAGTTCCCTGACTTGTAGAAGTTTCTAGACCTGATAAGAAAATGTGTATACCAGTTGGCCTATCTCCAAATGGCCAGTCTTGGTCAACATTTCTGTTGTGTCCTTGTTTTCTTCGAGAATTGAGGTACTATTTCTGCTTGGTCAGATGTGTTGTATCAAAGATGCACACAGGAAGTCCAGGGGATGGGGAGGAATGGCCTCTGTAACAGTGCTAACAGTTTCAAACCCCAGCAAAGCAGAGTGGTTTTATTGTTGTTATTGTTTTGTTTTGTTTTGGTACCAGGATTGAGCCCAGAGGCACCTAAACACAGAAACACTGAGCCACATCCTCAGCCCTTTTAATATTCTTTTTTATTTGAGACAGGATCTCGCTAAGTTGCTTAGGGCCTTGCTTATTTGCTGAGGCTGTCTTTGAACTTGTGATCCTCCTGCCTCAGTCTCCCAAGTCACTGGGATTACAGGCATGCACCACCTCACCCGGCTTCAAAGTGGAGTTTTCAGCAAATGACTTTTCTCACTTTCCTCCCTGACATGAGGATCAAATTGCCAATTACTTTTCCAGGGTAATGGCGATGTGTGTCTTCATAACGCTGAAAGCTAAGTAAGCAAAGGCTTGTGTACCCACTACCTTGAGAGCTGACGGACATGCTAGATTTCAGACTATCAATAGACCTTTTCAGCACATGGAAAATAATCTACTTAAAATTCCCCACATTTCCAACCCCACACTTTCTAGCATCTGTCAGTCTGACATGCTACAAGTTCAACTTGTTTTAAAATACAAACTTTGCCTTTCTCCCACTCACTCACACACACACACACACACACACACACACACACACACACACACACACACACACCAGAATATAAGTTTATAAGAGCAGGAACTTTATTTTTGTCTCTTTTGTTCACAGTTATATCTTCCACACTTAGAAAAATGCTTGACACAGAATATGCACTTAAATATTTGTTGCGTGAATGAATGCCTGCCTCGACAGAGGTTTCCTCTGAAGTGAATATCTGACCTTCTCTCCCACCTTACCCAGCCAGAAGCAGATCACTGGCCTTGCTCAGAGATCTCACCCTCTTTCCAACAAAGGCCAGGAAATATCTGACCAATAGTACATGCAGGGGTGAGGGTGGGAACCACTCAGGCACCTCTGGGCAACCCCTCGGAGATAGGTTTCACTGGCTTATTTCGATGACGACAGGGAAAAGACAAACTAGGTGGTTATGTTTTCTGCCTGGTGCATGCATCTCCCCCCAAATAAAGAATAAATGCTGAGATTTTCTATAAATGGAGATTTTCTATGTCAGCAACTTCTAGTTTATTGTCATTGAGTCCCCATTTCCTCTTGTTGTGATGCTTCATGTATACCTGGGAAATGTGATAAGAGAACAGACTGGTTATAAAACTTCATTTCCTCCACGCACACTGGACAGTCCCTTCCTTTTTCCTCTTTTTCAAACAGTTCAAATCAAAATTTTCACCTGAAATGAAGGAGAAAGATAAAAGCCCAGAACCCCAAAGAAAGCCAGTCATGGAAAAATACTATAAGATTCTGTGCTAAGTATTTTCCATGTATCTTTAAAGGGAAGTTCCTTCATGGAGATGGTGGTGTTGGGTCTGACTTCCCTACACATGCATAGGCTCTGCACAGAAGAACATTTGCTCCTTTATTCAATAAGCACTTGGTGGCACCCATTCTGTGCCAAGACTATGCTAGTCACTGGGGACTGAGCTGTGAACAAGACAGACACAGTGGCTGCCTTTTCTGAGTATGATTTAGTGGTGGTTACTGACATAGTCACCTGAAGCCCATGGGAGACATTACTGCACATCTCATTCCACTGTAAACATGTGCAAAGTGCCAGATAGTAAATAAATATAGTAGGCTTTGTGGGCCACATGGTCTCTGACACAACCCTTCCATGGTGCTGCCTTAGCAGGAGAGATGCCATAGGCAATGCACTTGAATGGATGACCATGACTATGTGCCAATAAAACTTTATTTACAAAACCAGAACATACACAGTCTGCTTTTTGCCTACCCTTCTCTCACTGCTTTGCACTATTACATTCAGATGCTAGTGATGTGACTCAGACAAAACTTTTATTTTTGGTCTCAAATTTTCTCTTCGTTTTTATCTGAAGGTTTATGAAAGTTACACTCTGTTTATTTAAGACTCTTTCAGGTAGCATTCTTACAGGGTGAAGGGTACAGGCTACACGGCAGCTTTGTCTCTCTGATCACAAATTTCAAATCTGTGTGTTGTCCTGCGTCCCCACAGAGACGGCTTTGTTCTGACTCCAGATGTTTCCCACACACCACATAGTAGAATGACCCACTGACCCCCAACCGCAGACTCTTTTATGACCTTCAGCTTACAGTCATGATGACAGAGATAGAGCAAGGCCACATTGCTGTGGTGTTTGCTCTGATGTCCCATCTCTCACTTTGAATTTCTTCCTTCTCCAGCTTATGTGGGCTTTACCTGAGCTCCATTCTATGCATATTCTGGCTTGCCCAGTGTCAGATATTTTTGGTTTCTTTCTCCAGATCCCTCTCCCCCATCCCTCTGCTCTCTCCCTGGGAAGGTTGACTTGTATGGACAGCATTAAAGGAATCCCAATCTCCCTTGCTCCCTTTTGGGTCCAGCTGAGGAGGATTCCTGGTAGGAGCACTGCAGGAAAGAGAACAGTGGATGGGTGTCTACTGCCCTGAATCTCCTCGGCCTGGATGCATCCCCTCTCAGAACCTGGTGCTCTTCACCAAACACCAGCTGGCTCCAGCCTTCTGCATGCTGCAGCTGCTCAATCTCCTTGTTTCCCCAACTGTACGGCTGGGGACACATCTGTAGGCACCAGCTCATGTTCCTTTTACCCCTTTACTTCTCCTATACCCCATCCACATCTTTGAAATTTGCTTGATCAGCAAACCCTCCCTGAATTATTCCTGGGTTTTTTTTGTGGCATCTGTTCCTGTGGGGACCCTGATGGATGCAGTGGTTTAAGTTCGTGGCTGCACTATCACTGTGTTCTCTGACAGAGTGCAGAAAATCCGTGGAGTGACTTCTAGAAGTTTCTCCCTAAAACTCCCTCCAATATAGCATCTTAATTGTCAAATCATCCAAACATTGAATCTCCCTGATTATAGTATTTACTTGTGAGAGAAGAGGAGCAGACGCTTTAAACCTAGATATCAGTGGATCCATGGGGTCGGACCCATGGCTGCCAGCTGATAGGGCTGTGGGTGGGACTGGACCAATCAGACCCAGAAACCTTTGCTCCCGGGGCAGCGTTCACCAGCTTTGGCAACTCAACATGGATGAACCTTAGGGCCAGGCACAATCCTTGAGCAACTTTGTAGACCTCAGTCGCAGAAGGTAGACTGGAGAGCAGTCTCTGGACAGAATTTAGTGTAGCTGGAGGATCTTTATGTCAGGTAGGCTTTAAAGAGGTGCCTTGTGAGGTCGTTAGGGACCCGCTGTGGAGCCAGCTGTGTGATCCGACCCAGCTCTGTGTGATGTGACCTTGAGAAAAGTGACTCAACCACCCTGGGTCTCAGAGTCCTCATCTCTAAAATAGGGCTAATAATAAGGCTGCTCTGGGAATTAAATTAGCTAACATTTGCAAAATATTTTGAACAGTGCTTTGTATGAAATAAGTACAAGAAGTATCAGCTATTTTTAAAAAAATATTTATTTATTTACTTTAGTTGTACACAATGCAATGCATTTATGTTTACGTGGTGCTAAGGATCGAACCCGGACCGCGCATGTGCGAGGCGAGCGCTCTGCCGCTGAGCCACAACCCCAGCCCCAGTATCAGCTATTTAAAATTTTTTTTTTAGTTATACATGGACACAATATCTTTATTTTGTTTATTCATTTTTATGTGGTGCTGAGGCTCGAACCCAGTGCCTCACATGTGCGAGGCAAGCACTCTGCCACTGAGCCACAACCCCAGCCAGTATTAGCTATTTTTTTTTTTTTTTTTTTTTTTTTTTTTGGTACCAGGGATTGAACTCAGGGGCACTCGACCACTGGGCCACATCCCCAGTCCTTTTTTTGTATTTTATTAGAGACAGGGTCTCACTGAGTTGCTAAGTGCCTCGCCATTGCTGAGGCTGGCTTTGAACTCGCGATCCTCCTGCCTCAGCCTCCCAAGTGCTAGGATTACAGGCGTGCGCCACCGCGCCCGGCTAAGTATTAGCTATTCTTGAAGGAGACACTCTACTGTCTTTTGTGCTGGATTCTGCTTGTTTGCTCTTGGAAGACACTCCCACCCCAGACATGTTCTTCTCCCCCTCTTTTCTTCTTCCTCTTTTTCAGAAGAAAAGACCTATTACAAGGTACAATGAGCTGGAATGCTCTGCACTGATTTTTATACGGTCCTTAATTTCCAAAGAAGGTTTAGTTCAAGTCCCAGTCGGCAAGTGTGGAATGTGCCCGTCCTCACTGTGTGTGCTGGGCATGCCAGGTACAGGGGACACAGCACTGAGCTCAGGCTGGAGACATGTCTTTCTAGCCATCCTAGCCAAGTTTAATTTAAAATCAATCCACTTGAGGAAATTCAGCTGTAAGCCTGGCCTTCTCTCATCTCCCTGAGCACAGGGCAGCTAGCTGCAGGCTGTCCCTAACTCCTGCTCTTCCCGTCAAGACCCTCACCTCCCCGCTGTAGGCTCCTTGACATGAGCACAGCCCCTCAGCTCCTCTGTTCTAACAAGTCTTTTGGCAGCATGAACATATTTTCAGTTTAAAGTAATTGAAATAAAGAGAAAAAGACTTCTCCTCACATGTTCTACAATGAAAATGCTCTGTTTTGAGAATGTAAGTGAAAAAAAAAATTAACTTAAAAGCCATTTACTTACAAACATAGAATATCTTTGTTAAATTCTTGTCAGGCACAATATAAATAAAATACATCAGAAAATAACACTAACCAAGTTAAAAAGGTGTCTAAAAACAAGTGACAGAGTGCAACTATGTACACTAATTAAAAATATTAAAACTCTCCAAGATAGTGTGTTAAGTGGATGAGGCAAAATACAGGATGGTGTGTACAGTAGGCTATCTTTTCTGTATAAAGAGGAAAATTTAAAAATATTTATCTGTATTTATTTCTAGATGCGTTTTTAAAACTGTGAAGTTTGCTATACCCAGCACTAATAGCAACATTGTTATCTGGGAGCAAGTGTGGTAAGTGAGGGTCCTGGGCTATTTGTATACATGCATACATATAATTTTTGAACAATGAGAATGTATTACTTCTTCAATAAATTTAGTTTTAAAAAAAAGTGGGAAAATTCTGAAGCATTTGAGTTCCTTTTTCAACTCTAAGTTGAGAAACAAGAGCCCCATGATGAAGACGTGGACCATCCCAGGCCTAACAGGCAGGTTCTTGGCGAGCCACATGGTAAGGACACCTTCAAGAGAGTCAAATGTGCCAGAAAAAAAAAAAAAAAAAAATACACTTGCCCAAGAATCAACCGATAGGACCTGCAGAAAATGTAGCTATAATTGCTTGACAGCACTCCTCTCCCCTCGCTTAGAGGAAGCTGACGCTGGCACTTTCAATAGCTATGCGTAGGTAGTTCGTTCCCCTTCCACTTTACTTTCCTGCAGGAGAGAAAGTTCCTTCTTCTATCAAAAGGACTGGTGGGTCATGCTTGATTTTCCTGAATCTCCTGGGCCACCTTTTCTCCTCTTGTCCAAGGTTTTTAAAGATCGTGAACCAATTAGGAATGGATTTAGTTGCTAAAGCAAAACAAAACAAAACAAAAAATTCAGGAAAACCTAAAACTCATTAAACCAGTTAGTAGTCCGATTTTCTTGTAAAAAATCCTGTGCAGTGGTGGCAGCAGGGTGCGGGGTGGGAGCCGTTCTTGTTTTCTCAGAGCTGCATCTGGCCACTTCATCTCCAGAACTCACATCTGTACAGCTGTATTTCAAGTAAAACAACAACAACAAAAAAGCAGTAGGAGAGGGGATTTCAGTCAAGTCTATTCCATTCCTTTAGGGAAACATAATCCCCACCCCTAAGATTTTAAGTTGGTTATACCTGGCTGGCTGTAGTTTTCTAACATGGTTACCTCTAGCTGCAGTGGAGGCTAGAAAGAGGAAGTTTGTTGATGATTTAACAATTAGCTATCACAGAACTGAACAGGATTTTCTTACAGACAGAGTCCAATCCTTTTGGCTTTGCAAATAAAATTGATTTAAGGAATATTCATGGTCCTGTGATGGTTTCCTATTGCTGTTGGTGTAGAAACCCAAATCCTGATCTTTGTCTACATGGCCCTGAATAATCTACCTCATGCTGCCTTCGAAATTCACCCCTGTCCATCTCTGGTTCCCTGATAGCCAGCCACACTGGGTTCCTCTTACCCTTAGGGTGCTTTGTGATCTACCTCAACTTTGCCCCTTTGCACAGGCAATTCCCTCTGTCTGATTCTCTGCCACCTAGATCTATGTATTCCTAGGTGTCCTGAAGCTCTCACCTCAGGCCTCTTTTGGGGAAGACTTCTTCACTCTCTAGAGCAGAAAATGTTCCCCTAATTTTACAGTATTCCGTGCTTTTCTTTCATTGAGCTTCTAGCAGTTATTAGGTGTGTAATTGTGTTCATGTCTGTCTCCCCTCTATGCCAGAAGCTCTGAGGGTGAGGGCATTACCTCATTGGATCATGAATACAAAACAGGATCTGAGGACAGTCATAGCCACCTCAGAAGAGCTACAAAATATTGGCTAAATTAAGGAATACTAAACTTATAACAGAAAGTAAACAGTAAGCATAAATGTCTGTTTCAAGGTCTATTATTACTCATCTTAGAACATTTGAACTGGTTGTAGCTACTTCAATGCCATTAGCTCTGTGTGTGTATGTGTGTGTGTGTGTGTGTGTGTGTATACATTTAATGCATACAGGATAAATGAACTACTTGGTGGTAAGAAATAAAGTCTCTCTTTTTTAATGTTGGATGAATAATCTAAGACTTTATGTTGTAGCAGTATAAATGGGAGGTTTCCACAATAGAGCAAATTCATTTAGTGTCAAGTGGGATTAATGAAATAACACTAAATGAAATAATGTTAAAGAAGTAAAGACTACAGTGTGGTAGGAGAGCCCTAGAATTTGGCTTAAATTCAAATGTCACAAACAGTTCATTTTGTTCATGGATTAGGTACTCGTAAGTGTTTTGTGCTGGCAGTAAAGCATTTAGCAAGATCCATTTCCTATCTTTAGGAGGCTTGCTAACAGAAGACCTTGCTGCAGGTCCTATCTGTTGATTCTTGGGCAAGTGTATTTTTTTTTCCTGCTATTACAATGGAGGTAAGAGAGGGTGCTGTGAGGATGCAGAGGAAATGTGAGACCCTTCTCTGTGGAGGCTTTACAGAAGAAACAGGCTTTGAGTTGAATCATGTGAAGAAGCTACAAGAGGAACAAGAGGGGAAGGACCCACTTGCATGCTAGGGAGATGGACGGGGATATGCAAAGGATGACCAGATGGCCAAGAATGCAGGGGAAATGGTGGGAGACACGGATGGAAAACAGAGAAGGGCTGAACTGAAAAGAAATGTCCTTCCAAATCTAGGACATGGGTTCTAGAACAGTACTGAGGACCACCCAGCAATGGAGCAACACCACCTTGCTTGCGTTTTATAAAGAACCTCTGGCAACAGTGTGGAGGGCACCGTGGAGCAAGGAGTAGAGTGGAGGAGGAAGGAAATGACCTACTGAGCCATGGGGCAGTCTCAGAGTAAGGGTGTGCAGAGAAGCACAATGATTGGAGAACTCAGCTCAGTGGTCTAGCTGTCTCTTTGCCTCTGTGGTGGCCTCTTTAAGTCAGAGCTAACTTTCTGAAACACGACTCTGCTCAGGCCTTCTCTTACCCTAAGTCCTCAGCATTGACTTACATAGAAATTCTGTATCTGTTAGAATTCAGGTACAGGGTAGAAAGCAATCCAGCTTCTCAGGGAACTAACTATAACAAGCATCCTGAGGTGAGCTTCCAGGAAGGACACCCCAAACAAGACCAAAATGGGCAGGCTATCACCAGGAGTCTGGGATTCATGGCCATGATAGCAGCCAGAAACAGAGGATTAGGTAGCTGCCACTATGAAGGGGGCTCCAAGCCTGTATGCAATGCCAACAAAATGAGTAGCCTATATACACTCTCTTGGGAGCCACACATTGGTAACATCTATTATGTTACCATAAGAAATTGAAAGGCTGCCCCAAACAGACATAGTAGAGTCTGCCTCATTCCACTCAATAGATTCTCCAAGTGTGGTTATTTGGTCAAGTATGACCCCAAGGTGTAAAGGGGGTCAAGAAAACAACTTTTGGTTTCCTTTTTGTATGCAGTAAAGCAGACTAAGTCATTCAGTGACTTTTGTTTTGGTATCCATATATGCCAAAATATGTACCAGAGCACCTAACCACTGAACCATATCCCCAGCTATTTTTAAAATTTTTATTTGGAGACAGGGTCTCACTAAGTTGCTCAGAGCCTTGCTAATTTGCTGAGGCTGCTTTTGAAAAATATTTCAAATTTGGTGTCAACTACAAATCCATATATCCAAGAAGTTCAACCGATTTCAAGCACAAAATTTTTGAAAGTGATCATACTAAGGCACATAATTATCGAATTTCATGAAACCAGTTAAAAAGAGAAAAATCCAAAGAAGGCAGAGGGTAAAAAAAACCGATGTTTAATATTTCTGTGGCTTAAATATGGTTTGTCCCCTCCAAAAAACATGTGTAAATTGAATTCTTATTATGAGATATTAAGAGGTGAGCGCAGGTAAAACTTCAAGGGGCGATTAGGTATCTGCCTTCAAGAATAGATTAATCTATTGGTACAATTAATTAATTAATGGGCTAATGGTCCAATGGGCTAATGGATTATCTGGAGAGTGTGTCTGCCATAAAAGCCTGATTTGCTTCAGTCTCTCAAGGGCTCCCTGTCTCTCACCATGTGATACCCTGTGCTGCCTCCAGATTCTGCTAGCAAGAAGGTCAACACGAGATATGGCCCCTCAACTTTAGACAAGAACCAAGATAAACCTCTTTATTTCTTTAATGTGTCCATACTGTGGCATTGTTATTAGCAACAGAAAACAGTACCAAGTACAGAAGAATAAATATAAGAATTTCAGCAGATGTCTCATCAGAAATAATGTAAGTAAGAAGACAATGGAACATCTGGGGGGAAAGATTGTCAGTCTAGAATTCTTTATTATTATTATTATTTGTTCTACTTAGTTGTACATGACAGTGCAATGTTTTTCAATTCATCATACACAAATGGAGTGCAACATTTCAATTCTCTGTACACAGTGTTGAAGCGCACCATTCATGCAATCATACATGTGCCTAGGGTAATGATATCCATCTCATTCCATTATCTTTCTTATCCCCATAACTCTAGAATTCTTTATGTAGTGACAACATCATTATTTTAAAATATATATTTTTAAGCATACAAAGCTGAAAAAAATTTATACTCTGTAGTTATGCATTATAAGAATGCTAAAGGAAGTCCTTCAAGTGGAAGAAAAATGATACCAGAGGGCAATATGTACCTATACCAGGAATCTGGAGAGTCAGGTAGCAACTATATGAATAAGTATAAAAACCTCAAAAATTACTAGTATAATAAAAAATAGTGTACTAAGAGTTTATAACAATGAAAAAATAATAAAAAAACTAAATTGAATGACAACATTTGCAGAAATTCAGGGAGTGGAGCAAGGTACTATGGTTAAATCTTATTTATGAAATCCCTAAATAGAGCCAAAGCAAGGGTGGTGTTTCCCTTGGGCACACAATTTAAGGGTAAATCTTGGTGACAAATACTAATTTGACACAGTATTTTAAAATTAGTGCAAAACTCTATGATAGACAGAATATACAAATCTTATTTAGAAAACATTGTGCAGTCATTGGAGCTTGAAACAGAAGGAAAAAAATCAGTATAGCACTTCTCTCTTACCTGTGAGTGATACATTACAAAGTCTCAGTGGATACCAGAGACTGCAGAAAGTATCAAATCCTACATACATTATATTTTTTCCTCTACATACATACATACTTATGATGAAGTTTAATTTATAAATTAGCACAGTAATAGATTTCAATAATAACTAATAATAAAATGGAACAATTAGCACACACTTATAATCTCAGTGGCTCAGGAGGCTGAGACAGGGGTATTGAAGGTTCAAAGCCAGCCTCAGCAACAGCAAGGCACTAAGCAACTCAGGGAGACCCTGTCTCTAAATAAAATACAAAATGGGGTTGGGATATGGCTCAGTGGTTGAATTTCCCTGAGTTCAATCCCTAGCACCCCCCTCCAAAATAAATGGAACAATTATAATAATATACTCTAATCATAAATTGCCAGCATCATTGTTCTTGCACTTTGGGACCATTATTAAATAAAATTACAGTTACTTGAACACAAGCATTATGACATTTTCCCAGTTGATATGACAACTACTAAATGATCAACAGGGCAGGTAGCATATATAGTATGGATACAATGGACAAAGGGATGATTTATGTCCTGGGCTGACCTCCAAGTACAGCTTACTTTAGTTTACAAAAAGGCGCCATATCAGCTGGTTGTGGCCCGGCAAATGCTACCTTGTGCCCAGACAAACTTTCATGAATTAGGAACATGTAATGTCCCAAATGGAATTTGGACAGATGAACAATATATACTTGTGATATAGAATCATTGGAGAGCTGTAAACATTAATAAACTTGTATTTTTGAATGACCATCCTGTTTTCTCAGTCTGACTCTATCACTTAATCTATCTATTTATCTACCCATCTACATCTATATCTATATATCTATTATTGGGATATCTAACTATATATATTCAGCTTATGTCAAACATTGTTATCACTCTAACAAGAAAAATATAGTTATGTTTTTAAGGAATTAAGGAAGGGGGCATGAGATGGGGAGCACTGGGAAGTCTGCAGGCAATCTGGCTGTAGTCCAGAGAAGGGGTTTAAGAGGTCAGAGCTGCAGGCGTGATAGGAGGTTGTGGGCATAACCCAGGTGGGAGGCTGGCCTGCCCACCCCGGAAAACTTTACAGACCTTTCATATTTCAATTGCAAAGACAGTTATCCAAAGTATTCTTGACTCCACCCTAAGTGGAATTTATTGTTCTAAAATTCAATAAAATTATTTCTCTCACTATTCCATGCTTATTAGCATACATTCTTGTTTCTTCCGTTAGACACTGAGTCTGGAGATCAGAGAGTATATTCTGCTTAGTTTTTACGTACAAAGAACCTAACAAAGTCTTTTCATAGTCAATGCCAAATTGATGGTTTATAGACAAAAGGATGGATGGATAAATGGATGGATGGATGGATGGATGGATGATTGAGATGATATAATTTTAGGTAAGGAAAGAGTTTAAAGTGTTTCCTAATTTTCAGGGTAGATAACTAGGAGGATTCTTCTACTACCAATTAAAGTGGAAGGTGTAAGAAAAGCAAGATTTTGGTGGACCACAGTTGGCTCGGTTTGGGCTGTGAAGCCCTGGGGGGTGTACAGAACATCTATGAGTTTTGGGCGGTTGTAACATGGGTTTCAGTATCCTCTTTGATAAAACCGAGGGTTTGGATAAAGTGATCTCCAGTTTTTTCTTCAAGTTCTATGATACTAAGTATAATACTTAAGGATAAATAAGAGTAAAATTTATCAAGATTTAATACTGACTTTAAAAGGTGAGAATGCTCTAGTTGATCAAGAAAACAGTGTTTTGTTTTTTCTAAAGTGTTTGGTTTTCTGATACCGTCTTCCACTTTTCAAAGTGATTCATAACATTTGAATGAAAGTGATTTCAAATAGACTCATTGTTGGCAGACAATTCTCATTTCTGGAAGTTTTTCTTTTTATCCCTGCTGCTGAAATGGTTGGCTTCAGGGACCAGGACAGGCCAGAGGGTGAGTGGCTAATTCACATCTACCTACTAACTAGGATGAACAAGATGGTCTCTCAGTTCTCTCTCAGACCTTAGATACTCTGCTTTTGGGCTCCCTGCTCTTCCCTTGAGCCAGTATTTTCATGTCCTGGCCTAAGAGTTTGCAAACCCTACAATGCTTTCTGCCAAATCCAAATGCTTCTCTTTCCACTCTTAGTGATGAACTCACACAACCTTGGACCAAAATACACTCCCACCTGCCAGAAGTCAATATTCTAGCTCCTCCTCTATCAAGATTGTCCCTCTGCCCAGAGCTGAAAGGTCAGGAAGATCAGTGCCAGACTGTATTGTACTTTTCATATTGATTGTCGTTCTCAAAATTAAACTCTTTACAGATTCATGAATATTTTATTTGTATTGTGTATTTCTTTTTCCTCTTGGGTTCTCACTTCAGCTCCTTTTCAACATTTTTAAATGGTTTAAAGTCAATGGATCTATACATATACAACATGTTCTGCTGTGTTCTATTTCTTTTCCCAGCCCTGGAGATTTTTAATTTCAAAAAGTTGATGTGTGTGTGCACTTATAACACAAATACCCATAAATAAAAATGTCACAGTACTTAATCGTTATTCACTTTTCAAGGCAAACTGCTTTAAACAAAATAGCTTTAAATATTGGAGTCCTCTGTGTATATCCACATAATCACTGGGCTCAGAAAAATCTGACCCCATTTATTTCTGATTCAATATAGGAGATTCCCAATGTGTTATAATTTATCTGTTCTCAATAGCTATAATTATAACAATTTATTGTCACAAACTCCTATTTAGAAATGACACAGAAGCCCATAAATTAACACAGGCTTTTATTTACCAGGTTTTGCAAATGGTGCTTCAGTGGACAACTCTGTAACATGTTGAGCTAATATCTTAATCTACAGAGATTTGGATATACTTTGTGATTTGCAGTCTATGAATATGTTTCAGATGAAGTGCATTTTTATTAGGTCATAGCTATTTGGGAATGGGGAAGCTGTTTTTGGCATTTATGGTAATATCAGTGAGTCAGAATATTCACTTTACCATAAAATTCAATTTCTAACTATCTTAGCTCTACAGGAAGAAAGAGGTAGAGCAGGGTGGAATGGCCTGAGGACTCCATTAAGCTTCTGTATAGTACCATGGACCAGCAGAGGCCAGTCTAGAAAACACACTCTCTGGTCTTTGAGTCCAATTTTAACCACTTGCTTTTTGCCTAGCTCTATTCCCGATTCAGTTTGTCTGCGTTGCTGTAGATTGAATTGCTCTCTCTCTTCAATATAACGTGTTTTCAACTTGCACATTGTGTTCTCTGTTTAAAATGTTATCCCCTAAATTTAGTTTTCTGGGGAAAATCCTGAATTTTCCAATTCTAGCCATAGGCATGTCGGGACTAATCTTAAAACAACTCAGGATTGTCACTATTTTGTAGCTGAGGTACCCCGGCTTGGCAGGGGTAAAATAATTTGACAATATCATACAGTTAGGAAGAAAATGGGAATTTCCACCAAGATTTGTATGTCTCAAGGTTCATGTTTGTTTCCTCAGTAATACATGAAATTATTCTATGTATATAGGCACTCTATCATTTTCATTAAAGAGTTTCTATGAATAAGAATCCAAATAACTATGACCCTCAATTATTTTTAATTGAATTTATTTTTTAGGAGAAATATAAAAAATTACAAGAACAGTTACATTGTTTATAGCAATTAAAACAAACATTTATATATATGATTCCAGGGATAATCCTGTCATTCTCCTAAAAACACAGTAGGTCTATTAGACTATTCTTTAGTATTACAAATACTGTAGAAAATTAATATTTTCAAAGAGGACCCTAGGTCTTTTAAATAACCCAAATCAATGCCAAAAATATTAGTTAAGATAATTAAATCACATTAAGGCAGAAGTAGACATATATTTTATTTTATTTAAAAAATGTTCTGGTATATTTTTTAAATTTCTTGTTTTTTAGCAGTCTAATTGTTTGAGACATGTTATTTTATTTTGAAATTTTTTATATATATATATACATATATATGAAATCATATATATATGCATATATATATATATATATTAGTTGTTGATGGACCTTTATTTTATTCATTTATTTATATGCAGTGCTGAGAATCAAACCCAGTGCCTCACATGTGCTAGGTAAGCACTCTACCACTGAGCCACAACCCCAGCCCAAGATATGTTATTTTAAATAACATGTTTTCTACTATAAAACAAGAAATATCTTATTGTAGAATATTTGGAAAATATAGGAAAGTATAAAGAAATTCAATAATCTAGAAATAATATACTATATCTTCTTGTGATCATATATAAATATCTATATGGTTTTAATTTGTAAAATTGAGATATTTGCAATACATACATTCTTTATTCTTTTTTAAGTATTTTACTATATCGCTTATAATTATTCGCATAAGTATCTATAGCCTAAAATATTCTCATGTGGATAGATCATGTTTTACTTAATGGTTTCCCTGTCAAATATTTGAGTTGCCATACAGTAATTGATACATTTATTTCTATCTTGTTTTTCCTTGTGTTAGATTCCTAGAAATAGAATTACTTTGTTAAGTGATAAAAACTTGTCTGAATATCTTGGCAGATATTGTTGAATTCTCTTCAGTAATTTTCAGCATTTTATACCCTAGGTCACCTCAATACACCATGCCCAGAAATAGGTCTTATTGCAGAATGCATTAATTAATAATATAATTTCATTGTAAATTATTTGCTTTATCAGTTCTAAAAAAAATTGTCCTTCTTTTGGCTTATGGAACTATGATTGACACTGATTTGTGTGTATTTATTTGCATTTCTTTTTAGTCAGACTAGTTTTCTAACCAAATTTCTTAGGCTTTCCAACTAATTGTGTATCTGTCTATAATATTTTTAAAATTTTTACTATGTCTTATATCTATCTTGTATCTTTTCCTTGTTTTATTGGATTAGGTAAAACTTCAAGAACAGTGTTGAATATTGACAGAATGGTAATTATAAGGGACATTCCTTTTCGTTATTTACCATATCAGGATTACCACTAGCATTTTGCCATTAAGTTAATGTGTGTGTGTGTGTGTGTGTGTGTGTGTGTCCATTATGATAACTATAGGAACAAAGCAATCAGTGTAAATTCCACCTTGGCTCTGTCACTGTCAGTTTTCAGTATTGTCATGAGCAATTTAATGGGGAATTGGAAACAAGTATATGGTCCCTCAAAGTTACAGCTATTGTAACTCCGAAATTGAATGCATAAATTTTAAAAAGATTTTCAACAAATGGTGCAATATATTATTGGCCAATTAACTTTAAAATTCAATTCATTTCCCTAAGCATCTCAGTCTTCTGAGATGAAATTATAATTGGCTTTTCCTAATTAGATTTATCCCACACTCCATTATTTTCCATTATACTTGCTATTTCCACCTCCCACTAGAATTTATAATATTCCTGACCGGGACCCAAGAAAGTCAAACTTGGAGTTAATAAGGAACATACTCTTGAGATGAATGCGACACCGCTTTACGCCCTTGGTCGGGAACCCATTGACTACTACTGTGGGACAGGAGGCCTTGGCTCTGACCTTATGTCCTGAACATTTGCTCCCTGGGTATAGTATGCTTAAACCTAGCTACAGGACTAAAGGAGCTGGGATTTCCTGAGGATAAAAATATATGGGCTTAGAGTAGTAGATACATGTCTTTATATAGTTATCAAAACCCATGGGAGGTAGAATGCCAAGAGTGAACCCTAACATAAAATATGGACTTTAGGTGACGGTGACATCTGTGGGCTGGTTGACTGTAGCAAAGGTCTCGCTTGGTGCAGGATGCAGATAGTGGAGAGTCATGGGTATAAGGCAGGGCCATATGAAAACTCTGTACTCCTGTTTATGGTTGTTGTTTTTTTTTTTTGTGTGTGTGTGTGTGTGAATCTAAAACTGCTCTGAAAAGTTAAGTTGACTTAAACATACATTATAGCATTAGGCTCCCAAATATTACCCTGCTTTCACCCCCAGAGAGTCCTGGGACTCATCTCTGGCTTCTGTTGAATTACTCTAGCACCATGTGACATCCTGGTGTCATTGTTAAGGACCCTACCTACTATGGGTCTAATTTCTCAGGACTGATCTCTACTCCCTAATCTGGCCTCTCCCTTAACCATTACTTTTATTGACTTGTATCCCATGCCCCGTTCCCTGCAGTGAGAGATCTAAGGGTGCCCTGATGTAAAATACCTCTGAGTCTTTTCCTCATTCTCTGTATTACAAAAAGTTCAATTACCTTAGTTGATATTATCACTGGGCCTGAATCAGAAACAAACTAAAATTCTCATCTTCCTGAACTGCTCTAGATAGACTATTTCAAAATCTGCTCCTTTACAGAAAAGTCAGAAAATCATTCTATAAACATTGAACATTGATAAGAACAGTTTAATGAATAAATAAGTAACAGGTCACAAGACTAATAACAGGAGAGTCCCACTTTGTAGCTGATGGTATCATTTGCTTTGTCACACAGGGTGCCCTTTGGGGCAGCCAGCAGAACATCTACCTCAAATCTCCAGAATTCTTTATTTTTATCTCAAGAACACAATCTATAGTTTAGTTTTGTTTTCCTCTTGGCTTTGACTGCCAGAAAACTAAGAACCAAATATGAAGAGCTCAGTTTTCAAAAATCAGGATGATTTGCTTTTTGACTAATAACTTTAAGCCCATTTTTCCCCTTTATTTTCACAGTATATTGCCTTTGCCCTTATTTGCAAGTCAATTTACACAGATTAAATTTTTTGCAAGTTCCATGCCACCCCTCCCCCCAAGATATTGAAACATTAGAATTCTTTTTATGTAACATTTCAGTTCTCAGCATGAGTGTCTCTGGCTTTGCAAATTTTTATTGGTCAGTCTAAGCATGTGCTGCCTCCCTCTGTCATTGGAAACATACCTGGATCATATAAACTCAGCAAATGTAACACTAACGCAAATGTTAGTTGAACTCAAACCTAATTGGGAATTAAAATTTTCAGAAAACCACATCGTACAATGAATTCACAAGACAGGTGGAAACAACCTTGGTTATTAATTATATCATTTTTCTAATACGATTATTATCTGCATTATTATGTTTTTCTTTTTCTGATTGGAATATATTTTTGAAATATGTTCTTCTTCATAATGCAGCCCATGAATCAGCTGGAATTGTTGCACATATTTCTTGTTCTGTTCGAATGTGATCATGGAATCATGGAGAGTAGCCAATAAATGTTTGACGCTCAGGCTGCCTTTGGTTTAACTGTCCTTCTGTATCTGTTGTTAATGTTGGGTTAATTGCAGCACAGAATTTACCAGATGGCAACAGTAGG
Organism: Tamias sibiricus; assembly: GCA_025594165.1. NCBI lineage: Eukaryota > Metazoa > Chordata > Mammalia > Rodentia > Sciuridae > Tamias > Tamias sibiricus. The sequence continues at coordinate 84,780,811 of CM046663.1, read as the reverse complement.
CGTGTGCCCCATAATTTTTCATTCAGACTTTTAACAGTGTCTTGTCCATAATAATGCCTCAGACTTGTTGAACGAATGGTTGCAAGAATGAAAGAATTGATGAAGAATGAGACAAGTCAGGTTCAAACTTAAAAATGAGTTCTGGTCAGGCTGTGGAAGGGAGAGGAATTCCACTGTGGGCAAGTCAGAATCCACATTAGGAAGCATCTGTTAAGAGAATCTGGATTTTCCCTCAATAGAGGAGTAGCCAGGATGCTGTTGTGGGCTTTCATCATTCCTGGGAACAGATGTTACTTAAAACTGAATCCCCAGTGAGGTCCTCTGTCAATCAGGTCTAAAGGATCCCAGGCCCCTGAATTGCATCCCTGTGCCAACGTTCTTCCTTATTTTCTAAAGAAAGGGCACTGGGAAAGAACCAATGGCGGGAAGAAAATCCAGGAGTTCAACAGCCACATTCTGCCTTGTGTTACAGGACTGGCTACTTCAGTCATAATGTAGACCCCATATTTGGAGTCCCTTGTTCAGAACTGAATTTCATCATTGCAACAGTTTAATTGGACATGGCTTGCTTCTAAGCTCAGGGCCACTTAGGACTGCACTGTGGTAGATCATTAAAGCTAGCTCCAGAGGCAGATGAGTTCTTAGTCTCCAATTGTTTCTGAACAAATGAAGTTGAATAGCTCTGGTGCAAACCTATTTTTATTAGAATGAGGTGTTTTTTAATAGAATTTTCCGTCATGATGGAAATGGGCTATACCTGTGCTGTCCAATATATAGTCACTGCCTATGGCCACTGAGTTCTTGAAAATGTGGCTAGTGGGACTTGAAATCTGGCTAGTGGTACTAAATAATTGTATTTTAATTTCATTTTAATTAATATAAATAACTATGTGTGACGTGGCCAATGGCTTCCATATTGAACAGAGCCATTTAATGACTCCACAAAACTATAGACAATGAAGAAAGTAGTTTCACATAGAAAGAATCCATAACAATGAAAAGCAAAAGCGAGCAATGTCTTTTTGGAGGGGAGGGGGTGCCAGGGTTTGAACTCAGGGGCATTTGATGACTGAGCCACATCCCCAGCCCTATTTTGTATTTTATTTAGAGACAGGGTCTCATTGAGTTGCTTAATGCCTTGCTTTTTTTGAGGCCGGCTTTGAACTCACAATCCTCCTGTCTCAGACTCCTGAGCTGCTGGAATTACAGGCATGTATCACTGCACCCAACAGCTAAGTTTGTATGTTCTCCTGGTAGACAGTTGCAGCACAGCTTCTAAACTCATAAACAAAATAAGAAATTTCTTTAAGGCATGAAACTATGCAACTTGGAGGAAATCCATGCCTCCCTAAATTTCTCTAAGGATAGAGTTTCCATGGCAATGGAGACTTTAACTAAATGTAATTAAAAGCAACTGACTAGGGTTTCTATATTGTTCCGTTCTAGCACATTTTACCTTTAATTATATTTTTCTAAGCCACTGGTGTACTAATATGTCAGACAATATTTGTTCAGGACTGAGGCTGACAAGTCATTGTAAGGAGAAAGGAAAGAGAACACTATTATTTTAAAGGAACATTAAGAACTTTGCAGATCGAATGAAACAAGAAGAAAAGATGTACTCTTTGGCTATTAGTTGAAATTCCTTTGCGTAGTGAGAACATGATCTATTATTTTATATTTTCCACTTATGATCACATTTCCTGCCAGGCCTTACCCTCAAAGTACTCTCCTCTCAGGTCCCTTCCAAGAAGTCCTGCCCAGGTTCCTGGGGCCTTCCTGCCTGCTCTTCTCCCCTCCAGCCCCCAAGCCCTAGGCCATAGCCAGGGGCAGCTGTGAGTGGTCCCAACCCATGGGACAGTAACAATCATCACAATGGTCAGTCATCCTGTTTTAAAGTTAATGCCAAACAATTAATCGGCTTTGTTGAATATATTTGTGGAAAAGGTAGTCATTATTTAAAAAAAGAATTTGTATAATGAATACTGCTGGTATGTGCGAATCAAGTTTGAGAGCATTTTTTCCCCTGCATTTTTATTTAATTTTGTTTTAGTTACAAGTCAAATGTCCCTGGGTGTTAGAGAGAAATGCAGAGGGTTGCTGAAGCCAGCTGCTCAAGTAAGCTCATTCCCCTCCTAAAAAGTCTTTATTGCAAGATATTCAACCAGAGTAACCACCAGACCAACGTCCTTCTCAGTGGAGATCACATTAATGACTTTATTAGCCACTGAGTTTAGGATGTGGAGGAAATCCGGCAGTGTGGGGCTACAGAAACATCCTCGTGACAAATGAGGCAGCAGGAAGGAACGTAAGGAGGGAAGATGTGGGGAAGGAAGAGGAAAAGGAAACAGAACTGGTTTTCAGGGGACAATCAATGTCTGTCTTAAATTTTCATTCAAGATGTCTGGGTAAACTCTGCAAATATTTACTTGCACTTGCCTTTGTCCCAGGATGGCAGTACCCCGGGCTTTCTTTAGTTGGTATAGGTCAACCATAGGCCACAAAAAATCAGAAGTCCTGCTAGGTGGGCAGAGGATGTCTCAAGCATCACTTATATTACAAGGAAAGCCCTAACTTACCTCAGCAGGAAAAGAGTACAGTATGCAGATTCCCGAAGCAGAGAAAGATGGGCTTTTTCTATGGAGAGCCACACAAATTTGGATGCATTCCCATAGGAGCAGGACACCATTTTCTCTTTGGAGAGTCTAATATGATAGAAGTTTACCTATAATGCACATTGGAAAGACTGGGGAGGCAGGAAAAATGTTAAGAGGCATTGTTTCCATTGTTTTATTTGTTTTTAAAATAGCTCTTTAATTTGATTCTATCTAGAGTAGTTCCTTTTACACCAACCATTTTTGTCTTTGAACACACTGACTTTTTGAAGTATCTGAAACTATGATGTGCATTTGTCTAATGTCATCCCCATGTCTACATTCAGGTTAAGAATGCCACATAGATGATGTGGGGGCTTCCCTTTGTGTCATGAGGTGGATTTTGTCCCATTGTTGGTGGAGCTGGGGTGATCACAGGTTCAGCCAGGTCTTGCCACTCTTTCCCTTAGCAATTAAAAAGTAGCATATGTGAAGAGACGTTGAGACCATGTGACTCTTCTTTCCACTCAGTGGTCTCAGCATTGCTGATCTCTGCCTGAATCATTTTTGTGGGGGATTGTGAAATGATGACTTCTTGATTTTATCAGTCCTTCTACATCTATTAGCTAATATCCCTCTGGAAATGGCTAATCCTCATTATGTTTTAATATCATTATGGGTTCATGGATTCAGATTTTTCTTAACCTCTTTTCTGCCAGACAGTATACCTTTTGTCTTGAGATATGTTTACCAAACTGTGAAATAATAATCCTGTGAAATGATCTGAGGAGGAAAGCATTCTATGGACAAATAACTTAGGGCATGTAATATATCTATCATCTCTTTTGAAGTTTCATAATCCACATGAAGCCATCGAAAACTCCAAGAACCTGCTTGACTTTGTTTACTGAGGTGTCTCTCAAATTTATTTTACTGTGGAATCATTTATCCTATTCAACACAGACCTAGTATTTAATGAAATGTATATGGGGGAACTCTGGCCAAGAGCAAAAACCTGTCAATTAAATGTTTAAATATTTCATCAATAATATGAAACAAAGGCTGATTAATGATGGTAGGTGCGTCACTGTTCAACAAATTCTATATAATTAAACTAGTTATTCTATAATTATTGTACTCACAAGTTCAACTCAGCATACTACTGAGGGGTCAGGAACGATCTTAAAGTAGTAGGCAAGATTTCTTAAAAAGAACACAAAAACAACTAACTATCAAAGAAAATATGGATACATTGATTTCATCAAAATGAAGGACTTATTTTGATCAGAATACACTGATAGGAGCAGGAAAAGGCCAACTCCAGTCTAGGATGGTATATTTAAAAACATGCATCCAGAAAATGTAAATAACTCCTACAAATATACAAGGAAAAGACCAAATAAATCTTTTTAAGTTTTTAAACTCAACTAAAAAGGACAAAAAACATGAACAGGTGCTTCACAAAAGGGGATAACCAATAACCATCAAGCAGATGAATGTTAATGACCTTAGAAAAATACAAAGTAAAATCCAATAACATACCACTAGACATCCCCCAGCGTAACTAACTTGACTGACAGCATTAGGTGACGGTGGGAGGTGGGGTACTGAGAGGTACCACCTGGAGCTCCCTCAGAAGGTGATTGTTGGCCCAGCTCTAGAGAGTGCTGGAGGATCACTCTGATCCTTCAGAGACTGCCTTGGCTGCATCTTGTCACAGTGACAGATGGAGGAAGAGTGCAAGGTCTAACCATCTGGGCCCAACTCAGGATAATTCTGAGGGGCCATCCTAGCTCCCCCTTACTCACTGCCAGGTTGTCATTGGCCCTGCCATGGCTTAGCGTCTCCCTCTGCCCAATCTCCTTCCTACCACTCTTCCCAGGAGTCAGTCCCAGTTCTCCCTAATAAACATTCTGCAGAGCAAGCTCCACATCACAGCAGGACTGGAATTCTCACCTCTTGAGGGTGGTTAACAACCACTCAGAGAAAACTTACCAAGTCTACTAAAACCCAACAAGCACACCTGACCCAGAAGTCTCACTTCTCAATTGATATTGACCTAGAAGGCAGCATTGTCTCCACCAAATATCATGTGTGAAAATTTTCACAGCAGCTTTGTTCATAGTGGACCCAACTGAAAACAACTCAAATGTCCATCAACTGTAGATTTTCCCCTCCCTCCCTTCCATTCTCTCTCCCTCTCTCCCTTCATCCTTCACCTCCCTCTTAAGACCAGAGGGGCAGCCCTAGGCTTACTACTGACCCAGCTCAGCTGGACACAGTTTCCACAGCAGGATTTGGAGGCCAAATACCTAATAGTAGCATTTTCCAAATTTTGCTTCATAGCACATCACTATGTCTTATCTGAAGACAGCACCCTGAGGTCAGATTAGTTTTGGAAGATCACTGAAATTTATCTCAATCTTTTTTCAAGATGCGAGATGTACTAGGTAGGGTTTCTCAAACTGACTTGATTCTGGAATCATTTTTCTGCAAAACATCTCACAGCATAAGGCCTCTTCAGTGCACACTTGGGATAATAACTAAAGAGATAAATAACGTCCATTGGCTGGAACATCTTATTGGCACATCTTCCCCTGGAAGCCGGATTCACAGATTCTGAGTCATGGCTATTTTACTTTCTCACCACATGGGTGTGACTAACAAAGGACTTGATACATGAATCCCTGGTGGCTTTTGTTCACATTTTATTTCTTGTCTTACCTAGTCTTACTCAGATTTTGGGACTCTTCATAAAAATTCTGCTGTTCTTCCAATAGTAGTATTTAATTTCTCGGGATTAGTTCTCCACCAAACAATAATTTATCTAAATTGCTCTAAATATCTGTGAATCACTCACCCCTCATTCATAGGAGGATGTTAGAAAGCTTTCTGATCCTGACATTTTGAACTAAAAATCTCACTAAAATCTAATAACATCTAATATTTAACTGTAGACATGGATCTAGCATTTTTCTTAAAGGCAGGGTCTGACACACAGATTCCTTGGCCTTCTTCCTTATAGATCCTATTAGCCTAAATTCTTCCTTAGGAAGTAGACCTGCAGCCCCGCCCACCACTAGACTAACTAAGGACTTGATACCCCAAGCTCTCAGCATGGACTAGCTCAGGCTGTGACATGGGCCATGGAAAGAAAGGGGGTGCAGCAGCAGTCTTTCTACAATGAAGAAAGGTACAAGCCATTTCTTGCCAGTAGGCTAAATTTGTATCTGCCTTGAGAGAAAAAGGAGAGGCAAAGAGACGAGACTAGGATGTTGTTGCTATCAGGGATTGTGTGTGTGCATGTCTGCTGCACAGGGCCAATGCAAGGTAACCCTCCATAAGAGAGCTGGATGAGCCTGGAAAGGGCAAATTCCATCTGCTCAAAGAATCAACAGTGGAGAAAAGGTGAATCAGAAGCTTGGATCTGGTGCCTCACCTATACTATGTTGACAGCTGTGTGACCTGTATCTTAGTACTCATGGCCACTGTTTCTCCTGTGTAACAGCAGTCCATCTGTCCTTCTAGCCAGGTGTGTGCATCTGCACCTGCATATGTACTTATGCACAGAAACATGGGGAGGAGGACTTGCATCCAATGCTAAGGTGGTTGTTCTGGGGATGATATTTCCCTTTCTTCTTTGGGCTTTTCAGTAATACTGTCTTTTTTTAAGATTAAAAAAAATCATGAAATTTGGTCATTATAAAATCATCAATGTAGAACATAATGCAATCTTTGATATATTTTTGAAATGAGAGGGTCTTGTAAGAAAATCCTCATCAACCAGACCAAGAATCATTGCTTCAATTCCTTTTCCTAATCCACTGATGCCGAATAGCCTCTTTGTATTTAATCTTTCACAGCAGACTGTCCTCTACCTTTTCCTCTGCTAAAGAGGTCTGGAGAAGTCCTTACAGTAAAATGGAGGCTATTTGTTCTAAGAAAACATAGAAAGAAGGAATACATCACCATACTTAGAAGAGAGGCAAATCTTTTGAAACCTAATACTTCATGTGTGTGCAGGTGAGAACAAAAACCCTTCAGATAATACTGAAAAATTAAACCAGTTTAAACTATCCATGTTCTCTGTATCATTAGTATTTACAAGGCAATACAGCTATCTTAAATTAAGAAATGAGGTCAAGAGCCTTTTGAGGACATCTGTGACAATACTCTTTGCTTCACAGGTCCTAGAGGTCAGCTGGGCTCCTAACTGGGTGACACTTTATTCCGTCAGTATTTAGATTTTCATTCATGGAACTCTAACAAATTATAAATGTACAATTTGAGAGAATTTCAAAATATTATTTTTCAGGCTGAGCACAGAGGCACATGCCTGTGATCCCAGAGACTTGGGAGGCTGAGGCAGGAGGATCCCACATTCGAGACCAGCCTGGACAACTTAGAACCTGTCTCAATATAAAACGAAAAGGGCTGTGATGGAGCTCAGTGGTAAAGTGCCCCTGGGTTCAATCTCCAGTACTGAAAACAAAACAAAATACTATTTTTCAGCCTCAAAGACATTCTCTCAGTTGAAATTATAATTAGATGTTTAAAATATTATTCTTTGATAGTAATAAATACTTTATGAAAACTCTGAATGAGATTATGAAGCTAACCAGCAGATATTGATTACTAAAATACAGGCACATTTTCTCTGAAATATCTGAGATTCTGTCTACAGTGCCTCTGTTATATTCATTCAGATTATTCTTATATTCTAAAACAATGAAGCTTCTCAACTGGTGGAATGTTGCCAGGGCATTTGACAGAGTCTGGAGGCAACATAACCAAAAGGCATCATTTAAATTGGCTGAGGGAATGAATGGGAGCCTTCTCACAGCAGCTGAAGGCCGCATACAATTAACATCTGTCCATGTTCACAGGGCCTCATATAGAACAGGCGGGCCCTACAGCCCTGCAGAGCCAGCAGCCTCAGCTTCTGGCCCTGCAGACCCACACGACCTGTCACAGCCTCAAGTTATCACTAGAACACTGAAACATTTTGGTGATGTAGGCAGGATCATAAAGCAACTGCTAATTAATGTTAATTATCTAGAAAAATTCTGTTAACTTTAGCATCAGGCAATCATAAAAAAATCACTTATAAGAGATACATTTATATTCAAAATGACTCATTTTAAAATCTTCCTCCTGTTACTTTTATTTTTCAAGGTTATGGAAATGGCCAACCAACATCCCCTGTTATTTGATGAATTTTCAACTTAATTCAACTTAACTATTTCCATAGGAAGAGTACTAAATTCATTACATGACAAATTCGTAGTTGTTTCTGTATGAAATAAATAATTTCACTCATGAGTATGTACAAAACAAAAAACAAAACCAAGAGTTTCATTAAATAAATTTATTTGTTAAAATAATTTAACTCCAAATACAACTGTTGAATTTGCATTGAGTTATAACTATAATTCGTGTTTTAATTGAAATGTCAAGGTTTAACAACTGACATTGTTACAAAACAATAAACTGCTGTTCAATTTTAAATGGTCAGTTGTATTAGAGTTGAACAATTAACTGTGAACTATATCTCTGGGAAACCCCAAATCAATAATGACAAGTCTGTTTTCAAAACCTACTGCAGTCATTCTTGAAACCCTGATCAAGATTTAATAGATGCACAATGACAAGTTAAAAAAAGAACAAAGAAAAAGACCCCCATAGTCTTTAACATCTGATTGGCTAAAGAGACAATTAAAGCTTACTAACACAGGACTATTGATAAGAATAAAACCCAAAAAAAAAAAAAAAAAGAAAAGAAAACAAATAAAAACCCAACAGCAACAAACAAAACACTTTCACATTCAGATACTGACAACATTCACACTGGAAAATTCACCCTTGAAAACAAATACCACACATCCTTAGGCAACATTCTTTTATACAGAAAAGCAAATATCAGTAGTTTTACCACGAAAAATGATGGCAACTGCAAAAGTTCAGTCCTAATCTACAAACCAAAGGAGAAAAATCATCAAAGCACCTTTCAATAGTTTAAGGGAAGATTTTATGTAATACTTCTGATCAGATGCTGGCTTGTTTTGTGTAAGCTGAACAAAATGAAAGGCATCAGTTACCATCACTATCACAGCTTAAAGGAACCCAAGAGTTTCAACATTAAAAGAAAAAGAACTTAAGAAAAAAAAAATGCTGCCTTTGTATCAAAGTAAAAAACAAAACAAAAGAAAACCTTATCACAAGAGCTAAAGAAAAAGTGGGTCTTTGGATCAAACTATAATATTTTTAAGGCATGTTAGAAAAATTTCCACTTAAGTAGTTGCTAGTCTGATCAGGGCATAAAATAAATAGTGACCCAAAGTCACCAACTTTCCTCTGTAGCCACTATTTTTTTCATGTGCCAACAAGTGTAATTTTTCTGTTCTTGAGCTTTTTATTCCCATCTCAGCAAACACATTCATTCAAGCCGAGCTGGATTCATGCCAGATGAAGGCTGACAGGGTGCTGGAGGGGCTCCCACTCAGGGACGACTTTGTTTTGTTTCTACCACGGAGGGCTGCGTGGCAACACTGGTCAGGGAGCTGAATCAGCTTTTAGTAACATCCTTATAGTAAAAACCCACCTTGTCTGACAAACCCTTATCAGGAAGCCCCAAATTTTCACCTTTTCCACCTTACATGTTGCCAGACCTCCTATTTTCTCACCTACTTTTCACATCTGCATAGCAGTTCATGATAGAAAATGTGGAATCTGTACAGCTGATTCTAATATGCAGTCTTAGTTATCATAAATTGCTATGAATTATGGAATTCTAAGAAAATGATCATTACTAGAAGTTAGAGGCTTCAAAACTCAACCAATTCATTAATAAATATTTCTACTTCAGTAGATAAACCATACTTGTTGAATCTTTGATTTCTCTGTGTTTGAGTTAAATCAATTTTTACACAGTGAAATCTGTTTCAAGAAAATTGGTTAAAACTTTTTGCCCTATAAACACGGTGCTTCATAATTGAAGGTTATAAAAAATTATACTGAAGAATGTAAATATTCACAATTCAAAGATTCTCTAACAACCATGGCCTGGTTTCACCCACATTATTTCTTCAGTTTTCTCCTCTATGAAAAATACTATCAACCTTTATTTCTATCCTGTAAGCTTAATGCCAGTTACTAAACACTTGGGGGCTATCCACGATTTCAATGATGTAGAAAAGATACTTAAATAATTTCAAAGGAAAAAATGTTCTCAATACACTATATTCTGCAGTATAGATTCTCAGTATAGGCAATTATCTCCGACTTGTGCCAAATTCTTAGGAACGATAAACACACATGCACACACAAACACACACTCTTCCCTCAGTTACACACGTAAGACCAGAGGTTACTTGCACAAGACTGTGAAACCAAGAAAATGTGGGGTGGTAGGTATATTGCAGGCTCAGTGATATTGCAGTTCTGAAGGCCAAATTTATCTCCAGAGGGCTGGCTCGAGATAATCTCTTCAGCATTTCTAACTCTGAAGTAAGGTGAAAACCCTTCTATACTTGATTGTAAAAACTTCGGAATAGGTTTTTCCTGTGCCATTACTCATGCAAATGATAAATACTTCACGGCTATGAAAACCAAAAATTCAGAGCTTGAGCACCTTTTCAAAACAAAATATTCACTCTAGCTTTATTTGCCACTCCAGTAATCAGGGCAAAATTGTTATAAGAAAACCTTTATAGAATTCTCCAGGCAAATTAAAGATAAAAGGCTTTTTGTCCCTAACCTTCCACTCTATAATTTATGTTCTACTTTTAAGCCCAAATCATTTCACATGGTTATTCAATTTTTTAAATGCCTGCAATAAAGCTCTGCTACAGCAAACTGGATTTCCAGAGCAGGTTAGCCAAGGTCACGTCATAACCAGAGCCCTTAAAGGCAAGGAGGAATTGGCTGCTTTAATGAACGTAAAAATGCCAGATAGCTGTGCTGTCCTGTGCGGTTTCTGCGAACGGGAACCTGTGGATGCAACATGGCTTCATTTTCCTCTCGTGGTGGTGCTAGTCATCTACTCGAGTGCTGCTGTTAGTAAGGCTAGGCATCTCTCCAACTCAGCTGCTTCCTTCTTGTTCGGTAAAGAAAGACCAGCCCTGCTCAGGCAATGGAGGGTGGGCTGGGAGTTGTAATTCTGATCCAACCCTTGTGACGGCCTCCATTTCCATGGCCAAGTTCAGGTGACTGAACAGATTCTAGAGCCAGACTGGATTTTCACACAACCTTGTTCTGACTTTTGCTCTATCAAGGATTGATGCACGAGTTAGTTCCATGTCACAAATTAGGATAACATCTATGATTAAGCATCAATTTTGAAACAAGAAACATGTCAGCTGAGCAAAGGCTTCCCTGCGAAGCTGTGGGCAGGCCAGCTGTTCCCTAACTTGATGGAATACGCTGGTTAGAAACTCCATCCCAATTCCTGAAGTTCAGTACTCTCGTAGGAAAATATTTCTCCTTTACTTTTTTTTTTTTTCCCTAAAGAAGACAAAATATTTTAATTGTTAAGTGGTCATAGGAATTCTTCTGGTTTCTCCCTCATAATTATTTTAAATTTATACAACAGGTGCTTCTGTCAACTCAGCAACAATGCTGTCATCGCTTTCAAATGGGATCACCCTGTAGATGGATGGGCTCTGCCTTCAAGTTGCAGATGCACAAAGGATACTGAGGACAATGGTGAAAACTGTAGGTACTGAACCCAAATGTACTCAGAGACATCGACTGACAGTCACTGCTCATTTGTGAATACGAGTGGCAGTGCACTGGAGATTCATACTACACATCCTGCTAACTCTGCGATGGAGTAGACGAAGTTTCTATCGCCTACGATACCGGGCAAATCCTGTCCAGGATAGCCAGAGTTGGATGCTATTGTATGTTACAGGCAGAACAGCACGGATCATCTTTGTCAGGCTGAGCAGCATAGTTCATCTGCCTCACGATTTCTGCAAAGAGTTCGTCCACCATTGTTTTACTCTTAGCAGAAGTCTCCATAAAGGGGCAGCCCCACTCTTCCGCCAGGGCTCGGCCTTCATTGGAGGACACTTCTCTCTCACTCTCCAGGTCCACTTTGTTCCCAACCAAGATGACTGGCACTTTCTCATACCTACAAAAGGAACAAAACACACATACATTGTAGCAGTTAGCATGAAGGTAAAATGAATTTTCTCTTTTCCCACCAAATTCCACCATGGTCTCCTTCAGTTGCATGAAAAGTTATTTGCTCTACTTGGCTTGACACCTACCTGAGGGCATTTTGAAGATGCTCTCAGAGTAGATCATAAATGAGTTTTTCAAAATGATGTTTTTAATTAATCAATTAAACATACTTTAAAAGTCAAGTTACCTTTCCAGATACACTTGGAAAATTATTCTCAGAATCTCAGACTAACTCCAATTAGATTAATCTGAAAATTTTCTGTTCTAAAAGATGCTTTCTCAAAATTTCAGTGATCATGTAATAATTAGCTTTAGTGAGTAAATAAACAATTTACAATTGTCAGCATTTTACTATATTTTATAAGTATACAAAACCAATCATGTTTTAAGAGTTCCTAAATAATAAAACAAAATGAATGGAAATCATTAGGATGAAATCACCAAATATGGCAATATCCCATCTCTTTATTAAAAAACTGTTACAGATTAGAATTACTAATTGAAACAATTATGGTTGTTTTTAGACTGGTAAGTAGTAAACATTTCAATCATTAGCTTTCTTCAATGTTATTTATCTCTTTCCTTTTTAACTAGAGTAGGTGTCTCTGAGTAAACATGTCTGGAAAAAGCTAAATTGATAAGGCTGGTGATAAGAAAAGAACAAAGAAAAGAGGTCCTAAATTATTCTGAGACATAAAGATGATTCTCTTTACAATGGTTGCTCCAGATGTCATAGTGTGGAAAATACCTGGTACTGGCCTGCACAGTTATTTACTGTGCCTCATCTAAGAAATGTAGCTAATATATTTTCGTAAGACCACTGTTTTCACCTTAAAGGTCATTTCAAAAGTTTTTTGTGTGTGTGTGCTTTTTGTGATTTTTAGTATAAATCAGAGAGAGAAAGCGAGAGAGAGAGACTGAGAGAGAGAGAGAGAGAGAGAGAGAAAGAGAGAGAGAGTTCCCCTAAGCAGAATGCATCTCTGATTTATAGAGGAACAGCAAAACTGTACACGAGTGATACCAAATGTGACTGGACACAATTCACCATCTATCAGAAGACAAAACAACCAACCACATAGTTAAGACTTTACTGAGGCAGGATTTGTCAGTTTTCATCATTCAGGAAACTGAATAATAGGCAGATAGTTACTGTTTGCTATAATACTTGAACAATTTCATCATCCTATCAAGACGATTCTGTACTCATTCTAACTTGCAAAGCCAAACATATTCCCAACAGAATATCACTTTTCTCTTTGGCACTAGATCAGACTAAGAATGGCCTCAACAAGAGGGTATACTGCAGGCAGTGTGCCATTTAGCAAATTAAAACACAACAACAGCTTAAAAATGAGTGGGAGTAACATCAAGGATTTGGATATTATCATTTTGTAGGAAACAGATCTGGACAACTCCAATTTCTATCAAAGGACTCTGAATTTACAGTCTACCAACTATACCTTGTGATTTCTGGTCTTAGATCACACAGAGCTCTGAACACCTCACACAAGGACATTCAACATCTTCTAGGACACAATACACATAAATGATCATGTGGACCTCTTGGCCTCTGGGAGGACAAATGGCAGAGAGAATGAAGCTGCGCTACAAAGCACCACCCATCAGCTACTCTTGCAAATAAGCCCTCTTGCCTGACCTGTGCTGCAGGGAAGCCAGAGGAAGTGCCACTGCCAGCCCCGTCACAATATCAGTTTCTAATCTGTTTTACTTGCATTTCCTTCTCCTATGGAAGCTCACATATCACAGCATGCTTTAATATACTTTGCTCACCAGTGAAGTCACTTATAAACATTAATACAATTAAAGAAAATGTATTGTATGAATTTAAGTTAAAACCTAATTTCAATCTCTGTTAACAATAATTAACAATAAGGAGGAAGGAGATATGATATTACTTTCTAATATAGGTAAGAGAAATACTTTAAGAAATACTTCTGAGTTGAAATGCAGTATTAGACCTGAAAGAGGAAATATTTCTCATACTTTTAGTTTAAAAGCACAGGATTCATTAGAATATACAGATTTTCAAAACTTGCAAAAATATCAAATTACTATGTTGTATGATACAACTTTAATATAAAAACTTGTGTAAACAACAAGTTTTAAACCAAGATACAACTTGTTTAAACCAAGAATTTGAGTAAACTTTACCAATAGTCTTATTCTCAAAAGGACCACAACAACATTGCAAACACAGATGTAGATGAAGATCCAGTCAGTATTAGAGAACCTGTCTATTCTATCTACAACTGAGCTGCAGTGGTCTTTTCTAAAACCAAGATGCTAAAGACACTATAAAAATGCAGATTAATATCCTCAGAAGATTTTTTAAACTGAGTATAATCTTTAGGGGAAAAATTATGTACATTTCAGAATACCAGATGGTGATAAATTTTGTCTCTCTTTCTGTTAACATTAAAATTTGGGACAGCAGAAAATATTTTGAACTATGATTTGGAGTCTCTGCTTCCAGCCCTGCCAATGATAGGAGGCAAGACTAAGCAAATCATTTCCTCCACTTAACTGTATTACATTTCTTCATCAGTAAAAAAGAAAGGAGAATATCTGTTCCCACTTAACACACAAGGTGACTATAAAGGTCAAATGAGATGATACAAAAGAAATGAAGGACTGGATAAATGCAGGGTGGGCATTTCTTTGTTCTCATGACCCCACTGACGTGGGGGTCACAGCTTAAGACATGACAAAGGGTTAGGAAGCCAGTGAATATGATCTAAGGTGGTAAAGTTCCTGAGGAGGAGCTAAGTAAGTCAGGGGACTGGGATGAGGTAGAACTAAGCAAGAGAGATGGAGTTCAAAGCAATACCAAAGCACTGGACATTGGCTGATCCCTTCTTTTTCATATGTTGAGCATCATGGTAATGAAGAAAAAGATAAGCAGAGAAGCATCCTCCTAACATTGGGGACTTAAGAAAGACAATACTGATACTGATGGGGAGGGGAACTCAGAATTCTTCGGGTTTGCATGACGGAATAAGGTCTGACTGCCAGTGGAGGTAAGATCTGGAAGACCCTGGATCCTCCCTAAGAAAGCTGGGTGAGAAGAGGCAAAGCCACATGTTGACAGAGCAGAGGAAACTGGTGTTGCTGCTCTCTGCTGCTCTGGCAATATGGTGTCTCCTTAAAACCCCCAAATAAGACCAGGACTTCAGTCCCAGAACTGTCTCTGGCTAGTGCTGCGAATTTAGATTAACTTAATCTCTTGGTGCCTCAGTGTCTTACAGTCTAAAATGAGCTGGACTAGAAACCATCCAGGATGGGCTGAAACTCTGAAGTTAAAAATCACTACAGACATGGGGGCCCACCCACAATCAACACCTATCATTTGCCAGCTTAATGGCTGAGGGATGGGCCCTGTTCTAAGAACAACATCCAACAGACTGATCTTTAGAAGAGATAAGTGCACAGGAGGGAAGCCCAAATGTAGCGGGGAACCTCCTGAACTCTCGTGGGGCCAAGGCACTGAGCAGCATTTTCAATTTTACCAGTGAAACAGCGCTGCCAGGGCACTCTGAGTCACAGTCAGGAGCCAGAGATGCACCAGCACCTGAGTCGCTATGCTTCCCTGGCAATGTCATTCTAACACAACTACATGAGATGTTTATAATTAAGTGAACACCAGTGGCTACACTGAAAACTGACTGATGTGACCTACGTAAGTGGCAGTAAACACTCAATGAATCATATGCGCTGAAGCGTATCTATTTGCTAAGAGCCTACTATGTGCTAATGCCATTGTCCCTATTTACAATATGTCACAGTGATTATAGTCTAGCAGAGGACACAGACACCAACAATAAACATAAATAAATTATGGGTTTACTAGAAGGAAAAAGGGAAAAGAAAACAGAAATGCAGATCAGGGAGCATGTTGGGGGCACAGGCCCCACTAGCAATGTGGCATGTGAGCTAAGAAATGAAGGGTGTAAGAAGTAGGTACCAGGGAGAACACTCCAAGCGGGACAAGGCCCAGACCCTGTGTGAGCTGGTGTGCATGCCTGGTGACTCAAGGAAGGGCGAAGAGGCCTGTGAGACAGATGTGAAGAACCCCTCACAACTCTCTCCTTCAGTGTAGGAAACACGCTCAATAGCACCAAAAGTGGCCTCTGAAGACAAATATGACATCGAGGGCATCAAGTAGCAGTGATGGCAGTTATTTGTACTTCATGTTCTATTTTCATTAACGAGTCTGTGGGGCTGTTCCGCCCCCCCCCCCCCACACACACCCTTTTCTAAACTTTCTGGCAATGAAACCGAGAATGTAAAATTCCCAAACTACTCAAATTGATGTCTTATTGGCAACTGATCATGAGCAGGATCCATCTTGCCTGCATCTTGAGAATCAGCCGGTGTCTCAACAATGGTATTTCGTCCTTGGTGGTGCCCTCACGAACAAGACCAGGGTCAGACAGTGGCTGACCAAGTCATGAACAAATTATTTTGTTCATGGTCTGTGGACAAACACTTGTTTTATTGACATGAATCTCCATACTGTTTATTGTATTCATGAACATGAATAAATAAAAATAGTTCTTTTAATGGGTGCTTAATGGGCTGAATGAAACCCCACTTAGTTGTAGAACTGATGGGCCTCTCTGTACACAGCTTGGTAAATACCAATACCTCAAAAGCATCTGATGTATCATCAATGGGCTTTGTTTTCTCCCATCTCATACCTGTCCTGACATGTGCGTGCACACATAAATTCTATTCTGGTAGTATCTAAACCTGGCTGATCATCAAAACAACCCGAGAATTTAAGAATAATACTGATTCCTGGGCCCTACTCTGGAGTTACTAAATCTGAAGGATCAAGAAATATAATACACACATGCTCTGAAGACTGATACTGAGCACCAGAAAGTTTAGGAATCACTGGTCCCATCTATGACCTTGTGACCTCAAACATATTTGTATAGCTTATGGATTTAAACCGTGGCAATGCCAGAATCGATTCCTCCTTCCCTTCATTCATTCACCAATGATCAACTGTAGTCAGATTCCACTACTGTCAGTTCCTTCTGCTCTCCTTTTGAAGGTATGTGACATGTTAAAAGGCTGAAGCAGAAAGCCAGCTGCTGCAATGGCGAGGCGCTAAGCAACTCAGTGAGACCCTATCTCTAAATAAAATACAAAAAATTGAAAAAAAAAAAAAAAAAAAGGGCTGGGGATGTGGCTCAGTGGTTAAGTGGTGCCCCTGGGTTCAATCCCTAGTACCAAAAACAACAACAACAACAACAAAAAGAAAGCCATACTTCATGGGAATTTTATCATGCTGCTGTACTCTTAGTCATATGCAGGCTGAAATACAAGTCTCTTTGAATTCAGAAATGAGAATCAGAAAGGCTTTTCCAAGTCCCCTTGTTCAACTTCCCACCCAGTGTTAAAATCTCATCTACTAAGAATCAAGGAGAAATGTTAAAACACCTGATGCTTCAAGACAACCTTGCCCAAACATAGCTAAAGGCAACCTACTTTGCCTTTCTTCCAGTTTTGTTAAATGTTAGTGATAAAAAGTCAGAGTTTATAGATTGCCCCTGATTAAGGAGATGTGGTCTGTGACATCCTGTCCCCTGCTCATGCGTCCTTGTCCTTGTTCTTTTGCCCTCTAGTAGAAACCTTTTCTTTTCCTTTTTTGTGCAAGATATAATAAAAAGACAAAAACAGGAATGGTTTGAGAAGAGCCACCTGGATGATCAGGTTTGGCCCAGACCACAGTAGAAACCTTTTCTTTACCCCAAAATAAAAACAGGTTTTCTTCTTTTTCTCTGCACAAATTAAACAACATTATCATGATTTAAAAAAAAATCCTAGCAATATTTATATAGAAAAACATTCTCAATCTCACTTTTGTGAGAATGATTGCTATAAATATTTTGTTGTATATCCTTCCAGACTATTTTCCTACACACATCTATATAAACACAGATATGCATTTTATAAAAAAAGAATACTGCAATTTTGAGTAACTTCAAATTTTACTTAATATTATGGAGTTTTCCATTTCAATAAATGGCATATGTTATCTTAATGGCTGAAGAGTATTCCAATTTATAGAATCCATAACTATACTATAATTTAGTTATTCTTTCCCTCTTAGTGTCATTTATTATAAAGCTTCTCTAACTACTTTTTGTCTAATGTAGACAGCAATGTAATCAACACACCTAGAAGTGTGACTTCTATCTCAAAGACATGTAAAATATATGTGTATATATATACGTGTATGTGTAACTTCTGCATACTCCATGAACCAGAAAAACCACATTTCTAGGTGAGCTCATCAAATTGCTGTGTACGTGCACACACACAGCTTCAGAGGACATTCAGAAATGTACACTACAACCAAGAGTGCTTAAGTTTTCAGAGTGCCTAAGTTTTCAGAGTGCCTACTTCTCCACCTTCAGGAGTGATATTTTTCAATCTTCCCAGAAAGCATTATGGGAGATCTGAAGAGAGGACTGCTCTGGCTAGCACTTGAAGTCTCCTTCCACAGCTTGCTGGCATGAAACATCAATACTCTTTGTAAGAGTAGGAAACATGCACTAAATAAGGCTGGCCTCTTCCTCCAAATTTACTTGTTTTGAAGTGACTATATACTCCATTGTAATAGGGCTGTTTGGGTAACTGAATAATGAAAACAGAGTCTTTTGCTCTTTCTCTTTGTTCCAGAATGCATGCTGAAGAGGAACCACAAGAAATTTGTAAATGTAATGTAAAAATTATGTAGAGGGAGTAATGACACCAAGAAAATATTCAAAGATATCAGAGATATCACGCCAGTGTAAAATAATCTGCTTTCATAGAAATTATTACAGTTGATATTGTACCAAAGCAGATTCCAACCAGTTTGACTGACATGGACCAACTGATGATAGAAATGCATCTCGCAGCACATTAAATGCTGCATTAAAAAGCCACTTGAGGACTATGGCCAAAATGGCCGAAGTCCACTATAGTCTTTATCTCCTGCTGATTTCAAATAAAAACTCAGAACAAAATACTAAAAGTAAATAAAAAAGAAATCTGTTTTTCTGACTAATGGAACTGGGAAAGGGCTCCCTAAATTTCATAGGGTATTTTTCCCCTTCTCTTTCCCATTTTTTTTTCTTCCTCATTTTGCCTAGAAGATGAGCCCACTTGTGGGACCATATGGCAGTGCAGAAAGCTAAAACTCTGACAGAAACACCACATTTCTGTCCAGAAGGGCAGGAAAATGAGCCTCTGTGATCTGAAGCATGTGGGAGGAATCTAAGAGAGGACAGAGGTGGAGAAAGGGATTTCTTAATTTTGTGTGTGAATCAACATAAGCTCAAATAATTTTTGTATGAGTGGGATAGACTCAAGGGAGTATAATAAAGGTTTTGAGGACTGAACCGCAAATTAAACCACTGCTCGAGTCTCAAACTAGTTCCAGAGTGGTGAGTGCACAAGACATGACAGTAAAGGTTTTGAAAACTGGACTGACAGGGGGACATTCTCCTGAAGGAGAGCTAGAGTTTGCACTTTGAACTTAAGTGTGTTGGTTGTCTGCTAAGAAAAAAAAAAAAAAATTCCAGAAGACTGCAACAGGACCAAGAGTCTAAGCAACATAATACTAAAAATGTCCATTGTGATCTAAAATTACCAAACATACAAAGAACCAGGAAAACATCACTAATTCTCAAGGGTAAAGACAATCAATAGATGTGACATAACATAGAGGTTGACATTATTAGATCTTAAAGAAGCCAGTACAGTTTGAGCATCCCTAATCCAAAAATCTGAAATCCAAAATTCTCTAAAATCTGAAATTCTATGAATAACACTGGAGCATTTTTATTTTGGGTTAGGAATGCTCAACCAGTAAGGCCTATGCAAATATTACAAAAACAACAACTAAAAACACCCTCTGAAATATGAAATATTTCTGGTTCCCAGCATTCAGATAAGGGACACTCACTGGAATAACTTGAGGTAAAGCAAACACTCTTGAAAAGGTTAATTTTACAAATTATTGAACATCAGCGAGTCCCAAACAGGAATAATTAAAAGAAAATCACTTTGAGGCACAGCTTAATCAAACTACTAAAAAGATAAAATAAAGATAAAATCTTGAAAGCAGCCAAAGAAAAGAAATGCATTGCTTAAGGACAAACAAACAAAATAACCAAAGAGTTCTTATCAGAAACCAAAGATGCCAGAAGAAAGTGGAAAAATACCTTTAAAATACTAAAAGAACAAACAAAAACCCTATCAACACAATATTGTATCAGCAAAAATATTCTTCAAAACTCAAGGTAAAATAAGAACATTCTCAGATAAAGGAAAAACTAAAAGAATTTATCACTAGCAAAACTGTTCTAAAAAAAAATGCTAAAGAAAGCTATTCAGGCCAAAGAAAAGTGATATCAAAAGGAAAATAAAATTTCTGAAAAAAATTAACATTTACCATTCAGGAATGGTAAATATCTGGATAAGTATAACATTTTTTCTCCTTCTAAGTTTCTTTAAAATATACATAAATATTTAAAGCAAAAATGATAACATAGTCTTTTGGTGGGGGTTAATGTAGGCAGATATGTATGAAAACTACCATTCAGGGCTTTGGTCAAATTTTCTCTTTAAAATCTTTCCTTATTTTCATAATTGGTTCATTTGTCTGAGCTCAGCTGCATATAATTCACACATATATTCATATACACACACATGCACATATATGTATATGTACACACACAAACACACATACATACATACTCTTTTGTGGGGGCGGTACTAGGCACTGAACCCAAGGGCACTTTACCACTGAGCTACAGCCATAGCCTCTTTTTTTGGCACTGGGGCTTGAACCCAGGGGTGCTTTATCACTGAGCCACATCCCCAGCCCCCCCACTTTTAAAAATTTTAATATGTATTTTTAGTTGTTGATGTGCTTTATTTTGTTTGTTTATTTATATGCAGTGCTGAGAACTGAACCCATTGCCTCACACATGCTGGGCAAGCGCTTTATTACTAAACCACAACTCTAGCTCAGAAATTATTATTATTATTATTATTATTATTACTATTATTATTATTTTGGTACCACGGAACTCAGGGGCACTCGACCACTGAGTCACATCCCCAGCCCTATTTTGTATTTTATTTAGAGACAGGGTCTCACTGAGTTGCTTAGCACTTCACCAGTGCTGAGGCTGGCTTTGAACTTGCAATTCTCCTATCTCAGCCTCCCAAGCCTCTGGGATTACAGGTGTGCACCACAGCGCCTGGCCCAGCCCTTTTTTAATTTTTTGAGACAGGATCTTGCTAAGTTGATTAGGGCCTCACTAAGTTGCTGAGACTGGCTTTGAGCTTGTGATCCTCCTGCTTCAGTCTTCCAAGCTGCTGGGATTATAGGCATGCACTGCCATGCCCAGTTTATTTATATTTTATGTCACTTACAAATTTGGTGTTCACAGGTTTTCATGAATTAATTTCATAGTTCTCCATTAATCTACCAGGCAGTCTGTGATGGACTGGGGATACAGAACAAATAAGGTCCTTAAGAACTTACATTCAAGTTGGAGGAAACGCAGTAAACAAATAATATAACTAAAGATGTGGTAGTCCTTACCAAGAAAATAATGACTAGTATGTAGCAACATGGATAGGCCAATATTTCATGTAGTAAGCAAAAAAGGATTTTTAAAGGAGGTCAATTTTATGGAGAGACTTGAAGGTTGAGAGTTGAGTTAGCCATAGGAAAAAACTATTTTAGACAAAAGGAAATATTTATTTTAGACAAAAGGAAAAGCAAATGTAAAAGGAAAGGAAAGTGCTAGGTTTACTGAAGAAAGAAAAAGGAGAACAGCAGGGAGACTGAATAAAGAGCAAGGGAAAGAGAAAAAGTAAGGATGATGGAAGAAAGAATGTGTGGTCTCACTGGCTAAAGTAAGGCATATATTCTAAGAACAGAAGAAAGCTACTGCAGGTCTTTAAGCATGGGAGTTACATGGCATATGTGACAAGAGATCACTGCGTTAATAAGAAAATATGGATTTTAGGTGCACAAGAGTAGAAGCAGTAAGACAGGTAATGATGCAGTGTTCTAGGTAAGAGATGATCATGACTGGAATTGACATAATGACCAATGATTGTGGAAAGAAGTACAATACAGTCACGTGTCTCTTAGTGATGAGGACTTGTTTGGAGAAATGAGTTGCTGGGTGATTTCATCACTGAACACACCTAGATGGTACAGCCAACTTATGCTTTATGGTATATTCCATCCTCTATGTGGTCTATCACTGACCAAAACGTTGTTATGGGATGTGTGACCAGATTTTAGAGGCAGCACAAAGACGTGATAATGTACTGGTTAAGGGAGACAGAGTAGGGAGTGGTTTAGACCACAGACACGCATACACATACACACACACACACACACACACACACACACGGAATAAAAAATGATTCATAGGTAATAATCAATTTTACAAGTATAGCTTTATCTCAGGACTAAAAATGTTAAAAAATACTACATGCCTCTTATTACCTGCTGTTTCCAATGCATTTGCACTGTGATCATATTTAAAAATTGTATTTGTTACACAAAGACTTACAACTTACGAAGAAATAGTGTATCATGGAGCTCTTAATAAATATGCTAAAAATAACCTTGTCTTAGCTTAAACTTTACAAAATAATTATTTTCTTATAGAAGTGGCTATTTCCTTTCTTGGGGGAATAATCTATAAAAATTTAATTTTTCACTTATGCTAATAAATTAGTTAACTTACTTCATGTTGATTTTAAGACTATTTCTAGATTTTTCCACCTGTCTGTACTGATTATCTGGAAGTCTTTTTAAAGATGTATGTTGTTGCAAGACACAAAGTTTTTACTGTGTAAGATAAAAATCATTTGTTGGGCACAGTAGCTCACACCTGTAATCCCAGTAGCTCAGGAGGCTGAGGCAAGAGGATCCCAAGTTCAAAATCAGCCTCAGCACTTAGTGAGACATCACATAAGTGGGCCCCAAAGATGATCCTTGGGTTACAGTCTCCCATCAGGGACTGGAAAGTGCTATACCCCACTTCCAGGAGCTTGGCCTCCAAGACCAACCCTCCCCCACCCTAATAACCTTCACCATCCTGAGGGTAGAGATACCAACAAAGAACAGACAACCCACCTATTGAATAATAAAAGTAAGTAATAAAATAAAAAGTAGAAAGGGTTTGGGATGTGGCTCAGTGGTTAAAGTGCTCCTGGGTTCAATCCCTGGTACCAAAAATTAAATAAATAAATAAAATCATTTACTACTCAAATTCTGTCTTGTTGAAAGTTTTTTCACAAATTTCTACTAACAGAAAGAGAACAAGAGTTTAACCTTCAACTTTTACCAAACACTAGGGCATTTCTTTCGTTTCTAAAAGTTAGTAAAAAATAATTAATTAATTAGAATAATAATTAATAGTAAAAAATAAATTCTCTTTCTAATGTTATTTCAGAATTATTATTTTGATTAAGTCTTTAGAAATCTTGGGAAAATATTATATTGATCAACAAGGAGCCTCAAATCTTTTTTAATAGAAGGGATAATATAAGTAAATAAAAACTTCAACACTATCTCTTTAGGCCCTCTTAAGAAAGAAAAAGTAATTATTGTGGTATATTTCTCTATGGGGCCCTTTCAGTATTATATTCTCCTCAGGCCAAGCATTCCAATTTAAAAAGTAGAGTTTAGAAAATTTGGGTGTTTGAGAAGCAGGGGGAAGAGAAGAGGGTAGTGAATTGGGAAATGCAATCACTGTCCTGGTGTGAGCTGAAGAACAGGTGTTCAGCACCCTACCTGACCAAATGGGGTTTATTTTAGGGATGTAAAGCTGGTTTTAAAAAATAATCAAATAATCTACCATACGAACATGCTAAAGAAGAAAATTCATATGACCATTATTTATGACACAGAAAAATATGTGATAGAACACAATACCTGTTCAAAATTAAAGCTGTCAGAGAGATAGAATAGTAGGGAACTTCCCCAATTTGATAAGAACATCTACTATCATACTTAATGGTGGAAGACTACTTTCCCCTGAAGACCAGGAACAGGACAAGGATATGCACTAGCATCACTCCTACTGTCCACAACATGGGAACCCCTAGCCAATTCAATAAGCAGAAACTCAAGAAGGAAATAAAAGACATATGGGCCAGAAAAAAAGAAGTAAAACTGTATTTCTAGATGACATGACTGTCTATTTGGAAAATCCCAAGGAATCTACAAGAAAACAAAACAAAACCTCTCCTAGAAGTAATATGTGAGTTCAGATTGAGATGAACATACAAAAATCAATAATATTCTTGCAGACTAGCAATATAAACATGCACAATGAAATTAAAAATGATACCACTGACAACAGCTCCAAAAACATACGGGCATAAATCGAACAATCATGTACTGATCTTGTATGCCAAAACTATACAATTCTGATAAAAGAAATCAAGGACCTAAATAAATGAAGGGACATACTATGCTCATGGATTGGAAGATTTGACATAGGAAATAAGTCAATTCTCCGCCAAACTGATATACAAGCTCAACACAATTCCAACAAAGTTTTATTTTTTTTTAGATAAAAGCAAGAATTTTCTTAAATTTACATGAAAGGCAATTTTGCAAAAGAAGAATAAAATGGGGAAAATCACTACACCACTTTCAACACTTTTTATATACTTCTCAGTAATCAAGACTATGTGGTATTGGCTAAAGGATAGACATCGATCAATAAAACAGAAAAGAACACTGAGATCCATGCAAATATGACAAACTAACATTCAATAAAATTGCAAAAATAACTAAATGGAGGAAGCATAGAAGTTATACCTCAATTTAAAAAAAAATTTAAAAATCAGCAAGATAACTAAACAGTTTCCCAATTTAAATAGGAATAGCCTTTTCAACAAATGCGAGGAAAAATTAGTCATGTTAAATTAACTATGCAGATGTCAACTCAAAATGGATCATGACTTAAACATAAAATGCAAAATGATAAAACTTGTGGAGAAAAATAAGAGAAAACTTTCATGAGCTAAGGCTAGACAAAGAGTTCTTAGACTTGACATTAAAACACAATCCAGGGACTGGGGTTGTGGCTCAGGGGTAGAGTGCTCACCTAGCATGCGTGAGGCACCACATAATAAATAAAATAAAGGTATTGTGTCCATCTACAACTAATAAATAAATAAATAAATAAATAAATAACACAATCCATAAAATGAAAAATTGATAAATTTGATTTGATCAAAATCAAAACTTTGCTCTGAAAGAACAAGATGCAGACTGGGAGAAACTATTTCAAGCTACATATCTGACAAAGGACTAATATCTAGAATACATAAAGAACTCTTAAAACTCAACAGTGAAGGCAAGCAATCCAATTAGAAAACGGGTAAGAGCCATGAATAGACATTTCATTAAAGAGGAACTAAATGGCAAATGAGCTCCTGAAATATGTTAAATATCATTAGCCATTAAGGAAATGTAAATTAAAAGCACAGTGAGATATTTTGACCCACTGAATATCTAAAATAAAAAACAGTGACAACACCAAAATGCCAGCAAGGCTGGAAAGAACATGGATCATTCATACATCGCTGATGGGATGTAAAAGAGAAGAGCCACTTTAGAAAACAGTCTGGCAGGTTTAAAATTAAACCTGTAATTATCATATGAATGAGAAATTGTACCCCTGAGCATTTATCTCAGAGAAATGAAGACTTTTGTTCACATAAAATCTTCATTCATGAGAGCTCCAAATCAGAAATAATTAAGATATCCTTCAACAAGTGCATAAACTGGCAAATCCATCTGAGGAATGCTACTTGGCAAGAAAAAGGAATGAACTGTTGGTACATATAACAGCTTGGACAAATCTCCATGGATTTAGCTGATTGAAAAGAGCCAGTACCTGAAAGTTACATTCTATATGATTCCAATTATATAACCTTCAGAAATGGCAAAATTACAGAAAAGAGAACAAATGGTTGGCAGGGGTTAGGGATGGGGAGAGGAGACAGAGCTGGGGGAGTGGGTTAGAATGGCAGCAAAAGGGCAACATGAGTGACCCTGTGGTGATGCAAATGTTCTGTATCAATATCCCGTGATGTTGTGCTACTGTTTTGCAAAATGTTACTACTGGAGAAAATTGGGCAAATGGTACATGGATACATTATTTCTTACAATTGCACAGGAAACTACAATTATGCAAGCTTAATTTTAAAAATGTATGGTAATCATGTAAATTATGCTTTATAATAGAAACAATAAAGACCTTTAAGTATAAAAAGGGGGAAATTTTACAATTAAAATTCCAGTCAGTGCAAAAAGGCAAAAACCAAAAAACAACATAAACTAAACAATTGAAGAAAAGCAACACAAACAAAAATAAAAACATAGCTATAAATTGTCTTATTTTTCTTTTCTTTTCATGTGTGTGTGTTTTGCTGGACTTGGTTAAAATTAAGAATTTACTCACTAAAAGAAACCACTAAGCAAGTGAAAAGGTAATGTAAGCAATGATTGGGGAAAGGTAATTGCAACATATATATACATATGCACAGATACACAGACACAGACACAGACACAGACACACACACACACACACACACACACACACACACACCTGTTAAAGGATATATCCAGAAATATAAGGAATGTCTACAAATCATAAAAAAACACAATCCAATTTTTTAGATGGCAAAAGATAACCATTAGCATATGAGAAGGTGCCCAACATTTTTTACACCCAGGGAAACAGCATCTAAAATCACAATGAAATATCTAGAATCCCACCAGATTAGCCAAAGATAAAAGACTGACAATATCCATGTTGGTCAGGAGGTGGAGCAACTTTAACTGTTACTAGTGGGAAAGCAAACTGGTTACAACTACTTTTGAAAACCATTTAGTAGTATTTACTAATACTGGACATATGTATTTATGAACTGATAATCCTACTCCTATATATATGGCCAAAGTGTACATGTATTCACCAAAAGACACGTAGTAGGATGTTCACAGCAGGTTTATTTACAGGAACCCCCATCTAGAAACTACTCAAATGCCCATCAACAGAACAGATAATGAAATCATGATGCATTCACATGAGGAGCATACCACCCCTCAATTAAAGAAAATTAATTACCACTACTCACAATGACATGGGTGAATCTCAAAAGGGGGATCTGAATGACAGGAGTTCAATAATAGATAAAACTAATCTATGGTGGTCTCTTAATATGAAAGTAACTGGAATGGAACATGAGAGAGCCTGCTGTGTTGCTTGAAATTTCTGTCTTACATCTTCATCTGGGATTTGGTCACACAGTGTGCATCTAGCTATATGTCTAAGATTTGTGCTCTTGACAGCATAAAAGTTATACATCAATTAAAAATTGAATAAAAAATCAGTAAGATAACTAAATAAACAATTTCCTCATTTAAACAGGAATAGCAGAATAAAATTCAAGACAAACTGAGGGAATATACACGAGAGTGATGGTGGTTAAGCTGTGTAAGCTGCATGATTAGGTTGATCAGTTTATTACTCAGCCAACACTGCCAATCAATTTTAAATTTCTGTCCAAGTCTTATGCTACTTAACTTATATCAAACAGTGGCTAAAGATTAAAAGCATAAAGAATACTAACATTAAAGGACAGCATGTTACTGGAAATAAAAATGATAATAATTCAGAACATTTTCACCACTTTCAGATCTATAAACTACATTCATGATTTCTTTTAGGAGTATCAAGATACCACAGACTCTAAAAGTCTGTTAAAAAGAGAAAATATAATGATGATTACATTTAATTTGGTCTTTTATTATTAGAAGCAAACACGATCCATGCAGAAATGTGTTATTTGTGAAGAAGTGTTTGCAACTAGAAGCCTAACACCTTGTCATTTAGAAACCAAATGCACGAACTGTCTAAATAAACTAGCTGATATTCTCTCTCTCTCTCTCTCTCTCTCTCTCTCTCTCTCAAAATATATAATATTCAAGATATCCAAAATATGATGGCAGAAAGCAGTTGTTGATCTATATTTGGTACCTACATGTGTAGCTAAAATCGACATTTTAATGTACTTTCAGTCACCAAATCAAAAACACATCATTTAAAAATCTGCCAACAAATCATGCTGCTTCTTATCTAAACAGCAGGGGAAACCCAAGCTTGAGCACATACACAAGGAAGAGCAAACAGCTTTCATCTATCCAAAGGAAGAAGGTGTTCAGACATAAGACATGCATTTATCTTTAGTAAGAGCTGAAATCTGAAACCTGTGCATTAAAAACAGGCTCAACTACTATACTTGAAAAGATTGAGTTATGGGTTTAGGAATATGCAAACCATTTGGACTGTACCTAAATTTATATCTGGATTAGACTACAGTTCACATCTTCTCAGAACCCTTCATTTCAGAATCCTTGACAAAAATGTTTATGAAAAAATTCACATGTTGGCTTGTCGTGGTGGTGCATGCCTATAATCCCAGTGGCTCAGGAGGCTGTGGAAGAAGAACTGCAAGTTCAAAGTCAGCCTCAGCAACGTAGCAAGACCCTGTCTCAAAATAAAAACTAAAAAATGGGCCAGGGACATAGCTCAGTTGTTAAGCATCCCTGGGTTCAATCCTGGGTACAGAAAAAAAAAAAAATCACATGCATAGGGTACATGGTTAATATTAACTTACATCTACTTTTTTTTTTTTAAAGCTATCCCTGAATGAAGAAGACTTAAAGATGCTTCAAAATTGGAAGAGCTAAGACTTTAGTAAATTTTAAATTACAAACGGAAAAATATTTATTTGGGATACTTATTTTTAAATATTTATTTGGGAGACTGTTACAATAGAATCTCAAAATATGTATTTCCAAATCATTAAGAACAAATAGCACCAAATAAAACTCTTTAAAAAAGTCTCAACACTGAATTTCTACAATACAGCTTTCTGGAAAACTAAAATTATAACACCAATGCAATTAGCATTCTTCTTTACAGCATAAACTCAGAAGAGGAAGAAGAGCACATCAATTTATACATGACATGTTGTACCTGGCTGGGCTGACTGGCATGAGATTGACTGGTGATGTCTATTAAAAAGGTCTTTAGATTTAAACCAGAACTATCAGGTGACAGATGGAAAAAGCAAAAGAAACGACATGCACAGGGAAGAAAGAAGAGAGTATGGTCCTTGAAGGCAGTAAAAAGAGAATAGCAGGTTACAGATACTCTAGCACAGTTCAAGCCAATACTATAGTAAAAGAAGAAGAAACAGAAGAAATCAGTGTGGGGCAAGAGAGAGTGGGTGGGAAGCAAAGGCTCAAAGAGCCTCTAACTGCCACCAGGTATGTGATGTGAGGGGCTGCAAGGACAGGTCTAGTGGGCAGTGATTACAGGAAAGGGCAGAGTAGGAATTACTGGATGTGAGGAACTCTTTCTTCATTTATAAACTCATTACAAAATGCTTTTTGTTTCCAGAATAACTCAAACCCAACCTACTGCAAGTTTCCTAACTGGTTTCATGTCAATTTCTCAACCCTTTTTCCTTACATGCTACTTTCACAATAATTATCTTAAAATACTGCTTGTATAGCCCCATCCCAGCCCCACAACTACCCTGTGAAACTATGTGGTGGGTCTCCAATGCCTAGTTAAAGGCCTACCCCTAGGTCACTGGCCAAAATCAAGCTACAGTGCATTACAAGCCAGTGAGAACAGGATTTGGATTTGGAGAACCTAGAAGTCCCAGCTCTGCTCCCATGGATATGTGATCTGACCTTTGTGAGCCTCAGTCTTCTTACATGTGAAACAGAAATATTAATGTATTAAGGAAGAGGATAATAATGACATTACTAATAACAGCTAGGATCTACAGAGGGGTTGGTATGTGCCAGACTCTGCACCAAGCCATTTATATGAATTATCCATTAAAGTATTATGGATACTGTAAAATACTACAGAAATGCTAATTATTCTTTTCTAAATTTTCTCAAACCATCTGTTAGCAAGTCAGTTCTAGAATCTTAATTGTAGTGATACAAGCTATAAAAATGTACCAAAACTGTTACTTAGTATTTTATCTCCTGTCTCTGGCTTCCATTCCTCAGTCATGTATGAAAACCAAATCTGAAAGCCACTAATCCCTGTGGAAAAGACTTGAGAACAAGAAAATAGGTAGCATTCCCCTCTTATAAGTTGACAATTTGGTCCTACGTTAGAGTGCCACCAGGCCCAGGCTCCAGCCAGTCCTGCCAACCTCCGCCCCAGAGCAGGAGACAGCAAGGGCAGACCTGCCAACTCTACCTGAGCCCAGGCGGGCCCAGGGCAGTCCCACTGACCTTCACCTGAGCAAGGTTAGCCCCAGGTCAGTCCCGCTGACCCCCGCTGATGTGCGACCAGGCTCCAGCCAGCCCTGCCAACCTCTGCCTCAGAGCAGGAGACAGCAAGGATAGACCCGCCAACTCTGCTTTGAGTTCAGGAGGGACCAGGGCAGTCCTGCTGACCTTCAAGCCAGCCTGGTTAGCCCCAGACCATGTCAGGAACTGAGAACTCAACCAGTTAGACCCACACCAAGCAGCGAGGACCCAGCCCCAGGTAGCATACTTTGAGGATCAGCGGCAGGTTTTGATAGTCCAGTGCTAAGGGGAGGCACAGACAACCTGCAAGAGTATTATAAGAATACAGGGAAGAAACTGTACTAACTCAGATCTACACTGCAAGAAAGTAAGGTAAACAGACAACATGAAAAAAGAAGGGAGGAAAATTCCCCAAACAAACCAGGATTCTACAACAACAGAACCCATGCTCAGCGAAGTTGATGAAATGTCAGAGAAGGAGTTCAGAAGATTCATAATTAAAATGATCTGTGAATCAAAGAATGACCTAAATGAGCAAATACAGGCAAAAATTGACCACTACAACAAAGATATAAGAGAGCAAATACAGGTAGCAAAAGATCACTTCAAAAAAGAGATAGAAACTCTGAAAAAAAACAAATCAGTCAGAAATCCTTGAAATGAAGGAAACAATTAACCAAATAAAAAACACAATTGAAGCCATCACCAACAGACTACATCAACTGGAAGAAAGAACTTCAGACAATGAAGACAAAGTATATAATCTTGAAAATAAAGTTGACCACACAATGAAGATAGTAAGAAACCATGAACAGAACATCCAAGAAGTATGGGACAGCATCAAAAGACCAAATCTAAGAGTAATTGGGATAGAGGAAGGCACAGAGTTTCAAACCAAAGGAATGCACAACCTCTTCAATGAGATAATATCAGAAAATTTCCCAAGCATGAAGAATGAATTGGAAAACCAAATACAAGAGGCTTATAGGACACCAAATGTACAAAATTGCAACAGATCTATACCAAGACACATTATAATGAAAATGCCCAGCATGCGGAACAAGGATAGAAGTTTAAAGGCCACAAATGAGAGGAATCAGATCACATATAGGGGGAGACCAATTCTTATCACAGCAGATTTTTCAACTCAGACACTCAAAGCTAGGAGATCATGGAACAACATATTCCAAGCTCTGAAGGAAAAAGGATGCCAACCAAGAATCTTATACCCAGCCAAATTAAACTTTAGATTTGAGGACGAAATAAAAACCTTCCATGGTAAACAAAAGTTAAAAGAATTTACAAGTAGAAAGCCAGCACTACAGAACATCCTCGGCAAAATATTCCATGAAGAGGAAGAGAAAAACAATGATGAAAATCAACAGAGGGAGGTATTTACACTAAAGGAAAAAACAATCACAAGAGCAACCATGTCAAGGTAAAAACCAAAAATAAACAAAAATGTCTGGGAATACAAAACACATCTCAATAATAACTCTGAATGTTAATGGCCTAAACTCACCAATCAAAAGACATGAACTAGCAGATTGGATCAAAAAAAACAGACTCAACAATATGCTGCCTCCAAGACACTCATCTCATAGGAAAAGACATCCACAGGCTGAGGGTGAAAGGTTGGGAGAAATCCAACCACTCATATGGACAGAGGAAACAAGCAGGGGTTTCCATCCTCATATCAAATAAAATAGACTTCAAGCTAAAGTCAATCAAAAGGGATAAAGAAGGACACTATATACTGCTCAAGGGAACCATACACCAACAAGACTTAACAATTATAAATATATATGCCCCAAACAATGGAGCTTCCATGTTCATCAAACAAACTCTCCTCAATTTTAAGAGTCAAATTGACCATAACACAATAATTCTGGGTGACTTTAACACACCCCTTTCACCACTGGATAGATCTTCCAAACAAAAGCTGAACAAAGAAACTGTAGAACTCAAAAATACAATAAACATCTTAGACTTAACTGACTTATATAGAATATTTCATCCTTCAACAAGTGAATACATTTTCTTCTCAGCAGCACATGGAACCTTCTCTAAAATAGACCATATACTAGGCCACAAAACAACTCTGAGCAAATATAAAAAAGTAGGGATACTACCGTGCATTCTATCAGACCATAATGGAATGAAATTAGAAATCAATGATAAAATAAGAAATAAAAGCCACTCCAACACCTGGAGACTAAATAATATGCTACTGAATGAACAATGGGTTGCAGATGAAATCAAAGAAGAGACAAAAAAATTCTTAGAGGTGAATGAGAACACAGACACAACATATCGAAATCTCTGGGACACTATGAAGGCAGTTCTAAGAGGAAAGTTCATTGCATTGAGTTCATTCCTCAAAAGAAGAAAAAGTCAACAAATAAATGACTTAAAATTACATCTCAAAGCTCTAGAAAAAAGAAGAGCAATCCAACACCAAAAGTGGTAGAAGACAGGAAATAATTAAAATTGGAGCTGAAATTAATGAAATTGAAACAAAAGAAACAATTGAAAAAATTGACAAAACAAAAAGTTGGTTCTTTGAAAAAGTAAATAAAATTGACAGACACTTAGCTAGGCTAACAAAGAGAAGGAGAAAGAAAACTCAAATTACTAACATATGCGATGAAAAAGGAAATATCACAACAAACACTACGGAAATACAGGAAATAATTCAAAATTATTTTGAAAACTTGTACTCCAACAAAATACAAAACACCGAAGGCATCGACAAATTTCTAGAGTCTTATGATCTACCCAAACTTAAGGATGATATACATAATTTGAACAGACCAATTTCAAGCAACAAAATAGAAGATGCCATCAGAAGCCTACCAACCAAGAAAAGCCCAGGATCAGATGGATACACAGCCGAGTTCTACAAGACCTTCAAAGAAGAACTGATACCAATATTCTTCAATTTATTTCAGGAAATAGAAAAAGAGGGTGCACTTCCAAACTCATTCTATGAGGCCAATATCACCCTGATCCCCAAACCAAGCAAAGACACATCAAAAAAAGAAAACTTCAGGCCCATATCTTTAATGAACATAGATGCAAAAATTCTCAATAAAATTCTGGCAAAATGGATACAAAAACATATCAAAAATATAATACACCATGATCAAGTGGGGTTCATTCCAGGGATGCAAGGATGGTTCAACATACG
This sequence comes from Tamias sibiricus, assembly GCA_025594165.1. Taxonomy (NCBI): domain Eukaryota; kingdom Metazoa; phylum Chordata; class Mammalia; order Rodentia; family Sciuridae; genus Tamias; species Tamias sibiricus. Next base: position 84,747,417 of record CM046663.1, on the reverse strand, counting down.
GAAAACAATAAATGTAATTCATCACATCAATAGACTCAAAGATAAGAACCATATCATTATCTCAATAGATGCAAAAAATGCATTTGACAAAATACAGCACCCCTTCATGTTCAAAACACTTGAAAAACTAGGGATAACAGGAACATATCTCAACATCATAAAAGCTATATATGCTAATCCCCAGGCCAACATTATTCTAAATGGAGAAAAATTGAAAGCATTCCCTCTAAAAACTGGAACAAGACAGGGATGCCCTCTTTCACCACTTCTATTCAACATAATAATTGAAATGCTGGCCAGAGCAATAAGACAGATGAAAGAAATTAAAGGGATACAGATAGGTAAAGTAGAACTCAAATTATCATTATTTGCTAACAATATGATTTTATACCTAGAAGACCCAAAAAATTCCACCAGAAAACTTCTAGAACTCATAAATGAATTCAGCAAAGTAGCAGGATACAAAATCAACACCCATAAATCTAAGGCATTTCTATATATCAGTGACAAATCCTCTGAAAGGGAATGAGGAAAACTACCCCTTTTACAATAGCATCAAAAAAAAAAAATAAAATACTTGGGAATCAACTTAACCTAAGATGTGAAAGACCTCTATAATGAAAACTACATAACACTAAAGAAAGAAATTATGGAAGACCTTAGAAGATGGAAAGATCTACCCTGTTCTTGGACAGGCAGAACTAATATTGTCAAAATGACCATACTACCAAAAGCACTATACAGATTTAATGCAATGCCAATCAAAAATCCCAATGACATTCCTCATAGAAATAGAAAAAGCAGTCATGAAATTCATCTGGAAAAATAAGAGACCCAGAATAGCTAAAGCAATCCTTAGCAAGAGGAGTAAAGCAGGTGGCATCACTATACCAGACCTTAAATTATACTACAGAGCAATAGTAACAAAAACAGCATGGTATTGGCACCAAAATAGGCTGGCAGACCAATGGTACAGAATAGAGGACACAGAGACTAACACATATAATTTCAGTTATCTTATATTAGACAAAGGCGCCAAAAACATACATTGGAGAAAAGATAGCCTCTTCAACAAATGGTGCTGGGAAAACTGGAAATCCATATGCAACAAAATGAAATTAAACCTCTATCTCTCACCATGCACAAAATTCAACTCAAAGTGGATCAAGGATCTAGGAATTAGACCAGAGACACTACACCTAATAGAAGGAAAAGTAAGCTCTAATCTCCAACATATTGGATTAGGCCCCAAGTTCCTCAATAAGAACCCTGTAGCACAAGAATTAATATCAAGAATCAATAAATGGGATAGATTTAAATTACAAAGCTTCTTCTCAGCAAAAGAATCAATCAGTGAGGTGAGTAGAGAGCCTATTAATTGGGAACAAATTTTTACCACATGTACGTCAGATAGAGCACTAATCTCTAGAATATATAAAGAAATCAAAAATCTTAACACCAAAAAAACAAATAACTCAATCAATAAATGGGCCAAGGAACCGAACAGACAGTTCTCAGAAGAAGATATACAATCAATCAACAAATACATGAAAAAATGTTCAACATCCCTGGCAATTAGAGGAATGCAAATCAAAACCACTCTAAGATTTCATCTCACACCTGTCAGAATGGCAGCTATTAAGAACACAAACAACAATAAATGTTGGCGAGGATGTGGAGAAAAAGGCACTCATACATTGTTTGTGGAACTGCAAAATGGTGCAGCCAATATGGAAAGCAGTATGGAGATACCTTGGAAAACTTGGATTGGATCCACCATATGACCCAGCTATCCTACTCCTTGGTCTTCACCCAAAAGTCTGAAAACAGCATGCTACAGGGACACAGCCACATCAATGTTTATAGCAGCACAATTCACAATAGCTAAACTGTGGAACCAACCTAGATACCCTTCAGTAGATGAATGGATAAAGAAAATGTGGTATATACACACAATGGAGTATTACTCAGCAATAAGAGAGAACAAAATCATGGCATTGGCAGGTAAATGGATGGAGTTAGAGAAATATAATGCTAAATGAAGTTAGCCAATCCCAAAAAGCCAAATGCCAAATGTTTTCTCTGATATAAGGAGGCTGATTCACAGTCAGGTTGGGATGGGGAGCACAGGAGGATTAGATGAACATTAGAATGGCCAATGGGGAGGGAGGGGAAGGGAGGGGCCAAAAGAGTCAAGAAAAAAAAAAAAAAAAAGATGGTAGAATGAGATGGATATCATTACCCTAAGTGCATGTATGAAGTCACAAATGGTGTGAATATACTTTGTATACAACCAGAGATATGTAAGAATGTGCTCTACAAGTATAATATGAAATGTAATACATTCTGCTGTCATTTCTAACAACTTAGAATAAAAAAATAATAAGTTGACAATTTACCATCTTCTCCAAACAGAAGTCTCTCTCCTTATTCTACTGATCTTCCTGCTCCAAAACTTGCTCAGTCACTAGATAAGAACTATGGCTGTTAAATTTACTAGACAGAACCATAGCTGTAAAGTCCTAGTAAGACCATGTGCAATAACAAAGAAGGAAAAAATGAAAAAAAGGAAAAACTCCACAACTCTACATAGTATTAGGAGTTAAGTCTTATTTCTGCCATAAACAAGCTGTGCTGCCTTTTGAGTTACATCTGATACTAAGGATGGTGAGACACATGGATGTTTCATATGTAGCTATGTCCCCATGTTGTCATTGTTTCTTGATGCTTATAGACACACAAAGTAGACAGAGATAATGAGTGACAGTATTCCAGTGTGACAAGTTTTTTCATGTAGTACATAGGGTTTCAAGTAACACGCAAAACTTATCCAAAGGTCACCAGGCCAAAAATGCATTTCTGGATATATGCTATCCAATGCTTTATTCATTTTCATTATTTCTTGCATTAGATGCTAGAATGCTCAAATTGATTTGAGGTATAAAGGATGTCCCCAGATTTAGAGGTGGGGGATGGTCAAAAGACAGAACCTAATGACTGGAAGGGAACTTTGTTCATAAATTCAACAAATACTAACTGGTGTTTTCTATGTTCCAGGTGCTGAATGCCAAAATTAGAGCGGAGTATCACCAAACACATAGGTTTTTGTTGTTGTTGTTAACATAAATGGCATATATCAACTACTTTTATTTTTTTTTATATTTTTGTAGTTGTAGATGGACAGAATGCTTTTATTTGTTTATTTTTATGTGGTGCTAAGTATCAAACCCAGTGCCTCACACATGCTAGGCAAGTACTCTGCCACTGAGCAACAGTCCCAGCCCTGTAAACTACTTTTATAAACAAGATACACAATGGGTGAGGAGGAAGGAGGCAACACAAACTATTATAACCAGTTGCAAAGGGCATACACAACCTTAATATGTTATCTTCTTCATAAAATTAAATGTGACCTTCAAAGCATAGTCATGTGTGGGCAGGAGCAGAACAATACTAGACAGATAAATTGCAGGGGCAGAGGGCAGGTGCCCCCTTTTAAGAGTTAAGATACATTCATTCATGTATCACTTATTCATCTTCAACAAATATTTTTGTAAAGATCTTCACAAAGAAATTTTCATGTAGAAATCCAAAGAGTCAATAGTACTCTTTCACCAAAACAATTTCTAAAATATCAACCTGTTTACTGAAAAAATTATCCAGATTAATAATTGCTGCATTAAAAACCACCCCTAAAGCTAATGGCTTCAAATAACAAATTTTCTATATTTCATCATGTCCTGGGTCATGGATTTGGGCAGAATTCAGTTAGGCAAGTTTTCTGTTCCACATCATACTAACTGGGATCACCCAGACATTCAGCTGGGGTGAGTGGGGCTGGGCTGAAGGCTCAAAGATGGCTCCACCTCGGGCTTGGCACATGGGTAGGAACATCTAGACAGGGTCTCCCTCCCCCTAGCACATAATCACAGGGGAGGTGGCCTTCTTACATGTCATCTCAAGCTTACACATAGGTGGAAGTTGCTAGTTCTTTTAGAGGGTAGGTCCAAAACTGGCTTCATATCACCTTTGCCAGACTCTATTGTTCCAAGTAGACACAAAAGAGGGAGGAAATACATTCAGCTTCTCAATGCAAGTTGTATCACAGAACCTGTGGGTATCTTTAATTCAGCACACTTAGTGAAAGATGTTCCCTTTCAAAAATGAGAAGAATTTCCAGTTCATGAGGACTAACAAATTAACAAAAGCAGTAGAGATTTTAGCCAGGTCAAAGAAATTATTTATTTAGACTAGTTAACACAAAATCATATGGGAAAATGGAATTTAAATTGTCAAGATTCTAAAAACAGAATTTAGGGTAAGAGTAAAGAGTGAACATATAATTTATCATCCAAACTGAGATATTTTTGAGATGCAAAAGTGTACTGTAAATGCATGTGGAAGACAACAGGCATAAACCTGAACTGTCCAAAGTAAAAGAGACACACCGTTACCTTTAAAGAAACAGGAATTTATCAAAGCTGTGGCAATTACTCAGGGGCCACTCATAGGATTTCAGAAGCCACTGGGTATGGTCTATGAAGAAAATCTTTAGGACTAGGATGTGCTGATGAGAGCAACAGAAGAAACCTCCTTCCCCAAGTAAGTAGGCCCTACCTCCAAAAATACATCATATTTCTTTCAACAAAGTCAGATGATGTGTCTTGGGTGGCCTTAGGAATACACATTTTTCTGTCATCAAAAATAGTGTATAAAAATGTATGTCACTGAGCCAGGCGCGGTGGCGCACGCCTGTAATCCCAGCACTTGGGAGGCTGAGGCAGGAGGATCATGAATTCAAAGCCAGCATCAGCAATAGCGAGGCACTTGGCAACTCAGTGAGACCCTGTTTCTAATAAACTACAAAAGAGGGCTGGGGATGTGGCCCAGTGGTCGAGTGCCCCTGAGTTCAATCCCTGATACCAAAAAAAAAAAAAAAAAAAAAAAAAAATGTATGTCACTGGAAGGCATCTGGCATAATTAAGGTACTGGTTTGTTGGGTAGGGATGGTAAACACACAGCACCCTGGCTGCCTCTCTTAGGGTAAATGCTGTGTGGGTCCCAGGGCTCTCTGCTGAGCCCACACACCCAGCCAGAGAATCCTCCCAGCCTAGAGCATTGGTAGATGACACTCCACTTAAATCTCTCCTCAATAAAGGTCACAGCGCTCCAAACCACTGAGAGCAAGAGCAGATAGAGGGTTTATGCAAATATTATTGTTCCTTAATTTCAGACATCTGAAAACAAGTTTTTTTGTGACATTAGTATTATGTAAAAATAGAATTACTCATTGAGACATTCTTTTCTCATCTCCCCTTAAAAAATAAACAAAAATATTAAATTCTGTAAATTCTCTAGTTAGCTTTTATATATGTACATATTAACTTTCTAGTTAGCTTTTTTCATGTATGTATGTATGTATGTATGTATGTATGTGTTTCTAGCTAGCTTTCAAACGTGTATATATTGAACTAATTGTCTTAACAAACAGCATCTGGTCCTTCACTTTACCCAACAATACTGCTAATAGCCAAAGTTTGGATTATTGGTTCCACAAGCAGAAAAAGAAAAGAGAATAAATGTATGTTGGTCATCTGGGGAAGAGGAAAACTATATTTTGGATAGGAAGGAAAATGTACTTAATATACTACTGTGTTCTGAACGTTTGTCACTCCAAAATTCCTATGTTGAAACTGAATCCCAAGGAGACAGAATTAAGAGGTGGAAACTTTAGGATATGATTAGGTCATGACAGTTCTGTTCTTATGAAAGAGATTAATGGTTTTATAAAAGAGGCTTGTGGGAATTATTTTGCCCCTACCATCATAAGATGATGCAGCAATAGATCATCTATGATACTGAATGTGCTAGCACCTTGACTTTGGACATTCCAGCATCCAGAACTGTTAGCAACAGATTTCTATTGTTATAAATTATCCAATCTAGGGTATTTTATTACAGCAGTCTGAAGAGACTAATACACATATTAAACTAAATATCTAATTGACATTAGTCCTTTAGACAAATTTCTGACCTTCCATAATAAGTTAGAATGAATGAAAAATTCCTTAGAAAAGGTGGCCTAGATAAGGCAGTGTCTTTGGTGGAAAAATATTTTTAAACTTAGAAATCAAATTGTTTTAAAAACTGTATTTCTGTACAAGTCAACACTGTCAAATATATATTCATCAATAGTACATTTTGGCATATCAGATGGATAAAGATAGTATCTTGTACTTATTTCGCATAATGCCCAGGGCAATGCTATGCAAATGAGGTGCCTTAAACCATATTATTTGATGTTGACAGTCATGATTTTTATACAAAAAGAAAACTTTCTGAAATTGATTTATTAAAAAGCTGTCAACACTCAACTATATATAACTAACTAGTCATAAAGATCACTAAAATCTCTTCATTCCATGCACAGTTTTTAGTATTCATAAAAGGACCTACTGTCATTATCAACTTTTTTTTATAAAGAAAAACATTACTTAATAAATATTAATGTGCTGATTACTTTTCACGTAGTGTTTTTATATTTAAAATACATGTACTAAAAATCACTGCAATCACATTCAGTGCTAGCACGTAAAACAGAAGAAAACTACAGAAAAAGTGGAAATGTAGTTGCCAGGTTAGGTATTTAATTTGTCTAGCTACAATAAAGCAATTAGGCCTCATTCCTCAGAAATTATGTAGCAGCACACTGTTTAATAAAGAATCCAGTCACAGTGGTGAATGCCTGTAATCCCAACTACTCAGGAGGCTGAGGCAGGAGGATCACAAGTTTGAGGTCAGTCTGGACAATTTAGCAAGGCCCTTGTCTGCAGGACATAGTTCAGTGGTAGCTCACTTTCCTAGTAAGTGTAAGGCCACGGGTTAAAACCCCATGGGGGGGGGGGAATAAATGCTTGTTTATATGTGTTTTCTATTTCTGTGATTTTTGTTGAAAACTTATTGTTGATATTTTAGGGTTACTATGTAAAGAAACACTTTATGTTCATTACCTCATTAGTTATATCATACCCATATTACAGATTTGGAAATTAAAATGTTAACTTGCTTCTAATTATGTAACTAATAAGTGTTGGAGCTCAGCTTTAACAATATTAACACTGCCTTAAAAGATGAGATCAATATACACAAAATAAAATACTGTATTAGAGAATTACATACAACATTTGTTAAGTTCATTGGAAACCTAAAGATAGACATATTTAGAATTCTCCAATTGTAGAGGAAAACACTCTTTCATTTAGAGATAGCAATAAAGACATCTAGTAAAGAAGAAAACACTAATATGTATTGAATTATTAATATGATGTAGGATTTCCACATTTGAATTATTAATTTTAAGGGGATGGAAAGCATGAAAAATAACACTCCTAAATGTTTTAAGTAGATACGGTTTGTAATGTTTCTCTTGGGTAATTTTATGAAATGACTTTAAGATATCTATAGTCATGATCGTCTTCATTTATTTTACAGAATCAATACCATCTTGGACCAATGTAGCAGACTTTCCCAATCCTCCTCAGCAAGTGGTTATGATAATGGAGATCCTGCAATCACACATTTAAGTCTGAGTATTAACTACAGATTGCATATTTCTCATCCCAAATGCTTGGGATCTGAAGTGTTTCAGATTTCAGAATTTGCATATGGAATCCTGGGGCAGAACTCAAATCTAAACATGAAATTCATTTATGTTTCATGTACACCTTATACACATAGCCTGAAGGTAACTGTATATAATATTTTTAGTGCACCTGCATTTTGACTGTAATCAGTCACGTGGGGTTAGGCGTGGAATTTTACACCTGTGGCATCATGTTAGTGCTTAAAATGTTTCAGATTTAGGGGCATTTCAAATTTTGAATTTTGGGGTAAGGAATACTCAACCTGTACCACATCCCTTAAAGTTTCCACAATGTATGGGCTATTCTGAATAAACAAGGTTACATGAGAAATTCATCCTCACATTTCGAATGTGCACAACAAAAAACATGCTAAATGCTTCCTCAAAAGACATACTTTGTATATCTTCAGTGATTAATTCTACCTTTCCGTTAGTACCAGTTGCTAACTCATGTTAGGAGTAGTTTTATTTTCAAATTCTTACATAGCATGGTAGGTAACTGCAAAAGCAGGAGGGAGAAGATAAGAATTGTTCCAAAATGCTCCATTTAGTGTTTTCAGAAGAAAAGGATACAAGATAGTAGCTTCCAAATTATGTGATGAGATCACTTTGATGATAACTTAAAAACAGTGAATAAAAGGAAAACGTGATACAAGCAATATAGCAAGTTTAACTACTGTTTCATGAAACAATGATTTCAGCTATTTAGATTTACACTTGTGTGTACACTGTGTCACAATACCAAAAGTATTTGCCACCGAGGGCCCTGTTAAGGAGATGTGAAAGCCCCTGCTGAGTGGACAACACAGGTAGGTAGACTTTTTTTTTTAATATTTTGGTTTTTGACATTTAAAAAACAAAAAACATCAATTACCCTATTGTCCCTAAAATATCATTTTTAGTATGTTTTAACAAGTAAAAACCCCACATCTCCAATTATGCCAGTGAATACATTTCAGCAACATGAATAAGAATGTGTAAAATTGTGCTTACTTTACCAGCTGTAATCTATTTTAAACAGCTTATTCAGGGAGAGTTTTTAACAATGTGTGATTAGCAGTAAATTTCCAACATAAGTAAATGTATCAAACTTCCAAAGGCTTCCAATATTGATCTTTTATTGGCCTTCCCAAACCATGACTTCAATATAATAAGCCACTGATAATTCAGATACCCAATAACTTGTTCTGATCACATACTTAAAATGATCTTATTTCATAGCAATAGCCTTCAATTTAAACTAAAATTTATTAGAAATCTGGCTAATGTGTTGTGTTTTTATTTGTTTCCTTATAAGAAAAAAAAAAAAAAAATACTGAAGTAGCTGGAATATTAGGACCAATATTCCCAGAGAGATTTCAATCTTCTAGAAGTACAAACCTAACTCTATTTAGTGTTAAGTATGTACCATAATAAAATCTTAGCAACTTGAAACATTCTTTTTCAGATATTTTGATTTCTTTAAACTTTACCAACATGCTTGCACACTTTAATGAAATGCAGTTGTCTAAAATCATAACATTACCATTACTGATATCATTCTACCAAAGGGCTCAGTTTGATCTGGTAAAGCTTAAAAAAAAAAGGTTAAGAAACTAAACTTTTCTGTGTCACTCTGAGAATAATTTTTTTAATGAAACGAACCACAACTATCAAAAGTGGCAAGTAAATACAAAGGCAAAAATATATAATAGATGGCATATATCTGCACACCATTAAAATCTCATGATAGGGGCCGGGGTTGTGGCTCAGTGGTAGAGCATTTGCTTTGCACATGTGAGGCACTGGGTTCAATCCTTAGCACCACATATAAATAAATAAAGGTACAGTGTCCATTTACAACTAAAAAAATTTTTTTTAATTTCATGATAAATTTCCTACAAAAATATTATGCCTACAGATCTATAACTATTCTGTTTCTGTAAATTTTATCATGTTTGAAAGTTGACTCATATTCAAACTCCAATATCCCCCCCCCAAAATTTAAAGAGTTTTTAATTCTTTTTATATACTATAGGCCTGAAAAATAAATATAAGAAACAGCAGGTAAGAATAGATAGGAACAGATAACAAGGAAGTCAAAACAGAAACAAAGAAAACCCTAGAGTGAAGTCTCACATCCTTCCCTAAAGGAATTAGGGAAGGATGATTCTGAAGATAATGACTAAAAGAAAAACTGTGAAAATAAAAAATATCCTTGAAAAAATTCCCTGAAATCAAGTTCAGTGTACATGGTTTTAGGTAATGATCCTTGCTTCTTAGAAATATGTGTAAATGTGTGATATATGCACTTTAATGTGTCATATATAATTTCCTAGAAGTTCCCTACAGCAATGAAGTCATTCAGGTGTACTGCCACTGGAAAATGGGCAAATAAAGACTCCAACTGTGTGTGCCCTTTCTGTTGGTTGTCACCTAGGCTCTTTTTTCTTCATCAGTTCCCCTACCTCCTCCTTAATGTTTATTTCTCATCTGACTTTTCCTAAAAGAAAGTCAACAATATCTACTTTCTGGTGGCCTGGATATTTCTCATTCAGTGGACAGTCATGACACCTTTCAAATCATCCATTTGTTCTTTTTACCAGAGGATCTATCAATATGCAGGGAGAGTTGAAATCTTTGGTCCATGTGTGGGAGAATGGTTGGCTACTTTTGCTTATTTCCACTTAATGATTCCTCTGGTTATAGATTTTGTTGATGGAATTATCATTAAAACTTAACTAGGCAAGACTTGCAGGTCACAAGCTGCAAATGAATGAGGGTTCATTATTTAAGGGTTCATTCATTTAAGATTATAAACTTTATCCCTTCCCTCATCACCTCAACAATATCTACTTTCTGGTGGCCTGGATATTTCTCATTCAGTGGACAGTCATGACGGGCTCTCACAGAATGTTAGAGCTGAAGGGAGATCATTTCCCCCATCTGAAAAGTGAAATTTTCAAAATTTCAATCCTGGGATGGCACAGAAAACTACTAAATTATATGTGCTAATTTCATAGAATGCAGCAAAAATAAAAGCTTCCCTTTCAGGAAAAAACCTTTGTGGACCATAAAAAGCAACTCATTGTATGAAATCTTAGTTATGCAGTACAAATAAGTCCTAGAGACCTACTGTACCATGTTAGCATGGCATGTATGGTTAACAATAGTGTATTGTATACTTAAAAATTGCTAAGAGTATAATGCTTATGTTAAGTGTTCTTATTACACAACACAAAAAAGAATGAATGAATAAATGAATCCATGACTAGAATGGGAGGAATCTTTTGGAGGCAATGGACAGGCTCATGGCATGGATCAAGGTGATGGTTTCACAGATGTATGCTTATCTCAAAAAAAAAAATCATATTGCATACATAAAGCATGTACATTTTTGTGTGTCAGTCATAGTTCAATAAAATGGTTTTAAAGTTTATGAAAAACATCAAGCTCTTGAAATTCTTAAAACAAATTTCATTTTTGACCATGTGAATTCTTCTAAGATGAGGAACTGAACATTCACACTTTCTCCTGTTCCTATTATTTTATGTTGTCAATGTTTTAAATATGAATATTCTATTTTGTAACCACAATTGTATTTAAATCTTAGTTCTCTATTTGGATGGATACAGCTCCTACCATTAGTCCTATTCTTTATACTCAAAATCTTTGTTTTATGATTGACTGTTAGGAATTAGTCATCAATTTTTCATGGCATATATTTATTAATGCTAAAAAAGTGACTCACAGCTCTTAGGTTCTGTACCTTGGAGGCCAAACTTTGGTGCCTGAGGAAGGAGATGTTTGGGGAGGAAGGAATGGTAGCAGAGCTCTAGAAATTTTACTCACTTGGGACAAACATCATTTGATATATTCTCTGGTTTTAGCTCTCGCACCAACTGGTCACAGGCCAAAGATCTATGAGTAGCAACTAGCAACATGCTTTTGTTTTAGAGTTAAGTTTTTACTATTACTCATTGTGAGAAGAAAAGTGAAATGAGCTAGATCACTTAAAAGATGTAAAAATAATAATTTTTAAAAAGCAATAACTTGCATTGGGGAATGTGAATCAACCCTTTTCCCCTAATCTTAAAAACACCTCTTGCCTTTAGCTTAGTGCAGTGTATAAAGCCTTAGCGCTCTCAAGTTCTGTCCTTGACTATGTTCATTTCTAGTTTCTATTCCTAGCCACATTCACTCATTTCTACTTTGTACTGAGTAGTTTTATCTACCCTCAATCTGAACCATGTAGGTGACACAGGGTCTTTATATTCATATATAACCTGATCACTGGGGCTTTCATTCAAATATTCTAATTACTTATTAGGCACAGCTATCTATATGATTACCATCTCCCAAACTGAAATAATCTCTTCCAGCTATTCCTCCCTAATCTTATTCACTCATGTTCAAAATGTCAAGGTTACTTTTGACCTTTCTTCCTCTCCCAGTTTGATTAATTCATTCTTTATAATATTACTTGCATCTTCCTTTCTGATCCTTTGGACACCATGCTAATTCAGAATCTTTATACTTCATATAGATAACCACAATATGTACAATGATTTCTCCTATTATAAAACAGATCTGTCTACTTCCATGAAACCATCTATTTCTCTAACAATTTCAATTATGGTCCTTGACAATAGGATTTAGTCCAAAGTCTTTCACCTTCTATAATTTGGCTTTAAAAATTTTCACCTTACCTCTCCTCACACTTCTATAAAAATGTCTAGTTTAGCCAGTCTGCTCTATTTATCATCCAAATAACATATTCTATGCATTTCCCATGCCATATCTTCTATCTGGAAGACATCATGCTCCTGATTCTTTGAGGTTCATCTTAAACTTTTCTATTAGGGTGCTGCCCAACTAGAAGTGTTTTCCAGGAAAGTGAGCTCAAGGAAGATCAACTCCTCCATCTGCAAAATCAACTTCAAAACATCATCCCCTCCACTTATACCACTAAAATATTTAGGGAAACTGAGACCAAAGGACAATAAACACTCTTCTTTCTGAACATTCCTTTTCAACATATTTTTCTTGATTGTTTCCTACGTGCTAGAAGCTGTGCTTAGCCACATGGACTTAGTGTTTTGTGAGAAAGACTGACAATACATAAATCATCACACCAACAAGTAAATGTTGAGGAGTACAACAACAAAAAGCGGGGGGGGCGGGAAGGACAGGGTGCACTGATGTTTAAAGCCTGTGTGGCTGAGGGAAGGGTGAGGTGTGAAGTTAGTCTAGTGTGGGATGACAGGAAAGGGATTAATTCAGTTTGGGAAGCAATAGAAGGATTCCTTAAGTGAGGGAAAACCTGCTAAGCAGGGGTGAAAGAATGAGTAGGAATTAACTCTGCAAAAAGGTGGAAGAGTTCTACAGGAAGGAGAGCCAAGAGAAAGGCACTTTCAAGGATAAGGTCAAGGTGATAGAGTACAATGAAGACTGCAAGCAGTGTAGCAGCAAAGGCAGGGAGGGTCAGGAGCATGCTGGGCTTGAAAGGTCCTGCTGAAGGTTTCTGGGGTTTATCCTAAGTACAAATAGTCCTTGAATAGCATGTCCCAAGACTTCAAGTTAGAACCATGGCTAACCCTGGGATGAGTAATAAAGAAGTAATTCTGAAATCAGAAAGAATTCTAAGTTTATTACAACTGAAACACTTTTTGCACCCCATCACTCTTCTTTGTGTATGTGATCTCACCTCAAGTCAAGTTAAAACTGCATATAAATTTATACATATACCATTTTCAGCTGGTCAACTTGGCTTTGCCAAGAGATCATGTACATACACATATGTGTGTGTTTGCATCTTTAACACTTAGGAAGTGTGAGCCAGTTTTTTTTTTTTTTTAAAGCAAAATATTCCAAATAATAACAATCCAATGAAAAGCTCCATTTCACTGTCTGGCTATGCATTAATGTTAAATGTTCATTCTCTTGCCTTTTTTCATAAGATCCCTCATAAGGGAATATAAATTTTAAGAGGATACCAACAAAATTCTTTCCAAAGATTGTTTTAATTCTAATTGTTTTTATTCTTACCTGTCTATACTGGGTAACAAATTTCAAAATGCAATTACAAGTTTAAGTTATTTCTTCTAAAATTACAATTATATCACAGATAAAAGTTTAAAAAGTTAGGGTAACAAAGTAATTAATAAAAAAGAATGACAGCTAGCACTTTTTGAGCAATTTCTGTGTACCAAGTATTTTGTTGAGCACCTTAATACACATTATCTCATTTAATTCTAATGACTCTGAGAGGTGCCTGCTATTCTACATTTCATAAACACAGAAACTGGTGCTTATAGAAATGCAAGCGTTTTTCCATAATATGTATACCTTAGACCTGTGCTATCCAGGCTGGTCTGTGGTCACATGGGGCAACTAAACATTTGAAAAGAGGCTATCAACTTGAGCTGTAAGTATCACGTATCATATTTCAAAGACATAGTATTTAAAAACATCTTTAATAATTTTTGAATATTGATAATATGTTGATATGACAATATTTTGGATATAGTGGGTTAAATAAAACAATTAAGATTAATTTTACCTGCTTTTTTTTAAATCAACTACTAGAAATTTTTAAATTACCTATGTGGTTCACATTCAGTGCTGACCTAGAGACCAAAGGTTAGGAGCTGATTTGGCCAGCAGACACCAAGTTGAAAGACAAACTAACACAGAAGAGTATACACTGATTCACAAAGATACTGGTTTTAATTTCCTCTCCATCAGTGACTGGTCTTAGTGCAAATCTCTCTGCATTTCAGTTATATCATCTGCATTATGGTTATATTAAATGTCCTCAACAACTGCTTTATGTAATATGTAAAGCAGCTAGTTGGTACACAATGAGCAAAGGAAGCAATTACTGAATACCTATTATAGCAACTGGGTAGTTTAAAAATTGGCTCTTAAAAGAGTATAAAATTCCTTCATTTGAAAATCATGTTTTATTCTTTTTAAGTGGAAGGAGTTAGAGAATGCTTGCTTTAGCTTAATATATACCTTACTTATATATTGTACTAGAATATACATCATTTATAGCCAATCCTCTCTCCCTTTAAATTGTTTCTAAGATGGGTGCAGTAGCACATGCCTGTAATCCCAGGAACTAGGTTGCGAGGCATATGGTGCTGAAGTTTGAGGATCACAAGTTCAAGGACAACCTGGAAAACTTAGGGAGAACCTATCTTAAAATAAAAAATAAGGATTGAGGATATAGCTCAGTGGTAGAGTGGCCATGGTTCAATCTCCAGTACCCAAAAAATAAAGCTTCTATGATGCTACAGATTGAGAAGCCACATGATGAGGTTAGGGTTAGTACAAAAAACAGGACACAGAAGTAAGGGCCTGAGTGGTTCTTGAGTATACAATAGTTAAATTCCAGTGAAAAAAGTTTTGAACTCTAATTCAGCTACTCAATGATCTTTTAAATATAAAGAACTGAGACTAGTGAGTAAAATGGCATCTGGGAAATAGAATTTTACTCTATTCTTTTCCTGAGTCATGGTGCAAACAAATTATTCCAGTATACAGACTATTTTATTATTACAAGTGAGAAAAGTAATTTGCACTATATTACAAGAAACCCAAAATACAAGGACCATACTGTCTAATATTTTGCCATGTTCTCTGCCCTTGGCTTCTGCCAAGTTAGCCCTGTATCCAGATTGTATATGCATCTTTATACCTTTATGTATGCACTTAAATGTGAAGGATGGGACAGCAGGAACATTCACTTGGGATTATTTGAGACATGTATCTGGCCTAAAATTGACATGTGACAATGTATGAGACTATCCTGTTCTTGAGTTCGTTTTCTTTTTAATTGAGTGGTACTGAGGTAAAGGGTAATAATTAAGGATTTGAGTTACTTAAATGTAGCTCCCACAAATCATATACACATACACCAAAATTACTCATCTAAATACAAAATAACTTTAAAATAATGAGACTGGAGAAGTAAAAAGCTATCGGATACACAGATTTGAGAACAAACTGGAGACCATGAAAAAGTCACTGTTTTAATGTGGAACTTAACACAAGAATTAACATACAAAATTCTAGTTTTGCTATTAGAGTGTATACTCAATGAGTTGAGGGTGGGGTAACAAGGGAGGACCTTCCCTTTGATCTTATATGTAGCACTATTCAGCACTTGCTATGAATTGTAAGATCCCCTGAATATGAGTGACTTGGCTCTGGCTCTTTCAAATTAACAGACTCAAACTGACTTACAATGCGATTGTGTCTATAGTACACCTATCTTTCAGTAAATGTCTTCAAATTTAGGGCTATGGATAGAATAAGACAGGAAAAAAAGAAAATGACACTAAAATTGTTGGCAACATTAATTAATAATGACCTGATGAAACTCACGTATAAATAATAATTAGGAAAAAATTGCCAAAACTCTATAAAGAATTTATTTGCATAAACTTTAAATTAGCTAATATTTTAGTCGCACTTTTAAAGAAAATGCTGTTTCCACAAATGTCTTTATACCCCCCTTCTGCCCCCGACCCTGTCCCACTGTCAGAAGATAAAAGTGAATAGGTTAAATAAGGAAAAAGTTAAGACGCATTATTTCACTGTGAATGGCATATTTGTACTATCATATGCAAATACTCTCGAAACCCCACTGAGCTGTTAGGATGTCTTCAAATACTTTGATAATCTGTCTTTAAAAGTTTCCCACTAAATTAGAGTTCATTTTTGCAAAACGCCCTGGCAGCATTAAATCTTTTCTGAAAAGATAAAGGTCTCCTTGCTCTCGAACTGACATCATTACAGGATACATGTGTGAAATGTTTGCTGTCAAACATTGCAAAGGTGGATGTGTGTGTGTATTTTATCTGCATACGTCTCGCCTACACTTGCACAGCTCGCCTCTCCCCAACACACTTACCCACCCCTCTCCCGCCCCCCGGCAAGTTTCAAACTTTGTTTCCTTTGGGGTTCTGCACCGGCGCTACCAACAACATCCAAAAGACAAAGGGCTGTGCTGTGGGTTAAAGGAACGCCAAATTTTAGAAGTGAGACAAAGCACTCAAATTTGAGATTCAGGAGGAGGAGGAGAATGGTAGAGCCCAGAGCTCAACGCCCTCTCCCTAAACAGCTCCCTCCCCGCGTCCCGCGAGGGGAGTTCAGGCCCCCGGACTGCGACTCAGAGCTGCAGCCGCCAAGCCCCCAGCACCCTGTGGGGCCGCCTGCCCGCTCACCGCTTCACTCGGATGATCTGGTCCCGCATGGGCTTGATGTCCTGGAAGCTCTGCTGGTTGACCAGGCTGTACACGAGGATGAAGCCCTGGCCGTTTTTGATGTACAGGTCCCGCATGGACGCGAACTGCTCGGTGCCCGCGGTGTCCAGGATCTCCAGCACCGACGGCGACGAGTCCACCTCGATCTCCTTGCGGTAGAAGTCCTCGATCGTGGGGTCGTATTTCTCGATGAAGGTGCCGGTCACGAACTGCACGGTCAGGGCGGATTTGCCTACCCCGCCCGAGCCCAGCACCACCACTTTGTACTCGCGCATCGTCCCTCCGCGGCTGCCGCCGCCGCCGCCGCCCGCGACATAGACCTCCGCCCGCCGCGCTGCGCCCAGGACCCTGCCCCGCGGCCGGCCCCGCCGCCTTCCGCGGCCGCCCCCACCTCACGGCCGCGGCGGACCCCCGGGCCCCGGCGGCGGGCCCGCAGCTGAGAGCGCAGCGGCCCTGCGCATGGGCCGAGCCGGGCAGCGAAGCGACCCCGCGGGCCCCGGCAGAGACTGAGGGCGAGCTGGAGCGGGAGCCGCCGGAGCCGCCCGAGCCACGGGCCCGCAGTGCCGCCCGCCCAGCCCCGCCCCTCGCGCCTCCACGCCCAGCTCCCCGCCCGCTGCCGCTTCCTCCGGCGCCAGAGCGCGCGCCCGAGCCCAGCCGCAGCGCTGCCGGGGGCGGGGTCGACAACCGGGGCGGAGCCACAGCAGAGCCCCGCCCCCAACCATGTCGCCTAGGCGACCGGCCGCGCGCGCTCCCGAGAGGCCGTGCGTCGCGCAGAAGCTTAGGCCCGCGCTGGGATAAACAAGCTTCGCGTTCGCTCGGCAACACCCCGCTCGGCAACACCCCACCCCGCACATCCGCGGCAAACCCTAGCGCCTGCGTAACACGCGTGCGCGCTTTGCGCTGGAGGAGGGGGGGCAAAGTCCATTTGAGACTCCCACGCTCAGAGTTTGGCAGAGAAGAGGTGGTACAGGGGCCAGGGCAACTTCCAGGCTTTAACGGGAGTCAGAAGGTGAGAAGAGTAGATGCGCAATGTCCAATGGGAGTCACTGACTGAGGGCCTCTGCCTTACACCACCCAGCCAAGAGTATCCGGGGGTCTTCCTTTTATCTTGTATAAACATAACGATGTGAACCTTTGTTTAAGGAGAGAAGTGCCTCCAGGCCTCTACCTGAGGCTGGAGAAGCAACGAGATATAGCTTGGTTTCAAATGCCAGGACACTGAAGAAAGGGAGAAAGGGCCCTTCCGCCCTACGCCCTAGAGCTAGTTAGGGGCGCCCAGACAGTACGTAAGCCAGGTCCACGCCCGATGACGTCCTCCAGCCCCGCCCCTTTTCGGTGCCCTCAAGTCGAGCTCTTCCCACGCCCTGACAGCCACCGAACCATGGAAAACCTGGAAAGCGGAGCTCCCAGCAGCAGCGGGAAGGCTCGGAGATACCTCATAGCAACAGCCTACTGGGGGCATCTAGTAGGAAGCAGGGATTCGTTCTAACCAATTAGATTACGCCTCTGCACCCCATGGTACCACTCACTACCAATAGAGAGATGTTTGGTTCTACGTTTCTCCCCACCGACCAACGTCAACCAATGGGGAAAACTCTAGTCTCAGGATCAGCCAACCCACCTCCCAGAGCCTCACCAGGCTGGGCATTTGCTCTTGCGCACGCTCTGCCAACCAATCGTAGGTGAGCTGATGAATGACGGAGGTTTGGGCTGAGCCAATCAGAACTCGTGATTCCCTTGCCTCCGAGGGCTGGTGGTATGGAGACCAGGCGGACGCTGGCGGAGTCTGGGAGGGGCTGAGGTGGAAGGGCTCGTCACTGAGCTCTGTTCTGGCAAAGGAACGGGGTGCGTTGGCAGGCGAGAGTGATGAATTCTGCTTTTAACGTCGTCTCCGTGGCATTCTGCCTAAATGATGGGCATGGAAGTGGTGTTGAAGGATGTGGGCTGAATCGAGAAAACAGGGACTTTTGTCTTTAGGGTGAGAAATTTTCCCGTCCTTAGGAGGCATCGTGCTGCGGTCTCATTGGTCTTCCAAGTGTGCCTTCTAAAACATTTCTTTTTCCTTTCCCTACTCAGTTTTAAAACTTAGCATTTTGTCTTTGATATTAGATCTTAGTTGCACACCTTCTCCTATAAGATCATATTTAAGAGGCTTTACATCTTCAAACATCCTCGACTTTTTTTTTAACAACTGGTTGCTGTATTTTGCTTTTCTAAAACATTTCCTTATCGAGCAGGTCTCCCATGTTCATTGCTCTCTCACATTTCTTGAGAACAATACATTTCTGTAGTTCTAATGTTAGATCGTGGTATACTTACCCACCATTCTTCTTTCTCACAAGGTCATCCTAGAGAGGATTTTGATCCGAGTTTCTCTAAAAAAACAAATGTTCCCCACCTTTTCTGTCAATTATCAAATTACTAAAAAGGTGTACTCGGATTTTTCAATGTCCTCCTGTTCTGATAGCTCCATTATATGCTTATGTTAGTGGATAACTAACTATGTTTGCATTACCTTGCATTGTTTGC
Source organism: Tamias sibiricus (assembly GCA_025594165.1). Taxonomy (NCBI): domain Eukaryota; kingdom Metazoa; phylum Chordata; class Mammalia; order Rodentia; family Sciuridae; genus Tamias; species Tamias sibiricus. The sequence continues at coordinate 84,727,992 of CM046663.1, read as the reverse complement.
TGTAGTATAACACACACCAAGTTTTTGTTTAAAATAATTGAGGGCAAATATCCTGTCACATTTAAAATATAAATTGCAATTGTTTCTCAGTAAAATACAGTTGTCTCTGGTAACCTTGGAGGATTGTTTCAGAAAGGACACCCACACACTCACATCCCCAAACCTGCAATTATATAATATGGTATATTTGCATATACTCTATACACATCTTTATACTTTGTCATCTCTAGACTTCTTATAATGCCTAATACAATGTAAATGCTATGCAAATAATTGCTATATTATATGGTTTAGGGCATATGACTAGGGGAAAAGGTCAGCACATGTTGGGTACAGATGTGGGATTTGATCTGTGATTGGTTAAACCCATGGATGCAGAACCTATGGATATGAGGACTGGCAGTATAATTCAGTTATTATTTCTTGATAACATGTTGACAAAATATGAGAAGTTAAATCTGAACTACCATAATCCATGGTGAAAGCACTGTGAGAAAAACAAAATATCGGAAATGTTTTAAGGGAATGTAAACTGAAAATAATCTTATATCTCAATCTAAGCTAGTAATGTAAAGAAGTAAATTTAAACAGAGCTTAAGTCACACCTGAGCAACACTGGCTATATTTCAAGAGGATCTTATAGCTAAATGCAGTGTTCACCTATCTTCATAGAAGTCTCTGTTTTGTTTAAAACTGATATGTGTTTTTATGATTGGTTTAGTAGTAGCTTCATTTTTCTGAGGACTGTCTCTTGTAAGATGCAAATTGTGCATCTTGGTGATAAGAAGTTCCTATGCTTGCTGAGGATTAAATTGAGTCAAGAATCATCAAACTTTGTAAAGATCATGACAGCCCATCTAGTACCTTGCATTACAGTAGTGCTGACAATTCATTCACTTTGCAAGGGAGAAAGGTACCATGATTATTATTTTTTTTTTTTTTTGAGAAATTTGCACTGGGGTTATGGATACTCAAGGTAAATTTAGGCAACTGTTTTCATTATTCCTAGGTCCCCTAAAGTTGGGATGCTCTAGATTGTAGTGCATCTGATAGCAGTTGTTAAAAAAATAGTGAGGGGGCAACCTATCACCCCACTTAGAATAATAGCTTTTTGACATTTCTCAGGCTATTTTCCCTGACCTTTCGTCAGTGTTGACTTTTTCAATAGGGAGAAGTATAGAAACTGCAGCCCATGGAGTGATTGCAGATCATCTGTGTTTGTTGTATTGATAGGCCTCAGTTTTCATTCCCATTTGTTGCCATGAAAGTAGGTTTTTCACCACCAAGAAGCAGAAGAAACACAATGGGTAGTAGCTTATTTTTATGTCTGCTTTGGCATACCTGATTTGTGGCTGTATGTAGCATAATGGTTAAAAGCTTAGCTGCTGTAAGAAGGATGTGAAGACATTTAGAGAATTTGAAGATTTGGGTGGGTGATGGGTGTCTATTTCCTGATCCCTTGATCATGCTCATGTATGTGTTAGCATAACCTTTATTACAGGCATGGTTTTAGAAATAAAAATGTATATCTTCATTTGTTTGTAGGAAAGAAAATAAAAATGAGATGAAGTGAAAATGAATTTCCCCCCAAGAGCAATAAATATTTATGATAGTAGAAACTCAATACTATATACTGACACTGCAGGGTCCCTACAGTTTCAGAAGTGTGTTTCTGTGAGAAAGAGAGAGAGGGTGGGGGAAGAGAGGGAGAGAGAGGGAGAAACTTCATTTCTTTTCTCCCCACTGGATCTGAAAGGGAGTTATCTCACCTATATCCAGATACCCTCAATTGTCACACATGTGTTACCATAGAAACCCAGCTCCTTTCTTTCTTTCTGTGAAAGATGTTGGAAAAGGTGGAACAAAGTGGGAAATACGCTGTGTTCTGGGACTTCCTGATGCTCACAAGAAGCAAATATGTAAAGAAATTTAGTATAAACAAGTTAATAGAAGATGTTTGTAATATGACCAGTACTTTATTGGCTCTAAAACCCTGATTCAAACTGCTTCCTTTTAAAATGTGTGTGTCTCTGATTAACCATAAAGAGAAAGGACATGTAAAGTACATTTAGCACCTGTGAAGTGCTGCTGGCAATTATAAAAGGAACAGATGAAATTTTCCTAGCCTGTGAGGCTCCTAATACATTGAGAAACAAGTCCACAAGAGGAGTGGAAAGGAAGGGGCAAATAAGCTTGCTCTTTCTTTTGAAAATGTGACATGTCTTAGTGCTTTTGGAAAGAAAAAGAGTACAGACACTGAGTGAGTATGTAAACAAGTCAATGACGGAAACCTATTTGTTAAGAAAGCAAATGTTTCAAAAGACAACTTCAAGCAGAAAACATTTCTAAAGAAACTGCTTAATGATTAAAATGTAGGAGAAAAAATGAAAAAGCCCTGAAGAATTTGAAGAGCTCGAGGGTTCTGAGGGAAGGCTGGGAAGAACCTAGGTCCTGGCTGAGGATCTTGGGCCTCAAGCCCACCCTGGAGATGCTCTCCTGTGGGCTTATGGCTAAGTAAACAGCTAGTGTCCTTTGCTTTAAGTCTGTATTAGATTTTCTGTACCTTGTAGTCAGATAACATCTCAACTTTCTCAGAAAGTGTGAGGAATGCCAGGCAAAATGATGTTTTAAGAAAATTCAGCAAGCATTTGTGACTACTTTCATTCTCTTAGTATCATGAATGGTATGATAAAGAGATTTATTAAACACTCAGTATGTATATTTTTCTGAGTTCTGAATAGCAAATGATTAGCCAAATGAGCTTGTATTCTAGCTGAAAATACAGGTATTAATAAATCAATCACATTATGTAAAGTTAGCTAAAATTAATGCCAGTAAGGGAAAATCAGAGATTATAAAGGGTGTGTAATAAAATATAAATAAATAATAAAAGAAAACATAACTAAAGAAGTGAATAAAATTATAAATGCAAACACTTCCTAAGAACATGATAATATAATGTCTAATTCGTACATGAATTCCTAGAGGGCAAGAGAAACAGGAAGGAAACCTGAATGGGATAGTCAAGGAAAGCTAAGGCCAATTCATAATGGAACCACATTTTGAAGGAAGTGGGCAAAGGACAGAGGGGATGTGAGGAACCAGAAGAGTGAAGGAAGAAAGCAGGGATTGAGTCAGAGCAAGATGAGAGAGTTCCGAATCACTGGATCTATAATCCCCCTATAAGTAACATTCCAGGGATGCCACTTGGGAAATGTCAGATGTTAGAACTCTCAATGCAAGATTATAAAAGGTGTAAAACTAATGTAAGGAAAAATAATACAGGAGAAAAAGTGGGGGTACAGGGTGCATTTGAAATTAAGGCATTATTCAAAATAATGAATAATTTGAAATGTGGGCATCATCAAAGAATTGTCATAAGAAATAATCATGAACCCAAGGGCACTGAGGAGCGATTCAAACTTTCACAAATAAAAGAAAAATGAAGAGTAGAAAAAAAAGGGAAGACAGGTACGATAACAGTCTTGCTTATGGTTATTTTTCATGGGAGCAATTATTGATGTGCATTATGTAAAAATGAATGGATTTGATTGAAAGAAACATTTCAATAGCCTAGTAATATGTAAAGGTAGTCTTTTTGGTAAGTAATGTAATTTAAAGTATTTTCCCTAGATTTTTTTTGTAACTTGCTGTAGAAAAGTCTTTTCAACAACAAAACTGTAAAGAATAATAATTTACATATAAGTGAAGCATTTGGGCAATAAAAAGAAAAAATGTAGATGTGCCAGATGTAATAGTAGAGCAATAATAATAAATTCTTGTAGTGAAAATCAGAATTTTGTTAGGTATAATGTGGTTTCTGGTCAAATATAGCTAAGAAATTTTCTGGGGAAAAAAAAAAAAAAAAGCTACAGTGGGCAATGAACACCTCTTGATGTTACTGGAGGTAGAATTTACCACTCACATTTGTGACCCCAAAGGTAACCTGAACAGACATCTGTCTTAATACCAGTGGCACATTGAGTAAATTGGACAAAATCCTCTACATGATTCTGATTTGCCCTTGGGTTGAAAATCAACAATATTATTAAATATTCATTCTACATTTTCTGAAATAAAAATCACACTTAAAGTAAATGGCGATCCAAAAATGTCTACTGAGGATACAGAATAAAAAGATTACCTACTTTCAAATCCAGAATTTAGTTTAAATTCTACCTCCCCGTTTGTCCTTTACACTTAAATTAATCTCTCACTGGATTTCCCGAACACTTCATACCTCTCTTCTCATATGTACTGCAGTCTGCCTTGTATTATATTTATCTCCATCTGTCATTTTAGCTGGTATGGGGACCCACAAAAGTTGGGGGTGGGATGTAGAAGCTATAATGTTTCTGTCTTTCCAATCCCTATACTGCTCTAGCTGGTCAATGGTATGTATTCAATAAATATTTAATGAATTAGATTGAATATAAAATATTAAATGGCATTACAGTTATAATAAACTTACATGTTATTGAATTATTGCATTCTCTCTATTAAAGGATATTATTTCTAGTTTCATAATACTTAAAATCAATGGTATTTTTCAGCTTTGAACTTAAACTCTAAATGAGGTAAAACTGTAACTGTAAAATTTCAAATAGCTGTAATTCCTCAAAGAGCAGTGACAGGCTTAATGCAGAACAACTACAGCTGGGTCACATCCTTTATTCAATCATTTGGTTTTCTTACCACATCCTTGTATTAAGACAAACAAATTCTGAATCTGACAAAATCTGGTGAGAGATTTATTTGAGTGTAAGGAACAAATGGGGAGGTAGAATTTGAAAAGTTTATTCCATTGGAATGTGTTTACTCACACCTCTGTTAGCTTTGCATTGGAAACCAATGGCATTGTCTTGTCAATTTGTCGGAGTAGGAAATGTAGAAAGACTTTCATTTGCATGCAGTTTCATTGCATGTGAAATTATGCTTTAAAAGAATCACATCAACTTCTGTTTCAATAAAAAATCTATTTCAATTAGATAAAAAAAAGAATGATAATAAAACAAATCACCAAGGCAAATAACTTTTAAAAGATAAACGTCATCAAGGATAAAGAATATTAAGCCAATTTATAAAAACATAAATATACCTTTGCCATAGTTTTGTGCCAGCTTAAAATTTCAGGAGTGTTTCTTGCTTAGAGATCAAGGATGTCTGAGTGGCAGGACTTGGACAAGCTGCTAAGGAAATATCTATGTTTTTAATTCCCTTATTAAGGATCCTGTCTTTGATTCCAGCCTGAGGACTGCTGTAGGCAGGATAGGAAAGCTTGGAGATGGTGGGTGGCACAGAAACTTCAAGACTAGCCAGATGCCAGCAGACAGGGTGGAGCACTGAGAACACCAACCTTGTGAGTCCACAGTGGCTGCCTTGGTTGGGGCCCCTGGGCATGATGCTCATGAGCTACACAATTCAGTCTTCTCCCATACAGATTTTAGAAGCACAGTTGAATGTGCCAAAATGGCATTCCTATCTACTCAGAACGCGGTGCTTCTGTGTGCCTATATGCCCAACTTATTTCCAAATGTATGGGGGAAAAAGAAAATATGGATTCTTGGTACTAAAGATGCAGAATACAAGTGCATGTGACCATTTATTTTTGTAGTTTCCTTTGGGGTTTTGGTCAGATTCCAGAGGACTTGTGTTGGTAGAACATGTATTCTCTGGTCTAGGCACTGATCCATAATCCCCCTAGCAATAGCATTCCAGGGTTGCCACTGACATCATGCCTGGCTCATGGGCCAGTCAGGTTTGTTTCCTCTTGAATTTAGAATTGGCATTCAGAGGGATGGGCATTCAAACTAGAAAGTATGAGAAAGCTGCACTGAGCCTTTTTGGGGCTTTGATTACAAATAAATCATCAGAGAATGACAATCTACAGGAAATGACAACAAAGTAGATTCTTAGAGACTCTAGAGAAAAGCAGTGGTGACTCACCTAGTTCAGAGGTGGTGTTCCACTTAGCTCCAGAGACCATTTTTCTTTAGGAGGAAACCAAAGTACATGTTCTACTGTTGGCTTGTGAGATCCCTCCTCCATGCCAATCTTATATGAAATTTTCTATTAAGTTGATATCAGTGGGCTTCTGCCACTTGCAACTAGATTCCTCACAAAGTCAAGTTTATTCCATTGGAATGTGTTTACTCACACCTCTGTTAGCTTTGCATTGGAAACCAATGGCATTCTCTTGTCAATTTGTCGGTGTTAATCATATATTATGGCCCAAGCATTTCCCAGAACCTAATTGTACATAGTTGATAATAATGGCTTCTGGATGGTGTGTATCAGAGGGCCCCGCCAGGTAGTTTGTCCTTTCCACAATGAAGGAAATACTTTCTCTTATGCAGGTTTAATAACAAAATGCAGTGCAGGAGCTACAGATAATAGCCAGGTCTTGCAATGTGAAGCCTAAGCTGCAGCCTAGCTCACAGATCCAGGCATAGAGCCCAGTGCCGGCCCTCCAAAGAGTAGACAATCCAGGAGCATTTGAGTTTTTCCTGCAGCTATTCAACAAATACACAAGGAGGTGTTCTGCTTTGGCTTACCATTTATTGTAGTTCTTACGCAACAATAGTTTTCCAGTTGTCTTCTGTAGAAACTAAAAAGTCATACAAAATCATCTAGTTCCTCTTTCAGACAGTACTGACTTGCCCAGAAACAGGTGGAGTTTCTCCTACAAATACAAGGCCTTCCTTCTTGTCTTGGCTGCAGTGAGGGAGATTTGGTGCTTCTGGATGATAGCCTAGGGCACATTTGTAAACTTGCAGTCTTCTCTAAGATAGCTTTACATTTAAATTTCAAATCAATTTGAAGATGAAACTCTTGACCATATATTTTATCATATAGATTTCGATACTCTTGAGAGCAAAGAGTGGTGCTATTAATAATAAAGATAGGACAACAGGCCTTGGGACTGACCCAGGCAAACTAGATGATGCTGTCAGCCTGCCATCAGGTTCCACATATGGTTACTGAGTAACTTGCATACCAAGAAGCCTAAGGAGTCTTGGTGTCATTTTTGACCTACTGTCATTCTCAGGCTCTGGACTCACAATGGGGTCCTGTGACCCTGTGGAAAGCTTCAGCCTCAATTCATACTTTCCACTCTAGGTTTGAATTTCTTCTCTGCTTTTGTACACAGTGATTTCCCATTCTATCACACAATCTTGGCTTTGAGGTAACTATATTTGATATATTATATACAGCATTTTATAAGTGTTTGGAATGGGACCAAGGCCCCTTCTTCATCAAATTAGTCTGCTTCATTATAAATGAAGATTTGACTTTCCCTGATCTTCAGATACCCAGAATGCCATTTCTGATGTTTGTCATGAACAGAATTAACACAGCCAGAATCTAAATCTGAATTCATCACAAGACAGAAAGATTGTCCATAAAAGCAAAATAAAACTGTCTCCTACCCTAAAATATTTAATATTTGGACTAAAGCCAGTACTCTGATACTCTGATGGCAGTGTGGCTACAGTTTTAAACTTGGGGGAGGAACTGGGATTATTTGCTTTACCATGTGTATTGGCCAGCTTTCTGTCACTATGAGAAAATACCAGAGAGAAACAACTTAAAAGAGGAAAGGCTTCTTTTGGCTCATGGTTTCAGGCTATGGTTGGCTGACTCCATTGCTTTTGGGCCTGTGGCAAGGCAAAACTTCATGACAGCATTTGGTGGAGCAGTGGTGCTCACCTCATGGTGGCCAGGAAGCATGAGAGAGGGAGGAAGGGGTTGGGGTCCCAGTGTCCCTTCAAGGCCACATCTCCAGTCACCTAACTTCCTCCTACTTGGCCCCAACTCTTAATGGTTCCCAACAAGTACCACAGGCTGGGTACCAAGCCTTTAGCATAGGGACTTTGGGGTACATTTAAGACCCAAATCACCACACAGGAATAATAAGAAAAGGTTAGGTGTTATTTGTGAAGTGCTCATTTTTGAGTAAGAATGTGGGTGTCACTGAGTGACACTGTGCACTGATGGAGCTCCAGGAATGTGGAGCATGCGTCAGGAGGCTGACGTACACATGCCTTGCAGGGGCAGGACCCGCAGTGAGCACACTTCTCGGTTCTCAGGTCCCACAGTCTTCAAGCAGGTCTCTCACCCAGTACCCTCCATCACAGGACTTGGTGCCTTCACGGTGTCTCCTGAAGGAATGTGAAGTGCTGGAGGCCTTCGCCGTGACACTCGTATGCACACAGGGGTTTCCGTTTCCACGGGTTCGGTTGGCTGGTCCTCGGAGGCTTGGTGGCAGTGCTGCAGCCGTCTGCACAGGGCTGCGCTCTGACAGGGACTGATGGGCCTGGAGGAGCAGGGATGTGCACAGACTCACAATATTATTATTTTTTCTCTTTGGCATTTAAAAAGTGTCAGATTACATTGTGGATTGACCCGTACTGGAAGGTTGTTAAAGTAAATAAGCACAAGTCTGCCAAACACATAAGATAACATAGCCTTTCTCAGCCTTCCTAAATGCAAACTGGCTGGGGATTGTCTGAGGATGCTTGATTTACATCTCAAGCGTCCAGCTCTCTCTGTTCTGTGAGTAAACCCCTTACACACGTCCACTGTCCCTTCTTATCATAACTCTCAGCACTGCTTTGTCCAAGGGCAAGTTCAAACCAATCCAAGCGTCCACCAACATGTGGTACTATATAATGGAATATTACTCAGCCATGGAAAGGATGGACGTGCTGACACATGTTACTATGCCAATGACCTGTACAACGTGCAAAGTGAAAAAAGTCAATTACAATGGACAAGTTCTGCATGATTCCATTTGCATGAAATGTCTAGAACAGGCAAATTCATAGACAGAGAAACTAGGCTCAAGGTTACCAGGGGCTGGGGGAGAGGAGGGAGTGGGAATTAATGTTAAATGGATATAGAATTCTATTTAGGGTAATGAAGAAATTCTGGAACTGCATGGTGATGAGGGTTGTGAAAGTACTTAGTGCCACTGAACTGTACTCTTAAAATGGTTGACCCAGCAGATTTTATGTTACATGTACTTTAACACAAAAGAAAGAAGAGAGAGAGAGAGAGAGAGAGAGAGAGAGAGAGAGAGAGAGAGAGAGAGAGAGAGAGACGTAGGGAAAGAGAGAAGCACACACTCCCACTTCTGGAGAAATGGAGTAGACATCCTTTTCCCTGTTTCTTCTGCTAAGTATAGCTAAAGCTCTGCACATGATGAATAAAGCAAACACAAGACTCTGAAGGTGGAGAGAAGAAGGCAACCCCAAGAAGTGGCCCACCTGTGAGTTTCCTGGGTTTTCTTTGTGTGTGTGTATGTGGCGGGGGGGGGGGGGGGTATCAGGGATTGAACTCAGGGGCAATTGACCACTGAGCCACATCCCCAGCCCTTTTTCTGTATTTTATTTAGAGACAGGGTCTCACAGAGTTGCTGAGTGCTTTGCCATTGCTGAGGCTGGCTTTGAACTCACGATCCTCCTGCCTCAGCCTCCCAAGTGCTGGGATTACAGGTGTGTGCCACTGCCACCAGCTCCTGACTTTTCTTTTTGCCTCTTATACCCTAGGCTGGGGCCAAGAAGTCAGCAACCTGGAAGTAACAACATTTGCTGGGAAGAGGAAGAAGAAAAAAAGCCCTAGGGCAAGGGCTTGGCACTGAAGGCGCTGGTTTCAGATTTGAGAAAGGATCTGAGATAGGATGACCAGGTCTTTGGGTCTGGGAGCAGCTCGAGATCTTGTGACTACAAAGCTGCTGGCGGGTCTCAAAGCTACCCATCAACTCCTCTAAACACTCCAAATACAAAGCCTATGCTGTGATCTAAATGTGACCTCTTCCCTCATTTGTAATCTTCACTGAAATTTTTCGAAGACTGATTTGACCCCTTACATAGGGTCACCTTGATTACACAATTCATTATTGTGACTGTAGAAGTCACTGTTTCCAAAGTAAATAGAGTTACTCAGGAGAATTTTTGCCCAGACCTGTCATTACTCCAACACTTTTGCACAAGAACCGAATTTCTAAAATTCAGGCCCTTATCTCTAGTAAAGATTAGTTAACTGTTAATCCTGTGAGAAAAGCAAAATTTAACACAAAAAAAGAGCCCCAGTGGCAAGTCTCTCTGCTTCCTCATAAATATCAAGATAGAGAGTGAGGTAAAGGCTGGAAGTGAAATTTCATTTATGTCCCTCACTTTCTTTGCTGAGCTGGAAAAATACTCAGCAAAACTCTCTTCTCTGTGTCTTTGTTTTATTATCTGTAAAATTGGAGTAATGCTAATAATAAAGAGTCTAAAGATTTTAAAAAAGTTAACTGCATACAATTTCATCACAAATTCATAAATCTTTGAAAACAGGGACTGTCTTCATCTTTAGAACATTCCAGAAAAACCTGGTCTGCTGCCTTAAAGACACACACTCAGGGAGGGCTTAGCTGACCAAAGCTCTGTTATATCTATGGCTAAGCACTCAGAACCATATTCAAGCCTTCTGGAGCTGCAGAGGACACACAAGGCCTTATCTTGGCATCCCTGGGGCTGAAGAACTAATGTTACCTGGTCACAGGTCCTGTTCTGGATGGCTTAGAAATCTACCGGCTCCCTAATCCCAGGTTGGAATGTCTCAGTAGTAGGGCTGATGGGCATAGTCCCTCATTAGAAGTTCTGAAAGCAATCATCTCTCATTTGTATATCTTCATCAGAGTTTCAGCCTCATCTTGGATTCTTCAAATCTAACTAAGCCACAAAGCTACTCTATGAAGAAGTGGAATTTTTAATCCCTAGGTTGCAAATTAAGAAACCTGCAGGGAGCAGGTTAAGTGATTATGTCACTGGAAAGCATTCATTTTTTTTTTTTTTTTTTTTTTTTTTGTGGTCCTGGGGATTGAACCCAGGGCCTTATGCATGCCAGGCAAGCACTCTACCAACTGAGCTATTTCTCCAGCCCCTTAAAACATTCAAATTTAAATATATAAGAAGCATAAATAAAATTCAACACTTACTCCATATTTTATCCATTGGGTTCTGCTTGGCAGGCACCAAAGGAGAAGAAGTTGACATTCCTATCCTTTGTGCCTGTATTTCCCCTCCCTGAATGATCTGTGGAACTTGAATTCTCTAAATCACAAGGTGGTAGGTTAACTTTAGAGTAGTGTAAGAAAAACATAGACCTGAAGATCATTTTTTGAGGAGTCTAGATATTTCATTAAGAAAGTCTCTAGTTAAGAAGACATGTAACAGAATTTCTTTAATCTCTACCCCAGTCTCAAGTAGTCAATTATTAGCTAAAATGCATTTACAGGACATAATTAAGTCAAGAGTTAATGAAATTTGTCATTTATTTCACCTTCTGTAAGAGGATTACCACAAACTTTATTCTTGGGTGTCTTGCTTATTATTTACATGAATTATTTATCTTATGTCTTGAAATTTAATACATGTCATAGAGCTGCAAATTACACGATCCATCTTGGGTTTTGTAGTTTGCTGTCTAAATGGGTAATCAATCTCAGCTATTAGTTTTATTTATTAAGCCCAGCTGGAGAAGTAGAAGTTTGACCCCATCTTACATTATGCTAAAAACAGGAATGGTTCGTCCAGAATGTTGGAGGCTGTGCAGCTAAAGGCAAAACCAATTTAAGTGAAAGGTAAATTAATAAATACTGTGCCAATCCTTCGCGTCAGGATTATAGGAGGAGATTAATGTATTGTCCCTGCCAAGACAGAAAGCAGAACATGCTGGCCAGCAGGAAAACAAAACAAAACAAAAACCACTGAATTATATTGTGGTTTCAAGAGTCACTCTGAATCAGTAAAACAAGCTTTGGAAAGTTTAAGAAATAAACTCTCAGATGGCAAGACTTACCCGTCTCCTCTTGTTTGATTTTTTTCCTCCCATAGTATTGGTCTATCCTAAGACCTTCAAGCAAAATGGATCAGAATGGTCTAAGAGGGTTCTAAGAATAGTAATGCTGAGAGAAACTGATAGTGCAATCCTTTCTGAGTTATTCTTTGTATGGCTGCCTTTCATTTGAGAGTACAGAGCAAAGGAAGATTTAGGCACTGGGGCCAGGCCTCTGGGCTTGGGGGGTTTAGAGGAAGGAGGATGGGTTACAGAATAAGAAACTAAACTCAAATTTTAGAGCACATACTCTGTTATTCTCATCTTTTTTCTTTTCTTTACCTCATATTAAGACTTATATTTATCACCCAAATTCTTAACACAGTCTTTACTTTTAAACTTTCCAATACTTAGCTTTTTTATGAACTAGAAGAGTATGCAGAATCCCAGGACATTGGCTACTAAAATATACTGCAGAAAGAGAGTGTGGTGTACTGTCGTCGTGATGATTGAGTTTAATGACTGTTTGTAAATATCATTTTTCAGGCAGCAGCGTCTCTGTGAGTTCTGTTTCCTCTGCTAGAACATTCTTTTTCCTCACCCCCCTGTGTTACACAGGCAGCCTCTAACTCAGTTTGGGGGAAGTTTTCTAAGTCTTCAGGTAAACTCAGGTCTCCCTCTGTTATAGAGTCTCATCTCCTTTCCACAGGACTAACTTCAATAGCAGAAAATTGACATTACTTGATTTGGTGTCCATCTCTCCCAAGGGAAAGGGGTTGGTTCCATGAGGTCAAGGGCCTTGCTGGCCTTTTCTCCTCGTTTTTGCCTCTAGCTCTTAGTGCAGCACTTGGAGCTTAGCAAGACCTCTATTGATATTTGTTGAATCAATGACTAAGAAGTGAGAGCAATGATGCTTTTGAATTGGTGAGGAAAGTGATGGAAAATACAACTTTTGTGCCTTCCCAAACCATCATGGAATGTATATTCTTGAAACCAGTAAGAGGGACTATTTCTCCCTATTGTTCTAAGTGCAGGTCTGACTATGTTCAGTGCTGGCTGAGCTGGCAATTACTAAAAATGGTGCTGAAAGCGTCACTGTTGTGCAACATATGTATAACTGGCTTGAAAATTGCCATCGATTTTCTATCTTGCAGTTGGAAGAGGGAAAAAGGAGACAACTGAGATGGACCTCACCTGTACATCGTGGGGTCACTCCTGCTTCTCCCACTGTGCAGCTCCTGGGACATGTTTTATTGCTCCCATTCAACAGGAGAGATCAACAACTGACCCCAGTTTTCTGGAGACTGGAAAACAGGATTTCCTTTTGTTTTATGACCTCAGTGTCCACCTCCCCGACTCTGTGGCCTGTAGTTCCTCTTTCCTTCATCAGGGAAGGTGTCACCTATGGGTTTCCTCTTCAAATTGCAAAGGAAACTCAAGATTTAGTTCCTTTTCAGTCTGCATCTTGGCTTAGTGACAAAACCCAGCTATTGTTTTGAAGATAAATATAAAATGGAATAATAAAAATTGAGATCTGTGAAAGAAGCCCTCTCTAGGTTCATTTTCATCTCATCTTCAGTTAGCTCACGAATATGTGTATTGCACATTTTTGAAACAGAAGGCACTATGATATGTGTTAGCTAATAAAAAGCATTCAGTCTGTAGGTAGTGATATAAGACTGACAGTGGTAAGTATGAAAATAAAAATACCAAGAAAATGCTATTGGAGGGCAGAGAAGGCATTGACTGATTCCAATTTAAGGATCTGGAAAGTTCTGGATTTTGAAAGACAGACCTTTAATTAATGTGGAAGATTTCAGTGAGAGGGAGAAGAGGGACTTCCAGGCAGAAGAAACAAGGGAAAGCTAGACAAGAGGGTGGGAGAACAGAGAATGCACTAGAGATATTGAATAATACTTTGCAGCTAGAGTTACTAATGTCTGGACATATAATGAGAAATAAGATTATAAAGGTAGATTCCATCTGATAGAGGAGGCCTCTAATGCTATGCAGGCCAGTTGGACTTTGTTCTGCAGATGGGACCTACTCAGGAAAAGTTACATTTATTTGACTTTTAGTAAGTTGTGTTTGGTGTGTTAGTAAGAAAGCAAGAATTCTATTCTGGTGAAGCAGAGATTAACAGGGATGCTAGCCAATTTTCTAGTACCATTATGTCTTTCCCTGTTACTTCCTAGGGGTTTGGGCTTGAATCTGCTTGGTGTGGAGACATGGGCTTTGTTAGCTAGAAGGGGGTTGACACTCAGTTTGCCTATTTATCCCAAAGAAGTGAATTAATTTCCCAAGGGTGAGCCTGTCAAATAGGAATACGAGAGAGTCAGGGCTGCCTCAAGGCGTCCATTCTGCTCTTAGGACAGGAAACACGTTAGTAATTAGGGTCCCAAATCCCACCTGGAGCTGGAGTCTGTAATTGCCATGTGTACCGGAGAGCCATGAGCCAGTATCCCAGGAAAACTCCACCCACTAGTCTCATAAAACAGCTGCAATGGCTTTTTGAGCCCTGGACACTGGGCTGGGAGAGGATCTCTGAGTGCAGAATACAGAGATGTCACAGCAGTTGGTGGTGCAAGGACAAGCTCAGAGGAAGAAGCCCAAGGCACTGAGGAGACTGGCCTGCATGCAAAAGACTTCAACACAAAATGACGCCACCTCTCACGGACTCCAAAATAAATGTTTAAGATGTTCAGAGGGATGAAAGAAGGAACAGGGTTACTACTTTAAAAATTGGTTATTGAGGGTGGGGAAAGAACATTGCAAAATTGGGAAGAAAATCAGAGATTTTAAGCAATGAAAATTTAAGTCATTAAAATATAGCTGGTTAAAAAATAGAGTAGATGTGGATGAAGAGGAAATGAGTGAAATGTAAAGTCTATCTAAAAAAAAAAAAAAAAAAAAAAACCTCTATGGGATGTACCCCAGCGAGTAGGAGAAGGGCTATAGGGAAAAAGATGAGGTGACATGGGGAGGGAACGAGAAGCTTCAACATACAGCTCATAGAAGTTCCAGGAGGAGAAATCAAGGCATCTGTCAGAGAAACATCGGAAAGAATTATTGTAAAACATTTAGAAGTTAAAAAAAAAAAAAAAGAATCCTAAATTTGAGAAAGCATAAAGAATTCCAAGCAAGATAAATAAAAAAAAAAAAAAATCTGCATCCAGGAATCTTGTATTAAAATTGTGGAACCTCAAAGAAGAAACATAAATGGATGGGGGATAAGATCATGTATAAAGGAGCAAGTCAACTTGGTTGTGAACTTTTCAGGTGTGTCCTCTGTGGTCATAGATACCAGATAACACACAACATCTTCAAACTGCTGAGGAAATTGTGTATCCACTTAAATGTCATTCAAGAAAAGGCAAATACTTCCATGCATTTCTAAGAAAGATTACTATTCACTGACTCTTCTGGCAAGAGCTGCTAAGGAATTCAATACACCATTCAGTAAATGGTGCTGGGGCATTTTATTGTTCTCAGGGGAAACGCAAAATGAAATTGGATCCTTGCTTCCCTCTCTATACGAAAGTCAATTCTCAATGAAATAATTTGAAAGGTAAAATTGCTATATATGAAAATATAGGAAAACATCTTTAGGACATTAGGGTGAAGAAGAATTTATTAAGCCATAAAAAAAGTTTGATAAACTTGATGATGTTAAAAGTTAACAAAAAGAAGAAAGCAAAGCAGCAAGAAAGGAAGCAATAGAAAAAAAAGAAGAGTGGGGGAGGGAGAGAAGGGAAACTCCAAAAGGAAGAAAAAATAACAAAAGGATTGATATATAAAACACCCTTCAGAAGAGAAAAAGCAGATGGCCAGAAACTGGCAGGAAAGAAGATTAACTGTACTAGTGATTAGAGAAAAGTGAATGAAATTGCAGTGGACTAGCAGACTGGCAAAAAATGGTAAATATACAACATCACAGGTTGGAAAGGATGTGGAGTATAAAACCTGAGACAGCAAATGTCCATGCACATTATTGAAAGAATATTTACAGTAGTTCCTAAATCAGGATGTAAGTTACAGCAGGCTCATACCATGGAACTCTATGCAGCAGTGAAAATGAGCAAACCTAAACTATATACTCATGCATGGATGATTCTTGCACACATCATGCTGACTAAATCAAGTTTCAGAAGAATTTGTGTTCTAGGATGCCATTTAGATAAAGTTTACGAATTCAAAATAATATTCCATATGGCTTAAGGATACACATGTAAAAATATATATATATATATATATTTTATAAATATACACTTTGTAAAGTTATGAGGCAATTGCCTAGGAATGGCACAGTGCAAATTCAGGAGGAAGAATCATGTGATCAGGAGGCATTGGTGGGATTTTGCCAATGTTGTAAGCATGTTAAAAATTAGGCTATGTGGTAGGTATTTATTTGTTGTTTTATTCTGTAAAACTTTCTGTGTCTTAAATATTGCAAAATGTTTTTCCAAAATGGAAAGAGTAAATCAGAGGTAAGGAAAGGGAGATGGCAAGAGAGCACTGGGCTTTCCACCTATATTTTACTGGGATTGGAAGAAGAAAACAGAATACATTCTTTTTCTTAACTCTGCATAATTTTGAAGACTTCAAAAGTTGGTGCAGTTTTGTAGGTAAATCAACATTTAAAACTAGGATTATTAAACTCAATATATTTAACTTAGTGAAATAATCTTTACTACGTGGATTATGCCAGACACAGATTCTGAATCATGACACACACAAATTGGAATTCTGTTGAATCAGATCAAGAGAAAACAAAAAGCTTTAAATGACGTTTTCTTCATATTCCTTCTTATCTCTCACTAATCTCACTTTTGGGAAAGAACTGATCATCTACCTATAGAAAAACCATCAAAGTTGAAACTATTGAATTGTCTAAAATATTTATAAGGAATATTCAAACCAACAAGCTGAAATTTGATGATATGAAGTTCTCTTAAAATCTGAAGTCCAAGTGTAGGTTGTTTGCAGTCGAATAGTTCTTTGTTTATTGTTTTCAGTCCTAGTCACTAAGCTACATTTATTCACCATAAAACTTTCCAAATGGAAGTGCTCACCAACATCTATGTGTCTTGATTGATATGGTGTAGATATTTTTAAATGTGTTTTAACAGTTATATGCTTTAATTGTCTCCCCTTTAAAATTAGATCAGTCATTTTCTGAGTAGGGTACAGTGTGTTCTGTACTGAAGGAAAATCCCTGCTTGGAACAAAGGTGTTGCTGAATAGTTCTGCCAGAGACCTTTGAAAGGCAGAATTTTATTTTACAGGAAATGTGAATCTGAAAGTATTTTACTAGTAATTAGCTTTTAAAATAGTAGGAACTTCATTTCCTCCATTTATGCTTGGAAGCTGGACATGGAATTTGTGCGTGGGTTTTTTCCCCCTAATTTGCATGAAGTTGTTAGGAACAGGCCATATTCTAGCTAAGAAATAAAGATACATTGAGTGTGGCCTTCACCTGAGATAGTTGCCTCCAGAATATTCCTGAGGAGACAGTGAAAGCAGATGACAGTTGGACTCTAAGTGTTCTGAGTGGGGCATGTTCCAGGATGGGCCACCCTTGCCCTTGTCTATTTTCATCCTCGTCTCCAGTGTCATTTTCATTCAATTAGTAATCATAGTGGCACTTGATAAATGTTCAATCTTATTGTCCCCATTTATAGATGGTAAAGTTGAGGTACACAGAGGTTAAGGGTCTTGCTCAGGGTTCACAGGTAAGTGGCTAGAGACAATGTTGGAACCTAGGCACTCTAACCTTAAAGGCTCTCACTTAACCACCCTGCCACTCCTCTTCCCATGTTTGAAGACACTGAATGAGAACATTGGTGTGAGTTACTGGTAGAGGCAGATTCTATCACATTTTCTGTTATCACTCCTAGCTGCAGGTATCATTGGTAAGTTGGGGCCTAGATCTCTACCCGCACTTTTAGCCCGTGTACATACTAAGTTTTAGTAGATAATGTTGTTTTCCAAAGTGATGCTACAGATTTAAACTCCCAACCATACTGTATCAGGGTACCTATTGTCCAATTTTTAAATTTTTGTTGATCTGGTAGGTATGAAATGGTATTTCATGTGATTTTAAATTATGTTTTTTGGATTATTAATGAAGAATTTTTCACATTTGAGGCCCATTTATATTTTCTCTTTTATGGAGTGCCTGTTCATGTTTTTCACCCATTTTTATATTTGGCCATTTGACTTTTTCATATTGATTTACATAATCATATACTAATCTTTTATATCATATAAATATATCAAATATCTTCTCTTAGCTGTGTCTTCTCATCTTTTTTTTTAAATGTTTCATTCTACATCCTTTTTTTAAAAAAATATTTATTTATTTGCTTTAGTTGTACACAATGCCTTTGTTTTTACGTGGTGATGAGGATCGAACCCGGGCTGCTGAGCCACAACCCCAGTCCTCTTCTCATCTTTTACAGCCAGTAAACCTTCTTAATTTTAAAGGAGTCAAATGTGTCAATTTTCTTCCTTAAGATTCTGAGCTTCTTTTTAAACATTTACTATATGTTGCCTTACCTCCAAATGTTACATGGTGTTTTCTCAAAGGTTTATAGTTTGCCTTTCATATTCAACCCTTTAATCTAATGAGTATTGATGACTTTCCTGTATGATGAGAGGTGGGAATCCAACTTAATATTGTTTGTATCTATTGGATGGCCAAATGACCTGGTACTATTTATGATATAATTTCTCTGCTCCCATTGGTCCTCAAAGTCCATCCATCACTCTGTTGTGAATCAAGTTTTCTTATTTGTGTGGACTGACTTTTTAAATTTTGTTCCATTGGTTGACCTTGTCTAACACTACATTAGTTCCACACTGCCTTATTTACTACTGCTTTATTAATGAGTCCTGAAAAGGGTTAAGAAAGTCCTTGACTTTATTCTCCTTTAGAGGTGTTTCAGATATTCTTTGTCCTTCAATTTTCCATATTCATTTTAGAATCAGTTTGTCAAGTACCATAAGCCATTTTGTTACTATTTCGATTGGATTGCATTAAAGCTATAGATCAATATGGAAAGAAGTTAGGTCTTCATAATATTGTTTTATTTCCCATTTGTGTATATTTGGTTCTTTCAAAAAGTTGAAATTTTTTTCAAAGATCATTTGCCCATCTTTTGTCATAGTAATTCCTGGATGTGTTATCTTTCATAACCTCCTCTCCAGCCCCTACTCCCTGCTTCCCTATATGCTGCTGGATGTTCATGCCTGCAAGAATGTGGAGGTCACATGCTGAATGAGGTGGCATCCCTGTCAGTTGAGCTCCCAAATGACTTTGTGGAGGAGGGCCCCTCTTGCACATGCTACCCATTAAATTAGCTTTATCTGCTGAGAACCCAATTTTTCTTTTGTTAAGTCATTGAGATGTGTCTATTATAACAAATAGGATTATCTTAATTGATGCATATTAATTTAAATCCTGGCAATTTGATAAGCACATATATCAATCTAAATATTTATCTGTTGATTTTTTTTATTCTGAATAAAACATTATATTATCAGGAAATAATGAGTTTTACTTATTTTCTGTCCTATTATATATATACATATATTTTTTTCCTTGTACCACATTACTAGCTAAGAAAGTCTGTGCAATACTGGATAAAATAAACTATGGTTTATAAGGTACCTTGCTCCTGATATTAAAGGAAATTCTTATACTGTTAATTGCTATGCTTGTGTAGGTATTTTTGTATATATCTTTTATCAGGATATGGAAGTTCCCTTCTTGTTACTAGTTCATAAAGAGATTTATCATAGATGGATATTAACTTATTTGGTGATATATCTTTGGGAAAATAATGTTTCCTTTTCCCATTATAGTAATAATACATTGATATATCTATTTTCTAGAGTGACATTCACTCATAAGTTTACTCCCCTTGCCTATGTTGCAAATCAAATAAATAAATCCTACAATTTATTTTGCAATTTTGTTATTTTATTCATCATGGACATGCATTAATTTTGATTTTTAAAATACTGCATTAAAGCTCTTTGAGTTCTGGGGTTTTGGTGCTCCCTTAAAAATTATACCAGAGACAAGCTAGTGAGTACTGACACAGCCCTGCAGACAGAGTAGTCCTTTGGGGCTCAGGCTGCAGTCCCCTTCTTCTGTCAGCCTCTCTGCCTGGGACAGGCTGAATCTTCCCTTTCGTTTCTTGTGCCACATGCAGTATCTAATTTACCAGAGTTGGGCAGATGCCACTAGGCAGAAGGTAGATTTGGTGCTGGTTTATGTTAAAGAATCACCCTTTTATTTTCCAGTCTCTGAGCATTTCTTCCTTTCTTGATGGCTCCACAGAGCATTTCAAGAGATAGTTTTAATATTTTATCCAGCTGTCTTTGTTATTCTCCTCCAGAGACTCATTCAATGTATTTATTCCATTGTGCCCCCAGAAATGGTAGTCTGGAATGTTCATTACTATAGGATATAAATTGCTGAGTTGTCTGCTGAGCTAAGCCAGTGATGACTGGCCCCTCCCTGGTTTAGCTAATTCCACTGCAAGGCAACTGGACTAGACCGTCCCAGTTCTCTTTTCCAGGAGTACTGCTGGGATGTTGTCCTGTCTGGGTATTGACACAGAGACACTCATTTCAAATGGCAAGCATTTGAAGTTGGATTTGTTTTACAAAGATAGCTAATTCTCTTATATTCCAGGCACAGGTCTAGGAGCTTTGTGTATAGTCACTCACTGAATTCCTGCCATCACCCTGTGTGACGGAAGCCTTTATCATCAGCTCCTTTTGCAGAGAAGGTAGATGGGACTAGAAGCTCACTCATTTGCCTGTGGCCACACAGGTGGAAAGTGGAGAGCTAGTATGTGAAATCAGTAGCTTGGCCACCAAGTCCATGCCCATGACCACTATGCTCCACTGCCTTTGTAGGTAGCAGAATGAAGTGGGTCGGTCAGTGTCAGCCCAAACCAAGGACCACCTAAGGGCTCCCATGGAAACCCATCCTGTCACTCACATGGCTCCTGTGGGTAGATCTTATAAAAGCTGCAGTCCTTGTGTCCTCAGCTAGGAATCAGTTCATGCCCTTAGTGTGTTAATTGATCTCTGTAAAGATTTTTGCTAGAGCAAAACCACCTAATATGTGGTTTACATTCAAAACATATTGACAACTCTTGTAGGAGTTGGAGTGATCTGAACATTGATTATGTGTCTATGTGTCTTTAATTACTCCTTGCTGTCTTAATGGAAACTTTTAATCAATAGTACATATTAACTATATTCATTCCCAAGTGTGATCCATATAAACTTGCAAATAATATGTAACTACATGGGGAACCACTTTAGTTAGCTTTGAAATGACGCTGATACGTTCTGTAGACCACATTCTGGAGTTTTATAATCACTTGGGTTCTACAACCAAATATGGCTCCCAGATTGTATTTAACAAATGCAATTTGTTTTAATTTTATCTGAAGATACTTGGCTTCCATAAGAACTAATTTGGTACTTTTTTCTGGTTTCTTTTAAAAGAAACATTGATAATAGGGCTCAGCAACATAAAAGACTAAAAGTAAAAATTTGGACCATTTTTTAACTTAAAAGTTACAGTTCTCCTTAAAGTACATAAAAATTTGCCAATTTTTAAAAATCCATAGTTCAAAAAATTCAACTTGGACTCTTGTCATTTTGTCATTTTCCTTTTTCTTCTATGATGAATTCAGTAATATCTTAGGTAAGAAACACAGAGTTATATAATTTTCTTTGCCAACAAAAAAGAATTAAATTGTGAATTTAAATATATTTCGTGGATCAGTTCAGAAGGAAGCCAAGTGTTTGAACAAAGGGATTGGTAAATGATTGATGACTCTTTGGACACCCCGGGAAGTAGGAGATTAGTATGCAAGAAGTTTATTGAGAGGACCAGAGAACGTAGGTCTGGGACCAACCCACGAAGCAAGGAAGGAAGCATGGTCAGGCATTAGGGGAAGCTGGACTGCAGAGCCCTAACAAAGATCCCAGCATGCCCCACGGGGAACTGCAGTGACCCTTCAGAGCTGCCCCAATTTGGGGTAAGGCTCTAGAACTTCATACTCATCCTTCAACCAGCAGGACAAGGGCCATCCTAAGGGAGGGAGGGAGATTTTGGACCTGGCATCTCTCTTCAGACAATGTGATTCTAAAAGAAGGCTGGGAGCTCAGGGCTGCCTGCTGTCACACGCTAGGACACTAGGGAACAGGTACTTCATTCTGAAGATGGATCTGACACACACCCCATCATCCACTATGCCACACTCTTCCCCCTGTTGAGGCTGTCTTGTAAAAGCTGGTCCCCACTCCTGTTTTTTGTGTGCCTTTCTTTCTCTTGAGTATAGAACTCCTGTCCATTCGAATCACCCCCCCTCTGCATTTTTATTCCTCTTGCATCTCATGGCTCTTGCTTTGCCAAGGTCTGTGTTTACTACTCCTGCAGCTCCATCTCTGGAGATTCCTCCAAGGAGCCTGTGCGACCTCTCCTGCTCTCACCAATCTCCCACAGCACCCTCTGTCTGTTTGGGCATTTGGAACATATCATGAAATACCTCATTTAGATATTATGTTTTGTTTTCTTCTATTTTTTCTTTATGTAAGTACCTTGTATCTAGACAATGATGACTTCAGATTGTGTACAGTCTAATAAGGAAAAAAAAAACTCTGTTTTTCATGTTTTCTAGCATTTTGTATCACGCAAATTAGAGGGTCAAAAATATTTGTTAAATGAGTGAATTTCTGGTTGGCTCCTAAGCCAAGAATGTGATTGGATGTAGTCAAAGGAAAAATAAACCATTTGAGTTTTCTGTTTTTTACTTTTTTCCATGTCTGTTTCTTTTGACAAAACTGGCAATTTATCTAGCAAATTATTATTATTATTATTATCATCATCATCATCATCATCATCATTATTATTATGTGAATGCTCTTATATTCCAGACACTGTATTAAGCAAAGAGGGTATGATGGTGAACAAGACAAGGGACCTAACATCACAGAGCTTAAATTCCAATGAGAATCAGATCATGCCACAGAAACGGACGTGAGCAAAATAATTATATTCCTGATGGGCGCCATGAGGCCAATCAACCTATGGTGAGATGGAATGAGCCAGGTGAGATTTGGAGGAGGTGACAGTGTCTCCAGGAGAAAACGATTCTGCCATGACCAGAGAGTGACAGGAACTTCATGTAGCAGGAAAAGGAATTCAGGAGGCAGAGAGGACTCCACGTATTTGAGAGACAGAGGAAGTCTGAGAGATTGGACACTAGTTAGCTCAAGCGAGTATGAGGTTGGAGGTGATGTTGGCCAGGGAAAGGAGTTGAATTTTATCATAGGAAACCAGTGGACAGTGAAGGTTTGTTTGTATGTTTGTTTATTTGAAATAGGGGATAGAAGCAGACGTACCACAAAATTAATGAAGCCCAAGCTTCAGGACCTCCCAATTACTTGAGGCCTTTCAAGGACTCAGGAGGAACCCTAGCTATGTGTGTATTCCTGGTCATGACTTTATAAAATCTGCAATTTTTTAGGACCACTCTCTCTTTCTACATTGATTTTCATTCCACCATATTCCTTTTTGTGGAGTGGCATGAAAGCAGCTATAATCATTTGGGTCCAAGGAAGTTGATCAGGGATACCTTTACCTTGTGTTTAGTGGAACACTGTCATACAGCTCATTCCTGTGTGTGGTTAATGTGGTTGCTGGCCTTCTCAGTGTAAGTAGTGGCTCACTTGGTATCACATTATGAAGCTCAGGGCCAGAAGTTTCATTGCACTGGGAGTGTATCTTAGCACCTGGCCCTGGTCAACAGTACTGAGGAGAAAAAAACATATGTGGTAGAAACTAACTATGGAAAATTCCTGTAGGCATCAGATGCATAAAAGAGAATTTGTTCTTTATTAATTCTTATCTTCAGGATAAGAAAGCACAAAGAATTATAAAGGCCTAATATTCATTTTTTATCCTTTCCAATGGGAATTGTACAAAATCCAACCTAGAATCAGTGCATCTAGGTGTGTATGTGTGTGAAGTTGCCTATTAACTTATCAATACAAAAATATGAATATCAAAATTTTAACTAACCACTCTAGAAGAGAGAATAACCTTTCTGCTCTCTGTATAGAAAGCAATATTACAAAAAATGTTATTGGATAAGAAGGTGATAAAGGATATGCAGTCAAAAATGTAGACAAAAATTTTTAGGGGTATGTCAAATGGGTGACTCATAAAGTATCATGTTATTTTTCTATATGTTTTCTTTCACATTTAATTTTTCACTGGGGGAGTCATTTTCTTTAAGAACCCTCTCTCCCAATTTTATAAGCTTCAGTTCCCATAAAACCTGGATCCACCTCTGATCAAGATGGTGCCATGATCTGATCTCTCTTTTGTGACTGCCACGTGAAAAATAGATCAAGAGGAGACAAGAGTAAAATCAGAGAGGTCATAGTCACCTCTAGTCGCAATTCTTTTGAGTTTAGATACTGAAGAGGGTCATCCAAATGCTCAGTGGTTTTCACAGATCTTTTTCATTGCTTTCTAGAGTCAGGGCCTCTGATACCTTGCGCACCGCTTGCTACTTCTCTGACTTTAATGTGCATATGAATCACTTGGGACCTAGCAGACTCTGCCTCAGTACTTCTGGAGTGAGGCTTGGGATTCTGCATTTCTAGCAAGTCCCCAGGTAGTGAAATGGCTGGATCAAATGAGGTAGGAAAGCACTGGGGGTCTCTATCACAGCTGTGTGTGTTTGAATTCCCACTTTACTACAAACTCTGTGACTTTGGTTATTTAGCCTCTCCTCCTTAGCTGTTCATCTTATAAATGGGGATGCTTATAATAGACTCAACCATAGAGTCATTATAAGGATTAAATGAGACACTTCATATTAAGAGGTTATTACAGTGTGAGAGCACACAGCACTTAGATGTATTTGTTCTTTTGCCATCAGACAAACCATTTGGCTTTCTAAGCCAGGCTTGGCTAGGACTTCCTATGAGTGATTACTAAAATTTCTCATGTATATGGGAAAGAAGGAAGGAAGGAAGGAAAAAGAAAGGGCCTGTCTCTGTGATGCAGACTAAGTAAAATTAGTCATTGATAACTAATAAAGAATGAAATAAATTTGAAAATAAATTTGTTGAATCTAGTTAAAAATGTGCTAGGTGTTTATGAATAACGGAGTGTTGTATTTTACCAAAAGCAAAACAGGAACAAACAGCACAAGGCCTTTCCTGAAGGATTGTGGCTGAGGTCATCATATTCCACCACATAGGTGGTGTCTCCTTATTGAAAAGGCCAGAGAAACCCTATTATTAATACCTTGATAAGTGTAGAAAACAATCGTCATTCAAACTCCCTTATTACTTGTTATGGGTTGAATTGTGTCCCTCAAAAACATGTTGAAGTCCTAACCCCTGAGAATGTGATCTTATGTGGCAAAAGGGTCTTTGCAGATGTTATCAAGTTAAGATGAGAGCATTAGGTTGGGCCTTAATCTAATATGATGGGTATCCTCATAAGATGATGTGAAGACACACATACCAGGAGAGGGCCATGTGACAATTGAGGCAGTGGCTGGAGAGATTCAGCACCCTGCCAAGGGCCACCAAGGACTGATGGCACCACTGTGAGATGGAAGTCTGAGGAGGATTCTACCCAGTCTCAGAAGGATCGCGGCCTTGCTGACACCCTGATTTCAGACCTCAGGCTCCAGAGGGCTCAGATAATAATACAGCTCTGTTTTTTGAAGCCAAGTTCACCGTGGTGCTCTGTTATGGTAGCTGGAGGGAAGGCGCAATCCTTTACATCTTTCTATTGTTCACTGGTACATTTTTCCATCTTGGGTGGTAAGCTGCTTGAGGGCAGAGAATTGGACTTTGCTCATGCTCCAGACCCTTGGACAGCTCAGCAGTGTGGAGTCAGGGCACAGTGAGCACATGCTGAGCTCAAGTAATCAGAGGTTTCCCCCTAATAATGCAGCTCATTACTGTTACTATCAATTTCCTATAATTTACCCATCAGCTTTTGGCACTAATTGTCATCGAGGAAATACAAGTACCTCTTCATTGCCAAGTGATGTTTTTAGATAGAACAAAGAAATAAATACTTGTGGGGAAAGACAAGAGCTTATTTTGATAGTATTCTAGCAGTGGTCACTGAACACTTGTTGAGTGACAGGTGCTGTTTTGTGTCGTCAGTACGAATCCCCTTTTTCGATCCTCATTATGTCACAGTGCAGGAGAGTTGACTGGTCAACCCAGCCATTGACGAAAAAAAAACTATGCTTGCTGGGAAGTTGTTAACAAGTGGAGTTGAGAGTTAAACTTGGGCACTGTGATCAGAAACTTTGCTTTTAACCACTCAACAATTATGGCATATGAACTCTGACCTTTTCTTTTTGTGGATCCAAAAAATCCTCCACTTTGTGGTTTACAAATGATAATGTGTTTGGATTGCTCTCCACGTGTGTGAGAGTGTTGAGTATGTATGTATTCTGTAGTATAATTGGCATTTCCATATACATCTGTTCTATTTGTTCAGGCATATTTAGAAATTTTGAGCCAGGTTTTCCTAAGCTGCCATGCAACTTTGGATATGGATAAAAATACGTGCACATATTTTATATTTAAATACATGTTTCCATCTCTGTATTACTGGGCTTATTAGGGGCTCTCAGGAATGGGGAGCCCACTATAACCAGAGCACTGTGCTGCTGTGTGCTCCTGTATCTTTGTGGGGTAAGCTTTCATTTGAAGAAAAGTTTTCCAGCAAAAGAAAAGTTAAGCCAGGCACCATGGCACATACCTGTAACCCCAGCCAGTTGAGAGGTTGAGGCAGGAGGGTTACAAGTTTGAGGCTAGCCTCAGCAACTTAGTGAGACCCTGTCTCAAAATAAGAAATGCAAAAAGGGTTGGGGATGTGCCTCAGTGGTAAAAACACCCCTAAGCTCAATCCCTAATACAAAAAGAAAAGAAAAAAGTTCAGTCACTCTCATTAAAATCACAAGAACTGATATAAATCTCTCTTTTCTTCTGCTTATATAAACGAAAATCTTGGAAAGATCCACAGTAAAGTTATGAGAACGGGAAATAGCATCCAACTTCTCAGGCTTTCTGGACACAATTGCATTTTAGGGGAACTTATTCCATATGTGACCTTTATCCAGAAATTCATTCTCTCTGGCTGTTTTCCCCAGACTTTCAAATCACATCTTTTCAGGGCTGCTTACCCCGGGCTAGCTGTATCATGACTCAATGCCATATCATTATTGGGAAAAATTCAACAATTTTCATTGTATTTTATTTTAGGAGAACCATATGGAAGCTTGACAAAAAACCAAAACAGAACAAAACTGAGTTAACACTGGAGAGATGGCAAATTGTAACTTTTTTCCTGTTGCCTCTGGTCCTAACACAGAATTAGGCTCTGTCCTAAATCTAGAATAGGACTTTGAAGTTCCTAGCTTCAAAGTATTTTATAAGTCATATATATATATTTTTTTTTTCCACAGGCAAGTAAACCCATTTTTCTTAAATAATCTAGTAAAGGATTCTTATAGGGGCTTCACCTAAAACACATTACTCTGATTTATTTTATTTTTGTTTTTTGTGATTCTGAGGATTGAACCCAGGGGCACTCTACTAGTGAACTACATCCACATACTTTTTTATTTTTAAATTTTGAGACTCTTTCTCACCAAATGGCAAAGGCTGGCCTTGAACTTTCAATTCTGTCAGAGCCTCCCAAGTAGCTGGGATTCCATTACATACGTGCACCTCCAGGCCCAGTCTAAATTTTTAATAAAAATTTGACCTGAAGGATGTCATAACACAGCTCTTTACAACATTACTAGAGTTAGGACAAGCCAGGACTTGAAGCTCTGATCTTGAAAAAATTGTTTAATTTTTATGCATCTTGATTTCTCATGTGACATTAGAATAGATCCTTTGTGATGCTAAAGATTTTGTAAAATGTATGTGGACCAAACAGATTACTTACTGCTTACACGTGATCTCGTGAAATACCTCTATGGGTTCTTACCATACCTAAGGGGATGTCTGAAATGGTTTTATTAAAATTTAGGTCAATTAACACATATGAAATTTACATGGTATGTGCTGAAGGAACATCTCAAATTTTCAAAACAGCTGAAACAGGGGAAGAGAGTGAAGTTTTATGCCAGTTGATCATGCAATCAAGATGTACCAGAGGGAGATTTTGGGCCAACCTGTGGATCTAGTCACCCCTAGGGGGTGAGGAGGCAGACGGTGAAGGTAGTGTTGATCTAGAATTAAGATACTGCCCGCAACAGAATGTGTTTGTTGTACCTTGAGTAGGAATCTCTGTGGCAGTTGAGATTTACTTAGCAGTTATCACCCACACAGGAAGGGCTCATTAGAAACCTGTGTAGAATATTTATTGTGGCGTTCAGCATCTTGGTAGGTCCCTGGTGAACATTCTCAATTCCACCCATCTCCACCCCTCCATCCACTTCGCCCACCAAGAGCACAGAAGGATGTCATTACTGTGCTGCATTCTGTGTGAATCATGTTCATGTTCACAGTGACTCAGCCATTTCTATAGAGATAGACCAGTCCAACAGCCACGATCTCTTAATTTTTCAGATACACTAGGGTATTTGTGGGGGAAGAAGAAATCATTTTCTAGAGAGTCAGTATTGTCCTCTTATAAATATCAGAATGTTGAATTTTATTTCGGTTAGTCTGGCTGCTCTAAAATCTGTGGGGTTGTAAGAGATAAAGTAGCTTTTGTATTTACTCAGGTTAAGTTGAATTTTTTTCTTCCTATGTAGTACCATAAAAAGTTAGTTGACTGATGAAAACTATATTTCAAATAAACAGGTGTGAAAAATTTTAAGTACAATTTGTCTTAGATTTTTCACTTAAAATAGCAACTTGTTTTTAAAGTTGGTACCTTGAACTTTCTATTAACAGAGTTGGGTTTTGTATTGTTCTTTTGTTTTTTTGGTGTGGGTAAGGAGTGACTAACACAAGCAGGTCTTCTTCCACATCATGATAAAAAAATTGCTCTTCTGAATAGCTATTTAAAAAAATATATCCACAAAATTGTTACAAGAATTTTTGCCCTTGGAAATTTTGATGGAACAATTTAAAATTATGAGCACGTTTATTTGTATTTGCCTGGTATGATGAATGTTAATTTCCATGTTGGTAAGTGGTCTCAGAAGCACCCAGAAGACCTGGAACTTTCCATCAACCATGGTGAGAACATACCCTATGTGTTCCTGCCCTGGCCTTTTAGTTTGACTATCAGTCCGTTGACACAAAAAGGAGGAAGACGATGTAATCCTTTTAAATGCTTCTTTTATTTCATTGGTTGTACATTGGGTGAGTGAACTGAATATTACAACCAAAACATAGAATTGATACAAATTAGACTCCTGTTTACACTGTAAGATAATGAATGAGGGAATTCTTTAAGTGTTACAGAAAGATTTAGTAGAAATGTTACCAGTGGTATATGGCTGAAAGAATATTTCTGTGAAGTGCTGTTATATCCTGAAAACCAAGAGTGAAATGTAGTTCCCATACAGGTGGAGAGTTAGTCTCTTAACTACAGTATTTGTTGACTTGATATCTTCATGTCTTGGATATTGGTGATTTTGTTTTTGTAATTAAACAAAGCATTTAAGATTTATTCATCATAGTCAGACTTCTGAATATAAACAAACTTTTGGCAAATAATATTTATACAGAAAAATAGTTTTAGATCCTCTCAAATCCCAGAATTATTCTATAAAATTACATTATAAATAAATAAAAAGCAAAATCTGTTGTACATATATTTGTACATCTATGCATTTGCCTTGCCTCCTCCTTATTGTAGATGGCATATTTATGACTCTTTGCATATAATCACAATTCTGGAAAATGGATATCATAGTAAAAAATACAGTCTTCTATATTTGCTCAGGGATACAGGTGATGTTTTTGATGCTCCATTATTAAAGGGCTGAAAATAGTGTGCTAATAATTTTTAAAATCAAAATCATGAAAGGAAAGGAAAAAAAGACATTGTTATAACAATTATTCTACAAAAATATTTCAGTGATTCCTGTAATTTACCTTTAGTAATGTATACTATGTTTTCAATGAGTTTAAATGAATTAATGAAGAAAAGAAACAGAAAACAAGTTTGAGTGTTTTAGGCAAGTTGTAGCATAACTACATTGTTATAGTTGAGAAACTTACAAATATCAATAACACATAAAGATGAAACTACCAAAGTAATACAAGTTAGTTATAATACCTTTCCACAAATTAAAACAAATGCAACAATACAAGCACTATGTAAGATTACACTCAGGATGTGATTTTCCTTTGCTAGGGTTATCAGATCTACAATACAAGATAAATAGATAGTAATTAGACTCTGACCAACATGAATTAAAATTCAGATTTCTTTTTTCTCAAACAAAAAATGATATGGTTGGTGCATCTGGTTTTCAGAACAGGTGATGATGCCAAAATTTAAAATATTTTATATTCAATCTCAAAAGTCAAAATACTTCAATCACTAAAATGTCCACAAAGAAAATGGATGTTTTAAACAATTACACATAATATCCATTTATAACAGCTGTTTTGTTTCTTAAACAATAATTTAAAAACTATGTAGGTACTGTATAGGCTATGTGCAACATATAAAATGTGAAATATGAAATATTTGGTACGATAGTGCTTAAAATAAACTTTAAAACAAACTTTCTGAACAAAATTTAATTGTATCGCTATTAACTTGAAGATCAACCAAGTATTTAAAAAAGTAAACAACATTAAAATATGTTTCATCCATATATAGTATATATATGTATGTGTATATATAATATGTATGTACTTGTATTAAAGTTTTTTATACTTTTGAGACATAAAATATGCTTTAAGGTGAAAGAATTAAAAGAACTATTTTTTCCATGCTGTAGTTAGTTACAACCCTTTAATCCAACTTTTGAAATGCAAAACAGTAATGGATTTTTTAAAAAGTGAAACTATCTACTTTTTTTGTTTACATAGTAATTTAGATTAAAGTCACAGTCCAATTTGCAGTGACTAAACTCAAACTTACTTAAATTAGAATATTATACAGATCTCCTCACCTACAGCTTCCTTGTTTGACTAGGTTTTTAGTTTAGAAGAGTTATAACAGGCAACTGGATGGTGAGTTTGAAAGACTAATCCCTTAGATTAGACTGTTGGCATGGGCCTCGCATTCTTGTCAAGCTGGATGAAGTCTGGCAAAATCTAGGCACTTCTACAAAGTCTCTCTTATAAAACAACTTTAAAAATATACTTGTAAAATAATACCTTCAAGACTTTGTTGGGTGGGGTATGAAGCTCATACCGTGCAAAGTTTCTTTTTCAATCTATTTAATGTTATTCTAGAATCACACGATTCAATGCGGCATCTCCAGGCAAACCAAATACCACACTTTGATGTGTCCCCAGTACTTGTGCTTGAACGTCTGTTCAGATTTTAGACCTGCAGGACAGGTGTCTGTTTTACTTCACTTCTTGTCTTTGCTGCGGCATCTGTCTCATCAAGAAGTGAAACTTACCCTTTGATCCAGTGAGTCAATGAAATGACAGTGATTGGAGTTAGAATCGAACCTGCCCTCGGAATAGGTTTTTAAACTAATGCTAATTGTTTATTGCTAAATTTGAGATATTCTGAGTCGAAATGAGTACATGGGCCGGACTTTTCTGCATCAGCTATAGTTATGGAGATAAGACAATATTCCTAGGACAGAAACTATGTTGAGAAACCCTTTAAAAGTAAACTTTATCCTTTATGTCTTTAAACATCACAGCTGGTCTCAGGTAGTTAACTATCTTAGGTTGGAATATACTAAGCATACCATATTTAATACTCATATATGATATAGCAGCACTAGCTTCTTAGAGTGGTGGTCTGTCCGGAAGAACTAATTCTTTATTTAGCATGCAGTTTGTGGCAATTCTATTGAGGAGGAAACAGGATAGTATGTACAGTAACAATGTTTAGTTATTCTCAATGCAGATTCTTGGCATTCCATTCCGTTTCTGTTGATTATTTCAGAATTATCTGTTAAAAAAAAAGACAAGTGTGATTTAGACCTCCTTCTGCGAGGGAAAAATACAGAGTTTAAGTTTTACTCTTTGCAAACAGACATTTGAAAATTGGTGCTTTCTTCAATTTCTCATTGTTTTGATGCAGTTATATTCTTGCACAACCCCCACCCTCATGCTGAAAAATTTTACATTTAACCACTTTTGCTATTTGGCCACTGTCAAGAACCGTGACTTAAATGCACAGTGTTTTCTGTAAAACTGTGACAGCATGTATGTGGCTTGTAGTCTGTTTGGTCATCTCTCTTTTTATAATTTTTGCTTTATATTTCTTTATTATATGTTCACATTACTGTCCAATTAATATTTGCTATGGGGATCAGAAGTCAAATCAGAGGATTTGCTTTACTGAAAAGTCATTTTAAGCTTAAATATAAATATTTTAAAAATTTATAATCAATCTGGTATTATTTATCTATTAACTTATATTCAAAAATACATTTCCATCAAAATCAATTTTGCTCCTAAGATATAACAACTAGTTTAAAATCGGGTTATGTTTCAATATAATATGTTAAAGCATTTAAAAATATTCTTAATAAATCCAAAAGCACAGATAAAGTACAGATAAGGCTCAACTATCAAATGCAAACTACAGTCATTGTGGTTTCATCTCCAAGTTCATTTCCAACTCCATCCCTTTACACAGGAGAGGGAGTTTGGCCTGGGTGCTCTAGTCCATTAAATGTCAAGCTTAAAAGCCAAGTTTTGAACATATTCTGACAAAATATCTTTGTGCAATGTTTTGACTAGATTTTGTGTCATTAATAAACAAAATGCTTATTTTTAAACATTTAAGAGTCTTTGTTTAGGAGATAACTGACAAAAATGCTTTATAATGAGGATCAACGAATATTCCCACACCCTGGGATTCGATTCAATTAATTTCTACAAATGTAATTATATCCATATGTCAGAGTTTATACATGTGGATCCTTCCCTGGAGTGGGTCCCCTATAGATTATACACAACAGTTTCAGCACACTCAGATGGTTTCTCTCACAAAGTAAACATGCACATTCTTTATTTTACTGAAACACACAGATGTGTATAAAACTGATAAAAATAGAGAAAAAACTTATTTACAGTAAACATTTATACTAAATGGAAGCTAAAGCTTCAGATATTAAGATCATTCTCTGTTTTTTTAAAAGTACCTAGGAATTTAAAATTGGGAAAATAACATTCCTTTTTTCATATACCGATAGATACAGACAAAAATAAAATGATTTTGAATGAAATATTATCACTGTATCTAGAATTTGGACACTATTATCATTATAATTGGGCAATAGATTCTCCAAATGGTCAATTTATAACTTCATTTTTAGGTTTAGATATGTGATTATTAAATGGGAATTTTTCTATTTCATCCTCGAGCTTCAATGCTATCTATAGCATTCCAAACAAGAATGTGCCCCCGGGACATCAAATCATGTCCCAGTTTTCTATTTTCTTTTCTTTTACTTTAGTAAGAGTCTCTCTAAAACATATTATGGAAAAAAATTTCACAGTTTGAAACTGATATACATAATAATGCATATTTGGGAATATATTTATAGTCCTGCTTACTAACTGAAATCAAAAGGCCTTATAGAATAAAATTCCCAACCACCTGGAAATAGAAGTATTCTATAGAAAGCCTAGCAATGGGCAAATCAGCACGGGCCAATCTGCATTACAGAAGAAGTTACAACAATGCCTTGAACCTGACTTTGACAAAGAGATGTATGTGACTGCTAAGGTTTAACTGGACTGTAAATCTATTTTCAAGTTAACTAAAAACATTGATTAGGTTCATCCAGACTACTTTTCCCCTCTGTCCCAGCCTACCCGTGAGCTGTTATATCAACAAAGACACAAATAAAAATGAGCTCCAGTGCTACTGAAATAGCAGCCATTGACTGCTGCCTGCATCTGGCCAGAAAACTCTGGCTACCCTGGGCCATGTCTTTGTCTATCTTGTGGAATATATATGTGGTATAAAAAATAAATTACACTCCTAGCAGCCATGAACTTCAAGAGGTTCAAGGGATTTGATCTTAGAAGTCAGGAAAGCTTTGGGCATTTATCCTTAGCTGTTCCAGTTTTTAGTGGCAACATTTTTCTTGAAAATACCATTTATTATTAAGTTATTTTTTCTCTTTGAGAACTATAGCCTGCTGGTAGAGTGTGAATTAAGAGCACTCTGGGGTGAAATACACCCTAGAAATAGACACGGAATGGAAATCCAGATGAAGAACGGCTGCTGACAGATGCTTCTTATTTAACTGTTGCCCATTTGATTGCTGCTTCTGATGTTAAGGTTTCAGGACCACACAGGCCCAAGGGCACTAGGGGAGGCAGGATGGATCTCACTGCAAGAGGACAGGCTGCAGGGAAGAAGAGAGCCGAGCTGTGTGTCTCTGTGGGGGTGCAGGAGGTGGGGAGCTGCTTAGGGGGAAAGAGAGAGGGATCTTCTGATTTTTAATACAGCTTTTCTTTATTCAGATTATGTTTTTAATTGATACTAAAGAAACAATAGCAGGCTTAACCCTGGAAAATGGGTCATATATCTGATAGGGACAAACCCTCACCCTGAGCTTGTTCATTAAAAAAGTGGTGAATTGAAACACAGATCATCAAAGTGAGCTCAACAGACCGACTTGACTTTCAGTGGCTTCTTTCCTGCCCCGCATTTGGTCCAAGTGGAGGCTGAGACCCAAAGTTCCTGACACAACCCATGAGGCATTGCAACCCACACCTTCTTGGAAGAGGCAACTGAGAATTTTCATGATATTTCATGAAATCTACAGGAGTGTAAGTTAGAGAAATAGCCCCCACGCTCGGTCTCCTGCTATAGCTCTCCTCTCTGAAGCATCATTGTTTTTGTTTGAATTTTAATACATATGCCCTTGATTTTCAGTAGGCTCTGAGAATTTCTACTAGGGTCTGATGAGCTAGGTATGTATTTCAGTCCCATTTTGAAGACATGGAAAAAATGACACAATTGGTTTTCACTGACTTGCACAAGCCAGATGTTCGCTCACTCACTCTGCTCCCGGCACAGGAATCCCCTCCAGGCCATGGAGATGATCATTTGAGATGGGACCAGAGGAAGCAATGGTTTCTTTTTTAGACCTCTTACAGTGCCAACTGAGGAGAGTGCTCAGAAGAACCCCTGTGGGCTCAGAAATCGGGGAAAGGGAGGCATTGGGGTAGGGCCTAGAGAAAACGGATTCTGGAGCACTAAATGGGAGACAGCGGGGACTATCTGGAGGAGCCAGATGGGTAGGAACCGCTGAGTGACCTATGAGAAAGCTGGCCTGAGTGGCCAATCACATCTTGTCCATGCCTTCTCCCAATGGATGCTACAAATATTTCTCCTCAGAGCGTCAGAATCCCCTACCCAACCACGGCACCACTGCGACAGCTTCTGAGAAACCTTGTCAAGCTATGATGATAGGACTGAAATCAAATGTATTTCTATTTATCTCCCAGATGGTCTAGTCCCTTCAGGAAGTAGGATTTTATGTAATAGAGGACTAGGACAGGAAAAGGTGGTTAACTTCTTAAATAAGATTCTAGCCAATCTTTTAGGGCAAATCTAAATGCTGAACTGAAAGCATTATTTTCAATTCCTTTTTTCCCACTAAAAGGGGAACATGCAAAAATGAGAATAGCTCATGCCCATGAAACCTTCCATTCTATTTTTAAAACAGAAACATACTTGACCTCAAATCATGAGCAATTTCATGTCTTCAGCGTACCCTCTAGTTTTAACAAGAATATCTGTGATGCAAAAAAAATCAGATGGTTGCAATGGAGTCTACTTATTGATAAGGAAAGGAAATCATACCTAGGTGAATTCAACTATCCCCCCTGAATGGCTGGATTTAAGAATCTGATGATTCTGCTTAGTAAACATACTTAAGTCACCCCCATCTGAACCTGGTCCATGATTAGTCTCATATCTATTTACTGAAGATGAAGCAGGAATGGCTTCAACAAACATCAAATGAGTTGCTTTCCTATAAATGTTAGCAGCAGCCACTTAATGATTCCTGCATCCTCAATGAAGTGCCTACCATTGACAATGGGGAGCATATTAAAAAGTGGGAGCCAGGCGCTGTGGCGCACGCCTTGTAATCCCAGCATTTGGGAGGCTGAGGCAGGAGGATGGTGAGTTCAAAGCCAGCCTCAGCAATGGTGAGGCACTTAGCAACTCAGTGAGACCCTGTATCTAAATAAAATACAAAAAAAGGGCTGGAGATGTGGCCCAGTGGTCAAGTGCCCCTGAGTTCAATCCCTGGTTAAAAAAAAAAAAAAAAAAAAAAAAAAAAAAAAAAAAAAGTGGGCTGGATGAAATACTAAATAGTAAGCTTGCTAGAGCCAGGGAGGAAAGGACCATCAATGAGTGGCAGCAGCCACCCAGCTTCAGCCAACTGGAGCTGCAGAAACTCAGGCTCCATGTTGCCTGAGCTTCCATTTTCCAAAAGAAGCTGGAGATTCAGCAATTAAGTGATGTTCTAGAAAACTACTCTGTATGGGTCAAATATATCTTTGGGTTCAATTCAGCTATGAGCTGCTGTTTCCTACATTCATCGGCCTCACTTTCTTGGAGGAGATATCCAAATCTGGATTGCTGCTTCCTGAGCTGAGCATTAGCCCAGGTGACAGCAATATCAGGGGAGGCAGCCCTGGTTGAGAATGAGCAGGACCAGAAGAGAAGGTCTATCGGAGAATTAATCCTGCAACTTTCAGACACTTGCTTTCACTCTAAGATATAGGGCACTTGACCAAGAGACAGCCTCTACCTACAAAGAAAATATTATTCCTCCCTTGACTGAGTCACCAGTTATGAAATATGTATGCTGTCTCGTCTCTTCCCTAAAGATGATGGATTTAGGCCAAGCCATTCATCACTCAGAAAAAAGCTGACCAGGATGTGAAATGCATTTGGTTAAAAGCAAAATAATCTATTCAGAAACTGAAACACTGAACCTGAACTCCTCGGCACCATGTATGCAACAGCTAAACTAGCCAGTCCTCACACAGGAGGGTGCAAAAGGAGACAGAACAACGTAGGATTTGTTCAGTGTTTCAGAGGCACCAAGTCTGAATACTATTGAGTTTTCTACCTGGTTGTCCATCTCTAGGAACTGTACAGAAACTTGTAAATTGTGAGCTTCTAGATGACTGTTAAAATGTTTACACTACTTATGTGAAAGTGCTCATTGCAAAGACTCAGGGATGTCAGATAAGTTATCTTTGAACTTGATAGTTCACTGTTAAATTCACTAAGAACTCTTTCTGCTTTTCTTAATCCATAGGGAAAACATTTCAGTGAAAGACCAATTATCCCTATGTTCGCAAACCACAAAACAATTAGAAAAGAGGAATAAAGAATGCTTTAGTTAAATTCTCCTGTGAATAGCTATCAGATAATATCTTTTAATGCTGAATTTGAATAGGTAAATAAAATATACTTTTAAAAATATTTGTTGGCCTTGGTGAAACAGGAAGGGATTTCAATGGAACTATCATCAACATGGAAACCCAGGTGCACATCTCCAAGCAGAGTGTGTGAGCCCACAACAAAGCTGAGCTTCTTAAGGACAGGAGGAATGTCTCATTCATGTTTACATCCCTGGTGTCTAGGATGGGGCTGGGCATAGAGATGGCATTTATTAGTTGTTGGTTGCATGAACTAACAAGAAGAAGTCACTGAGGATATGATGCCACAATGCTGGCATCAACAGAGGACCACCAGACCAGTCACGGAACAGAGAGCAATTCAGGAGAAAAGCCCCTGACCCCTTTGGACCACTTAAGGATTCATAAATATCCAAGAAAAATAGACATCCCTCTCCCCTCTCCCACTTCCTATGATATACAGATAAAAGGGAAAATACTCCAGGTGGGGGCTAGAATCTCTCCTGGAGGAAGGAAACATACCTGGCAGAGAAACACAAATTCTACCTGAGGAAAACTTCCATAGTCAGTAGATTTCTTAGAAATCTGTCCCCATGATTACAGGGCCCCGTGTCCTCAGATAGAAATTTAAAAAATGTGGGTTTCACTGTCTCTTTAAACAAAATTTAAAACGAATTTAAAATAAAAAATTGAATGGATTTTACCAAAAATATGACCAAGCTAAGGAGGACTGCATGTGGCTCACCTGGCCGATCTCTTTATATATACACATTTACTTATTTTTCCAGTGCTGGGATCAAATGCAGGGCCTTGTGCATGCTAGCCAAGTGTGCCACTGTTGAGCCACACTGCCAGCCCCTCTACTTTTCCTCATCCATGGTTTTCTTCTCCTTCTTCTGCTGCACATCCTCCTTGGTACCACTCTCCACTAGCACCACTTCCTCCTTCCATGTCTCCACTCTTTAGTTTTCTCTCTTTGCCCTGTTGCTCTGCACCTCTTCTCCATGGCAGCCACTACTGCTGAGATTCCCTGATCTTGCCCCAAAGGCAAAAGTGGGGGAGTATTACAGTTGAAGAAAACGGCACTGAGGCAGAGGAGCATCATAACACTTTGGGCTCAATATAAATTGCTATTTAATCATAGTATGGATTACTGAAGTCAAAAGCAAATGTCTCTTGTCTCTTGGTGAACATATGGTAGCTGATAAAAAGTAATTAATTAAAGCAGTTATAATTATACATGTTAATGAACATACACTTTGAAGAATTTCTTTGGCTGATCTTATGACTGTTTATAAAAAATTTAATTGTATCAAAAGTTCAGAGGTAATTAGTGGAATATATAAAGACACTTTGAAAACTGGTCTTATTCATTACTTGAGGTTAATATTGTTATGAAGGAAGGTAGTATTGTGCCATGTTTGCCTTCTTTTCAAATATTATTTTTATTTGTAGAAAAGGAATATAGTAGGGGCTTAAGAGAAAATTCTCAAATATGGACAGTTTCATCTTTCAGAAGAGCCAACTGAAGTTGGATGGAACATCCATAACATTAAGTAGCACCTTAAAGACTAATTTTGTCAGAATTATGATTGTTTTTCCCTCTGATGCTAATACAGAGTTCACATCCAAAGCTCTAATTTCTCTATGGCATCATTTCTGTCTAGTATTTTAGACTCTGTCATATTTGAACAGAATATTTGTATGTACTTTCTAACCTATGAAAAGATTGTCATTTAAAAATAGTAATAATTGAGATATGCATGAAAAGTAGTAACACTAGCCTCATTAAAGATTGCTGAGCGGGGTCCGCACAGACAACCTAGACTGTGTGGATAAAATCCCAAGGTGGATCAAATCCCAAGGTGGAAATTCTCCATCATGGCACACGTGGAAACCTAGAGGCTCTTGAATGGCAGTGAGGCTTAGATCAGGACCCCTCCCCACCCCAGGCCCAGCCTCTCTAGTTCCAACTGCCTACTGGGGGAAACCTGAGGATCATTTCTGTTGCTTTTGCTCTGAGGTAGGCATCTAGTCCTCAGATGATCTAAAAGTCCCAAGGTCATCCCAGAGTGAATCTTTTTTGTGGGGGCGGGGTGAAAGTATGTGCAGATTCCCAGACTAGATAGAATTTATCATAAAAACAAAACAACCACCATGATGTTTACCAAAGTCCATGCAGGTGAAATGACTAGACAGCTTTTTAAATTATTGTTATTAT
Organism: Tamias sibiricus; assembly: GCA_025594165.1. Lineage (NCBI taxonomy): Eukaryota > Metazoa > Chordata > Mammalia > Rodentia > Sciuridae > Tamias > Tamias sibiricus. Next base: position 84,688,352 of record CM046663.1, on the reverse strand, counting down.
TTAAACTGTGTCCCTAACATAATATTGTTGGCTGGGGAGTAAAGGCCTTGGATTTATTTGTAAAGGAATCTCTGACTTTTTTTTTTTTTTTTTTTTTTTTTGCACCAAACAAAGCCTCCCCTCAGATGGCCCATCACACAGGCCTGCTTCATGTTCTGAGAGATCATCTTGCCTGTCACTGTTAGTCTTTCCTATGGGGCTAGGGACCCACATCCTCCCCATGTACCTGCCTGCCCTTCAAAGGTGGGGTGCAGGATTGGCCCATCATAGAGTGGAAAGGAAGAAAGAATTATGGGAAGTTCTTTATGCTCTTATCAGAGTTAGGACCCTCTTCTCTACCCCAGTCCCAGTTTCTTTCTATTCTGGGGGTCACCCACCCATGGTTTTCACAGAGATGAGAGGGTTGTCCTCAGACCACCTACCAGTCCACCTGTCATCCAAGAGGGACTGTTTACTCCAGGTTACAAATGAGGAAGGAGGTAAAGGGATATGACAGGGAAGCTTTTTATTCTAGTCCTGTGCCCTGGTGCTATGGAAGCATTCAAAATAAAAATATATTTGAGAATCTGTGTATTTATTAAGAAAGAGAGGAGCTATGAGATCATGTTTGCTTAGCAGTTGCCAGAGAATGAAAAAAAATTCTATAAAATCCTAAATTAGGAGAATGCTATAAGACTCAAGGGGTCCGGTGGGTCGGGGCAGGGAGGAGACATAGGAAGATCGTGCCATTGCATCAGGGCACATCAGAAGGATGCTTTGCACAACTTGGTGGCCACCCAGGAGCAGGACTCTGGGTCTGTCTTCCTAGTTTTCACCTGACATTCCTGATTTCACCCCTTGTTTCACATTCATACTCCACAGACCTTCGCTGACTAATATGTCAGTTACGGGATGCACTATCAATGATGGGAGGCAGAGGAGAGGAAGAAACTTTCCATTAGACTCCCAGAATTTGGCTCAGGCACGTTTCTAACATCATTCTTGAATCCCAAAGAAATAGAGATATCCAGGAACATGGATGGTGTTTGGCTCATACTGTGCTATAACACAGCATTATCCATGAAAAATGTTGTGAGTGCTAAACTATGTATAGTGCGCCAAAGGACCTTTTGTGGTAAGATGCCTTTGCCAAGCACTTTGGAAACTGAACTAACCTTAAGGTTAAGTTTGGTTGTGTTCAGTGCACCCAAAGAACATCGTGGAGAATTCATTCCAGTCATGTTCTGATAGTGTTTTGAGGCCCTGTATCTACTGCATCCCTAAGTGACCTGGAGATCTAACCATCTGGACCACTGCTTTCTCTGTGAGATGGCTGAGTTTCAAACCAGTGACCAGGCAACTCTGAACAACTTTTAAAATTAAGCAGGATATATGGAAGAAGACTAAGTTCCTCCACTATATCAAAAAGCAATGTATAATATTTGTGTCATGCTATTTAAGAAAATGTTTTAAATGTTTAGAATATTTACAATGAGATGTGTAGGAAGTAAGGCAGATGTGACATAGGCTAACCCCATCTGAGTCCTTTCACTGAAGGAGTCCTCTGGATATGAAGGTGGAATCCAAGAAACGTTTGTTTATGACATTAGTTTATATATATGACATTAAGACTCACTTTGTTGCATACACTGACAATATTTTTCTTAATATATCTATTTTTGCTTATGGTTAGTTTTGGCATAAATCTATCTTAAATCGCTTTGAAGACTACAAACTTGCAACTTGGGAATGAAAAAGAATTTTAAAAATCAATAAATATGTAAATATGTAAAACTTAGAGCAGCAATGAGTTTTATGTTTTTTTAACAGTTTATGCAGCAACTGCAAAGAAATTTCAAAAACATTCATTTATACAATATGGAGGGTCCCCCCCCCCCCCAATATGGGATTTTGCCCGCAACGATAAATTGAAGATTTAGGTCAAGAAATAAAAAAGGTTAAAAAAAAAAAAAAAAAAGATCCTTTTACATTTAACATAAAGTCCCCAACTGTGCTGAATGCCCAGCTTTTGTATCCACCCCCATTATGTTAGACTTAGAATCCTGGACACATTTGGCCTCAGTATCTGTCTTAACAGTGGAGCAGAATGTATAATTCAGTCTGCTAAGCATGGGCTTTTAAGGCATCAAAGGCGGAGCAATAACCAAATGCTAAAATTTAACTGAAGTAACAGATTCATGTCACGTGCTGGACATGGAAGTACGTCTTTCTGCATTGTCTTCTGCCACGTCCTTCCCAATTCGGTGGGATGACGCTGCCGTCTAACACATTTTCCAGCACAGTGTTTTCTCCTTTAGTTCTTTGCCTCTGTGTGTGTGTGTGTGTGTGTGTGTGTGTGTGTGTGTGTGTGTGTAAGACAGAGAGAGACAGAGAGAATGAGGGAGAGAGGGGGTTAGTGAAACCACTCAATTGTGTGTAAAATCAATGTGTAAAGGTACAGTCATGAGGAGTCCTTGAGTGGGATTTCAGGAATTTTGTCTGTGCTTTCAAGTAGATCTGTGAGCTTTCTGAGCCTTGGTTTCTCACTCTGACTGGACCACACTAGCACCTCTGCTATAAGCCAGGGTCCCATCTATCCTCCCAACAGCCCCCCAGGATGAGCCAGAGCGTCCTGGGTAATAGATGGCAAAATGGAAACCAGGGAAGGAGATGGTGCAAGGTAGGCTGGCCAGCCCCTCACTCTTTTCTTTCTTTTTTTTACTAACACAGCTCAGGGGCTGGACCCACTCTTTCGGCATGGCTATTGACTTTTTCTGGGTGCTCTTTATCACATGATAATTGCCTTGCAGCCATGTGTGTGTTTGTGTATGGCCTATCCACTCCCTGGCTGAGGCCCACACTAGCAGGGCTATTTTCCACTGCTATATTCCCACAAGCCCAAACTGTACTTGACCCATGCTGGGCTCTTAATATATATTTGTTGAGAAGAGGTTAGAAGACACATTTCCACTGAGTAATAGTGGCTTTTGTGAAGGCCTCACATTCCAGAACAGACTCAGCTTCTAACAGCCTGGTCCAGGAGGAGGATTTAGCACCTGCCCTTAGATACCTGCCTTATGCAAACTCTTAAAGGGAAATGTGGCAACAATAAGAAATTTTAAGCTGTAAGCTTTAATACCACAAACACTTGGTACAACTGGACATCTTTCTTGCCTACCCATATCCCTTCTTCTTTGGAGAAATGTCCCTTCAGATCTTTCATTCATTTTTAAAAGTTGTGGTAATATAGAAATATGGTAAAATGTATCACTTTACCCATATTAAGTGTTCAGTTTAGTTGCATTAGTCATTCCCTCTGCTGTGCAGCCATGACCACCAACAACCTCCAGAACGTTTCACCCACACTGAAACTCTGCACTCATTAAATTCTAACTGCCCATCTCACTCCCTTCTTCTTCCCTCCCTCCCATCCTTCCTTTGATCCTTCCCACTATGGGATTCCATGTAGGACCTTTTGTTCTTTCTGTCTGTGCACCCAAGTCATCATTGACATCTTGGGTTCACTTTCCAAGTTAGCTCTGGGACTTTTCATACAACCAATTAAGCTTCTAGTTGCTCCTTGTCCAGTGGTCTCCAAAGCATTTATTCTGAATTAGCAATGTCTAGTTTACCTGAAGTTGATGTGAAGGTGAGTTATATGAGGATAGTGGGGAAAAATAGCCTATGTTTTATGATTAAAAAAACCCAAGAAGGCCTGGATTTGAAGATTCCTTCTGGTAGACTCTTTTCAGCCAGAATTACCTGCCATTTACCACCTTTGGACAGGTGAGGTGGTGTCCTCTTCCCTCTACACTCAGGCTCTTGTTCACTGGACTAAAATGTGATTTCCTTTTTTGATCTCATCAACCAATGATGTTTTCATTTCTGACATTGAATTTGGACTTTGAAAGTTTCTACTTCTACCAGAAGTTTCTTCTTAACATGGTTAAACAACATAAAACCAAGAGGTAAACTCAGTAGCTATAAGCTTTTAAGGGAAGCCAAATACAGAGGCTCACCCAATTCCACACTGACCACTAATTCAAATATGGTGGAGTCACAAGAGAATAGGATTTGCAGGCAGGAATTGTTGAGGTTTAAGCCTGTCCAGCCACCTCCTATCTTCCTGAATTTCAAGCAAATCATTCTCTAAGACTTGGTCTCATCTGAAAAATGGATATGACACTTTACAGAGTTATGATGGGTATTAAATGAAATAATGCATATAAAATGTCTGACACATAATAGTGGTTTCTTGATAAATGTTGGTTCCTTGTCCTTATGCTATTATTTTAGGATTCATAATCCTGAATCAAATTAGGTTTCAGTTTCCATTTAAATAGGCATTCAAATAATGCTACCGTGATTTTAAATATATGTTTTGTATTGTCCTCTTTATCTTGGAAGTAAACTTGGTTTTGATAAGTTTCACATTTTTTTAAAAAATATAAAATGCATTTACTTTTTTTTCTGTACATGTATAATGTGACCTGTCATTGATGACTACTCTAGACTGCATTTCTGATTTTTCTCTAAGTTTTGACTGTTAATTCATATTAATCATTTTTCAAACTAAAATACTTTATTACAAGAGCAGACCGTCATTGGTGCATGATGATTAGTGTTCCCTGCAGAGGAAGTTAATATCCCCTGAGAGGCAGACTCTTTCTTTCTTCTTTAAAGTTAGACCTGGTTCAAACCCAGCTTCCAGGTTTAGTAGATGTGCAAACAAGGGTAAGTCACTCAACATCTTTGATTCTTAGGATTCCTTGTCTTTGTAATAGGAATTAAGAAACTTTCCTAGTTCATAGGGTATTATAAGGATTAGATAATGGATTTAAGGAGTGTCTGGTGGTAGTAAACACATAATAAATGCCTCCATTATTATATGGTAGTATGTGTTTAAATTTCCTATTCTAAGTCATAAAATGTGACTATTTTGAAAAGACATAGTATTTATTAGTAATTCTTAGATTACTGTGTTTAGACTAAATGACTTTTGACACTTCTGTGAGCCCAGCCTTGTCTTATACATATCTGTCCAATTTCCAAGCCTTCACTTCACTCACTTAGGAGCCATCTAACAAGCAGGAAGAAAAGGGGGGACTTACCAGCCTGTGTTTAACAAACAAACAAAAGCCAACCAACCCCGAGACACCTTTGTCCAAGGCAAGGGGAGATAATGAACTTTTTTTTTGCATTCTTTGCACACATTTTAGATCTCTCTCTTTTAACTTCTTTCCATGTTCAAGGCCATCCTTAATGTTGCAGGGGTTAGAGGAGAGTCAGGAAGAGAACATGATCTACAGGAATTGATTGGAGCCATGGAGGATTCTCTCCAGAATCCTCAAAACTAAAGTGGTTCTCCAGCTCTCTCACATATTTCAGCGTAAAAATGGCAAATACTGAAAGAATGATTAATGGAACAGCAAGGAAATGAATCCTGGAAAAAATTACTTGGAGAAAAAGAAGGAATCAAGTTGAACTTCTCTGGCTATCTTTTTGATTCCTCAAAAAAACTTTCTAAATTCAAAGGAGGAACCAAAGTTATTGATTGCTCAAAAAAAAAAAAAAAAAAAAAAAAAAAAAAAAAGAAAAGTTAGCACATTCACGCTGAACCAGGTTGGTAAAGGGAAAGAGGCCTAAAGAAGCTGGGGAAGGGGTGAGGGTAGGAGACTGAGGTTCTCATCCCTTAGTCCCCTGTGAGTAAGTCACTTAACCCTCCAGGTTCTTCTCTCATTGGAAAATAAAGGATTAGGAGCTTTGAGAAAGTTATGAACTTGGTCCTGCCATTTTATAGGATGATTCTGGGTGAGTTTTTCTGTCTCTTTAACTGCAGTTTCCTTATCTGTGGAGTGGGATAATAACCAACCCTTACAGGGCCATTTGGGGTTTTGGTGAGATAATTCACACAAAAGGCTGAGCGCCCTGCCAAGCACCTGCTAAACTTCACGAAGCATAGTGGCTTGGGTTATGTTTGTGCTGTCCCATGCTCTGAGGTCCTTGGGGGCCCTTCCATCATCATTTAAGGCTATTGGTGAAAGGGAAAAGATTGTTCTATGTAGGATGCATAACAGGGTTTTCCACCTGGTCCCCTTGCTGTTTATGTGAGTTAGGTAAGCCACTATGCTCATCTGGACTACTATTCCAATTTATGATGTAACTTGCATCTTAGTTTTTTAAAATGCTGTTGTACAGGTGATGTGATTGGGATTAATTTGCTGTTATGACTTCTGAGTTTCATTCCTTGATTCAGTTGATGCTGGTCTTGGGTCAGACCTATAATGCCTGGTGCACCTGTGACTAGGGGAAAAATGGGTGACATTTTATAATGATCAGTTTCATGATGTTCCTTCCTAAAATGTCTTGTGGTGGATAGTGAAAAGTGTCTGCATTTGATTGCAGGAAGCTTATCAAATAAGCTCTGAGATCTTTGATACTACAGAGCAAGGGGATTGATGATAAGAGTAATATCATTTGACCACTGAAAATAAGACAAATAGGCCCAAAGGCCCAGCATATTATACTTGATGCTGAAGCATGATGGATTCTAATTGCTAGAATAGCTACAGTTTTTCATAAACTAATGTCAGAAAATACCAGTCAACAAATTTGTTCTAGCACAAGTAATTTTTTTTTCTTTTTTGATTTTTTTTTGTTCTAGTACAAATCAAAGTGAAGATGTGTAGACAAGAATCATTCTTTTTATTAAAGTCAGTGGGAGAAATGTCTCAGAGGAGAGTTCTGTGGTGGAGAGGAGGAAGGTGATGGAATCCACCAGTGCCGTGGGGGCCACCTTTGGGTGAGCAAAGGACAAGATGTAACCTCTCTGGACTTTTGTGGTTCATGATTATTCAACCCCCCAACCCTGATTTTCTCTGAATCCTGATTTCATCACTTCATCAAAGAGGTCAAGGAGGTAGCCCCCTCTCCAGGGAAGCTCTCAGCTTCCCTCAGGTCAAATCCACATACCCTCTCTCAGCAGAGTCCCATTTCCAAGTGTCTCACTGCCACAGTGCAATTGGGCCACCTGACCATGACTAAACCTTCCAAACAAAAATTAACCTTTCCTCTTTTTAAGTTGCTTCTCTCCAGTATCTTATCACCCTGATGGAAAACTGACTAACAACAGACTTAAAGTCAAATGTAGGCTCTATCATTTGTTAAAGTTGTGACTAAATCTGAACTGTGGTTTCCTTACATGTAAAATGGAAAACAGAGCCCACCTAATAGTGTTAAATTCAAAAACATATGCAAAGTAGAATGCTGGTGTGGGCTGCCTTTTCCTTTTACCCCCACCTCATCTCTGCTCTTTAAATTTCAAACTGGTCTTTACCTGTCCTTTATCTAATTTCTACACCTCAGAGCTCCATTCCTAGCTACCTCAGGGATAAGGCCCAGCATGGCACTTACTTTCCAGGAAGCAACATTTGCATATGGACTGTTCTCTGTTTTTGCTTTTTCTAAATGATGTGCTCTGAGCGCTGATCAACTCATCTCTTTGGCTGAACATAGAACCCCTGAATCTTTAGCATCTCTCTCAACTAGGGGACTCTTGTACATGTCTAGTTTTGGAAGTCACTACCTGCAGCCAAGTCCTGGAGGGAAGGGGTGCAGAGGCCAGACCTAAACCAACTGGTCTGTGACATGACACGGTGGCATCATATCTGACAAGTGGAGCCACCTTTGGGTCTGTCCCTTTTCCCCATCATCTGCACGGCAGGGCTGGCTGCTTCCTCTGACACACAGGCACAAGTGCAGACAGCAACAGAAAAGCTTGTGGAGGTAAAGAAACTGGGAGGAAACATTTCCCCCTGTTCATAGCAACCCTGTGAAGAATAAGACTCTGCTTTCCAGCCCTTGAAAATGGGTCTGGATTCCTACACTGCAGCATCTCTCTCGCCTCGCAAACCTAAAGCTGGAAATAACACACATAGGATGAACTACATATTCACTCCACTCCAAGGAGGAAAACTAAAATTAGAGAAATGGAGCATGGATTTACTACCATCAACAAAAGCCAACATACTACGGGGAATGGGACTTTCGATCCAAAATAATTCCCCCCAAATTCCATCAAAATGCAAAAGAGGATGGGATTTGAGGTATAATAAATAGCATGATCCACGAGACAGGGAAGCTCTGCAGAAGGACTCTTGACATTTTGTCTTCAGCTGCACAAAATTGGAACTGATATTATGTCTTTAGGTGCTATATACAAAAGAATTCTACCCAAGCTTCTCACCATGAGGTGTAAATTATTCATGAAAAATGAAAATGTACTAGATCGTGATGCTTACATAACTTAGCCTTTCCTTAGAGACTCTGCAGATACATTTATTAATTGAACCTCATGGTAGTCCTGCGAGGCAGCTGCTTCTGAGGCTGGAAAATAAAAGGCCTATTGTCTTCTTATTTTCTGATTTCTTAGAGGGAAAAATTCATCTTCCTCTATGTTGGTCTCAGACACCCGTGTTTACTTAAGACAGGCAAGCACCTCTACCTTAAAAAAAAATTTTTTTTTTTTTGTTTTTTTGACCATAGGAGCAAGTCTGGGTTCCAATGCTCTATCCCTGCTGCACAATGGAATTTTTAAGACTCAAGTTGCCGAGCAGGTTAACTAGTAGCATTAACTCAGTGCAAATGCTGCAATTCTTTAAAAAAATATTTTTCAGTTGTTGATGTACCTTTATTATTTATTTATTTATATGTGGTGCTGAGGATTGAACCCAGTGCCACATACATGCTAGGCAAGCTCTCTACCACTGAGCCACTACCCCAGCCCCAAATGCTACGGTTTTTATAGTTTTTAAAATAATACCCTTCAGTCTCAATCTCCTGTCTTCTGTGCACACATGTGCATGTGTGCACACACATAAGTGCACACACATCCAATCCTGCCTTCGCCATGAAATATTTGATGGAGCAAATCTGCCTCATTTGAAGCAACCAGATTCATTCCTGAAACTGAACCCCTTCTCTAAAATCTAAATATAAGCAAAAAGTTCAAGGTGTCTCAAACAAGTTGGCAGCATAGCGCTGACGGAGATGCCTCAGCCCAGAAGGCTATTTTGCAAGGGCTGGGTTCTGACAGTTGCTGTATCTGCTTTTTTGGAGAACAGCATACTTGGGGCCCAGCTGCTTTCTGTACGGAGCTCCCAAGAGCAGGCAAACTGTGAGGAACGTGTGTTTCCCGGGCTGATCATCCTCACAGAGAGGGCAGACACTTGGCTATGTATTTCAGGAGACAGAGCTGACAGGAGCCCACTCCTCCCACACTGCGGCCTTGCAGAACCAAATTTTTTTTTTTCTTGTGAAACAATCACAGGCCCCCAAAATGGGTCAAGTGGTGAATAGCGGGGAATGTTGAATGCCTCCTACATTTGTCTGAATATAGTCCCACCAGATGGCATTGAATAATAGATATTTTATAAAACTCTGAGATACCAGAGAGATGAAGTAAAACATGACCTTACCTTTCTGTACTTCTTGGCTGACGCAGGTTAACTTATGTAGCCAAAAATGTGCACACAGTAGCTTTGGGATTTGTGTTGACGTGCACAGGGGAGGGAGAAGTGGAGTGGGAAGCTTTTGAGATTTTCTCTTTGCTCTTTAGTCACCAACAGCAGGAAGCATAATATAGGATTCTGATTACATGTAATTATTTGATTTTTTTCTAACAAGATTTTGTTGAAATTATCATCTACAGCAAACCTGGAAAATGGAATTTTCTGTTTTATTTAAATATTCCAATAAATAAATCACTATGAATGTAGGATATATTACCAACTAATATTCAATGAGCAGTTTTTAAAGCCAACTCTCTGTTGATGGAGTTGATCTTTGGAGGAGGGCTCAGAAGATGCGGCAGGCCTTTGGGGTTATCACTAAGATGAATCATCACTTTTTGGAGACGTGATCAAGTGTCAGTTAATACACTGCCAGAGACATCATCTGACTTCGTCAGCTTTTAAGGCACTGCTTGTGGTGCTCCAGAAAGATCCCTCATCTCCAATCTGTTAGAGTTTTTCTTCCTAGTACGGACTCAAACGGGGATGAACGAGATGGACAATGTCCTCTCTGTCTACAGAGCTGTCACAGAGACATGGACAGTGTGGATTCTCTCTGTATCTGAAGGGACTTCCTTTCAAGCACAGGCCTGGGGACTTTGAGCTTTGGTAGCACCCAGATAGGCAGTGAGAAGCCACCTGTTGGGGTGAGCATATGGGAGACAGCTGAACAGAGAGGCCACCCATGGGGTCCTGGGATCAGCTGAGTTCAGGCCCCAAGAAGCAACTTCCTGTGGTTCACCTTTCAGTCAATCGGCATCTCTCTTCCTGCCACCTGACATTTCTTTGGACAGGTTTTGCCACAGTCTGAAATCTTTCTATATTTCTCTTTGGCTAAAAGTAACACTCCCTGTGTAAACGGGCAAAGGCAAGACAGAGCAGGCCACTTGCCAGCCACCACTGCCCTGGCTCAGGTTCTTGTTAAAACCTCTTGATAGTCCCTGCAGATGCTCCTGCCTCAGATCCATCTGCTCTGTCTTCCAAGATACTATTTCCATCACTATTATGGCTTGAAAACACTTCAGCAGCCAAACAGGGGCTGAACCCTTTAGCCTGGCATTAAGGAGTCTAAGGTACCTAGAGCCAGCCACTCCTGAAAGCTGCCCTCTGCACCATCAGATGGCTGGTTCTTCTCCTGCTACTCTCTGCACTCCGCCCCCACCCCCCTTTTGTTTAGCACTTGTCTTCCTTTTTATCGCTTGATGATGCCTTTAGAGATATCCAAAGTCACCAAATTCAGAGGGTAGAGAAAAGGACTTTTAGATGAGGCAGGGGGTTCATGGAAGACTCAGAGTACAACCCTTATTTTAATTGGACCTTTCAGGATGTTACTAGAAGAACTGTATAACCTCTGTATAGAAATGAGGAAGCTGAAACTTAAAATACATTCATTTGGAAATGATTTTCTACCCACCCCCCTCCTTTGAAAAGGGAGAATAATTCTGAAATAAAGAACACAAAGGGAATTGTAGCATAACCATTCCAGTTACAGAAATTTTAATCTGCATTCGTATTTTATTAAATACAATTTTCTATAATGTGAATAAAACTAGGTAATCCACACACTAAGCTGCGTGTGGATTTATCTCTACCTCTTTTCATGTACACTCTTAAGTCTGTTTCAATATATGCATCTACAAATTTGCATATTCCTATCCTTTGTTAGTGGACTGAAATTGACTAATTTACATGTTACCATCATTTTCTTTTGAGATTTTGCTTGTTGCTGAGCTGCGTGTGAAGCTAGAAGAGGCTAGGAATGGAGTCTACGACAAAAGAAACCCATGAACCTGCTTCACCAAGATTAATGACTAATTCACTTTATCCTCTATAGAAATGATTGGTAATTTTCACTGACTACAATATCACATAGAATTAATGGGGTCAACTCTATGGTTTTTTAAACATGACCTGACTATTACATAATCATCTGGCAGACTTGCTTAAATTCAGTTACATTCTCCCAGTTTTGCTTCTTCTTAGTTTGAGCTACATGAGCAAGGCTATTTCATTATCCTGAATAGTAATAGAGTTTTTTGCTTTTGAGTCTCACTTGACATTTTATTTGAGGTTGTGTATTTATAATCATGGAGAGAGACAGTACACCATGGTGGTTAAGAGCAAGGCCTTGGAGCCAGATTGCTTAGGCTTAAACTCTGGCAAGACACTTTCTTTGACATTTGGGTTAATGTAGTTGACCTCTGTTTCAGTTTTACCATCCACAAAATGGAGATAATGAACATTGTATCTATCTCATAAACTACTGTAAAGATTAAATGGGGATATATATTTACACATATGCATTCCCTCATATAATATATGATAGGATAGATGATATGAGATATAATTTATAAATGAGAGACCATTTAGAATCATACCTGGTACATAATAATTGATTTGTAATAATAATAGCATTATTGTTATTAGGTATAATTCATATATTAAGACCCAAAGACCTTAATCAAAACAGGAAATAGCTCTTAATAAGTTTGCTTATTTTATTTTTGTTTATTTATCTACTCCTAGAGCTAAATAACCACAGTTGTTTTTTCTTTAATTCCCCAAATAAGTTTAGATTCTGTCTTCATTTATTAAAACTACCAGTCTAAATTCAGCTAAATCTCTTCTTGGTGATCCAAACTGAGGATGGGACTTATGGATTGGCCCTTCCTTGTGGCTCACTACAGAGTGACATGGAAAGATCACTGGACATGGGAGGTGTCAGTTCAGCTTCTTCCTCCCGTGAATGGCCTCTATCTAGTTACAGGTACCTAAGAGATTTGAAATACTCAATGACAATCTGAATCGATCAAATTAACTGGAAAAAACGTCCAAACCCACTTGCATTTTGTGTTAAAGACAGATGGCTCCAGCAAGGACAGGAGGCAGATGATTACTGGCCCTTGAACTCTGCAGTGCCTGGCTCCGCCTCCCGTTCTGCTTTGTTTATCTGTGTGATCTCAGAGTCAGGAATCTCAGAGGCCATGCGGTGGTTCTACTCTTCCTTTCCCAAACCAGAAAGCTGAGGTTCATTATGTTTAAAAGACATCTGTAATCACATTGAACCTGGCTTGCTTTGAGTTTAAAGGGTAGAATCTTAACAAGATGATAACTTGATATTTCACAGTCATTAACAATCTCAGTTTCCTATTCTTAGGTGCTAAGAAAATGTCTAAGCTCTTTTGTAGGTGTTTTGCTCTTTGAAACTTGTTGAAAAATACATAAAGAATATCATATCTGAGAATTTATATTTACAATGATACATTTTTCTGTGGTTTTCACGTGCAAGTAGAGCCTCATCAAGAATCACTAAAGATGGTAGGGGGAGTGGGAGGCTGAGGCAGGAGGATCACAGGTTTGAGGCCACCCTGAGCAATTTAGCGAGGCCCTGTCTCAAAAATAAAATTAAAAAAGAAGGGCTGTGGAGGTAGCTCAGAGGTAGAGCACTTGCCTAGCATGTGCAAGGCCCTGGGTTTAATCCTTAGAGTGCACACACACACACACACACACAAAATTGCTAAAGGATTTCACTTCATCATTTACACGCAATCAAACAGCAACCATCACATCTGACAAACTGCAAAACCTAGAATCTAGTATTATTGAATCTAGTGAGTATTCCTTTAATTATGATTCTTTGATTAAATTGGAAGTAACTTATTAGTTCTTTTACCAATCACACCTTGCTTTAAAACAATACATTTTAGCTTCTAAATAGTCCACAGGCTTCCCACCCCTGCCTCCTTACACATATACCAATCTACACATGTTTGCAATCTCTTTCTGTCCTTTTTTTCACCCATGAAACAAGTACAACAAATCATCAGACTGGAAAATGTATATGTGACACATGGCCAAATATTTATAATATATAATCAATCCTGAAACTGCAAAGTATTTCTTTATCTTGGCCTCTTTTCCTAGAAAAGATCTTTAAGAGTCAGAAATGTTCAACTTGTCATAAAGTCAAATTTTTACTATAGCAAACACTGTAGTATTATACTTCAAACTTGTTTTCTTAGGGTGTTAACTGTGTAATACAAATTGGGTCCACCAAAAATCACATAAATGTGGTCAGAGGAGGCAAGATGTAGCTTTAAAAGCAGCAGGTGTCCAGCTTCCCTAAATAGAAGGAGCCCATGAGAAGACCTGCTTGACCCTAACAATGGGAGGATGCCAGGGGTCTCCCCTACTTCTCCCATCCCCAGAATTTTTAAAAAGAAATCTTCCCAACTAAGGAAACAGATTTGCTGCTCTTTGTTATACTGGTTTGGAAGCAGAGTTGGCCTTCCTCAGGGCACAGCTGGCATTCTGAGGGGCAGAGTGGAGAGCTGAAGGATTGTCACAGGGTTTGTACCTGCCCCTGTGCTGTCCCCCGGGCCTGTCCGCACCCTCCTCCATCTCTCCTGCTTGACTGTAATGTGAGGGCACTGTGGGACTGCCACGGGCTTTAACTTTTATTCCCACCTTTCCCCTCTCTTTTCAGGATGACACCAGAGCACTGGGGTCCCAGATCCTCTTGAGCACAGATCAGCCTCTCCAGTCTGCAGAACGCAGCCTGGAATGGGCCCTTGTGTCCTGGCGATGGCTCTCAGGGCTCAACTTACCAGTGCTCCTCTCAGCCTGGCCCTTCCCTCCTGCCTACACGTATGTCCTTTTCCATCTTTTATTGGCACAGTTGATTTTATTTAAAAAAAAAAAAACAAAAACAAAACAAAAACTAAACAAAACACAGAACTAAACAAAAAAACCAAAATTGTTCTTCAATGAAGGGAGGGCATGCGCAAAAAAAAGTGTTTTTCTAGGCAGGGTGAGAGTTTATGCTGGGTCATCTCACACTGGTCTCCTGGTGACCAGGAGCCCATGTGTGGTGGGGTCGGAGATACAGCCAGCTGGGGACCACAGGAAATGGTCACCTGGCTATCACTGGGAAATATCACATCCATGGTCCTACTGGCACATGCACTAAAACCAACAGAGTTAAACTCTCCTACTCAGTTATATCCAGCCTTTGTGAGCCAGTGGCACGGTGCTCTTCTTCCAATAGGGTTTGGCTCTTACTCCGGGATCTAAATGGATTCTTAAGTGGGGACAGAGTGAGTTTACCAGACCGATGACCAAGGTCAGACATGAATAAGAATTATTCAGACCTCAAATTTGACACTGATGAAAAAGGGGAGACTTTTCTAAGAGGAGAATTTTTTTTTTCCACCACCACAGATGGTAGGTCTGAACAAATGGAATCAAAACAGAGCCATTTTTGAAGAACCCGTGGGTGAGCTTCTACCGTTTTTTTTGTGTGGCAATTCACAAACCACTGGATAATTAATGCTGTACTAAAAGGAATTTAAGCCTGTCAGGTTAATTACACAATATTAGGTACGAAAACAAACAGTGCAACACAAAACATAGCTACATCATTATTGGCAGTAAATGTTAACTCTAAATAAGTGCAACCTGTCTGTAAATGCTTGCTATAAACTAATTAAAAAAATAAAATTTGATGGATAAACATGAAAAAAAAAAATTCTCACCGAGAATTTTTTTTTTAAATATCAGCACTCATTTAGAGTTTGGGATTTGTGAAAGAAAGCTTTAAAAGGAGCAAACCTGATTGGCTGTGGCTGTTGCTGCGAAGGGGACACTTGTTGCAGGAGTTGTTGCTGCAGAGACAGTGGCGGACGTAGCGCTGTGCATCATGGGTACTTTCAGGAGGGGAACCATGGGAGCAATGAACAGGAGGGTGTAGCATTATGGTAATAGAAGTGGTTTTGGCATGGTGAATATCAGAGCAGCAAGCCATCATGGGTTAAACCAGCAGATGGCATGCAATCACAATGCAAAGCAAGGAAGCATGGGAGAGAAATAAAAAAGGGAAAATAGCTTATTACAAGTACAATTAAAGGAAGTTTTAAAACATAATCAGTGATTCCCAGAAAGGCCAAAGCTGATTACTTTGGTTGATGTATTTATAAACATTCGATTTCTAACAATAGATCCATTCCCAGTTCAGACTATAGAGTGGAAGTGATAATGGCTGTTTCTAAAAATTTGAGAGGTAATATCCAATGAAGTAAGACTATATGATCATCAGACACAGAATTATCACAAATCCTACAACATTGAAGGCCTAATTTTGGATAAGGGTATTCTTTGGAATTAATTATGTGTAAATTGAATTTTATTTTTTCCATTTGGCACTGCTCATGTAAACTGGATTGCGGGCTGTGTTTTATATTTTGATCAATAAACAGCACAGCCAAAGTCATGGCCTTGATATAAATTCTTAGTTATAAATTCACAGTTACACCGAAAGAGCCCAATTTTGCCGATGTTTATTTTTCTGGACTCTTAGTAGAACTAATCCACATGTCCTCAAGACAGATTTTTGTACCAAAGCATCGAAAGGTGTGAAGAGAGCTATCTACTTTTAAAATTTAACATCTAAGGGAATGTGGAGGTACAGAATATCATCACCAGTCAAATTAACACGAAAGATAATCAAGCAGGAAGTTTAGGCATTTGATTTCAAAATACATCCATGAATAATTTTTAAAAAGTAAATTCTTCTGGGAAACTCTGATAACTCTAACACACAGCAAAGAGGAGATAAAGGCACACCACTATGAAACTTTAAAACATTGATGAAATTAGCCTGCCTCTCTGTTTTTCTTATGCTATTACCAGATAAACTATAAAGAGAAACAAAACACAAATCATTAAAAGAGCACACTTGTACTTGTGGTTTTAGGCCTTTGTAGTGATTGGTTCTAGCACAAAAGGTCACATTAAAACCATCATTTTCTTAAATATACATCTTTAAAAACGTCTACATTAACTCTAAAGCCAAATAAGCCTTCAGATTTACTATTTCCTAAAGCATTTCTACCATCTCTGACATAATTTCAAGCAAGTGAAGGTACTGTACATCATATAAAAGACAAATAAAAAAAGGTTGAAACCTACCAATACTGGTAGCGGGTGTCATGCACAAAACTGACCCTGATGTCATGCAATGGTGGGTGGAAAAAGTGAATAAAGGGAAAGAAACAGGTTAGCGGTTTAGAGTTAACATTCAAAGTGAGATCGAAGCACAACCAGAAATAAGTAGGGTTAGTTAACACAGTTTTTTTAGGGCTGTTCACATTGTCAGCACAGACACAAATATATCTGACTTCTTTTAAGCCAATAATATTCCAAGCTTACTCTTAGATTACTTTTCACACTTTCTATTCAAACACATTGACATGATTCTAAAGAATGACATGTGATAATGCTCCAAGTATTTTACAGACATTATCAAGTTCATCCTCCAAGTTTGAAAGTGGGTATTTTACAGATGAAAAATCTGAGGCACAGTAACTCCTCCAAGGTCATGGTGTGAGTCAAGGGCAAGGTTAGAAATAGAACTCTATTCCTGAATCCAGGCCAGGCTTGACAGTCACTAGATGACACTGCACTGATTGCATTAGAAGTTTGTTTGTTTGATGATAGCATGTTTTGTGTCAACAATAATATGAAAGTAAGAATAGTAATTAAGATTTTCTATCTTCTAAATCAAAGGCTTGCAGGGCAGAGGATTTTAGATTACTGCTTGAAAGCCAGTAACACAGGAAGACTGAGGCTCTCTGACCGAATGGTCCACATGATCTTCCTTCTGCTATGAGGTCCATCGTGATAAAAGAGTGGCACCTAGCAATGATGTCCAAATAGTGTATGGACACAGGAGTGCAGAATTGGGGCTGATTTAGGACTCAGGCTAGGGATTTCTGTCATGGTTACTATGAGGTGACCCTGAGGGAGGCCTTTGGTAAGATTTCTAGGAAGTCTCAGGTTGGTGTCTAAGTGGGAAGTGGGAGGAAGGGATTAGGAATAGTTGCCTTGCCTGTGGGTCTTGTGGATGCATGTGATAGAAAACTCTGATGGGGATAGTGTGGCTTGCTGTAGAGGGCTGTAAAAGAACAATATGGAGAGCTCTGAGGAACTATCTGCTACTGGTTCAGTTTCTTGGAATGAAAATCAAGGTAATATATGGATTTGATAACTGAAGATTGGGTGTTATGTAGGTGTCAGAGAAGCAGCTTTTAATGAACATAGGTGTACCTACTTAAGGTTTCAGAAGTGTCTTCTGAGATATTAGCTGAAGATCTTGACATCTGCACATCCTTTTTCTCTCTGCTGAGCACCCCAGGGAAACTTCTTGCCTGACGGGTCCACATTTTGATCAGGCTAACATGACCTCATCAGGAAGAGGGGCTATTTAACTGGGCTATTATTGGATTCTCCAACAACAAATGCATGTGCCAGGGCATCCAATGTGAAATGCGCGCACGCACGTGCGCGCGCGCGCACACACACACAAAATCCCTTCCATGGCACCATCTTTTTCTCCAGCTCTCTCTCTCTCTCTCTCTCTCCACTTAACAAACTTCTAGAAAGTCACCTACACTTACACTACAATTCTCACTTCCTTGCTCCCATTTATCTTCAATCATCTCCAATCTGTTTTCCACGGTTACCTGTCCACTCCAACTGCAAGTGTTGGTCATCAAATTCCATGTTGCTGCAATTAGTGGCAACTCATACAGCTTCACCTACTGTCCTGAGTCTCAGTAGCATTTAGCACTTGGCCACTCCATGATAAACCACTGTCCTGCCTTAGACCTTTCTTTCTTCTTCTTCTTTTTTTTTAATTGCATACACACACTTTTGTTTTTCTCTCTGGCAACTCCCTTTGGTCTACTTTCCCGACGCCACATGCTAGGGTTTCTCAGACTCAGTGCTGGGTCCTCTTCCTTTACTCTGTAGGTTTTCCTGGCATGTCACTCAATACATGGAATTAAATAGAACTGACGTGCTCATGGCTCCCACACGACATGGAATCTCTTCTCTGAGACCCAGGTCCCTTCATCTTATGGCTGGCCTGGCTCCAATACTTGGGTCTCACAAGTATCTCCAATTTAACACATTAGAACCCTGCCCTTTCCCATAGTCTGTGTCTCTCAAGAAAAACCCGAAGACATCACCAGTTAAGGTCCTGCTTAAAGTTACCATGATGCCACCTTCCCTCACGACATTGCCAGGTCCAACTCAACAACAGGCCAAAGCAATCCTGCTCTGAGAGGTGGCTCTCATTGGCCTGCCTGTCCATCACTACTGCAGCTGCTCAGGCCCTGGTCACCATTACCTCTAATCCTGGCCATGAGACAACGTCCTAACTGGTCTTGTTGCTACCCACAGAGTCCACTCTCCACTCTGCCAGCAGAGTCAGCCTCTCCCCAGGCAGGCCTGCTCACTCCCCTGCTGGAATGGATTCTCTGGCTACTACCACTTTCAGGATGAGGACCCCGTGTGGTCCAGGCTCTGACCACCTCCTCGGGTCATCCTCCACCAGCATCCAGCAGCCTTTCCATGCTTTGAACTTAACACATCATATTTCTGTCCTATTTTTGAGCTGCCCACAGGCTGTCCTCTCTGTCTGGCAACATCTTTACTCTCTTTATCCTCCAGGTCTCAAGCTATGCCAGGTCCCCAGAAAACTGCTCAACTGTTCTTTGACTAATCTCTCCATGCCATCTAGATCAGCTTTCTATTTTAATCTCATTGAACTCTTTGCTTCTTCATTCACAGCATTCTAAAGAATTTTGATTACATATAGACATGGGTGCCTGTTAAACGTCCATCTCTTCTGTAACTGGGGAGAGCAAAGGCAGGTGTGCCTAGATATCTATGGGACACATAGATCAATGCTCAGATGTGCTGGATGAATGTTCTCAGCCATCAATAAGAGGTGTGCTAGGAACACCTGGCTCCTAAAACTTACTAAAACACCTATTTTGTAAATAATTTCATTTTAAATTCAACCATGACTGGATTCAAAGTTATCCCTATACAAATTTCCTCTCACTCTCTGGAGTTTCAGTGTGAAAAGGGTTTCTTAAAGGGCTGTGTCATGCATGTGAATGTCATCTGGGTTATCAGCAATCAACAGCAGACATATGGCCACATTGGGCTGGTATTGGTTGTTCACTTTGGCGTTGGTCCTGGATGACGTGAGACATGTTCAACCAAATTAATTCGAATGATGTGAATACTGGAAATGCATAGCTTTGGACATATGGTGGCTCTCTTACCTAATGCCAGACTCTGGTCCTGCTCTTCTTTGCAAGCCTGTTCCTGCCTTCTCTACTATCCCCAAAGACCCCATGGGTTCTTATGGACAACTTCCTAGTCTTCAAATGTGCTCTTCCCATTTGCCTAGGATGCTTCACTCTCAAGCAGCTATGCTCATTCTCCCAACTCCTCCTACTGCACTGCTTTATTTTGAGTCTTACCTAGTTCTGAACTCCTTGGCCTTCTCATTATTGGCTCTGAAACCCAGAACATATCACATTTTCAAGAAGCATTTGCTGCACTGTCTGGACAAATACATTTTGTTGTGTTGATGCTGGTGTAGTCTGTAGTAAACACTGTTGAATCTCTAAGTTGTGTGATAACCTTTTATTACACTTATGTTTACTCATCATTAGGAAATGTTTGCACTAGAACTTTCTCTGTGTGACTGCTTTTGTGCTTCCAATGCAATGAAATAAATCAAAGAAGGATTCTGTGGCTCGCCTTTGTTCTGTATAGCTGAGGCTGTTCACTAGGGCACTGATTCTATGAGCAGAGCCTTCTCAAAATGTTTCTGCTTCAGCTGCACAAATATTTCAGCTCCAGTATCTGTGAGCAAGAATTATCTGGATAAATCCATTAATTTTATATATCGCCTGACAGTGTACACACAGCCTCAGTTTTTCCATCTGCAAAATGCAAATAACTCTGCTCGCCAGTAATAGAACGGCAACATCTTGAAGAATAATGAGATAATGTCTATAAGAACATTTACAGTAACTCAGAATAAACCTGTCAGAGAAATGCCAAGAATTATTATGCTGCTATTTTTGTAACTCTGTGTGGTTTTGCCACTTTCCTAACATAGCAAAGAAAAATGTATAACTACTTGGTTAAAATAATCCCTATCAAAAAAGGGAAGGAAAAAAAAAAGGAAAAAATCCCATCCACTGCAAATGTGCTAGGATATCATCCAGGGCAATAATTATTTTAATAAAGTTTTGGAGAAGAATCTCATATTTTGTGTGATATTTTATATTAATATATGTATAGCCTGGAGGCTATACAAGTTCATATTGTATCAATGGTAGATTTTTAGTAGCATATCAAAAGCTTTACTTTGAATGACCTTTTGACAAAGGGTAGCCTCTAGGAGAACAAAAAATGCTTTTTGCTTCTTATTCATGATAGTTGCTTGTGTAAAATATTTGTAGAAAAAATTGTCCATTTAAAAATAATGGGCTCACCACTTATCAAGTTACAATCATTTTTTAGTATCCTTACTTGACTTGTAGAGGTTTTTAAAACAACCAGCTTAACAATAAAGGATTATTATTATTATCATTTTTAAAAATACAGTTGAAAATGTGGTTTGTAAGAAAGAAACCCTGAAGTAAAAACTCGACCTAACATAAACACAGAAACTTCTGTTATGGATTTAAATGGGAGAAAGATTATATAATGAAAATTAAAAGAAAATCCTTCTGATAGAATTATTTTCTTGTTTATCATTTAAAAGAAACATGTGAAAGTTTCTTAGAACACCACTTCAGAACATGAGATCCATAGTCTGTCCACTATGATCTTTATATCATGTAACAGACGGAAACACTTCTCATTCCCAGGATTAAGTGGGCTGGGACCCACCCTTTGGCTTCCAAACCTCACTGTGAGAAGGTTCAGGCATATTGGAGCAGTTCCTAGAAAATCCACCAGAGGACGGAAGTGCACAGCCACAGCTGCCAACCCCTAACATGAGTCCCTAATAGAATGAATACCTTTCACAAACAGAAATCAGGTGATTTTGTAAGGGATGTTATTAATCCTTGCTTTGGAAATATATAAGTAGTTTCCAGGTGAAATATTTTAAAGTGAGAGTTCTTTCAGTGATTTAATAAATCAGTCGTTATTGGACTGAAAGGTTAATATGCATGAGAGTGTGTCCTGTCTTGGCTCCAGGGTTTCACAGGTCTCCCCAGAGACATTAATGGTATTGTCATTCATTCTTCCAAAACAGACTCATCCTTATGTTTCCCCCCTCAGTATGTTATTCCTTAATTTTTTCTCTGAAAATATTTAGTGGCTCGTTGTATAAGTAAGCTGGCCTTCTAGTAATTACTCTACAATTCATTCTGCTGTTTCAAGTCAGCTACAAGTACAAATACTACTATGTTCTAGCAGTGTGGAATGTCACTAATTACAGTCAGTGACAGGGCAAAAGTGAAGCCCTAATAGGTATAGATTCTTCTATAGGTCTCTGAGTTTAAGATAGGTACAGAACTAAAATAAGAAAACTAAACCTAAAAAAATCATTTTGCTTACCTAATTTATATTTTATTATAATAAATACTGTTGTTTACAGCTTACTAATTCATTTAAAAGTATATATATTTTCCAAAGAAAATCACAGAAACATTTATTTAACTCTCTCCAATCTTAATTCCTCATATGCTGTGGAATTTAAGGAAATGAATATAAACTGGAAAAGTCCAATCATGAGGGTTAGAATCAATAATGAAATTATTATTCATCTACATTTACCTCGCAATAACTATCAGAGGAGTTTTGACTTTGAAAAGAAAATCTCAATGGAGGATAATTCCAACAATGTTTATGGCCCCCCTCCCCCCACCCTGCTTCTAACAGACTACGTGGTGAAAACCACAGTCAAGTTAAGGTGACTGTGCTTCTTTGTGCATGGTGCATATGTGTGTCTGGCTTTGTCTCTGGTCAGGGAAATGGGTGAAAAACTGGGGAGAGCTGACGTGCATTATAACTTTGTTTTTCCCCCCTATATCTGATCCTTTATGCTACTTTAAAAAAATCTACTTCTATCTGATTTTTTAGAATTCTGTGAAATCCATATATGGAGGCTGTTTGGATGGTGTGGTGTTATGTAAGTTGGGCTAGGCCTAGGGAACTAGGTTCTGCGTCTTTTCTCAGTTGTGCCACCTTGGAAAGTCACTTCTCCTTGAGGGAGGGCCTCAGTTTTCTCATCTGTAAAACCATCAACTAGATGAGATCACTAAGAGTCCTTTAAACTCTGAGATTCTATGATTAATAGAGTTGATCTCTTAGCAGAATAATAGGTTCCTGCCCTTTAGCACCTCATACAGTCAGACATTGGCTTAGAGACTGAGGTAAGAGTTTTATATATTTGTGAACTTGGTGAAAGTTGAGAAGGATGGAGAAAGAGAGAGAATGGATATAAAAATATGAGTAGAGGATTGCTTTAATTTGAATAGCCTCTTTTTTTAGTGCTCTGAATAGAAATAGGAAAAAAAAAACGGTTAGTACTTACTGGAATTGCTATTTTTAGATCATTCAGCGTTATGGACAAATTTCAGTTGTCACACATAAAGGGTCTTATTACATCAATGACTTTTACAGGGCTTGTGTAAACGCAAGAAAAACTAGAAGCCCTAACTGCTATGTTTCTCATGGGTTCAATCTGTCCCTTGGCCCTATCAAATATTTGGCTTTAGAATCCTAACCATCTTTAGCTATCAAAGCAAGATCAGTACATCTAGATATCCTGCACAAGAGACATTTCAGGCTGTATGGTACCTTTAATGCAAACTAGATGCCACCAAACAGCTTAAGGAAATGAGAAGGAAGCACATGACCGAAGGGCACGAGGACACAGACGTGGGACGGTCAGGGGCGTACCTGTTGGAATGAACGCGGTGTGTTGCTGCAGCTGCGCGCTGGTCAGAGCCTGCTGGTAGTGCAAGACGCTGGGATTAAAGACCGTGCTGGCACCGTTGCTTTTTTCAAGTGCTTGTCTCTTTGGTAAAGGATGAAGAGCACCAGGAGGAAAGGCCTAGAAACGAAGAAGTCGATAAGAGATGTCTAACTTAAAGCAAACACACCTTGCGTGTCCACAGAGATCATCAATTGCAACATTCTTTTTTAAAAACGACAGCTAAGGAGATGCCTCTGCCATGCACCTTAATTTAAACAGCGGCAATGTCGAATGAGTGAGAATTTGTTATTGAGAGCAAAAGCATGATTTCTGTAACCCAAAACAGTAGCATCTCAACTAAGGAAAAGAAAAACTATCAAGCAACAACAACGAAAAAAAAAAATGGCTTCGGCTTTTAAAATGGTTAAACTATTCTAAGGGGGAGAAAGAAGCACTGGTGTTATTAATACCTATTCTTTTCTTTAACTAAATGGCAATTTCTTGGATTTAAAGGTTAATATGAATTATAAAGAGCATTTTCTGAGTCAAGTCATTTAAATTTGCTTCACTCTTTTGGAAAAGGTATTAAAATTTGTTAGGTTTAATTTATTTCACAGATTAACATATGAAAATGAGATGGCTAAACACCTTATTGAAATTTTTTCCATAAATTAATAATAATGATTGGTTGCAACCAATATTTTACAAGTAATACAAATCTCAGATGGTTCTCTGAAAAGCTACATGCAAAGCGAAAGGTGAAAGGTCAAAGTACCAGGTCTACAGTTGCTTCGAGAGGTCGCTTCATTGCTTTGGCAGTCGACTGAGTCTTTTAATAACAGGCAGCGAGCACATGATGGCAGTGGGCCAATGGGATTCAAGCGAATTAACATACAGGTAAACAGCAAGCAGAGGTGCATCATGGGAACGGCATTGCATTGTGGATAGGTGAGAAGGAAAAAAATATTCTGAATGCAATATACAACGTACAAAACACTAGGCATGCACAACAACAAAAATGTTCTCTAAAGAAATGAATATTACACCTTAAATTAGTATCGAAGCAAAAATGCATCTACTATACCCTTAGTTAAAAGCATATAAGAGAGTAAAATATAGATGTTTGAAATTCAGGAAAGTTAATAAAAACAGCAGCTTGCATACACACCATAAGCATTTTTTATATTGCTTCAGAAAAAAAAAAAAAAAAAAGCAAAACTTTTAAGGGCCATAGGATTCAAGAACTTCTGATAAGTTAGTTTTCAGACATAACACACTGAAGGCATCAAGTATGATCCAAGTTGAAATTTTTCATAAAAATCATTCTTGATTCAGATCTGGCCTAACAAAATGAAGTGGCAAACTGAGACAAAAAAATTCAGGCAAAAAAAAATATTCAAACACAAGATTATTTTGGCAAAACTGTTTGGGTTTGGATCTTTATTTTTTGTCTGAATCATGTGGATAATTGTCTCAATTCTTTTCTTCACTCTGCTAGCATCTTAAAACTTAAGTTGTGAATTTAAATATTGAGTTTCCAAAATTCTCACTTTTCTTCCATTTTCCTGTTTCTTGTGACTAACTTATCATCCATTCTGTTTTCTATTACATTTGAAATTATAATTAATTTATCTCAAACAACTTACCGGATTACACTAAGAAAATACCTTTTAAAAGGTATTTAGTGTCCTTGGGAATTAAAATGATTTCTATTTGTATTTTTAGGTACAATAAGTGATCAAACCAATTAATGAGAGGTGGAACCCTTGGCTAAAACAAGTACAATAGCAAACAGCTAAAAATAGCAAAGAACTGCTTAAAGATTAGAAATAAAATATATTTAACTTATAACCATACTTTTGGGAAGATAGTTTCATTTAAACAACTGAAATAATAACAAATATGGATTGATTTAGACCACAATGAAAAATTTTTCCTATTCCTGGTTAGTTGTTGTTAAAGAAAAATGAAAAAATTCTAAGATGGAATTCTGTGAAAATAAATTCAAAGGAATAGCTCCAATGCAAATTAAAAAAAAAAAAAAGAAATATCCCTTTTCTATGTTTAGCACAATAGGTAAATCCCTAAGGTTTGTCTAATAATTAAATATTTATATCCTAAAGTTCCAGGATAGAACTGTGGCATTTTAAATAAAATGAGATAGAGCTGGACCCTTAAAACTGGAATAATTAATGATATTTTCCTTGGAAAATCATTTGATGATTCAGAACAGAAAGTATGGCCCTGACAGGAGATAGGTAAAGAGCTGGGGTAGGGGATTCAAGACAGAGCAGGAAGGGCTGCAGGTTGAGGTAGATTCAGGATGGCCAAGGTTTTGGAAGGTGGTTTTGATAGAGGCCACCAAAACTAGGAAAGCAATGTTGTGAAAGTCAAGCAGTGAATGTTACCAACCAAAGCAACCTGATGAGCTGGACAATGAGAAAACTTGTAGATATTTTTTCCTCAAATGTAAATTCAACATCAGGTAACACCCATGATGCCAGTGGTGTTGTTTAAACTCTTTGGCCCCTTCACGGTGTTACACTGTGAAATAATGCAGGCTTTACTTTGTTTTTTGAGTTTAAATGAATTTCGGTTAATTAAAGAAGGCACCATAGCCTACACTCACAGAGCCCTTGGGAACACGAACTGGATGTTAAACTCAAAACCATTTTGGCCTCCAATGGTCCAGACTCAGCTGCCCCTTCACCTGTAGTCTAGCATTTGCAGAATGAATCTACTGTTGGGAGCATCTTTTCTGACAAGAGTCTCAAAAGGCTGGTGTTTAGGAACAAAATTAACAAAGAATCACTGAAGGAAGTCCCCCACTAGAATAAGAACAAAGCATATTTAATGTTCCTTTTTTAGGCTAGTCACCTGGAAGGTTAACATTCCTGCCCCCCTTCTTCTTCTTCTTTTTTTTTTTGGTTTTTGTTGAAACCTGATTTCCACAGAAATAATTAATAATAATTAGAATAAACTAGGAATGTAAAGAAACAATGCTACAGTGAGCAGGACAGGGGCGACGTGTCTCTGTTCCACTGCATGGTGTATGTTTTCTTTATTTGATGTAGCTGTCTTCTTTGCAAGCTAACGCTGAGATATTGGAGGGGAGGGCACAAGTATTAAGATCTCAGAGGCCCCATATTGCGAAACTCTATGGAGAATGTGTTTTAAAACTCCATGTGGATGAGTAGTCATGGGACAATTGGCTTATGTGGATATTTTTAAACTCTCCTGTGTTTTAGTTGGTGTTGCTGACTGCTGGCTTGTTTACCTGCACTGCAGGATCTTCAGGCTCAGACCCAGCCTTGGAGATCTAGGAGCCCAGTGTGCGCTGGGAGCCTGCTTAGGTTCCCATGCACAAAAGGTTCTATTTAATTGAACCCCTATCATGTGCCAGGCACTTGGCATCCATTTTTGCGGGCCTCACCAGCACTTGAGATCCTCTGCTGACTATGGACCCCTCCGCTAGTGTATGCTGGGTGAGGTGGGAGGAGGAGGCCTGTATGCAGCCAGGTTTTTCTATTTAGGGGTTGATGAGCTGCCCTATTGCAGGTCAAGGTGAGCACACCAAGGGCCAGGTGTGACAGGCAAAGTCCAAATCCGAGGGGTCAGGAAACCCTGGCAAAAATGATCAGAGCTGCCACTTCAATGTGGGATGACAGGATGTGGACTTTCGAGTACCTGTGCATGTTTTCTTGAACAACTGAAACTTATTTAGCCAATGGCAGCTTGTCCCATTTCCTTTTAAAAACGAGTTTTCGCCTCGTGTCGCCCCGTTTTGGTGTATGTGAACAGAGACTGTGTATGTGAACATCAAACAGCTTTGTGTTAAAACTACCAGAGAGAAGCTCTGTCTAGTTTATTTTCACATTAAAAAAAAAAAATTCTGGTAAAGGTGATGCTTAGTTTTTAAGATGTATTGTAAAAGAAGAAGGCTTGAAAGGCAATAGATGTCTCTCTTCCGGAGCCAAACCTTTAAATTCTTTTTTAAAGGGGTCTCACTAATCAAAATAAGGGGAAATCCACAGACCAAAACAAAAACAATGCTATGGAAATGTGCTGGGTTCAGATGAGGAAGCCAGGTGCATGGGACCTGGGTATCTGCTAACTGTAACCATCATCCTATTTGTCCTCTTAAACAAAGAAATAAAATAATAGGCTTTCTTCAGTATACCAAGGAATCTCGCTATGAGGATAAGAAGACTTAACTCTATCGAGCTGCACCTTGGCTGGTTTCGAATGAGCCACTCACTTCAACTAAAAAGACATGACAGATTAAGTAATTTTCATGTCACCATCAAAAAGATGCTGGCTTTTGTTCTGAAACGACATTCCTTTGGGTTGCCTCTGAAGATGCCGTGGGATCCTGTGACTTCTCAGAACTCCAAATTTGGGCATGGTGGAACCATCGGAGAAACTATGGCAACGGATTCCGCCAGCATCCCCGGTGACAACCTTCTCGTGTCGTGATGAGTGTGCTGTGAACACGTGTAGCAGAGAGAGCACAGCTGTGGCTTCAGACCACCAGGCGCAGGGTGCGTGTAAATGGACGTTTCTGCTCCTAGCCCCACCGGCCTGGATCACCTACTGTATGTAAGAGGTGCATTGTCCCTTCAATCACTGAAGTATATGTTGATCATGGACATTAGAACTGGTGCTTCCAATAAACAGGAAGAAAAACATCAAGCCACAGATACAATCAGGGCTCATCTCTAAAGTCACTATTAGTACCATGTTTTTGTCGTAATAGGTACTTGAGTTGTAGGGAGTGGTGTCTGCATATTCCCAGAACCTCATCTGAGACCTCAGTAGTGAGAAATGGCTGTTGTGACCCAGGCTAAGCCAATAGCGACTCCTATCCCTCTGGCTACAGGAAGAGCCACCAAAATGACATTTAACTAATTTTTTTCCTGGAGATGGGAAACAATAGCTCTATTTGTAAATTCTGTAACAGTACTCATAGATACTGTTTTCTCTCTTATCAAGAGATATAAGAACGTGCCCCTCCTTCTAGAAGCTCAAAGTCATGGTCTGTGTCATGGGAGAAGCTGGCCCCACAGAACGGAGCTGATAAACTAGACAGACAGGGAAGGGAAAAGAGAGGGTGATGGGCTCTTAAGTCCCTGCACTGGCTTTCCTGAGTCTAGTTTTTCCTCTCCTCTCTTAGAAGGGCACTATACAACACAGTGAAGCCCAACTTTGTCATTTACACCACTTCAGGTGGGTGTTTGTCTCTTGCTGCCAGAGTCCTGACCAGTCCTGGAGATATCCTGAGTTTCTAGTTTGATATTTATAAGATTAATTCTATGGAAAAAAAATGTTCTTAGTGCCCAACAATCAACACACCAATTAGGATAAGTTGAGGGCTGGCTTGAAAAAATGATTACAATGGAAACAACAACAAAAAATACTTCTCATAATATGAGACCTTCATTAAGTGGGTGGGAAGATGGAGTCCACCCTGGAAAATTGTGGAAAGGGTTCATTTGCCCTCTAAAGGAATTTCCTTTTCATCAACATTTTCCCATCCCTCCTTCTAGTTCTCTTTTACTAGAACTCAAAAAGATAAAATTTCTCTATTTTTTACTGATCCTTTTGTATGGACATACATATCCAAATGTATACAGGAAATTTTAAAAAATCATTGTAATGTCCAATGATATAAGAAAGAGAAGGACAAGAGGAAAGAAGACTACAGGGACAAGATCTCTTAGGAAAAAAAAAAAAAAAAAAAAGATGAAGGACCCACCTCTCAACCTGTGTGGAGATGAGCTCAGATGGGAAAGATCTATATATAACCACAGAGTCCACAACAAATAGTGATGTTATCAGGGCAGGCTCTGTGTCCTCTCTCCTCTGAATACAGGCCCAAGCCTTTATAAAGTTTGTGAGAAGAATGTTGCATGGTGATGGACTTGTTTTTATGACAGCTATTCTTCTGTTTTGGCCAGTTGTCAGTGTATGAGGCCATAGTTGCTACCTGGATAATGTGTTTCAAAATGATACCTTTCATCTTCAACCTTCCCAAGAGAGGACTGGCCATGGAGGCCTTCATGTCCCTCTCACCCGTCATGCATTTCAACAATGTCATTGATGAAATTACATTGGCACTCTCGCTTACTCAATTCCAAGTGCCTTGAGGGTAAAGAAACCTGCCTCATTTATTCTACCCAGAAAGTGCCTGATGCTTGGCAGGTCCCATTAGATGTTTTGAATGAGTGAATGCACAGTGCCTATCATAGAGTATAATAGACTTTCCTAAGCCAGACCTCTCACTTTAAAACAAGTTAATTAATAATGTCTGCAACCCAGTGAGGTGGTTCTCAAACTTGGGTGTGCACTGGAATTACCTGGAAGCTTTAAAAGGTAGGCCACTGCCAGTTCATATCACACAAACAAGAATCTTTGGAGGAAGGGGTCAGTGTCAAAAGCCTTTCAAAAGCCCTCAGTTAATTCTAAAATGTAGCCAAGTTTGAGAAGCAGTGTTCTAGTCATGTATTTCTACAATGGTAATATGCATACAAAATACTGAGAAGGTTTTAAAATTCAGATCTTGGTGCCAAAGATCTAGGACTAGGCCCAAGATTCTGGAGGCTCAAGAGCGTCATGATGATGCTCTGGTTGCTAGGGGAGGGCTGTCACAGGCTCCCAGATGTTGATCATAATGTTGCTGCTGGTCTCTAAGAGACAGTGAGGAGCATCAAGGAGACAAGCCTGGGTTACATGTCCCTTGGTTCTAGCACCATCCAGCACACTTCCGTTTTCATCCGTTTCATGAATTGCTGTTCTGCATACAATTTCATGGGGGCGGGGAGGGGTGACAGGCTCTAATGTTGTGATAAGCGAAAGAGAAGGGGGGAAATAGGAAGAGGAAAAAAAAAAACCAGTCCCTGACTGTGTCACTTGTTGCTAGGCATCTGGTCCAGCCACAGCTCCCCTCCCTAGCCGCTGGCAACAGCTTGCTGCGGCTTTCCACTGCTGAGCTCCAGAGGGCCATCTTTTTTCCCCCATGCTCTGAAGCTGTGCACCCACCTTCTTGTTCATTACCAGGGTCGTCCCCCAGCCCCTCTCTCTCTTCAGAAGACCCCAGTTACTATGGTGCAGGCTCACGAATAACTGGAGCCCGCAGATCGCATTCGGTTCCCTGAACCTTAGGGATTTATTTATTGTGCTGAAGAAGGGAAGGAGGGGAAAACAAAACAAAACAAAACAAAAAGGGGGAAACAACAACGAAACTTAGGCAGCGGAGCAGCGGGAATAGCAGCCTTCCACGTGTCCCGACTGTCCCGGGAGCGTCTAAGTCCCAGCCCTGGAAGCCCCACCCCCCGGCCGGGAGGGCGCGGGCGGCGGGGCCGGGGCGCGCGGGGCGCCGCACTTACCATGACTGTGGCCGCGGCCGCGGCTGCCTGGGCGGCCACCGCAGCTTGGTTGGCTTGGTGCTGCGCAGCTTTGATTTTGGCCTGCAAGTGTGCAGGAGGGTGAAAATATTTGCATTTCTCCCTCATGCAACGCCCCTTTATGTAATCCATACAAACGGTTACGGTGTTGTCGTTTGTGTCGATCATGGTGCTGTCTGCCGGGTGTGCGAAGCGGCAGTCGGTCTCTCCCCGGGCGCAGTTTCCGCGCTGGAACTCCCTGCATACCTGGGACAAGGAGGAAGGAGAGCGGCGATGCGGGAGAGGGCCTGCGGGCCAGCGCCCGCCTCTCCGGTGGAGAAGGAAGGGGCCCTTCCCGTGCTTTTCAGGGTGGCTTTTGGGCCAAGGAGCCTAAGGTTTTCCTTATCCAGAACCCAGGTTATCAGAATCTCTGACAATAATCTGACTTTTGGGTTGCGCTTTTTTCTAGGGTGAATAATGAAGTTGAGAAAATAATCTGAAACCCGAAAATTAGCTAAAAGAACAAAGAAAAACCAGCAAAGCCTCCATCGTGCCCAGTAGGAAGGTTACTACCGCCCCGTCCCCAATCTCCTACCTGAAAACCACTCCAGAGTTGCTACAGAATTTTACTTATTTATTTGTTTATTTATTGCTTGGAGAGATAATGTCAGTGTGGGTCAAGCTACCACTGGGATTCAACTCCAGAAAGTTACAGGGAAATGGGGTCCTCACTCCTCCTCCCTCTGGATGGGCATAGGACCAGGGAATCTGCCTGCTCCAGCCTCCCTGACCTTCTCTGCTGCTCTACAGAGAGAACATACATATGCCTAGGATCATCAGTAGCAAGAATACAATATCCCAGACACAAAACATTCATCTTAAGGTGATGGCTATATTATCAATTTTGCCAACCCCAAAGATTTTTTTTTTTTTTTTTAAACAGAGAAAAATATGCTCAGAGATAAAGGGTCAGAGAAATGGAGGGAAAGAGAATAGATTTACAAGTTTTGGTTTTTAAATCTTTTTTAATCCTTAATTCTCCTGAAATCTCAAGTAACTAAAATTTTCCATCCTCAGAATTTGGTGGATCAAATTGTATTACATAAAAAAAGATTTCTTCAGAACTCAAAAGAGTTTTTTTTTTCCCCCCTTCCTTTCTTTTTTAATGTACCTCCTGATGGGTCTTACTCAAGTGACTCATGGACAACACACAACACTTAAAGAAACAGGCAAGTGGATCTGATCTTAGCTGACTTCTTTCATTTTCTGGAAGAGTATTCTTAATTATGCTCTGGATGTAGACAATATGAAATGAGATGAATAGTGTATGCATATTAATTATGTAATTCTTCCCTGCCTATAAATGTCAGCAGGGAAGAATTAGTAGGACTGTATGTTATTTCTCCTTAGGGTCCAGTTCCATAGTCTATATGTGTAAGTGGTGCTGACCATGAAGGATCACTGACAGGAAACCCAAGTCTTGTGAAAGTCAAATACACTTGGGAAATATTTCACTGACCAGCAGGCAGGTGAGATTGAAAAGTAAATAGGATAAGTCACAAGTCGTTAACTGTCTCTCCTACTCTGGGTATTAATGTTCCATCTTTAGTTCAAAAAAATGTGCAAAGTACAGATTACTAAGCTATTAGCAGAGATTCTGAGTAAGCCTTTCTCTACAAATGGAATGATTCCTGTCTGTGACATCATAGGTGCAGACCAGGCGTTTGCCCAGGGTCTCTGGGTACAGCTGACTTCATTCCTGGTTTGAAATGAACGGAAACTGCTCTGCAGTCCCTGTGAATCATTTTTACATATCATTGTCTACTAGCTCTGTTGGGAGGGACTACTTGTTCCCAACTCGGCTGATTTAATTTGTTTTCTGGAACAGGCATGCACTGAACACTCAGTGGGCCCCAGCAGGTGGAGCCCCAAACACTTTTCCAGTCCCCTAACAGGTCTATTCAATATTCACAGGGATAGGCTGGATCTTTTCAAAACAGGAGCAATTAGAGTTTGCATTCTCTTCCTTCATCTAGAGATCCCTATACTCCAGATTGAGTAAAAAAAATATACATCTTTAAAAATACTGCAGTTTGACATTCTGAATTCTAAATCATCTATAGGATATTAGGAAGCAAACACTCTGTTGCCCTCAAGGTTTATTGGGTTAATATTTAAACAAGCACACACTGGAAGAATATCCTCTAATGACCTAACCTTCTATGCATACATAGATCACCCAACAACTTACATCAATAATGGAATTAAAGGAGGACTTTGAAAAATTTGTCAGGGTCTTTACACACCTTGATAAAGTGTTCTTTTGAATATCATAGGGACATTGTGGTAAGGTTAATAGATGAATTATCTAGCTCTGATTAAAGAGAAAGTTTACTTAACAAAGTGAAGAAGGGTCAATTTGATTCACAACTTGAAGATTAATGTTTTATAAAAATACAGACTGTTTTCTTAGAATTTATAGAACACTTTGTCTAAAAAAAAAAAATTCAGTTAGTAACTAAGTTTATCCAGCTTCCAATTCCCCCTGTGTACCCATGAAGCCATCAGAGATGATATTCTGGAACATACTAAAGCAGATATACTTGTTTCTTAATAATCTGAAATATGTTCACAACAATTGGTTAATAGTCATGGTCCCACTTGCTCCAACCTTTGTCCCAAACTATCCCCCACTGCCCTGGTTACTGGGCTTCTGACCATCTCCAGAATGATCTAGGACCCAGTAAGGGTTTGTGCTGGGCAATAGCAGGAGGCCATCAGGACTCGATCCACCAGTATGGCTTAAATAGTGATTAATTTAATATTTTATTGGTTGGTAAATATTTTGCCCTTATGCACACATTCCACACAGCTGGTTTGTGTCTATATTAAAGTTATTCCTTTCACATAGACTAATTTTCTTTATACTTGGCATTCATTCCAAACCATACAATGTTGAGTGTGTGGGTTTGGGATGCGTGTGTGTATGTGTGTGCATGGCATTTTTGCAGAACATTTTTGAAGAACGATCTCACAAGCATTTGCCTACATAGAAGTGCACTTTCTACCACAAATGCATCTCAAAACACAAACATAATTGAAGTACCTCCAGTTTGTCAGTCCTGAGAAGTTTCTGAGTTGCAGTTGATCCCGGGACAGTGACAGGTGGACTTCCGGGAACAATAACAGGTGTGGTGGGTAGAATTTCCGTTGGGACTAACCCAACTCCAGGGGTTACAGGCGCTAAGTAAGGAGCAAAGCTAATAGCCGTATTTGTCCCTATGGCGGGACCTACAGGAAAAGTGGGCTGTTAAAGGAAGACAACACAGGAAAAAGGTAAGAGTCAAACTTAAAAATTACCAGCAAGTGTCATTTGAGCAAAATTTATTCATCGTATACAATATTTTTTTGTTAGTTGCATAATTCAGTGCTGAATTGTAAACATTCATTAAACATCCCTTTATTGTTTTGCTTAATAAAAACGAAAACCATACAGATCCTTTCTTCCCTAAAATATGTGAGAACATCATACAAACCCACTTACAAGAAACAGAGTAGACCTTTGTTCTTATGAAAGTGTTCTCAATAAAAGGAAATAATAATTCCCACTCTAAGCAATCATTGTTTCAAACTATTGAACAACGTTATAACACTAACGCAGTAAAGCTTATGGAATACAAACTGTCTTTGATTTCTCCCACACATCTCAACAACAGAGAGGAATAAAGAAAATCCAAGATTATACTTTGATTTTCAAGTTGACCAAATTTATGAATTTTCAAAAAGTGTAGCTTGCTTGGGATTTTTATGGTGCTCAGACTTGCCAGTATATTTTCACATTCCATCTCTACATATATATTCCCAAAACTCATATGCAGTTTTCAGGTAGACCTACTATGTTTTGCTTTAGCTCAAGATGTCTCCATCCAACCTACCCTTCATGAAAGGCTGGATGAAAAGAGTTCAAAAATTTTCAATCTACAAATTTCTCAATGGACCATTAAGTCTTAGTTTGGTTTCCTAGGTCACAAAATCAAGACAATAGTGACAAAAGTATTCTCTACCTTATTAAATGTGTTCTGTATCACTATATTTGTGTAGGAAGTATAGGGACTCCTATACTCTTATAAGAAGAAATATACTAGTAGGTCATGAAGATGATTTTTTAAAAAGCTCTTCCTATAAATATGTAAATAATTCTGTCTTTCAGAAAAGAAATTATGTACATGTGAGAACAATGAACCTTGATTCACTTTAAAGAACCACCATTAAAAATTTAAGATTCCAAAGATTTTTCTTAGAATAATTTTGACATGGAATTAGACCTGAATGGCTCTTGCTGTTTGTTTGTTTGTTTGTTTTTTATTTGTGGATGATTTTTAACACATTTGTTTTCAAGGATAAGTTTTTAGACATTTGCAATCATATGTTAATGCAGTTTTCTAACATTGAATTATGCCATTGTGTGTCATTTCCCTTCTGTGTTCATACATCACGGATGACCTTGTTGTCTATTTGTGAGTCTGAATGAGTTGTTCAAATGGGAAAAATAGCAATCTTTGTTTAGTAAACACATTTTTCTTTACAATAGCTGAAGAATCTCTTATAAATGGTCATGTTAGAAAACAGTGAATTATTGATGGTTGTATAGGGACTCCCAGAGAAGCTGAAAAGCCTTTGCTCAGTGGCTGGGGCTGAGAGGTGCTTCTCACAGTCTTAGATGGCGGATGCTCAGTCCTCCCTGGAGGAGCTCTTAGATCTTTATGGCTCAGACATAAAATTCGTTTTGAAAGAAAGTGGCAACATGAGGTCTCAACATGGGAAATAGACAGCAGTCAGGATTTTTTTTCTCCCTTGACTTTCTACAAAATTTTATATATGTGTGTTACCCATTTGAGTCATAATTATAACAAGTTGTGGTTTGTCAGCAACTGTAGCTTTTATAATTTAGTACTACTGGAAAAGAGCCAAGTGATTCAATAGTGTAAGGACTAAGTAATGTTAGGATTTTTAAAAAATCAATTCTGAAAGGTCATAAATCAAAACACATCAGTGATTCAATGTATCAGTTGTATCAGAAATGCCTGGAAGGAATTTTTAAAATAGTGATAAACTCTGAGCACTAGGTCTAGGCAGAGACCTTTAAATTTGTAATATTATTATTTTTCCTACATGGTCAGGTGTGTGGAGAAATTTGGGGACCACTGTCAAAAATGGGGAATTGAAACAGGTATTAAAAACTTGTACTAAATGAGTAATTTAACACAGAGACTAATTATCAAAGTAAACATTTAGAGCAAAGAGCCCTCCCCCACATCTCCATCTTGATTTTCTGTGGAGGCAAATTCCCAGCTATCTCTTCCCACAGATCAGTAGGGCAGCACAAATAAAAGTTGTGCCTTGATCATCAACAGAATGTGAGGACCTCAAAACTTATCCCCCAGAACCTTTTTGGATGTCAACTGATCTGTTCCAGTTAGCCAAATCTTGCCTTCAAAAATATGTCACTGTTCATCTGATTTTATGATCTAAAATGAATGTCCTGGTATGTTTTATTGATGATGACTAGAAGTAGTTCACAGAGAGATATGTTATTGAAAAGCAAAAATACAGATTTTAGACAGTGGAAGGTCTACATTCAAATCCAGTGCTCTGCCACTTATCCCCCCTCCCCTCCAAGCCTGGAAGGAAATTAACCTCTTTGAGCTTTAATTTTCTCATCTACAGTGGAGAAGAAAAGCCACTTAGCTGAACAAGGTGCTATTTCTCCTCAGCTTCCCATGTTCCAAATTTAATAAATAGCCATTGTAGTAGTAGTGTGAATGTCAGTACTAATAACATTTTTTTGTCTCAAATTATCCAATGCTTTTAAAACAGAAATGTAATCAGCATAGAAATATACTAAATAGAAGTGTAAAATTGAATTAAACTGTAGCAAATATCTTCTCTTCTTTTTTGAAATATGAGCTGGGAAATAAATATTTTCTGTTATGTGAAATTGAACGTTAAAAGTTCACAGGCTTTGCAGAGATAGGTTCAATTAGGTATTTTTTCTTTTCTTTTATAGTGTTTTTCATTGAAGCTGATTAGTTAAAAATCACAGCAACAGTCATTTGCTGAGATGTGCATTCTGCATTATTATTATGCAGACTGTAATACTTTATATCTGTGGAAGCTTCTGGCATTCTCAAAGCCTTCCTACACATATTGTCTTCTTTAATCTCTCAACATCCACAAGAAGCAAGTGTGGGTGCAGGCATGCGCAGTCTCCAGGTAAGCAGTTTGGAGACACTGGAAGGAAAACCCAAGGTCAGTGCCTCTGAGAGTCAAGGCTTTTAAAGCATCCAGGCTCCCAGGCTCAGGCTATGTCCACTCTTCTGCACTCCCTAGATTTTTGTCATAATTTCTTTGAAAAAAAAAAAAAAATAGAAAGGTGGGGGACCAATATATTGGAGGTCTGAATGTCTTTGGAGCACATAGAAAGCTGTGTGTGCCCACAGCCAACCTGAGCCTTCTACAGACAGCTGGGGCTGCTCTCAACAGCCCTGTGGGAAACTTCTGCCTTGAGAAAGTGACTCCTAGGTCCCCCAGTGAAAGGAAACTCCTGAGCTAGAGTCTTTGCTAACAAGGCATCCTGGTGTCTGAACTGGCTTCCCTGCAGGCAGCTGAGGGAAGAGAAGGGCGGCACCTTTAAGAGTCTGTTCCCAGAAGCACACACGCTCTGGCTAGGAGAATTAGCCTGCAGTCTCTGCATAAGTGCTGTTGCCACGCTGTCAGAGACAGGATCCATTTGGTCCCCGTCATCTATCGGTGCTAACCCACAGCTGAAAAGGCCAGAGGACAAGATCTGCAAAAAGCTTTCTTGAAGAAAATCGCTTCTGAAATGCCCATCTTGCTGTTTGCTCCTGCAGTTCTTCTCTCCAAGTCCAAGTCCGTGTGCTTCTCTGCGTCTCCCCACCTCGGCTCTACTTTCTCACCACATTACATCTGCAGTTTGGGTTTCACAGGCCTTGGTTGGGGTCCTGAACACCGAATACACTGTAGGTCAGAGTCAAGGTTAAATATCTAGGCTTTGTCCCCAGTGACATGGCATGGCACTGAAGGGTCTCCAGTAAGAGGGTGACAGGATCCTATGCAGGTTTTTAAAAGGGTCTTCTGATTGCTATATATAGGATATACTGGAAAAGGGTAAGAGTGGAAGGTGACAGATGAGGAAGGAATTGCTGATGAGGAGGCTCAGACGAGGGTGCTGGGAGGGAGAGAAGTGGATGGATTGGAAGGCACATGTGCCAGGACTTGCTGTCGCAGTGTGTGTGTGTGCCCCAGTCTGCTGGGTTTGGGTTTGAGATTTCAGCTCGATTGTGCCATTGACTGAAATGGGAAGGTAGTGGAATAAAGAATTTGGTTTTGAACATGTCAAGCTCATGTGAGAAGTTTGAAGGCGAGTCCAACAGGCAGAGCTGGCTGTGTAAGCCTGGGTTTCAGAGGAGAGGGTTAGAGTGGAAGCATACTTTGGGGGGTCTCAGCCTGTAAATGAGTTACATTCGGGAATTAATGAAGCCATGAAGACAGGGTACATAGGAAGAACTATCCAGCCTGGGGATCTCTACATACAACAGAAGCTTGAAATGGGCACAGGAGACAGAGGTCAGAGAGGCCTGTTTAACAAATGGATGGATCACGTGTGCGGAGGGACACTGGAGAGGTCTCAGCTAATTCAGGCTGTTATAACAAAAGACCAACAACTGGCTTTGAAACAACAGAAATTGATTTCTCACAGTTGTAGAGGCTCAAATTTCATGGTCAGGGCATTGAGGGCCCACTTTTTTCCATAGATGGCTGTTGCTGGCTGTGTCCTCCACATAGAAAATGCCATGCCATCGCATCTCTTCTCCTAAGGGCACTGCCACATTCAGGAGGGCTCCACCCTCATAACCTAATCACCCCCTCCCCAAAGTCCTAACTCCAAATACCTTCTCCCTGGGGGTCAGGACTCCAATATCTGAATTTGGGGTAGACATACACATTCAGACTGTAGCAACAATGAAGGTAAAAATGACCACTGGTTTGGTAATACGGAGAACTGATCAGAGACTGGGTGGAACCAGTTCAGGGGTGGATGAAAGGAGAAGTGGAAAAGAATATCCTTAACGCTTTGAAGAAGTTTAGCCTAGAAGGAGACCTAAAAGGGGAGGTGGTTTTTGGTACTCTACGTTTAGCCATTTATTTGTCTAAGGCAATTTCTGTATCTATTATCTGTTTGTGGCAGCTGTAAACAAATTACTTGAGGGCTTAAAATAACACTTATTCATCCTTCCTCAGTCCTGGAGGCCAGAAGTCCAAAATTAGTTTTGCTGGGCCAAAAGCAAGGTGCTGGCAGAACTGTGCTCCCTCCCGAGGTTCTGGGGAGGATTCTTGTCTTCCATCTTCTGGTGGCTGCTGGCATTCCTTGGCTTGTGGCCATATCAGTGTCTGCCTCTGTGGACACGTGGCCGTTCTCCTCTTCTGTCCGCACAACTGTCCCTCAGCCTGTCCCTTACAGGGGACGCTTGTGATGGCATTTAATCCGGAGGATCTCACCTTCGCACATCTGCAAAGCCCCTGTTTCCATGCCACGCGCCCTGTACAGGATTCAGGCGCCCTGAGGGCCATTATTTAGCCAAACACACTGTACTGGACAGTAATGAACTTCTGGGACTCTGAAGTGATTTGCTGGTAGAATTGATGATTTTTAGGCTTGTCCCATTTTTTATTTCAATACTTCATGTGATTCAGAAACCTCCACTGAAATATTTAAATGGAATGTTCTTTATTTTTTTCCACAGAGAAAGGGTGATTATTTCGCTTCTAATTAATATCTGAGACAAATATATAAACATAACTTTCAAAAATAGTTCAACTAATAGTTAAGAGTAGGAATGGAATTTTCAGATTAATACTACCATTGAGTCAGAGGGTCAATTCTTATTAAATTCTGAATAATTCGGAAGCACATAATTCAAATGAGTGAGATATATAATGTACTGTTACTATGTTGATCTGGCTGGTTCTAAATTTATTGCCATAGACATTATTTAATATGTATAACTATATTATTTTAGCATTTAGGTAATTTAATAAAATAATTTATACATGTACATCAATAAAGAGAACCATAAATTATACATGTGTGTAGTTTTAAATAGAACCACTTAAGTGCCTATTTTTGGTATTAAATGTGTTCAGAACTCTGTCCTTGTTAAGTATGGACATCTGGGCTAGCTGTTACTTGTCCTGTGGATACACTTAATTGAGACCTTCTCCAGGCAGCTTTTTCTCACCCAGTCTCATTTTTTCTTGGACCTGACTCTTACTTCACCCTCTCATGTATCTGTCTACCTATAAAAGGCTGTGTCTTTCTTATCTTGGAGTTCCCTTCCTCTGGCATTTAATCTTGGAGTCTCCTTCAC
Source organism: Tamias sibiricus (assembly GCA_025594165.1). NCBI lineage: Eukaryota > Metazoa > Chordata > Mammalia > Rodentia > Sciuridae > Tamias > Tamias sibiricus. The sequence continues at coordinate 84,648,175 of CM046663.1, read as the reverse complement.
CTGGCATTTAATCTTGATTCCCCTGCCCCCTGGAAGTCTGGACACAGCTGGTTCCTGGCTACTTTGTGCAGAAACCTGGAGATAAACAGAATTTCCAACAACCTGCCCAGACTCTCTCCTCTCTTCTTGGCGACCCAGTCCATCTCACAAGAACACAGTGAGAAAATTTAACTCCAGGGTAGATATCTCTTTAAATTTAGCAGCTTTCATTTGGAGACTTTTCCTACAATAAAGATTAATTTTTATAAATAGGCCTTTGTGCATGTACTTAAAAAAAAAGCAAATTTCATTCACTGTGGCTTTGTTTTTGAGAGTCATTTTTAAAAACTTGGCTTGGTTTGGACAAATCTTTCACAAATATAAATGAAAGCCACTGAAATCGGTTCACTCCTGTCCCCCAGGGCTTCAATCCTAAAATAATATCCAGACCTTTAAGGAAGTACTTTCAAACACTGAAACCAGGGAGGAAGCACTGTACAATACATAGTCACATACTGAAGTCTCTTGGGCATTTGATCTGCGGTCCTTGTCCCAGCTGCCACACCCTTTGCTGGTCTGGGAGAGACAGGAGACAAGGCGGTCTCCTGGCATCGAGCTGCCTGTGATGTCCGTCTTGGGGGCTATTGTCTGGCTCTAGGTGGAGCATGTGCAGAAAGCACCCCAGCTAAGGTCTGAGTTCAAGTCACAGCTCCACAATTCATTAGCTGCATGACACTGGGGAAACCATTTACTTCCTCTGCTTCCTCATTTCCTCATCCTTCAGATTATGCTACCAAATACATCACTGTCAGCGACATTCCTACAAGCCTCTTAGGCCCCACAACCTCTTCAACACACAGATTCTCATCCACACTATGGATAACTTCCACTCTATGGTGGCTCAGAGGTGGAGTTCAGCAATGAGGAAGAGTTTTAGTGATTTCCCAGATACTGAGTGGAAATTGTCTTTGCCCCTGTTTCTACCAGTTTTTCCATTTAAATTTAAAACAACGACAACAACTTTTTTTGTTTTTTTGTTTTTGTTTTTTCAGCATCCACTGTGCTTCAAAGCTATTTGCTCTGATTGGAACTGAAGTGACAGAGCAGGGGGAGGCCAGGGTCACTGTGGCACGCCCGTCCGCACCCACGCCCGTCCGCACCCACACGTCAGCCCCAGCCCTCCTGGAGACAAGGCCACTCACCACTGGATGAAGTGGAGTTCCTGGGAACATGAACTGCATCTGCTGGGCGAGCATCGCTGCTGCAGTTTTCTGCTGGATCAAATTGTTCCTCCCATTAATTTCTAGTTGAGTTTTTAAGTGTGTCGGAGGGTGAAGATATTTGCAGTTCTCTCTTGAACAGCGGCCCTGGAAAATGCACACATTGGGTTAGGCCTGGTGTAAGCAGCCCACAGCGCCTACATTGACCATTTCATTATCATTTCTGATCTACAAAGGCAGGGATCGCACACATTTTGTGTGTGTGTGTGTGTGTGTGTGTGTGTGTGCGCGCGCGCGCACGCGCTTTCGTGTGTTGAGGGATTATGTGATTATCAAAGTTGCTTGAAAGGCTGAGCAGAGAAGATTCATTTCTTCTCCCTTCCGTCCATCCCCCTCCCCTCCCACCCTTCTTCCTTCCTTCCTTCTTGCCTTCCTTCCACCTTTCTCTCTCTTTCTCCTAAATCCTAACAAGAGACCCCAAAGAAATGTGACTGCTGAGAGAGTAGAAAAAGACCTTCCAGGCAGAATAGAAGGTGCAGAAGGGCCTATTTACCATGACCTGCCAAGAGGAGTCTTTGATCTTGCTGTATAGTGGTTTGTACATGATGGAGTGAAGTCAAAATATGAAAAATTATGTGATGGATTTGTGCACTGAGGATAGGAGTAAAATTTGAAGTGTGTGTTCCAGATGAAATGAAGATAGTCCTGATTTCAACTTGCTGTCACAGAGGCAATGGCAGCACGGGAGCCACATTTCTTAGTGATGGACGCTCAGCCAAAGAGCTCAGGCATTAGCTCACATGACCACCTGCAATCTGTTACTCCTCCACCTCATATCCCTACCCCACCCCACGGCAGAAATATCAAACTTAATGTCATCACACAACCTAGCAAGGCATGTTTATGGCTACAGTAACATTTGGACACTGAATCTGGCAAAACAGAAAAAAAAAAAAAATCAGGTGACAGGTGTGCGAACAACTACTCTTGAAGAGTAATTTCATATGGAGGGGTTTGTACTTGATTTCCAAGTTTTCAGAACTACCCACTGTGAGCATCACGTTGATGTGTGAATTATGCAATTTCTAGAGAAAGAACAGCAAACTGTGTTAGCCACTTTTGAGTATTATTGTTCCCTAAGGAATTATCCCATTTGCAACCAGGAAAAGAGACTATGGGTTTGTACCATATTTAAAAATAATTTTAAAAAGCAAGCTCTGTGGACGTTGGGGGGGGGGGGGATGGATTTGTTTACAGTCATCCTAATTCTCAACATCTGGAGATCTCCCTCTGCTTCCCACTATTTTCAACTGCTCTTGTGGCGGTTCAGACTTTTTTGCAGTGTGGATGTCCCCTCCCTGAATGCAGAAGGGCAGGCATAAGTCCCCTGCTCAGTCCTGGTGGCCTGTGCCATCAACCCGTGCTGCCCTAGGGTCTACTCTAAGCAGAAGTGTCACCATCTTAGGGAGGATGATGAGGCAGGTGATGAAGACCTCAGAAGAAATAGGATGTCCAATGAGAGTCTGAAGCAATGGGCTGTGTCAGTATATCTCCTTAGTCTCAAGTCCATATTGTAGATGTTTTATTCAGTTTTCAATGTACAAATGGACATCCTACAGAAAGTTCTGGAAGGTCTACCGCAAAGATACAGGTAAACCAGAACTGCTACTGGAAACGAAGTTAAACAGTCCAGGAATCCTCTTTCTCCCTCTGCTTCTCTCTGCAAATCTGCTCTGTCATCATTGCTGTTCCGATTCTAACTTTACTCCTTGTTTTGCGACTTGCCAGTGTCCCTCTGGCCCCATCAACTTGCTTACGGCAGCTCTTACTTTACTTCTCTTTCATCCCTCCCTTGATAATCGCCTCAGTCTCTCCATTTGTTAAAATCAAATCTCTCAGAGAGCATTCAGGTTGGGCCTCTGCAGGTGTGTGACCAGTCTCTGAGTTGGCTGCTTTTATGTCATACGCCCAAAGCTGATGTCATCTGTGCCAGAAGGTGTGTCATGGGACCCAAAACATAGCTACCACTCATTGGCTGGGGAGCAGGAGGATTGAGCAGAATGGCGTTTCTTTCTTTCTTTTTTTAAATATTTATTTATTTGCTTTAGTTGTACACAATGCGTTTATTTTTATGTGGTGCTGAGATCGAACCCAGGCTGCACATGTGCTAGGCAAGTGCTCTACTGCTGGGCCACAACCCCAGCGTCCGGTTTTCTTAATCAATGCTTTAATCCTTTCCTATGGCTAGGATTCCTGGAAAAATAGATAAACTATTTTCAGCTCATAGAACATGGTACACAACATAAGATTCATAAATTATTGATGGGAACTTCTTTTTCATGAGAATTAATGCAATTTCCTAAGCCGTCACACACTTGGAGTGAGGAGAACTATTGATAACATTTGTGACAGGAAATTTATGTATGGTTATCATTTTCTCTTTACAACAGCAATGATGATCCCTATTTTACAAAGCTGCAGATGGGATCAGTACACGAAGCAAGTTTCCCAAGGTCATGTAACTGGTCAGTGGAAGAGCTAGACTTTAAACCCAGGTCTCTCTGACTCATTTTATCACTATACCACACTATTTATTGGCAACAGTTAAAATCCTGGTTAGATAAAAACTAGCATTATCTTTCACCAAATAATAGGATGCATAACAAAAATTTAAATACATGTATGAGGATTTGGGGGTAGAAAAGAATTATTTGCCTGGCCTATACATTAATAAGGGGACAGGGCTCATACCCTGGCTCTGTCCTTTCCTAGCTGTGTGACTTTGAGTGATTACTTGAATTTTTTTCTTCCTCTGTACAATGAAAATTCTTATTGTGTCTTCCTCTTAGCTCTGTTGTGCAATTCACTGAGTTAACACATGCATAAGGTTTAGGGAAATGCTTGGCACATAGTAAGCAATGAATAAATGCTATTAGCATCAGAAATATTTGTATATGATATTTTATTTTCAGGAAGTTCAGGGTCACGGATTTAATAGTACTTTGATTGGTTTCCGGTTCTTTTATAGAATAAGCTGTCACATCAAAACATGATAAGGGCTACTTAATTGTACTTACTCAATTATTTTATGATTACAGTTATTTTCAATTTCAACAGGATATTTTTGCAAGTATTCATATTTAAAGAAATAGCCCTGAACCCTAATTTAATCTGATATTAGTATTTGAAAAATGTTCATCCACAGATGTCTGAGACATACTAATCCAAGCACTGGAAATCTCTAGGAAGCAGGATTTTATGAAGAGGCCCTATAGGATTTTTTAAATCCTAAAGGAAAAGCTACTGTCAACATCTAATGAGCTATCTGACACAGAAAACAATTTTATCAGGACATTTTCGTGAAGGCATAAGATTTCTCAGGACTTACATCGCTGCATCAAAACTGTTGATTATCAAAGCAAGTCGTCATAATGAGTGAGAGACGGCTGTGGGCAAAGGTAAAGCATCTTCATACATTATCATCAAACAAAACAGAGGGTCAAAAATAGTGTCTCTGGAGTTCAGTCCAAGGAATAAGGACAGAAATGTCTTGGGACAATCTTCCTTGTGGTTGGTAAGATTTGTTTCTTGTTTCATTTTAACCCTTCCTCCCTTTTATTTCATGATCAAACACTGTCTTCCAAGAGATAAGGGAAGGGGGGGTGGGCGTTCAGCCCTGGGACAGGAGGTGGCAGAGAGCCATGCTGTGGAAAGCCTTAGAGGAACAGGAAGTGGGGTGGGGTGGGGTAGGTGCAGGCAAAGGAGATGGGCTCACTCCAAGGCCTCATCTGGAGACTGCGGCTCACTGGCCACACAACCCCTTAGGGGCTTAGCTCACCAAGCGGTACATGCCAGGTGTAGAAAGGGCAGGTGGTGGTATACATCTAAGTCTCATTCCTCCATTTGTTCAACAGATATTTCTTGAGATCCTACTGTGTGGCAGGCATCACGCTCAGTGTTACTTGAACAAAGGGGAGTAAAACAGAGACACGGATCTCCCTTCCTGAAGCCTGCAGACTAGTGGTGAGGATGGAGGTTAATGAAATTATGCCACAGATCACTGTCTAATTACGAATTGCTGTACGTGTTTCAGAGAGGGGTGCTGAGACAAAAATAAGAGGTCAGGATTGAGACTGGTGGGTCAGGGAAGGTCCCCAGAGAAGTGACATTTAAACTGAGACCTAAAGGATGCATCGGAACCTGGAAAGGAAGTGGATGGTGGCCAAAGTGTGTGTGTTTATGGTGTGTGTGTTGTGTGTGTATATGGCGTGTGGTCATGCGTTGTGTGTGTTGTACATGCATGGATGTGTGTGTGTGTGTGTGTGTGTGTGTGTGTGTGTTAGAGAGAAATAAAACACGAGAACACTGAGAGGAGGAGAATACACTAGGGCAGTGTCTCTTTTGGGAGCTTTCAAGGACTTTTTTCAGGCTAGAGTCTAGAGCGGTGTGCGTGGAGCTGGGGAGAGACTGGAGATGGGACACAAGCCACAGGCAGAAGCCAGATGACAAGAACTTGGAGAGCCCAGGTAAGCAGTATGGACTTCACTGCCTTGAAAGTTTTTCAGCAAGAGATGAATACCATCAGATTTCTGTATTACAGTACATTTAAATCTTGCCTGATTATTAGATTTTATATTTCTAACTTTATTATAGTTCGATTTGTTCAGAGATCACTTGATTAAAAATAAGAAGAGATTTCTGATGGAGTCCATATTGGGTCTGTACAGTTTATTCTACCTCCCCAAATAATCTCTACTCCAGGAATATTTAGATTAGAGACGACGGTGAGAATCAAGTTATAATTTCAAGCTGAATTAAATTTATTAAAATAAGCCACCACGGAGGATTCCAATACAGAGTATGTGTGTTGATTCTCAACAGGATGAAGAAAGAAACTAAATGACTGTAATATGTACTTGGCAGGACAACAGATCGGAACTATCAGAGTTACATGGCCATTAAATTACATGGCACAGGATGGGGAAAAATAATGCAGCTTTGGCTAATATTTCAGAATCAGGTTGGTGTGAGAGAGAAAAAGCATAGCAGGAAAATGAGTTTTCTAATTGCTTGTTTTTAAACAAGTAATTTTTGGAATCTTTTCCTAGTATGCTCCTTATAGAAAAAAGTGAGTTAAAATTTGTAAACAGAAACAAAACAGATTCATTAGGAAATTGTTAAACACCTCCCTCTAACAAAAGGAGCTTTGGCTCATAGGAACTGCTAAAGATGACTATATCCTATGTATTTTCCATGGGAAAAGTAATGGATGTTAAGGAGTCTACATTTGAACAGCTATTAAGCCCCTGCTGTATGTACAATACTACTTGGCCACACAACCCCTTAGGGGCTTAGCTCACCAAGCGGTACATGTTGCCAGGTGTAGAAAGGGCAGGTGGTGGTATACATTTATTCTCATTACTCCATTTGTTCAACAGATATTTCTTGAGATCCTACTGTGTGGCAGGCATCACGCTCAGTGTTGTTACTTGAAAACAAAGGGGAGTAAAACAGAGACACGGATCTCCCTTCCTGAAGCCTGCAGACTAGTGGTGAGGATGGAGGTTAATGAAATTATGCCACAGATCACTGTCTAATTACGAATTGCTGTACGTGTTTCAGAGAGGGGTGCTGAGACAAAAATAAGAGGTCAGGATTGAGACTGGTGGGTCAGGGAAGGTCCCCAGAGAAGTGACATTTAAACTGAGACCTAAAGGATGCATCGGAACCTGGAAAGGAAGTGGATGGTGGCCAAAGTGTGTGTGTTTATGGTGTGTGTGTTGTGTGTGTATGGCGTGTGGTCATGCGTTGTGTGTGTTGTACATGCATGGATGTGTGTGTGTGTGTGTGTGTGTGTGTGTGTGTGTGTGTTAGAGAGAAATAAAACACGAGAACACTGAGAGGAGGAGAATACACTAGGGCAGTGTCTCTTTTGGGAGCTTTCAAGGACTTTTTTCAGGCTAGAGTCTAGAGCGGTGTGCGTGGAGCTGGGGAGAGACTGGAGATGGGACACAAGCCACAGGCAGAAGCCAGATGACAAGAACTTGGAGAGCCCAGGTAAGCAGTATGGACTTCACTGCCTTGAAAGTTTTTCAGCAAGAGATGAATACCATCAGATTTCTGTATTACAGTACATTTAAATCTTGCCTGATTATTAGATTTTATATTTCTAACTTTATTATAGTTCGATTTGTTCAGAGATCACTTGATTAAAAATAAGAAGAGATTTCTGATGGAGTCCATATTGGGTCTGTACAGTTTATTCTACCTCCCCAAATAATCTCTACTCCAGGAATATTTAGATTAGAGACGACGGTGAGAATCAAGTTATAATTTCAAGCTGAATTAAATTTATTAAAATAAGCCACCACGGAGGATTCCAATACAGAGTATGTGTGTTGATTCTCAACAGGATGAAGAAAGAAACTAAATGACTGTAATATGTACTTGGCAGGACAACAGATCGGAACTATCAGAGTTACATGGCCATTAAATTACATGGCACAGGATGGGGAAAAATAATGCAGCTTTGGCTAATATTTCAGAATCAGGTTGGTGTGAGAGAGAAAAAGCATAGCAGGAAAATGAGATTTTCTAATTGCTTGTTTTTAAACAAGTAATTTTTGGAATCTTTTCCTAGTATGCTCCTTATAGAAAAAAGTGAGTTAAAATTTGTAAACAGAAACAAAACAGATTCATTAGGAAATTGTTAAACACCTCCCTCTAACAATAGGAGCTTTGGCTCATAGGAACTGCTAAAGATGACTATATCCTATGTATTTTCCATGGGAAAATTAATGGATGTTAAGGAGTCTACATTTGAACAGCTATTAAGCCCCTGCGTATGTACAATACTACTTGGTCACACAACCCCTTAGGGGCTTAGCTCACTGGTGGTACATGTTGGGTGTAGAAAGGGCAGGTGGTGGTATACATTTATTTCATTACTCCATTTGTTCAACAGATATTTCTTGAGATCCTACTGTGTGGCAGGCATCGTACTCATTGTTGCTTAAACAAAGGTGAATAAAACCAAGACTGGTGTCTCCCTTCCTGATGCCTGCTCCCTCTTAGATCGTCTCTTGGAGAAGCAGTTTAAGGGTTAAAGAACAGCCTCAGAACTGGACTACTGGGACTCAAAATCCAGGTCTGCTCTGGCTGTTGTAGGTCCTTGGGCAAGTGGGATCTTTGTGGCCTCCAGTTGCCCCATCTGTAAAGTGGGGATAGTGGGGATAACATAGTTTCTACCTCACAGACTTCTGATATGGATCAAAGGTTAATTTATGCAAAGCCTTCAAATGGTTCCTAGCACATAGTAGCACTCTTTAAGCTTTATTATTATTATTATTATCATTATTCCTATTAACCCCTTCTTTGCATAGTGGGTAAGAATATCTGATATTTAAAACAAATTCCCTATACTTTACTTATTCAGTTTTTCTAATAATGTGCTCCGTCTGGCATATCTACCAAGCTCTTGAACCCTTCATTATCTTTTGTGTGTGTGTGTGTGCTGGGGATTGAACTCAAAGGCACCTTACCACTGAGCCACATCTCCGCTTTTTTTTATTTTTTTTTATTTCAAGATAGGGCCTCACTAAGTTGCTTAGGGCCTTCCTAAGTTGCTGAGGCTGGCCTCGAACTTGTGATACTCCTGCTTTAGCCTCCGGAGTCACTAGGATTCCAGGCGTAAGCCATGGCGCCCGGCAATCCTTTGTTATTCTTGTTCTCACACCCGGTGCCAATTCTGGTCATTGATCTCTTCAAAGAGCCTCAGATCTGTTTTTCTTTGATATCTTCTCTGCTGAGACTTGCCAGAGCTATCACCAGGACATGACTCATCCGGAGGTTAAAGCAGCTGTGGATTAGAGTTGGAAAATCCTTGGAATTCTGGTTGTGGTTTCATCCCACAATGGGGTGATGTGAACTTTTACAAGTCATTTATTGCAGTCTGTGCCTCAGTTTTCTCATCTGAAATTGGGGAGATCTTATTTCCATATCTCAAGTCTTCCCAGCAGTTGTTAGAGCCCAAAAGAAGTTGCTCAGAGAAAAGTATAAATTGCCAGGCATGGAGTCCACATCCATTTTCCCCTTGCAGTTCCTAATCTAGCCACATAAACCAATGGTTACAGGAAAATGTGGCACTGGGGATGTCCATTGGCAGTAGCCCATACGTGTTTTCAGAATCATGAGACGTCTGTGTGGCCAGGTAGGAGCAACATCAGCAGCAATGGCAAATTCAGCAATGGTACAGTCAGAAAGGACTGCTTTCCAGGAGGGTTCTTAAGACCGCAGCACAGATCAGAAACAAAGAACTGCATTGAATGCACCGGAAGTGGCTTAGCATAATCTTCTAAATGACTCAAGTGGCTGGGTGAACTAGATGTTCAGAGCCTCAGTTTCCCCAGAGTTTCAAAAACCTCTCAAGATGTTTGAAGGTGGCGGGCGAGGTGGGGGATAAAGGCTGGGATCTGAGTAGGTGAGCCAGTTTTTATAGGTTCATCGTTTTTATGGGTCTGAGTCAGGTCGCTAAGGCTGATGTAGCATTGGGTCTGAACCTCCTCTTCTTCCTCCAGTACATTTCTGGAAGGATATGGGCAAGTAAAAGTGTCGGGGAATAAAATGGTTATTTACATCAGAGCTTCATTTATAACATTAACTATGGAACTGAAATAGCTCCACTCTAAGGCAAGTGACAGATGAGGCTTTTAGGCTTCTTTTGAATTTAAATAAACTAATTGAGCCACATGAGTTCTTGGTGTTATTAGTTCCAACTACATAATATAGCAAATAAAATACAACCACATAAGGGCATTGGGATTAGAAGAAAACTGTAGGTTTGGGGAATCATTAAAAGCACATGATAACAGAACTACATCAAAATGAATGATTTCCCATATTGACATTAGGCAGGAGCCTAAAAATAGGTCCTTTCTGTTTCTTATTTGGTTCAATTTATAGTACAATTCATCTTTTATAGACTATAACTTCTTGGTAAATAGCATAAAATGTTGTACTTATTAAAGAGAGACAGAAATGGGATATTTACAAGCTTCGCTTTTCTGGGATGTGTTCCTTTTTCTCTGATGCTCCATGGTAAGTGAAGAACCAGGTAGGGGGAGACAAGGAGGATTTGACAATGTGGCCTGATGGGGAGTGAGCAAAAACCACAAGCACTGACGGGCAGACCTGCAATCCACCTGCCGCCCATGACGGCACCTATAGGAGTTCAGGGAGGATGAGGAAACATGGGACTTGGGTTGCATAGGCAGTGCCCAAGGATGTTGCACATTTTCCCCTGAGAACCACAGAAGGCCCAGTGGTTCCTTCGGGGCCTCACCTTGACTATGGGTGCTGCTCAGAGCTCTCCCTCTAGGCCAGGGCTTAACCCTCTCAGGGGCAGCACAGATGTTTGCACCTTCTCATCTCTGGATTTGCAGATAGGGTTGCTTGCTATCACCAGGGGGCGGGGGAAACCTAGCACAGGAGCCTTGGGAATAGATTTGAGACTCATTCATTATTAGGCCCTGTTCCTTCAAGTACTGTTGGTATTGGCCATTCATGCTGTGGCCGTTTCTAATAAATAAAACATATAAATTAACAAATGCGGAGGAAAGGCAAAGAAAGTGGGTTGCTTACAGTCTGCCATTTCAAAGCATATTTAAGCTCCCTGCCCCCTTTTTCTTTAAGTGGAGTTAGGTTGCCTAAGCAGTTCCAGTCTCTCCAGCTACTCTGCCTTATGATGGGGGAAAGCTGTTTATCGGTTTGAGGAAGGGGCCAAGCCCTGTCTTCACTGGTAAGGATTGTTCATCCTCTTAATTTTGCATGTTAAAATTGACAATGTGCCAGTTAAAAGAAATTGGTGAAACCAAAAATAGCCCCTCTGTCCTCCAGAGATTCAAGGAAACAAACTTCTAGGCACCAGATGCTTCATCTGGAATTTTTTTTTTTTTTTAAACTAAAATATAAATGTCTGCTGAGTCACAGAGGGACGTCAGTTAGTGTGGACCATGGTAACCAAGCAGCTGACCACCAAACGGGTCCAACAGCTGTTGGACTTCATAGTATCTAGATTTTTGTGACACCACCTTCATAAATGTGTGATGAACTAGAAGCCCCATGAAATACTCCTATCACAGCCCTAGGATTTTTCCAGAAGAGGGCAGGCCTCTTCCGCTACCTACTGTGCTTCTCTTCAAAGCCCACGGCACCAGGACCCTCACAGTGGACACCCAGTGCCTCTCATCCAAGGGTCTTTCTTCCCTCCTTCCGCAAAGACGCACTGACCCCTTTTGTATATGTGCCAAACTCTGTGTCATTAAATGGAAAATTACAACACGGAGAGATCAGCGCCTTGACGGGAGAAGTACAGGGCAAGGGTGGTAACCCATCGCAGGAAGCTTCCGTAGTTCAGGGCCAGGGGTGACTCCAGATCTTTATCAGGTTCTTACCAGTTTATCAGATTACCTAGTTGGGGTAGACATGGGCATGAGTAAGAGGTAGTCATCTGCAGAATTAAAACAAGCTAGGATAATTTCCAGTCACTCTATGGGGTTAAATTCCTGAGGCCTCATAAAGGCCTTCATATAACACCTGTAATAAAGTAACTGCTCAATAAACACAGGCTGCTGATTTCATCACTTCTGTCATTAGTGATTCTAGGAACTGGTCCACTGTTTAAGTAAGTGGTATCTATAGGTATCTACAAAAAGGCCACCACCTTACATGCCAGCTGTTGTTGTTTACTCTCACAATCTGACTTGTACCCACTGAGAGCTAGAATTAAGACAGTGACAGACAGTCAGACCTGTAAAGGCTGACATTTACTGGCCGCGTTCCTGTAGACCTGTGCTGCTTATTAAAACATGGGAAATACTTCTGGCCCAGGTAGAGAATAGCTGTGTCCCAAGCTTGGGTAAGCTCAGTGCTCTCCCCACTCTCTGGTGGCTCCAGGCCTCCCCTACATGTCATCGCCTCTGCCAGTTAAAGAGGTAAACTTGAGGGCTTTCAGGTAAACTATTTTGAATGTCATACCTGATGATAAATATACTTGCGACAAAGCCAGAGTGTAGTGTCCTGGTTGCTAGTGTCATGCCCATGTCAGGGTTGAGAAAGCTTCTAGGAGGAGGAGGGTGGAGGGCTGGGGGCCAGGTGACTAGAAGCATGGGTAGCCAGGAAGAGAAGACTGGGGAAGATGTTGGGGAGAGAAGGAAGACAGGTCTAGGAAGCACTGGGGGAAGATGGGACATGGAGCAACCTGTTGGTGCACTCCTGAGGACTCAGCCAGGACAGAGCACTCCTCTGTGGCTGGGGTATGACTTGGTCTGGGAATGATCTGCAGCAGCCGCAGGGGGATGGCTTCACTTTGGTCCAGAAAAACTGTCCTGGGAAGGTGTAGGGCAAAGCACCTGGGGCCCTTGCATGGTCCTGGCGCACAGGTGAACAAGGAGAGGGAGTTACACAGGAGAGGTGGGGGCTTGGCGGTGCCTCCATCCTTCATGCATCCGACAGCTGGTTTTGGAGCATCTGCTTTATGCCAGAAACTGGGATGAAACTACACACAGGACACAAAGCTGTGACCCTGCCCTTGATAAAAATAGCAAGGACTTACATAATACTGTAGGTATCATGTAGCAGGCAGTTTCTAAGTGCTTCTTGAAGATCAATCCCATTTAATCTTCTCTACAAGCTCTTAAAAGAGGTGCCATTAACAGTCCCATTTTATGGGATGAAACCGAGGCAGAGAAGGGGAAATAACTTCCCAAGGTCATAGAGCTAGTTAGCAGCAGAGCTGGGCTGCCTTCCAGGCCGACTGGCCCCGGACTCTGCCGTCACCCTTCCCCGGAGCCCTTTTTAAGAAACTCACAATGGAACATTCATATCACACCTTACAAAGCATTCTTCACACACAGTATCTTATTACAGCTTCACAACGTTCTTGTAATATGTTACCCCAGTTGAAAGGGAAGGAAAAGGAGGCTTACAGAGACTTAAAGGTACTTTTCAAGGTCATATTATCAAAGTTAACCAGGGTTACATTCAGGTGCTTCCCGACTAACACACACCCCCCTCTCCAGCGCTCCCTGGGCTCAGTGAAGGTAGCTGAGTAACAGATTTGGGGCTCAATGTGAAAGTTTTGCTTAAAACAAAATAGGTGACCTTGAGTGATAATGAACTTTAGGGAGTTGACACTGATCAGTCAGTGTTCTGGGTTGAATGGTTTCTCCGGAAAAGACACATTGAAGTCCTAATCCCCAGTACCTCTGAAAGTGACCTTATTTGGAGATAGTCTTTGGGGATGTGATCAAGTTAAAATGAGGTCATTAGGGTGGGCCTGATCCAATAGGACTACTGTTCTTTTCAAAAGAGGAACACAGGGACACAGGGACACAGGACACAGGGACTTGTGCACAGCCTGAAGACAATGGCCCTCCATAAGTCAAGGGCCTTCTGAGGCCACCAAAGGAGAGAGGCCAGAAAGTGACCCTTCCTAGAACCTTCATGGAGCCTGGCATTGCTGACGCCTTGGTTTGGGACCTCTAGTCTCCAGAACTGTGACAGTCTAGGTTCCTGTTCTTCTACGCCATCCAGTTTATGACACTAGTTATAGCAGAGCTGAGAAATGGAGCCAGTCACCTGCAAGAAAAAAATGCTAGACACTGTTTCTTCTTGAGATTGGAAGGTACATCAGCAAGACACTGCAGTGTGTGCTGACACTAAGATTTGGTTCTGTAAATGTGATGCTGATTTTTTCCATGAACTCAAGTAATAAGATCCCCCTCTTTGCTGAGAAATAAACTATCACACTCTCCAAATCCTTAACAAGTGCAATGAATTCCTACCCATGAAACCAGTCAGCTTAAACGCTATCAGATTTTTCATAAGGAAGATTTAATGGGAGAGATTTATTTTAGCAAAAGACAAAATGTTTCACGGAGGAACTCATTAGTAATGCATAAAGGCCTACTGAGTCTCTGAAGATCCATTCTCCAAGAGAAATGTTGGGATAATTTTTATATTCTGATTACAGAGAATGACTTGATAAAAATTGTCCTTTATATTAAAATTGCATGGGGGAGGGAATCACTCAGTGGAGCAGGAGGGAAGTCAAAGAGAAGGGGTGAATGTGGCCAGTATTTTGAAGTCACTCTTACAAAGGGAACATTCTGTGGTCTCACTCACAAAGTGAGGTCACCTTTTTGGGTACTGCAATACACAGAACAATGAGGGTTGGGCCAGGGAAGAGAGGAGTTCTACTCTGTCCAGCCCAGGATGCCACCCTAACCGCCTGACCCATTCATTCCTCTCCTACTGGCCACATCCTTAGTGCCCTTCCTCCTTGCCACAGCTGGGCTTGCCTAGAGCTCCCCCTGCTAAGTCTGAGTACCCCCGACAATTCCTGAAGTGACCTTGGGTCTCTGTCCTGCTCTTCCCTAGCTTTAATACTTAGATGACTTTGTTCCAAGTCTCATCTTTCTGCCTTCCAACCAAACTAGTTCATCTGCTGGATGTCCCAGGTTTCACATTTGAGGGCCTCACAGAGCTTTTTCCTTTGCCTCTGGAGGCCAGGTCTGAGACCCTGCCTCCCTCCAGGCTCCATCAGAAAGCCCTACCAGTGGGCTAGGTCCTGTTGTACACATTGCACACCTGTAGCCCATCCACAGACGTTCTGAAGTCACCACCCTTGATTTGCCTCCTGCCCCCATGGTCCGCCCTCAGGAGACATGGAAAACACCTGACTCACCTTCAGCGTCTGAACCTGCATCTCTTTGGCCTCAGGGCAGAACTAACTCCTGGTCAAATCCTGCCTGTCCTCAGTGAGATAGGACATGGCTTCTTCTCCCTCTTAAGGCTTCCCTGTAAACTGTGTATGGAAGAATTTTCTCTTGGAAAATTCCAAATGTTCCCTGTGTGTTGCTACAAGGATACTTAAGCTCAGAATAGCCCAGAAACTGCTGGTTAAATTGATTTGTAAACGGAATGGATGCACTATTATAGTCTAGTGTTTTTTATATGGTACGTAGGTACGTGTGTGTGTGTGTGTGTGTGTGTGTGTGTGTGTGTGTGTATGTGTAGTAATAATGCTCATTGAATGTGAATACACCAGTATTACTGTTAAGGAATGCTGATTATTAGCCAAATTCTAGGCATTGTGCTAAGCATTTGGCACACACGATCCCATGCAAACCTGGGGGAGAGGGAAGTACTGCTAGTATCTCCACTTGATAGATGGGAGACCCGGGCAGACCGAGGATCTTATCTGAGGCAGAACCCAGATCTGAACCAGGACATTGTGCCCCTGAGCCTTTGCTCTTAGTCACTGCACTTCTTTTAACATGTTCATATAATTATTTAACAGTTGCATTTACTAAATTCTTAGGACATGTGCTAAGAGTTTTATGGAAATCATCTTTCATGTCCACAATGAGCCTTTGGGCGTAGGTCTTATTTTGATCTCCATTTTGCAAACATAGAAACCAAAGCACAGAAAGGCTACCTAACTACCTGGGCTGCCAGAGAGAGTAAGGGAAGGTCTTGGATTTGAACCAACTCAGCCTAGCTGCAGAACGGCCACCCTCTCTGAATATAAGCCACTGACTCCTGCCATCTGTCTGACCGTTTTGGGTCAAGTGGATGCACAGATGAAAAGTGAATTGTTTCTATTCCTGAGAAACTCCAGACACACAGACCTGTGATCCATGTACACGGAATATAAGGAGAGAAACCGGTGTGATAAGTAATATTTAAGTCTAATATTAGCTAGAAGCATCCACGTGATGTTTCATAAATGATACATCTTTGCAAGTCCAATTAAAGTAATCGAGTACATTTTATAAATATGGCTGAATTTTAATACATCAAACCAGTAATTGAAGGGAATAGCCAAAGTAGGCCCTCTCAGCACAACTAGTCTATTAGGGCAAGGGGGCGGCCAGAGCAGCCTTGGGGCTCCCTTTACTGGATCACCAGCTCCCCAAACCTGTGGAAAATGAGGCACCTGGATTCCAGACACATAAATGGATTATGCGTGTATAAAATGGCACTTTAAGTTTATGCACAGACATTTTAGGCATCTATCAATGCTTGGCTTGTTGGAAAGGCCTAGAGCCCCACAGGACGGAGCTTCCCTAGCAATAGAAGTGGAGGGTGTGGAACTTCTTTCTCTCTTTTCCCCCATTTTGAGTAGTTCAAATTCTACTCCTCCTCACTTAGCTGCCTTTCCTCCACATGAAGGATTCTAATCACTCCCCAGCCCTCCTTGGAAAGCTTTTTTTCCTTCTCTGTATTTCTCCTACAAGCCATACCTCTGGGACAGCTCCTGACCCCTACCACCTGCTCTTGCTATTGTTAGGATCAGTATCAACATCAGATCCCATCTCAGGCCTGCAGTGTAAGCTGCATGTGAGCAGAAGCTCATTCGTGCCCTCCAAAAAGCCCATAGTGAGCAGCACAGGTCCCAGAAGGCAAAACCCTTTACACCTTGTGGACTGCACCTAAGGGCAGACAATTATACCTTGATGGTGGCTTTGACTGCTTTGGATGCTATTTCCTTCCATTTGGGGGTCTTCATATCGTACAAACACATGTTGGACTTCACTAGAAGTATGTGTAGGAATATCTCCCCTCCATAAGACCAAAAGTACTATTGCCAAGAATCTTAAAACAGAGTCTGTGTTTCCTAAAATGAAAATACCCACAAGGATATGATTTCCTACTTTACCAATAATGCAAATTTCTACAAATGAATACAAATGATTTCTACAGATGAAAATAGGCTTCATTTAGTGACGGCTTTCTACATGCCTCATGCTTTACATACTGTGACCCTAACTCTTACAACAGCTCTGGGATTTTGCATCCTTACCCGTATTTTACATATTGAGTGAATTGAGGCCCAGAGAAGTAACTGACCTGGGTTGAATAGTTGGTCAGGCTCACAGAGCTGGTAGGTGGCCAAGTTCGGATTCTTATTTAGCTCTCTTGAGAACCAATAGCAAACTTCCTATGCCCTGTCATCCAGCCTCCTCCCTTCCCCAGAAGTCCTTAAGTACTGGGATTGCTGACCTTAGTGTCCAAGCTGTAATTATCTCAGTGGAAGGAAAATCCCACAGCAGAGTGCTTCCGATGATAGTGTCCCTGCATAGAATTCACGGCCATGCTCCATCATTCAATGAATATTTGATATGACTCTGTGGCAAATACTGTTCTCAGCAATGAAGATCAGGTGAGGCATGAATCAAGTGAAGGTCCTGCCTTCATGGAACTTATATTTTAATGGGGAAAGGGAGCCACTCAATACAATCAATCAATAAAATACACAGTAAGCAGAGTGGCAATCAGTGGTAGGAAGAAAAATAGATCTGAGAAGTGATAGGAAGTGTGCTCAACTTTTGATAGGGTGACTAGAGAAGGTCTCAATGAAAAGATGATGTGTGAGGCACGAAGAAGGCTGTGAGCAAGCCAGAGCAAGACTCTGGGGAGAGGAGACAGGAAGTACAGGGATCCTGAGGCGGAAGCATGGTGGGGATGTTCTGGCTGGCGCAAAGTGAGTGAGGCTAAGAGCAGTAACCCAGATGGGAGAGGGGAGGATGGCGAGGGGACCAGATGGTGAAGCTCACTGGCCATTGTGAGGACTTTGGCTTTTGCTCTGATTGAGATGCAAAATCAATGCAGGGTTAATGCACTGCAGTGTATTACCCAGAGACTTGCATGTTCTTCACATATTTTTAAAATGTATTAGCAACTTTAATAAATTATGAGGAAGTGCATTATGTCAAACTTCCAATCACTAAATATTGCTGATCTCATACAGAACTCCATCTAGCACTGCCCTTGTGATCAGAGAGCAGGTCGCAGCTAGGTGAGCATGAAGGGTTTAAATACAAGAAGCCCAGAGGCAGTGGGCCCCCTATTTCCAGGAGGCCAGCACTCAGTCCTGGTGGCCTTCCCACAGCTACCATCCCAGACTTAAGGGCCAAACATCTGGGAAGGGAGCAGGCCATCCCTGCAGTCCTGGGAGTGTGCAGAGCGGGTGCAAGGAGAGCTGTCCATTCCCCACTGCATCAGCTCCAGCTGCAGATGTTCCTTAGCCTAAGAGCAGCAAGAGGGAGAGAGTTCTCCAGCACACAGTGGGGAGGAGCCTGGGGCACACTCCTGCAGACCCAAGATACAGCTCACAAAAGCAAGCAATCCCTCCCCCACCTTCACGGCTTCCGTTCATGATTTTTAACAGAGAGAACAGGGGCTGATGGGATCTCGGTTCATCCTGCTCTGCTCCCTGGGCAGCAGTGGAGCTCATGAGCAGTCAGAGGGCAGCTGTGCCTCCAGATGTGTGGAAAAGAAGAGAAGGGAAAACCACGGAGCACTTGTCTCAGAATAATCAGATTTGTAAATAGCTCAGTTTCCATTTTCCAGATTTAAAGCTAACACATGGGACCAGCCTTTAGTCGGACAAATGCTAGGCTGCAAGGAGCCATGGGGTCTTTAGAATTTAGGGGTCAGAACTCAGTGCCTCATTTTCAAGTTCAAGGTCCTGAGGTATTGGGGCATTTACTTATTTTTGGCACAATACATGCAATTTCTTCTAAGAATTTTTCTTGAATTTATTTTCCTTTGAGCTTATCAGTGTTTTCCGCTATAGATATGGTACCCCAGTAAATGAGGGTTTCCCGCCAGGTGCACACGGTTGCACGCACCACCAAATGCTGCTTGTAGACAGTATAAATAGGGTCTTGCAAATATATAAATGATTATTTCCAAAGCCATAAACTCTACTGTGAAGAATACAATGCAGATTCCACCATATAATCATATTTGAGTTCACAGTAACTTTTGTAAGGTGTGTTTCCAATCAGCAGATAGTAAAAACATCCTTAGTAGTACAGGAGCTCAGAGAAAAAATTTTCAATGTTAAAAATGGAATCTTAAGTTTTCCAAAACTGACATGTAGTGAATAATGTGATAAAAAAAGAAAGTAAGTTGTGGGTTACTGATATTTGAATTCTAAACTCGATGGCTGTGCTTAGAATAAACCATGAGTCATTGAGACCAATAGGAAGAAGCACCATGTGGAGGGTGTCCTGTTCTCAGATCTGACATTGCAGACTCCTTTCTTAAAGGCATTTCCTACTCTTTCTGGACCCAGGCTATTCCAGTGAAAATAATCCAGAAATCATTAAAGCTTAGTGCAAAGGAATTTGCCAATTATTTGCCTCCCATAAGAGAAGATGCTGGAGTAGAAAGAAAATAGAAATCATCAGAAACAAAATGTGAAGAAAAAAACAAAACCATGACATCAGGAAAAGAACTCAGGAGCAGGAGGTGAAGTGGGTGAAGTGCTGCAAGCCCATGAGAAACTTCTTTTCTATGGTCGTGAGAGGGTATTTATTGGATTTTATCAACTACTTTTTATGCATCAATTGAAATGATGTTATCTCCCCTTCCCCCATTCTATTAACGTAATGTATTGCATTGATCGGTTTTTGTGTGTTTGGAAGCACTTTGCCCAACCCTGGGCCAATTTTTGACATGTATACCTGCACTTTTCTTCTATAAATCCCTCTCCACCCCCAACCTCAAGTTATTGCCTAGGCTGAATCATTTCTAAAATATTCCTATGCACCATGGGGATTCCAAAAGGTAAAACTTTACAATGTTTCAATGCAACATTACTAGTTAATTCTTCATTGGTTTCATTCAAATTATTTAACTTGTATTTACAAGGACTAGAGGGAGATGGCACAGAGAATCATCTGGAAAGGAGAATGGGCAGTGCCTGGGAGTTTCCTTGAAGAGACTGACCCCAAGCAGAGAAGTCCAGGAACATGGTAAGGGCAAAGGAACCCTGGGAGCCTCACCCATCACTAGTACTTCAGCAGGTACTCAGTTCAGTGGCTTCAGTGACCTCAAAGCAAACCAGAGGGCCCTACATGACAACCATGCATCCACACTATTTTTAAAAACCCAAAGCTATTTCAAAACATTGATTAACACTATTTCCAAGTAAGAATTTCACTTTGCTATTTTTACATTTCTGAAATCTTTCTTTTTGCCTTTAATTAAAAAATGTAATCTCATAAAGCAGAGCTAGAACATAAAGCTTAAGTATAGGAGCTGGCTTGTTCTCATAAATGTAATTGTAAATATTATTAGAAATTGGGAAATGCACAGAGTGTGTATGTGTGTGTGCAGGGGGATTGCCCTAAAGAGTCCCGCCTTACCGTAATTACTACTATGTCTGAGCACTCTCTTTTAATATATTCCATAATTTTATATAGTTACAATCTTGATGAACGAATAATTTTATCTCCTGACTGTTCTCACTGAGCCTATCATGATCCTTGTTTCTCTCTGCTTCTGGAGAGTCTTTCTGTCGACAATGCCTGCATTATATGAGCCTGAATGAATGCACCACAATTAAGTTAACTATTTCCCTGTTCTGGCTCTTTACAGTTCTGCACCTTCGGAAATCATTTTGAGAAAAGCGTCTTCACACACAGAATCCTCCTTCCCTCTGTTTTTTAGTTCCTCAGTATAAGTGGAATTATTAGATTAAAGTGTATGGATTTCTGCATGGCTCTTAATGTATCTTGAATTGCGTATTCTTAAGTGTAATCTTATCTGACCACTCAGCCTATCTACATGTTTTTCTCAAGAACTAATCATATTACACTGATTTTTATCAGACAATAAGCACATGTTTTTCTTTTTGCCTTAACTGCCAGGAAACTCAGCGCTAAAGTTCAAATCCAATAATGAGTTCATCTCAGGTGACCTGTAATAGGTTTCTTTTCCTTTGGGTCAATTTTCTACTCTGGAAAAAAGAAGGAGGAGGAGGAAGAGAGGAGGAGCAGGAGAAGAAGAATAATTTTAAAAGTTCTCTTAAATTCCTTTTAGAAACAGATGGACTATGAATTTCACATACACACACACACACACACACACACACACACACACACACAGATAGACTTACAGACATGCTTTTATTGGATTGAACACGAGACTTCCGTAATTACCATTGTAACACCAAAAAGTTCTTGCATCTGGAATCCAAGATGATCCCAAGTTTGCACACAATGGTCTTGGGTCGTCCTCTCCTTTTATGACAGACACTGAGGCTGGAGACTGTCTCTTGTGTGGGAGCTCAGAATTCTTTGGCTTTGGAGCCAGAACCAAGGAGAACTTGGGCCTTCCCATGCCCATTCTGAACCGTGGGCCCAGCACAGGACCCGAGGATTTGCCGTTCCTCACACCTTGACATTTCTACTGGGGCTCAGCCATGAGCCTCTCTCTCTATGACATTTTGGGTCTCTGTCTCCCTTTGATTTCCCATCGCCACTGTCCTCAGTGAGGTCCACCTTATTTCACTCTTGCCCACCCCAGCTCACCTGACCCCCATCACTGTGTTGGTCCGTTCTGGCTGCCATCGCAGCACCACTAGCTGGGTGGCTTCAACAGCGTGGCCTCTTCTTGGTCTCTTGATTCTGGAGGCCGGAGTCTGAGATCACGTTGATCAGGCTAGGCTGGTTCTTTCCGAGGCTCTGGGGAGGGATCTGCTCCAGGCCTATCTCCTTGGCTTGCAGCTGGCTGTCTTCCTGCTGTATCTCTTCACATCGCCTCCCCTCTGTGATTGTCTTTGTGTCCAAATGTCCCCTTCCAATAAGGACACCAGTTGTCCAAGATTAGGGCTCACCTGAGTGACCTCATTTTAACTTGATTGCCTCTGTAAAGACCTAGACTCCCAATACGCCACCTTCTGAGCCACAGGGGTTTGGATTTAACTTAAGCTTTCAAGGGGATGCAATTCAGCTTCTATTGATCACAAGGATCATTGTTCTGATTTTTTCATTTCCCCACTCAAAATCTTTTCTTGTGCAATTTACCAAATAAAGTCTGATCTCCTCACTTTGGCTTTCAGAGTCTCCCACAACCCTGATTCAAGGAATCATTGCTATTTTATGTCCCTATGTGTCTGTTTTCTTCTCCACTGCAGTCCAACTGCATTCCTCTCAGATTCCAACTCTTCCTGCTGTCCCTGTGGCCTCACCCTCACTCACATGGCCTTTTTTGTCTAGTGTGAGCTCCTATTCTACCCCTGCCGGCCCACCTCCCATGCCCCTTGCTTCCTAGTCCCATTCGGGAAGGTGTTTTCTGGTCCCTTGTCCTCCACAGGGCTTTGTTTAGCCTACCTTGCTGGTCACTAGGGATTATGACCATAGTCTTTCCATGGCATCTGTGTTTCTTCCTACTAGATGGACCACCTGAAGCACAGACACCTAGCCATCTTTGTCTCTCTATTGGTGCCCTTCCTCCCCCCCACAGTAATTGCTTGTCCCTTTTATGAACACACAGGAGGTAAAAGAAATAGAGATCAATAATAGCACAACTTCAGGGTCATCTGAGACAGCTTTTGTCATAATGATGAGCCGGATAAATATGATGTATTTAGAGTAAATAAAATAAGGGTTGATATAAGCTTGAGGACTGCTGGTGTGTGGGCACAGCCAAGGCTGAATGGGGGATCACTTTCACTAGGAAATTCCCTTTGTCCTCCTCATTTTACCTCCCAACAGAAAATTCCATGAAGCTCATTTCTAAAGAAAAGTAAATATCCAGATGGCCAGAGGGATGACCTTTCTCTAACAGAGGGGATGGATTTGTTATCCAGCCAAATGTTTGAAATTCTTCCACTGGCATGCATAATTGAGAGAGATGTGTTAATTACCCTCACGTGACAGCTGGTAGGACTTCCTGGATAAACGCTGAGAGGAGTATTGATCATGAATTGCTGTAGGTCACTCCACTGTGGTGACATAAAGGTGAGGCTCTCAGGACAGGTTTTGAAGGGGCAGGTCAGTGTGTGCGGGGTCCATCTATGAGCTTGGGCGGGTGGCATTCTGGCAGCCTGCCAAAGCTCCTCGGGCACAAAAGCACCAGTGTAGCTCTCTGCACGACATTTTAATGAGTGACACAGGGAAAATCCCAGAGATGTAATCCCTACTACTACAAAAGCTCCACGGCTCAAAATGGGTCGTTAACAAATAGAAACATAATTCCAGAAAGTAAGGGTAAGAGATTCTTCTTACCCCCTGTAGCTGTGAGTCATCAGTATCCACATCATTAACCAGTATTTAAGGGGACTGAGGGCACAGCTCTCCACTCAGTATTGTGGACATTTTGAAGAGAAAGCAGAAAACACGATCTCTGCCCTAGAGGGGTCACCCTCTTGGCACTGGGTGGAAAATAATCTAATTCTCTGAAGTCTTTTCCAGATCCAAGGTTTTGTGATTCTCTGATAAAGAGAACTATCTTATCTTTAAATAACAAAAATGTCATGAATATTCTTTTGTCTATAAAGCAATTCATATTCACTGACTAATATAATTTGCCATACTGCCTATACTTAATTGTTGCATTTTTAGATCACAAGTCTGTACAGGAGAGCTTTTGAATTTATTTTTCCCTTCCCTTTCCTGTTGCTGACTAAATATTTCTTTTTCACCTGGAGTCTCATGGAGGATGGTATCATTTGACTTTTCTGAAATCCAATATAACAGTATTTCAGCTTCCAAAGTAACCCCTTTGTTGTTTATTCATGCATTTCTGGAAAAACTATCTGGTTTTGGTTTAGTCTAGGGAAAATACATTAAATATTTCCCCCCTTAAAACCTGAAGAAGAAAAATATACATTTCTCCGAAACGACTGGAATCAATTTAAAGCTTTGGCACGCGCGATGGAAAAATCAATGGACGTTAAAAGTTGAAAGACCAAGTTTGTCTCTATGAGTGTCAGTAAGCTTGTGTCCACCAAGAAAAATAAAGGAAGGGTCTCTGACCACCAACTAGATAGTAGGTCAAATAATCAATTGATGAGGTTTTATTGAAGATGTATTATATGCTAGATGCTGAGATGGGACCTAGAAGATTTAGGTTTCTTTTCTATCCTTCAAAGAAATTTTCAGTTTTACTAGGGAGATAACCAGACCAGAACAAGCATAGAAATAATGATCTGCTGACAAGTATTAAGAGTTTCAAGGCCTGGGCACACAGGAGGACCTCCTGAACATTGAAAGATCTAACCGAGATCGAGCCTCCATGAATCCCTGAAATCCTGTTGAGAATCCACCCAAATTTGCTTCCTAACCAGACAAGAACTTAAGAGTCTTGTTCTTGTTGCTAGGCAACCAACATCAGGCACTACTCAGTTTCAGGAGAACAATGTCCAAAGATTCTCTACTTCCCATGCATTTTTTTTTTTCTTGTGGAAAACAAGTTAATACGTAAGATGCTATTTCCCCCTGGCTCCCTGTCTGGTGCTGGCAATCTCTTCAGATTTCTCTAGAATTGTTTGCTCCTCTGTTCCTTGCTCAGATGGGGCAAGTTAAATGAGGACTACCAAGGAGCTAGTTTCTCATTTATGGAATTCACACTGGTGGTCCAGCACCAGGTTCTCAATGGTGTCAAAAATATCATTGCAAGCCAGGTGCGGTAGCATGTATCACACAAACTGTAATCCCAGCAACTCGGGAGGCTGAGATGGGAAGATGGCAAATTTGAGGCCAGTCTTGGTAACTTAGTGAGGGCTTAAGCAACTTAGAGACCCTGCCTCAAAATAAAAAAGGCTGGGGATGTAGCTCAGTGGGAAGGCACCCCTAGGTTCAATCCCCAGTACCAAAAAATAAAATTTAAAAAATCATTGCATTATAATGTAATATGTGTCATGTAAGTTACAATGGTGACAAAAAAGAGACAGTCATCAATTTGTTTCAGATGGTTTGTTCCAGAAATATGTGTCTTCAAAGAAAGGAAAGAAAGGAGAAGGTAAGTCTTGGGGAAATGAAAATACTCAACAGTGTCAAATACTGCTAAGACATCCATTAAATTAAGGGTTGCAAAAATGACCATTGAGCATGACAACTAAATAGTTATTGGTGATTTTATCAAAGGCAGCGTTGGGAGCAAAAATTAGATTGCCATGTGGTGAGCAATGGTTGGGAGCTGGTAAGAAGCAAGGTTGGGCAACTCTTTCACCTGGAACATCCTATTAAATTAGGTCCTTTGGTAAGGGAGGGTGGGGTGAGAATAGAGAAAATGACTTGTAATGTCATTGAGAATGTCTCCATTTTTCTACCTTTCCTTCACGTGAGAAGGAAAAAGGGAACATGTAAAGAGCAGCCATAGAAGCTGCTCAACCAGGGCACCAACACGGTCAGCATGCCTTCATCTCCGGAGCAGAGAGAGACCCCATCGTGTTTGTCTTATTGTGTTTCCTGTAACTGCGTGTGTGTGTGTGTGTGTGTGTGTGTGTGTGTGTGTGTGAGCGAGAGAGAGAGAGAGAGAGAGAGAGACACACACACACACACAGAGAAAATTAACAAATTCATTTATTTCTCGTTCTATCCCTTCTCTTCCCCTTCCTTTGCTTGGGTAACTTTCTGTCAAATGTATTGAACTTTTCATGAGAAACCTGTTATAAGAATTTGACAAAAATACAGAAAGTCTAAATATATACGATTTGGGATTTTGAATTTGGAATTTAGCTTTTCAATCAGTTCATCTGAAATTATACCAACCCTATACTGACTGAGCTCTGGGGACTGATTAGTTTGCTATTTTCTCCTAATATTTGCCTGATATATGTCTACTAAGATTTCACTCTTCTTTCCAAGTAGTAGATTGCAATTAGCCAAGTAGAAATTCTCTCCTATTACAGCAATTTCTTAATTATGCATAAGGGTAGTAGAAATTGAAAATAATAGTAATTCATCTAAAACTGCACTTTAGCGGCTACTTTTAAATTCAACCAAAGAATTTAAACAGAACTTGATAAGAAGTCAAGGCAGGGAACTAACTGGGATGTTACCTTTTAAACAATTCTGTGAAGGTGATAATGAGCAGCTACTTGCTGAAGGGTGGGCTAGCAATAAAAAGAAGGAAGAATATGGGCAGAAAGTCCAAAGAAGACAGAAGAAGGACTTTCAACCTTTTTGTTGTTGTTGCTGTTGTTGTTGTCAGGGATTGAACCCAGGGATGCTTAACCACTGAACCACACCCCAGCCCATTTTAATTTTTTGAGACAGGGTCTCACTAAGTTGCTGAGGCTGGCTTTGAACTTGTGATCCTCTTGCCTCAGCCTCCCAAGCCAACTGTGGTTACAGGAGTGTGCCACTGACCCTGGCTTTAACTTTTTGTTTTTTTTAATGAAGAATATTTCCAATGAATTCTTAGGTAGAAGATCAACATACACATCAGATATAAAAGTCAAATAGAGCTTCTCTAAATTAAGCAAAGTTTGTATCCTTTCAAGTTCTTCTCTTCAGTGACTGTCCCTGGATGTAGGTAGAACCATAATGTGTATTATTTTAATTCTACATAATCATGCATTATGTTCATAAGCATTTAATAGTTGACAGAGCACTGTGCCTTTCATCACATCATTTGATTTTTTATAACAATTCTATGAACTAAGCAGACTAGATATTGACATTTTTTTATTGTCACTTCGTAAACAGCTCAGCTAAGGCCATCTACCTTATAAATGATGGATCTGAGATCTAAAGCAGGTGTTCAGAGGTCATATACTATGATATAGAGGTAGAATATGACCTCCTTGAAATGCATGGGACCAGATGTGTTTTGGATTTTAGATTTTTTTTTGTGTGTGTGTGTGTGTGGAATATCTACATATACCTAATAAGATATCTTGGGGATGGTACACAAGTCTAAACATGAAATTAATTTATGTTTCATATACAAATTACACACAGAGCCTGACTATAATTTTATCCAATATTCTTAATGATTTTGTGTATGAAACCAATTTTAATTTTCCACTGTGGCATCCTGTGGCACTCAAAAAGTTTGGCACTTTGGATTTTGGGATTAGGGAAGCTCCACCCTGGACTATGAAATCCTTCAATGTCAGATTATGACACTTCTGCTCATGGTCAGTGTATAATAGAGAATTTGGATAGCACACCAAGAGCAAATGTCACCAAATTAAAAATTTTTAAAATAAATTTTTGTTTTGACCTATGTAAATAGGTAAGTATTTTTCAAAAAAATTTTAAACTCTACACAGTGTAGCAATGATTAAATAAACATCTTCCCCACCTAGCCCCACTAAGTCAATCCACACAAATTTTAGGGGGATAAAATAAGTGACAAAAACTTCCTCCCTGAGTCCTATAATAGAGTGTCTTATAAATCTGACTTTTCAACAGAATTAATCAGAGAACTTTTTCAAAAATGCAAATTCCTATCCCCTCAATTGAAAATACAAACCAATATGTCTGAATTGAAGCTGTGCTTCAGATGTGGGGTTAGTTCTGGAAACCCTGTTATGAAAGTCACACTGTGGACTCAACCTCTCCAGTTACTTCCTGAGAGTGGGCTAGAAGTTTTAGAAGAGGGTTTTTCAGGCCATCACAGTATCATTTATTCAATTATGGCATTAAATTATATCCCAGTGACCCAAAAGAGTTGGTGCATATCCAATTATGCCTAATTTATACCCTGGGATGTAGCGGTTCTGGCTCAGTGTAAAATCCTGGTAGAATTTAACAAGCTTGACAGGGCATCAAAATTGCTATGTTGTCTCCAAACCTCATTAACTGGAAGCCTGCACTTTCCTATAATGTTCACAGGGAGTATAAACTATTATTATTTTTCTATTTGTTTATGTAAGGCAAATATTCAGCAAATACTTTATTGGAAAACAATAACCAGGCAGAAGGAGCCACTGTGAAAATGGGGTATTTGCCGGCCACAGCAGTGACACTGGAGAGAGAGTACATACTTTGTTGTCCTTCATGGTTACAGTATTTAATGGAATAAATAAATTTGACACGATTGAAAATATCCTGGTAGCTCTCTGGCTGGGAGGTGCTTGGTTTCTGAGCCTTCTCTACGTGGCCTCCATATTGAGTACCTCTGACCATGGATGGATTCCTAGTTTTCCCCGTGATGCTAACTGTCCCTCCTCCGCCATCTCTTTTGCTGGTGCTGGTGTTTTCTCCTGGCCCCATTAGTGGGCATCCTCTTGCCCTAACTCAGCCCTCGTGTCCCCCTGACTCTAACTGCTTTCCCTTGGGGGCTCATGATATCAGCCACACTGATCTGTATTTCTGGTTCCTAGCCCTGGATGCTTGAGAAATTTCTACCTGAACGGACTCCTACCAACTCACCCCCAACCACGTCACCCCTCGTGCCTGCTGCATGTCTTCTCCTCACCACAGTCTCCCTGACTCTGGAGATGGGACTGTGATTCCTCCTCCTGCCCCAAGCACAAGTGTGTGTGGAGCCACATTTGAAGCAGCCCTGTGAGGGACCAAACTCTGGATTGGGAGTCACACAGGACCCGGTTCCAAACCTTGCTCTGCTGCTTGGGAGCTGTGGTTATTTCCAATCTCTGTAACTGGGTCCTCAATCAAAGAATGGGTAAAATAAAGACTTCTTTTGAGGTTGTCGATGGAGTTGGTGGCGTACCCCCAGAAATGTGCTTGGTGGGCACTCAGTAAAGGTCCTCTCCACTCTTCCTCGTTGTCCTTTGAAGTTCAGCCTTCCAGCCCCTCTGGTCACTCTTGCCCTTCCATTTAGTTCAGTTCCTGAAGCCAACTCAGTGTGGACCCTGATAAGTACAGACTTCTGAAAGTTTGTTCTTGCTGTCACATTGTGTCTATCCCTACTGTGGATCAAATTCTGTGGATCAAACTCAATTCTACCAAGTACCAGGAAAAATGAAACTCTCCAATCTTCACTTACCACATCTACAACCTCAGGACTGGCAGTGAGGATTATGTGAAAGAATGATTTGGAGAGCTGGGCATACATCAATACTCTATAAGGAAAGAGCCGCAAGGCAGAGTCCTTTTCTCTTGATATTGGTCTTCTGTTGCTACCAGATTATTCAAGTCAAGTGTCTACTCCTGCTCAAAGAATTCAAGAGCTTTCCTTACCCAGCCACAGTCCACAACCAGAATACCTGTAGGAAAAAGTACAAACTACTTCTTTTGGCATTCGGGTCTTCCATCATACCAAATTCTCTGGTCTACCTTTCTAGAACTCTCTTCCTCTCATTTAACTCATCATAATATAAGCCACTTCTAGAGAAAAGATCTTTAAAAAAAATTTGGAAATTGCTTATGCCTAGGGTCAGAGAATAAACAGAGGGAACACAGGCTAGGAAGGAAACTTCTATTCTGGCTGTCAGATGAGAGGGATTTCATGGGGGCGGGGGGGCGGTGGAGCAGGGAAGACGGCTGCAGCACCAGGGAGAAACAGCAACTTCCAAGTCCAAGGGTGTATGCAGAAACCCTCAAGGTTTTAACTGAGTGCCATCTCAGAAAACATGAAGAGTGGAGAGGGAGTCCACCCTGCAGGACTTGGAGAGTGGCAGAGCTTATTGGTTGGAGACCACGTAGCCCTGGAAACTAGACGATCCCACTACCCTCATTCCTAGTGACCACAGATAACCAGAAGCAACCAATGCTCATGAGACAGGAAGGCTGCAGGACTCCAGTGCAGCATTTGCTATGGACGACCTAATACACACTGCTGGCGTGTTCTTCCAACTAACCCTTCACCTAAACTGGTTTGTTAATTGGGCCAAGCAGCCAGACTGACTTGCAGGGTTTCCTTTCCCCTGGGGCTGGGGGAAAACTCAAAGCCAACTGAAGCATGACACAGCACTTCCAATAAGTAACTGGATCCTGTACCAGGGTACCTCAGACACCAGGGTGACCTCAACTTAAAGGACACCCAGCTACTCAGCCCGCTCTCCTCCCCACCCCTCTTCAGACCAGACCTGGTACTTTGCTCCTGTTTTTCCTCCTGCCTGAAATTATCTGAGGCACAGTAAGGTAATTAGAAACCAGACAGATCTAGATCTACCTAGAAAATAGATTTGAACCCAAATCATACCTCTTCTACCTATAGCTGTGTGATTCTGAATTGCTAAAATAAGCACTAATTCATTTTCCTTATCTGTAACATTAGGGAAACTATTTTATTAATATATTGCAAGAATAAGTGGAATTTTGCATACGAAATGCCTGGCCCTGTGCATAGAGGAATAGAGTAATGAGGAATAGAGTAGGCAAGTGATAAATGTTCATGCCACCCCCACACATGTGAACGTCTTTATGTTGACACAAATAGTGCATATGCCTGAGGTGCTAATTCTGGTCTCATCTCATTAAGAAACCTTCACTGAAAACTAATCCTAGTGATGGCCTCCATTCTGAAGTCCTACTTAGCTTAATAGATTTACTACTAACTTGAGCACGTCAGCTGTCATTGTTACTTATCTATTCTGAGGCAGATGTCTTTTTTTGTCAATTAGATAGGTGTCTCTGGTGGGGGGGCTGTGGAGCTAGTGTCAATGACAATTCTATCTCACTCCTACTTCCTACTCTATTCCTCATTGTTAACAATGTCCAGTATATTTATTGAATAAAAGAATGAATCAGGGGCTGGGGTTGTGGCTCAGTGGTAGAGTGCTCGCCTAGCACGTGTGCGGCCCGGGTTCGATCCTCAGCATCCACGTAAGAATAAAAGTCATTGTGTACAACTAAAACAAACAAATAAATATTTTTTTTTAAAAAAAGATAAACACAGAATCCCTTTGACATCCCACAGCACCCTAACTTCAGAATAACACTGCACATTCCCCTCTGTCTTCTTTTTGTGTTGATGATGTAAGAGATGACCAGCAGTCTACCAAGTGTATTTTCTTTTACTTCTACCATAATAGATCTTGGTTGGATATGTGGTCATCTGGCTAGATCCTGAATTTCCAATGCTTCTTGCTATATGGGATGGCTGCTAGGCCAAGTTTTTACCCATATGTTGAGAATGAACATCATGCATGCAGTCTAGAAGTTAGGACCCTTAAGGTAGTGAGTAGATCTCTTTCATATTTTCTCCTTCCCTTCAAGGCTGGTTGGGATCTGGCTGTAGCAGTGACCTTAGCCTGGACCATGCAATTCTAAGGCACTAGAGCTTCAAGAAGGGCAGAGCAATAATAAGAAAGGAACCTGGGACCTGAACCACCGTAGAACACCTGCTGCATCCTGTAGTGAGAGGTAAGATAAGCTTCTTGTTCATTGGTCTATGTCATATGGTTAAAAACCATGCAATGTTTGGGTCTCTTGCTACAGCTTAGCTGCTGAAATCTAATTAACTTATTGAAATGTATTTCTATTTCAATTACAAACACATAATAGTGTACAAAATATTACAGTGAGGTTTTCATTCTTACTAAATAATACATTGGGGGATTTTTACAAGTCTTATGGTATGTGTTTGCTACAGGTGATAAATAACATGGACAAATAGACGATAGATAGATAGATAGGTAGATAGATAGATAGATAGATAGATAGATAGATAGATAGATAGAATCAGTAATTCTACCTTATTTTTGAAACACCACATAGTATTTCACAGTATCCAGTAGCAATAAACCACACTTTGTTTAACCAATTTCCTCCCTGCATTACTTTATTGATCAGCTTTGTGGTTATTTTTACTTTTCCCTATTATCAGTGTCACTGATGAACATTCACGTCCGTGTCTCTTTGTGCACAGACACAGGCATTTCCCTATAATAAACATCTAGAAATGAAATGGTTGGTTTGCATAACATAAGCATTTGAGAATATAACAGATAGTTACAAATTGTCCTTCAAAAACTCTAAATCAATTTAAACTTCCATAGCACAAGCATTGCATAATTCCTTGTAACACTGTCAATTTTAGTAATTGATAAATTTTATTCAGCTAATGGGAAAATAGCGATTATTACAGAAAGGATTGGGGGGGGGACTATAAAGATGAAAGTAGCTGGAATCTAGTACTATAATAAGGTACCAAAACCATCAGTGTCCATGCTTTGTGACATTCGGAGACACCTGAACTACTCAGGCAAGCACAACAATTTATAGTCCCAATCCTGCAATTCCTAACACCCCCTTGTTTTCTTCTGCCTTCCTTCCAAACCAGCCAGGTACACTCCAAGTAACTTGCTTCACTATGCTCGTTATACTGCAGGCTCCCAGGCTGTTGACACAGAGCAGGTTGCCACATGACCTTGGGTGATCAAGAAGACAAGCTCTAATGCATCCGCCAGTCTGTTTACATTGTTAAGAATCAACTGCGCAGTCTCCAGAGCTGAAGCCCTACTGCCACAGCTAGGGACAAGCAATTCGTCTGCTTTTGCATTCCTCTGCTTTTGCATTCCTCTAGAGGATTTTCAGCACAAACAGGAGGAGTAAATGTACCCATCCCTCCCCACTCTAATAGGTATATACTGACTACTCACCAATGCATGCTATTGTGTAAGTCCTTCCCGGTGAGTTTTAGGCAGAAAAAAAAATGCTTCTGGAATATAAGCAGGCCTGAGATAATTAGAGAGTGACTGTGGAGAGGGGGGCAGAAAGGCCAGGCTGGTGTTATACAGAGGGAGGAAGAGCTGAAGGGTACACATGGACCTGTGAACAAGTCCTAAGTCTTCCCAGCTTACGTGTGATTTTTGCATAAGATACTGAATCCTGCTGAGCTCCTGTGTCTTTGTCTTTCAGGTAAGGCATTCTCAGGTAAGGCATGCCAACCAGGTGGCAGCCTCCACTCCAGGTGCTTGGGAGATGTGTGAGAATAAAACCAGGTCCCTGCCCTGGAGGGGGAATGAACTCCAAAAAAATAGATTGATTCTTCTATTCAAGACGTAGTTACTGAATCAAATTTTTACCTGGTGCCAAATGCTGTTCCAGGAGTTGATTTTTGTTTTCTTTCTTAAATCTCCTCTTTTCCAGAATTATTTTATGGATTGTATATGATACACTGAAATTGTCCACCATGTATGGGATATGAGCAGCTAATGCAGCTGTGATTGTTATTCTTATCATTCTTTTCTTTCTTATATGTTCTTCCGTTCCTTTCAAAGATTTTTTTTTATTTATTTATTTATTTTTATATTTGCTTTTTTAGGTGTTTGTTTATGTCGTTCTTTTTTTTTTTTTTTCTTTCTGCTCTTTGTCTCTACTTCAGTATTTTATCTTTTTGTCTGGTTTTTGGCAGTGTTGGTTTGCTAGGACTGACACGCAGGGCCACCATCATCACCTGGCCTAATTACATGCAGACCACCTGGAACCAGAGGGCAAACCACACTGAGAGGAAGGATATTTGGACTCCTTCATCAACCTGTAGCAGGGCTTTCAGGGTGTCTTATTCTTTACTGTTTGACAGATGGTCCTCACCAGGGCAACTCATCAGGCAGGTGATGTTCTAACAGAGAGACACGGAAGATGGAGAGACGAAAGGGTAGAAGTGGGTGGCTGAGGGAACAGGTGGCTTTGTGGAGTTGGAAAGGCAGAGATCTCTGCGTTCTCGCTCTCATCCAGTCCCACCCCCATGCTCCCAGTCAGGTCCAAGGGCACCTTTTCCCTGATCTCCACTGACTCTCCTTACTCCAGAGCTCAGAGACCTCCTTCCTGGTACTTATCACACTCTAGGGCAGTTACCCTACATCATCTTGATCTCTCATCTCATCAGACTCTGTGACTTGAAGGCAGGAATGGTATTTCACTGGGGTGTTTTTTATGCCAAAGCATAACCTGGTATGTATTAGGCCCTTAATAAATTCCCATTTGATGAACACATGAAGAGAGAAAGTAGAAGAGTTAACAGGGCCGGGCGCGGTAGTGCATGCCTGTAATTCCAGCACTTGGGAGGTTGAGGCAGGAGAATCACGAGTTCAAGGTCAGCCTCAGCAATGGCAAGGCACTTAGCAACTCAGTGAGACCCTGTCTCTAAATAAAATACCAAAAAAGGGCTGGGGATGTGGCCCAGTGGTCGAGTGCCCCTGAGTTCAACCCCGGTACCAAAAAAAAAAAAAAAAAAAAAAGAAAAAGAAAATCTCCAGAGGGAATGAAAAGGGAACCTTGACCTTCAACTAGTAACTCTTATTCAACAGTACCATGTGGGCAGAAAGGCCAAACAGACTCAGAGAGACCAGGGCCTCAGAAGGGAAATGCCCTTTCTCAACAGAAAGAATAAGATTGGGCTCGTTTTCTCTGCAATCCACTTCTCTGCCTCTTCCTCTGGTTGATGTTCAACCATTTACATGGACCTACTGAGAGCTACTGATTTAATGGCAAAGAGCTGGGTTCAATTCCCATCTCCTCTATGGAATCTTCCTCATCTCCACCAAGTCAGACTTGTCGTGTGGGTCATGAAATCTGTAAGTCTGGCTTTCCTCATTTTCTACTATGTTTATTGAAATATTCAAACCATCTCAACAAATAATAGTATTTCTTCTCTTTTCAGAAGCTTCTGCAGCTAGTTACAAATTTAAGTGATAAAGAAAGTTTGAGAGCATCATTTTCTACTATCTTATTAAACCATATTTCTATTAATGATGAGTCACTGAAGTGCCAAGAATAGACACACCGAAAGCTTGCATAGCATATTAATATGTTCAGCAGCGAACCACCCTTCACTCCCAATATAATCTTAAGTTTCCTCTGGGAGGGGGGAAAGTGTTTCTCTAGATTCTTTTTATAAAAGCACCTTGAAAAAGCTTCTAGATACTCAAAGACATGAATCTTTTTCTGTTCCCTTGTGTATGTCTGATTTAAAGGTTAATAAGTAATTAGGAAGAACACTCATCCCAAAATTACCAATTAATATGCCATCATTTTCATTAAAAATGTGATTAATTATATTGTAGCACAAATGTCTTGGACTGGCTAATAAAAAAAGTTACCTAAAGCAGTTCTAAATCTTTCATTTAGAAAGAGAAATTAATCAAAATCAATCACTTTTTCAAATTACGGTTTGGGTTTGAGAGATCAAACAAAGGAGCGGAAATGAGCAGCATCTCCATTATTTAGTGTGGATAGAATCTGACAGGGTTCCACGGTTTATCTTAGGCTCTGAGTCATTATTACTAAGAAAACCTAATAAGATATCTTGGCAGATGTTTAGTATGGAAGTTTGACAAATAACAGTTCTTGGGTTCTTGTAATATAAAGCAGCCCTTTTATAAATGCGATCAAACTTTTAAACTATCCAGATATATTTTGCTAGTTTCCTAGGAGACTGTGAATGGAACATTATGATTAAAGTATGTTATGTATTTAAACTTTGTTCTATACCTTAAATGCTGGCATTAGTCACATATTAAAAATTCACGGAATTCCAAAGTTGAAGAGTTCATGATTAAACTTGTACCATCACCCCAAGAATGCTGCTAGATTTAACTGTATTTAATGGCTTTACAGATCCTCAGACTGCAATTTTGCTCTTACCATCTCCTCCTGTCATCTGCCCGGATCAAACCTCTCTTTCTATTGTGTGCGTGGAACATGGCTGAGCTGGCCAGCTGGTTAGTGTATGATAAAGTTTAGAATGGCACAAGTGGCAGCTCAACACCGTGTTGATATGTAACAAGCTCTAATAGGAATCCTTGTCGTGAGTGAAATGAACCAAATGTGGTGTGAGGAACTACACAATCGATTCAGACACAAACTAATGATTTTCTGATGCATCATAGATATTTATTGGTTGCTAGGCAACCAAATATTTCAACACTAACACCAGGGAAAACTTGTATTGCTAAACTAGGATTGGCCATGTTTGTAATTAATTCTGCATGGGACTGTCTCTCAGTGTCTCTGGCAGAGAAGAAACCTAAAAAGACACTTAATCCGAAGATCAATTCCAGGCTTGCATCTATCTGAGCAGTTCCTGAGCTGGGAACTTGTATTCCTTGAGGCATGTTTGTATGCTTCTTCCTCAGATTGAACAGAGATGTGCCTGCCTACGGACCTCATATGTTGATCCTATTCTTTACATAGAGCAAATTGTACTTCCTCTTCAATACTGAATATATTTGGAGAGAGGGCTGGGGTTGTGGCTCAGCGGTATAGCGCTTGCCTAGCACGTGTGTGGCCCGGGTTCAATCCTCAGCACCACATAAAAATAAAGGCATTGTGTACAACTAAAAACAAATTAAAAAATATTTAAAAATATATGTATATATTTGGAGAGGGCTTACATGTTTTCCCTGAATCTTTTTTTTTTCCCCTCCAGATAAACACATCCAATTCATTGGTTCAATTCCATTTTCTCAAATACTGATGGTTCTCCCCTCCCAATGAATGACACCGTAATGCTTCAATTGACAGTAGCTTGGATTGGTTGTGGTTATTTAGTTTAGAGTGACAGCTAATGACTTGCAGGCTGTGGCACTGTTGGACACTGCAATTGAAACCGACACAGGAATATGAAGTCAAAGGGTGTGGGCAGGAGCCTGAGCTTTTTTTTATCCTGACTTGGAAAAAGCTATCTATGAGTTAGCATAGTTTTGTGCCTTATTCGAACCTTGTAAAACAAATGGAAACTTCCAGTCAGACCTTCAGGGATACATAATAGATTTATGCAGCATAAGAACAGTTTCAGATGTGATGAGATCATTTAAAGTAATGTTTTCTAAATTTGGCTACGTGTCTGAATCACTCTAGAGCTTCTAAAAATACAGATTTCTGGGATCCATCTCCAGAGCTACTAAACCGGTAACCTCCCGAAGTCCCCAAAGGAACCATCTCTGGGAGCCACCGACGCAGGGTACACAACATAAAGATGGGTCTTTCCTTTTAGCTAAATTCTACCTAGACCACACAGCTCCATGGCACAACATTGTTTAGCTGCCTATTGCACTTGACCCATCTAGCTTTCTTAAAAAGCCTCTTCAACTAATAATTAGTACCAAAACATTTAATATTCAGTTATTATTTTGCATGGCTTTGTGTTTCCTCAGGTTGCTTATAAAATTCTAAAATAAAGTACTGAGTGTTACTAAGTTACCATGTCTGTCCTAAGGAATATGGCACAATAGTAAACAGTCATTGGTTCATTGGTAAAGGGTTTTAGAGGCAGAAAGAAAAAAAAAAAAAAAGAGAGAGACAAATAAGAGACAGATACGGGAACACAGCTGGAAATGTTGAAGATTGGGGGGATTAAAGACATGTCTCTAGAGGAAGTTTCTTCTGCATCAAGCTTGTGGCCTGCTACAACACAGAAGAGACAGACTTGCCAAGGGCAACTTGATCTCCCCTCCTCCAATCTCATCTTCAGAGATGCTAGACAGTAACCCACAAGACAATGCTATATGAATATGGCCATCGGTTTATTAATATCTGTGTTTTCAGCCTATCCCAAAAAGCCAGAGGTGAATGAATTCTACTTCTGTTAGTGCAATTCTGTTACCTCTCATGATAATTTCCGCCTAGACTGTCAGGCACCTAAAGAAAGCTCCAAAGTAAGGATCCAGAGGTCTCTTATGTGGTTACATAGAATTGATTTCAAGATCAATTTCAATTTAAAAAATCAGATTAAAAAATGATGCTTCCGTGAGATAAGAATTGATAGAATAAAGTTGAAAATAAAAGAATGAAATAGGTTCTGTAAAGAAAACATGAAGAAGAAAAAAAGCAAGGGTAATATACTCTTATTAAAGAATGAATTGGACAAAGGGTTAAATACATGTTGATACAAGGCTTAAGATGCCATGAGAGTCAGCAAACACTAAGCCCAAAATAGCATAGTGCCATTCTATGGAAACAAAAGTTGTTAGAAACACATGAGTACTATTAAAATTGTTTGAAATACTATAATGTTCAGGCAGTTCCAGAAAACAAAAATAAATAACTGTAGACATAAAGCACTCAAATTAATTAATGTTTGAAGAAATACGTACACATTGTACCTTAACAACAAGAAATGTATCTTCTCAGGTGTCAGGTACCACGTACAAACACCGATCTTAATCAGGACCAAAATGTATTTCAGTGCATTTCTCAAGTAGAAGTTGGACAACTTCATTATTTTAGTAATAAAATGTTATTAGAAACTAATAATGGAAATTCAAAGGGTAAAAATACCCCCAAATTACTTACTTGGATATTTTAGAAATAGTTGCATAAATAATGATCCAGTTAAGCAAACTAGAACATAACATATGTGAGAATATTATTTAACTAAAAGCTTTGAGGTACGGCCAAAGCTGTTTTACTAGTAGATTCATAACCCTAGATGCTTTAAAGAAAAAAGACTTATGAGAAAAGAACTAAATATTCTACTCAGAATTTAGGGGAAAAAAGACAAAGAGATGGGGAAAGATGATAATAAACACAGAAATAAAAAATAAAAAGAAACATTATAATGAGAGGAAATAAATTTATTTTACAGAATCCATAGTCAAGACCAAACACAGATTCTTTAAATAGAACAGGCACATCGCTGGCAAATTTAATTAAAAAAATAAAAGGAAAACAATAACTGGTAAATTATCATTTAGTGATATTTACAAAGAAGACTGACTTACAGAATAAAACAATTTATTTTGAGTGATGAAATTAAAAATCTTGGTGAAACAAAAAATTCTTTGAGAAGCCAACCTCAGCAAAAGTGAGGCACTGAGCAACTCAGTAAGACCCCGTCTCTAAATAAAATACAAAATAAGGCTGGGGATGTGGCTCAGTGGTTGAGTGCCCCTGAGTTCAATCCCTGTACCCCCAAAAAATTATTTGAGAAAAATGTATATCAAGATGAACTTAAAAGAGATGATCATGAACTGAACTCTATTTTCATGCATGTCTAAGTTTGTTGGGATGAACGCAACTACTACACATAACCATAAAGATCTAATTTTAAAAAATGAACATAATAAAAAAATAGAAAAATAAAAATAAATTCAACTGCTTATCAGATTATTTGTATTTCAAGTAGACACTTCAGAAATTTGGGGAGACCATGGGGCTTTGAGAGATGAATCTGGATCTTGACAATAATTTCTGCAACGTTAACTAATGAAGAATAGTTTAGATTTTTATTTAAGATTAAAATTAGAGAGAAAAATAATTGTGGAAAACAAAATATGAAATACAACTCTGTTTAAATGCTAAGACCAAGTTAATGAGATTCAACTTAATTTTAAGACTTGACCAAGGAAAAACCAAAAATAATAGGAACTTCAATTATATCATAGATTTAGAAGGATTTTGATACATGAGCAGTCCAATGCCTAAGTCTGTTTAAATAATAAGCCAAGTTCTCCCTGGAGCTCTGCTTGACATCCAGCCCCTCCATGGAGAGAACAGCCTTCAAGAACATTAAGAATAAAGTGACCAGGGCTGTGGGGTGCAGTTTAGCCGGAGTCCTTGCCTAACAAGTGCAGGGTCCTAGTGCCCAGCACTAGAAAATAAAGATAAATAGATAGATAAAGTGCCCCCCCCAAAAAAAAAAAAAAAAAACCATGAGAGATGCACTCTTAAAAAGAATGGGCAGATTCCTCTTCAAACAATGAAGGTAAATAACAAAGAATGTTAATTGATCCTTTAAATTACTTGTCACAGTCCATCTTTCCTAATAAATCTGCCTCCAAAATTTATTTTAAATCGACAGGTCTTCCTATCTCTGTCCCCAGTCAGGTGACACTGCCAGTAACCTGGAAGATACAAAGGCCAGTGGGAACTGATGTCCTGGCCCTGCCACCTCCTGCAACTAAGAGGAAGAGTGGCCTTTTCACAACACAAATTAGGGCCTGCCTCCCCTCTGCTCAGATCTTAGTGCAGAGCATCAAATGCAAATGCATGCATTTCCTCTTAGTCACTGTCTCAGGCCTCTTGTTTCCTGGGATTGGCCAATGCTTCTGGGGTCCCAACTATGCTCTCTGCATAAAGTCCTCCTCAGTCACATGGCCTTCTACTGGAATGTCTTATTTCCTTTCTAGCACTTCTCACAGCTGGGAAATAACTAGTTTGGGGAGGGGCTGTTTTGCCACCCCCATTGGAACGAAAACCCCGCTCAAGAAAATTCGATATAGAATGTTTCTATAACATCCTCTATTTCCAGCGTCCAGCCCAATGCCAGTCAAGCTGTGGACACTCAATGTTTTATGAATAACTAATACTCTGGATAAACTGTGATTATTTTATTAGTTTTTGTTAAAAAGTAAACTGAAGCACACTAAAATTTTAAAGAATATTTGAACAAACAGTGATTCATGAGTTGGGCAGCTCCACCCTAAAAGTGGTCAGGAACTCCACCGAGGGAAGGCAAGGGGACAAACAAGGAAGAAAAGCTAACGGTCGATTGGTTATAATTATACAGCTGCCTTGTTTGGTCTACTCTGGTTATATAATTATGAGTCTGTTGGTTTGATTCTGATTGGTGGAGCTTAAATTCCATTTTTTTTAAACATAAGCATTTATGAGAAATATCTCATGCCAAGTTTTGCTTCTGTTTGCAAATCAAATTTAAAGTTACATACAAGGCCCCAACTGGCTTGTCTGCTCGGGGATCCTTCAGGCCTGGTCTCCATACTAACTTACTTTAACCCTTTGTTGCCAATGTTGTTGTTTTCCCCAACTGGACTGCCAGTTCCATGAAAACAAAGACCCTATCTCTTGTTGAGGCACCAAA
Source organism: Tamias sibiricus (assembly GCA_025594165.1). NCBI lineage: Eukaryota > Metazoa > Chordata > Mammalia > Rodentia > Sciuridae > Tamias > Tamias sibiricus. Next base: position 84,607,493 of record CM046663.1, on the reverse strand, counting down.
CATGGTGCTTGGCACTCAGCAAAGAGTCAATGATTCTTTGTAGAATAACTAAATGAATAAAGGTACTTGAAGTTCTCTGGGAAGTGAAGTTTCTTTCTCCTTAGCTTTATGTACTACTCAGAACATACTGCACCTACTGGAATTCCTCATTAAGAATTCTGTTATCCCAATATTTTTCAAATATCACAGCTCCTATTAACAGTTGGGTGCCCAATGGGAACGGAAGAGAGGCTGTGTGAATTAACTGTCCCAAATGAGGCTGCTACTGATTAATTTTAGATCCTGAGCATCTGGGTCAAAGCTTAGTTTCATGACAGGTGTGGAAATGATCTCTTTAGTGTCATTAATGATTTTACTAAAAGCCAGGAGCACTGAAGCACTCCTTCACAGGAGATTTGAGAAGTGAACTGGATGGACAGGTTTTTTTTTTTAACCTACATGTTCTGTACTCTATTTTTCAACAAGCAAGCTTCTATCTTATTATTACTAATGTACCTTAACAATTACATCACTCAGTCAAAAATTAGACTTTACATTTGTTTAAAGCATTAACAAATACTCCAGTTAGATGAGAGTAACTTAAGTGAAATATTAACAGATCTAGCTATTTTGTTTTGCTTTAACTGTATTAAGGTCTCTGAGTCATTTTCTTTTTCTCCTTCCCTTGGAAATATTTCATCTTCTATAGGACTAAATATTCAAGTGTGTATACGACCTCGGTACTCAGAAAGTGGTCTCATGGGTCATGTCCCTAAAATGCTGGTTGGTCAGGCAGATGGCTTAGGTAAGTTTGATTGCAAATAAATATGTCAACATCTACTCACTCTCTGAATCCCAAAGGTCAGTGGTCCTTAGAGTTTCAATCGTATTCTTGGTTACAACAGTGCTGAGAGAGAGTCACACACATACCACACTGTAATCTCTCAGCCAGAAGAAATCGAATCAAACCAAGTGGAAAGAATATGCTATTTAGTATTAGTGGGGTCAATTCATGGGGGAATTTGTGAAATAGATGAGGTTTATAGTTGGCATAGCCCCTGCAGAGCAAGCCCCATTTCCACAGCCCCAGCGTTGTAGACCTTGGCATTGTTTGACAGGTGCCCCAGGCTTCCTGGGAACTTAACTACACTGCAATGAACACATTTGTAATCTCAAGGTCTCTGGTGGGGCTCTTCCCTCCCCCACCCTTATTAGCTTACATGATCAATCAAGCTGTCCTCATTGGCTAGCAGGAAAATAACTGGAGAACATCCAAAGTCTACTTAGGTAACTCGTAGATTAGCAATGACTTTCTTTCCATCCATTATGTGTGACTCAAAGGAGAAAGGAGGATGATGTGGATTTTAGTCCAAGTTGTACAGATAGGGAGATCCCTGCTTTTAAATGTTAAGGAGCAGTAAGAGCCTAAGAAGAAGAGTAAGAAACTGACAATATAGTTCCCCATGTTTTCCTTTGCTAGGTAAAGATATCAAAGAAAAAGAACAACGGAGCTCAGCTAGGACAATCCCATTATAAAAGAAAGGAATATTATGATAACTGGAAAAATAAGAAGCAACAATCTTAGAATTAAAAATAACTTTTAAACCGAATGTATTTACCTTCATAGGAAAAACATTTCTGAGTCCTTATTTTACAACAGATTAGTGAAAACTGTCAAACACAAGCATTCCATCTGTGGCCAGCCTTTTAGGAACTGCAGAGTTGCCCACAGTGGCCCAATAGCCGCTCTGTGAATTTTAATAACTTCTTGCTGACACTTGCAACCAGTCTCCATGTGACATTCCTGTTAGGACGGCTACAAATATGAATAGGACTGGTGAACACGTGTGAGCTGTAAACCAAAGACCTCCATTTGTGCAAAGCCTTTAACATTCGTGTTTTTCTGGCTCTAAATTAATGGGAGAAATTGACTAATAAATAGCCAGAGAAGTGAATTATATTGTATTGGAACAGTTTCAGGATTTAGGAATATATTTATTCCATGCAAAGATGATGGTGCACCCACTAGCTGCCAGGTAGTGGGGTTCTGGCACGAGGTCCCTGCCTCACAGCTTGACCTCCTCTGGAGGGAGGAGGTAGATAATGGAGAGAGACACACAGATGGACAACATCACTCAAGGCTACGTGCTGGGGGTGCTGTTGTGCATAGATGTGTGACATTTAAGTAAAGATCAGGTAAAGTGAAGAACTGAGGCTTGCAGCTACTTGGGAAGAGCATCCCGGAGGAAGAGGAAAGCTGTGCAAAATCCTTACAGAGCCACAGAACTGGTGCACAGTGGTTGTGGGAGAGTGGTGAGACTATGGGACCAGAAATACATCAAGGGCCACCCAGACGGGGCTTTAAGGGTCTTTGGATTTCATGAGTAAAATGGAAACGGCTGGAAAGTTTTGAGCGAGAGAGTGGCATGCTATGACTTATGCTCTGAAAGGCTCTCTCTGTCTGCTGAGGTAGGGAATGGCCAAAGAAGAAAGAGTTCCTATGAGTAGTATACTTGTCCATATGAGACACCATGGTGGTCACAGAAGAAATGATGAAAACTCATCCAATTAAGGATATGTATGAAGACAGAGGGAATAGGACTTACGATGGGTTAGAGATGGCAATAATGCTGAAAGAAGAATCAAGCTGGGCTTCGAGGTGCTTGATTTGACCAACTGAATAAATGGTACCATCCACTGAAAATGAGAACACTGAGAATAGAAGGGAGAATGAGAAAACAGGAAGTCGTTAGTGGACATAATGAATTTGATACGTCACTGAAATATATGAGGAGAGATGTCAGGTACGCAATGGATACACGATTCTAGAATCAAGGGGTGGATTCAGGGATGGAGAGTGAAATTAAGAAACAGAAAGTAGATAGAAAATATGTGTGGTCACTGCATCTGATGAGGTCATCCAGGGAGTCCAGTCTTCTGGCAGGTGGGTCAGCAAGTCCAAAGAAGATTTTCAGATAAGAGCAAGCATGATGAGCAGGAAGTCACCCACCATGGATGCTAGGGAGATGTAGAGATGTTCAAAGACTGAACCTGGAGAGACTGCAGCTTCTGGGGGTGGGGAGAAAGAGGGGGATTCAGGGAGAGAGGCGGAGGAAGAGCCAGAGAGTCCAGGGGAAACCTAGGTGAGAGAGGAGCACCAAAGCAGTGCAAGCAAAAGGGTCTCCAGGATGCCTGAGGACATTTTGTAAACTCCCTCTGCCCTCAGTGGTCCCTATTGATGGGGAAAGTGGTTCCAGCGTCCCAGTGCTGGTGTTTAGGACTGCCTGCCGCGTGATGGGTATTTTACTTGTTTATTTCAGAGGCTAAGTGTGGCAATCTGTTGGCTGAACACATCCTGTAAATGCATTTTGTTTGGACTCTAAGGTTTAAAAATATTTTAATGGATTGTCAAGATTCAGAAGTTGAGGAACTTCTCATTGGAATTCAGATCTCAGACTCTTAAAAAAATCACCTGAATTGGCTCACGGCAACAGCAGCTGTCTGTCCTTTGGGGGCAACTGCCATCTTTAGAGGTGGCATGTGCTTGTCAGTTATTTCTCTGTAGTTCCCAACAACCCCCGAGGCCTCCCCAACACTAGGAAGTAAGTCACTGGTTCATATTATGTTTCTGGCTCCTTTTTAGTTTGCAGCTCTTATTTAGCTGAAGATGGGATGGATGAGTGAATGAACTAATAACAGAAGCATCCCTCAGTATTTATGGGGGATTGATCTCAGGATCCCCTCGAGAGGCTAACATCCTTGGATTCTCCAGTCCCTTCTACAAAATGATATGGTGTTTTCTTATCACCTATGCATCCACTTGTATACTTTAAATCATCCCTAGATTATTTATAATCACTAATGCAATGTAAATGTTATGTACATAGTGGTTATACTGTACACATACGGTATACTATACTTTTTTTCCCCAATATTTTCAATATGTAGTTGTTTGAATCCTGAATGCAAAACCTGTGGTCAAGGAGGGCCAACTATATTTACTATGAGGCACCCAGAGCCCAGAGAGGTGAAAAAGATACAAGATAGTGCAGCAAAACCAGTACTCAAATGCAGATTACCAAGCTAAGGCTTTTATTTAAATCTTTGCTTCCTATTGTGTCACTGTACTTCTAAAAATTCTTAAAGTAAAAACAAGTTTCAGTGGAAGGGTACTGACAAAATCCCCACTTTTAGAAAAAAAAATGAGTATTAAATAAATCCTTTAGTATGGTGTTTCTTTCTCCTTAATCCTTAATGAGAAATAGTTCCATAGAACAGCTACACACACACTAACAAAGGTTAGCATCGCTGCCCAAGGCAAAGTAAGTAATAAACAAATGTAATTATTAAAAAATGTAATTAAAATTACAATTGACATTGCATTCCATTCATTTTTAGGTGAAAATAAATTTTATCATGTTTCCCCATGAATTGTTTGTACCTGTTCTTGTGTTTGAACTGCAGCAGGCTGTGTACACAGAATGCCAGTTTATTACCATTCCTTCTTGTACGCAGTACCAAGACTCTGGAAGTTTCTCTGCTTGTCTCTCTGGCCTACTCCAATAATTAGGCTGACATTAGACCATGGTGTTTGTTTTCTCGCGTGTTTCAGGTTTATATAATTGTGTCCTCACAAAATATACATGGAAGCCCTCAGCCCCAGCTCCTCCGAGTGTGACTCCATGTGGAAACAGGGTCACTGAGGATGTAACCCATTAAGATGAGGCTGTGCTGGAGAAAGGTGGCCCTTAACCCGAGAGATAACTGGTGTCCTTACAAGATGGAGAAATTCAGGTGCAGACACAAACAGAGGGAAGATGATGTGAAGGGAGACGCACAGGAACAGTCATGTGAAGACAGGAAGAGTCTGGAGTGATGCAGCCATAAGCCAAGGAATGTAAGGGCCACCAACGCTGCAAGTGGCCAGGGCAGATCCCCTTGGGGATTCAGAGGGAGCACAGTCCTCCTGACACTTTGATTTTGAACATCTGAACATCTAGCCTCCAGAACCGTGACAGAATAAGTTTTGTTGTGTAAAGCTAAACGGTTTGTGATAGCTTGTTATAACATTCTTAAGAAACTGATACAGAGGTTATCTTGTCTAACTCTCGATTTTACACTGAGCAATAATGTAGGCATCTTACTGGGAGAAGCAGAGATCCCAGGAAAATGCATGGTGTACCCACGGGGTGTATGTGCTATCCCCAAGCGAGACAGTTAGGCTGGTGCCTGATTGCCTGAGAGTCACCTTTTTGCTCACTCGAGGCATCAAAACTTGATTCCAGCTCTCTGCTTCCTGGCTGCCCCGAGCTGAGCAGTCTTCCTCCCCTACACAATTCCACCCTGATGGTCTGCCTCATCTCAGACCCAGAGCAATGGAGTTGGCCGACCATGGGCTGAACCTCTGAAACCATGATGAAGGAACCCAGGAGATGGCAGGATCAGGTGGGGACACACAGTCAGAGGAACCAAGGCAACCTGGAGTTGAGATAGGTGACTGGCATGGACCAGAAGGGAAACAGTGGGGACAGACACACACAAGGAGAGGATAAATGCAGAGATGAGGGTAATCTTTCTTCAAGCCAAACAATGTCCAACACTGCTGGTGAACCAGCAGAAGCTAAAGGAGAGCATGGAGCAGAGCCTCCTCGCTGTCTTGAGAAGGAACCAGTCCTGCGGACACCTTCATCTTGGATGTCTGACCTCCAGAACTCTGAGATGACAACTTTCTGTGTTTTAAACCACCCAGCTTTTGATACTTCATTATGGCAGCCCTAGCAAATTAATAGAGGTCCCAAGTGTCAAAGGAATCATGGGACAGTCACTTATGTGTTTCTCAGCTGTGCTTGCTGTAATTTTTAAATTGACTTTAAACACTGTCTAGACCCATAAACTATGTCCTCAAAAAAGACAGGCTTTTTCTATTAAAACTACATTGTAACCTCTGAAAGACCTGATAAGTGACCTTCACTGAAAAACTGAGATGTAGGGAAATTATTTTTAAGGAGTTGGAGAAAATACTGAAAGAAACTCCACTTTGATAGTTTTGTGAGTGCTTTTACATTCTCACTCCATTCTCATAAAACAAGCCAGGAATCTTAGTTGAAGGATTTGAATGGTGTTTACGCTAGAATCTACCCATGAAATAATTCTAGCAGAAGAACAAAGGAAGAAGCATCATGAGGAAGACCACTAACAAGAGGCCAGGGAAGATGAGAAAAACCAGGAGAATAGACTTTCTGAGGAGGATGAAGCCATGCCCAGGATAAACATGCAGAGAGGTCCACATTGAGATTTAATGTCTTTCCCTTAAATGCAGTGACATGCACACACCAGTGACTTTAACTGGGAGATTGACAGGTGCACTGACAGGGGAAAGGTGAATACATGAATCAGCTAGTATAAACTTGGTAAGTATTTGGACTTCTCTGAAACTATCCATTGATAAAAAAAATAAATAATTGATAAAAATCATTCACTACCATTTACCATCTATTCCTAAGAATTTTCCAAACTTCAGAATTTAAGGATATGCTTCCAGAGAGATTTGTTCTGATACTAAACTATTCCGAATCTACTATCCATTAACTTTTCTAAAATATTTTAAAGGTTTTTTTGTTTGTTTCCTGCCCCTGCCATATCTTAAGGTTTCCTACATTTCTGTCATTTCTTTCCTCCTACATCATTTCTGCCTTTGTCTTTCAATAACTTGGGTTTATCAAATATTTTATGATTTTTATGAGGTTTATCATATTAGTGTGATTAATATATGAGATGGAGTAACAATATATTATGTATAAATGTGCTATACATTTCATATGGATTAGAGGTATACTTATCCTTTCTTTTTATTATATGAACAGGTAATAACTAGCATTTGGACCTTGAGGGTTATTAATCTTTGTCTTCAAAATGTTTCTAAGATTTGTACTTGGAGATTGTGGTTCATTTACTCATAAATAAAATTTACATATACACTAAAAAAAAAAAAAAAAAAAAAACCACTTGATTCCACCTGCTCTTACACAGGGAGCAATGGTACTCCTGCTCTTACACAGGGAGCAATGGTACTCCTGTCCTGAAATTTAAATGTTTCTCCCTTTCACAGGATATCTTGAGTGTTAGGAGGAGTGTGCTACTAATTTTGGTTCTAGGCAAATTTGTGAAATAACCAAATGGTACCAATAGTGACCCTCTGGCCTTCTTGTCCCACTTTAATGGTTCAGGCTTCTTTTTAGATGAGAGTTTCCTAATTTGCAATCTATACATAGCTTTTAGAGGCAAACAAGAAACCCCTAAGATCTTGAGATTGTTTGAAATAGCTTTTAATTATGGGTAGTTTTCTGGGCAAAGATTCCACCGTTTTGATTAACTCCTCAAGATGTAGACTTCTACAACCAGAACAAGAAAACTACCATGGAAAGACCAAGAGTCCAGGCCATGGTCAAGTTTGGGGTCTGGGGAGCAAGGCATTGAGTAGGCAGGGTGAAGGCTGAGTGGGGGAAGGGTGAGGAGTTTGGGTTTCAATATGTTGACCTGGAGGTGACAGTGGCCCTCCAGATGGGAATGTTCAGGGGCCAGTTAGAGCCTAGGAGGTGGCCAGAAAGGGCCCACACCCAGACTGGGATTTGTTGGCAGAGGTGGGAAGTGAACACTGGAACACAGGGGAACTTGCAGAGCTGGTGACTGGGTTGAAAGAGGAAGGATCAATGCCTAGTCTTGGACAGTAGCCACAGCTAGGAAGCACAGGAGGGAAGCAGTGGCATTGGAGTTAAAGTCGGAGGAGAACTGAGGATGTAAAGGACAAGAAGCACACCCTGGGAAGCAGGAGAGTACGTTCCAGAATCACATGGGTGGACACATGCCCATACCTCAGACCAAGGCCATTTTAGCTAAAGAGATCTAGTAAGTGATGGCATAATATTTATATACAGACATAGAACCAAGTAAAATTTACATATACATGTGAAAAAAACCCCAGTGATTACCATCAATAATGAAAAATATTTATAGACATAGAAACATGTGCCTTTCTTTCTCTTGTAGTTTCTCTTTTAAAAATATTTACATTTCTAAAACCTAAACAGGTTTATTCCTGAGCCCTTCTATTTTAGAAGTTTTTTGCACTTCAATATGCTAAACGTGATAAACATGAATGCTATTAAGCTATTAGGAATTTTACAATTAATTACATCAATGATTTATTCAGTAAGAGGAGTTAGCGGGAGGGAATGAATGGTGCCAGCTTTGGAGCCACACAGAGCCTGGGTCAGGCTCCTTCTTCTCCATTACAAGTTAGATTGCTCAGATTTTTGAACCTATATTCACATGTATTAAGTTCTACATGACTGCAGTGATTACTATCAATAATGAAAAATTTGTCTGAGATTACATTTGCACATCAGGTGTGTAATTTAGAAAATATTCAAGCAATTCTGCAAGTGATTGCTGCAAAATATCTCATGTATATCACTTTTAATTTTGAAATTGTCATCCACAAATACTGACTAAATTTTATTTGCCATCAGCTTATAGCCAGCATCCCATAGAATAAATGAGCAAAAACTTCTATTTTTCATCTTGAAAATTTAGAAAGAGAGTACGAAAAAGTAGTTTCTCCATCACATGCAGCTTGAATTACCCTGCAGAGAAAATCAAATGATTTACTTGTCAATTTTTCAATGTTGCATTACACTCTGAGAGTCACACCTGTGCTTTGAAATTCCTACACTGAGCTCCTTGGTTTCGAAATCTACTGGGATACCGGCAACAGGGCCACAGCACCTTATTGCGTGGGTTATGTACCATACAACTCCAGGGGTGTTGATCACATAGACTGTGATTAGGAAGGGCACCCCTAAAGTGCAACACACCCCATGAGATCAGGAACTGCAGCCCTGTATGAGAGGCATGGATACCTTCCTGATGAACTTGCTCTTCCATTCAACCAATATTTATTGAGCATCTATTATGTGTATGACACTGACCTCAGCTCTAAGAACACCGCAGGGATCCCAGCAGACACAACGCTGACCCATGTGCAGCTTACATCTCTCTTCGAAGTAAGCATGGCAGAAAAGCTTCCCTAATGAGTGGGTATTTTTTAAATCAGAGGCCTAAAGGAAATGAGGGGACAAGCTGTTTATTAGCTGAGGTAAGAATATGCCAAGCAGAGTGAAGACTAAGTATAAACACCCAGAGGTGAAGCCTCTGGGCATATTGAGGGACACCAAGGATAAGAGGGCCTGGAAGGGACCAGATGAGGGCAGCAGTAGAAACGAAGTCAGGTGGTTAGGGGAGGAAGCAGATCTGTGCCAAGGGCTGAGCCAACCTTGTCCTGTTGGTTTCTGTGAGAGACGAAAAGCCACTAGAAAGATCCTCGGACAGAGACGCAATGTCATCCTGATTAAGGTGTTAAGAGAATCACACTTTTCTCTGAGCTGATTTTTATTAAGAAATGTTATGTCTACATTTCTAAATAGTGTCTAAATAATTTCTCCCAAATACTGCAAGTATTTTCAACCCAAACTAGCAATCTGATTTTTAAAATGGCTTCATTTTCTTAAAGCTGAGTTTGAATTTGAATGTTTAAAGCAATAGATTCGAAATGAACGTGGTAAGTAATGAAACCTTTAATCTCAATAGGCATTAAAGTTAATTCATGTGTTTCTTTCCAGATGTTTCTGTTTGCAAAATAATCCAGATTAATTCCTATTGGTTACAAAAAAAAAAAAAAAAAAAAAAGAATCTGGAAAGAAAAAAAATCTCAAACATTTTCAACTATGAGGGGAGGACAGAGGACGCATCTGAGATGGGGTTTTTGCTTGCTCAAGGCCTTGGCTATAGGGAAGTTCCTTGCTCATGAAACAATGTGCATTTTGTCAAGGTATGAGTAACGTACAAATGCCACTGTAAGAACTCTTCTGTGTTTCTAAAACTCCTTTTATAAAAACATTTTTACATGCACAATTCCCTTTCCAAAGACCTCAACAAAAATTTTCCAACACCCAAAATTTGTCTCAGCGTATACTCCTGGGAAGTTTATTCATACATACAAATAACTAATAACAACAAGAAAAAAAGGCTCACTACTGAGTTGTCCCTATATTTACAGGCCAACAGATTCTTCTCCCAGTCATGAATACCAATTAATTCCTCATGGCGTTCATAGAAAATATATTGTAATACAACAACAAAAATGGCAGCTGCCTCACATCTCAGTTCTTTGAATGTTGTTAATTACTCCTAGGACTGGGGGATTACATCCCACCAATACAGTTGATTCTGAGTTTGGACATATGAAGAGTTGGACACGCCTTCATTTAAAGCCCCTTGTTGCAGTCAGTGGCTGACCTTGGATACATTACAAAGGGAAGGACTCAATATGGCCACCCCTAACACCTTCAGTCCTGGGGGATAGGGTGAGCCAGGTAGTCCTTGCAGTAACCTTATGAAGTGAGAATTATATCTGTTTACATAAGAGGAAACAGAAGTTAAGGAGATAGAACAACTTATCTCAAATGATAGAGCTAGCCTGTCCCAGCCAGGATTCATCAAGTTCTGTTGGACTTCAAAGCTCAGGCCCATTCTGTTATAGTCTGGCTCCCCTAAGCAACACTGTCTATTTTAATACACAGATTGAATATCCCTTACCCAAAATGCTCGGGACCAGGGGTGTTTCAGATTTGGAGTTGTCCAAATTTGGTAATGTTTGCATATACACACACAATGAGATATCCTGGAGATGGGACCCAAGCCTAGACACAAAAATCATTTATGTTTTTTAAACACCTATACACATGGCCTGAAGATAATGTTATAGAATATTTAAATATATATATATACACACACACACACACACATTTCAACTGCTACCCATCACATGAGGTCATGTTTGGAAGTTTCCACATGGGGCATCATGTCGGTGGTCAAAAAGTTTCAGATTTTGGAGCATTTTGGATTGCAGGTGGACGGATCAGGGATGTTCAACCTGTAATGAAGTTAAATAGCTTCACGGTTATCATCATCATTATTTTTCTTTTTGGCTACTAATTTTGGTTCTTCTAACTTGTTGGTCCAGTTGCAAGGGCTTCTGATCACATAATCAACCTTGCAGATTGAGTATGGCAGTGATGCTAGCGACAGCACACACCTGAGCTATTTTTTCTGGTGCATATTCTCCTCTTAGTGGACCCACCCAAGGCCCAGGAGGTGGCTGAGCAGGTGTTTAGATTCAGATCTGACTTACTCCTTTTCCTGTAGGCTCCTTTATACATATATATATATATATATATATATATATATATATATATATATATTCTATTTGTTTTCGATTTGGCAACTTAAAAATCTGTAACATCTCATTCAAATGAAGTAAGCTGAAATTCTCCAATTCTGAAAGTGAACCAAGAACTTGAAGCAGCGTATAACCATGCTTCCTTCCACTCCTGAACATGGGCCTACTGGACACTTCCTGAAATAAATTTTAAAGCCCCCTTTTACGTGAATAGTGTTCAATATTCTCATTGCTTGATTCACACTTTTTATGCTGAACATGACACTGTTCATGTTCCTTGCTCCAGGGACTGGCCACCTTGAACAAGCATCCTGCTGGTGAATCCACAGAAATGCAAAGAATTATGCAGATCAAGACCTTTGTTGGAATATTTTACTTAGATGATATTCAAGATATACGTGGCCTTAATGGGCCAGGAATATTTTCCCAACATTCCCTACTGGATTTCAACAATAAAGAGCTTTAAGAAACTAAAAAAAAATTATAGTAATTAATATCATGATTTAATAATATTAATATTCATATCCAGACACAGAAGGTTTTGATTAATAAAATGAAAAAATTGTGGGTGACTTGGAAAATTCATTTCTCCTCTCTGACCTGCTTCTGTATCTTGAAATTTTTGTGATTCAGTTTAAATCTACATTGCTTTTGTGGTGAATGTTCCCATTGTTGACAATCACAGAGGCAAATCAGACTACCTTTACTTGTTTGACTAAAGGCAAAATAAATACTAATGTACAGTGAGCTTACATTGACACAGTTTGTATGAATCGTGATTACTCCATCCATCCACTTTCATTTCAGTTTAGTCTAATAAGCTTTTTATGATAAAAAAGAGAATAGTTTCAGCTCATGATGTAGATAACACAACTAATTTGTCAAATTTTTACCTTTAAAAGATTTCTATTGAGCTAGAGATGTATTTTTCTGCTTTCAGTGTAGACAAAGTTTCCCTTTAGAAGGTACATAAATAAATCTTTGAAGTCTTACATTTCTAAGAGTTAGAGTTACACATTTTGATTTATAAGTCTTTTAAGACATAATTTTTGACATAAGATGAAATGCTCCAAATGCATGCCCAGTCCCTTCAATAGCCAAAGAGAGGCCAAGGTCACTGCTGTGTAAACTCACAGCACCAAGGTTTTCAAGTCATATATCAAGAGCATAAATAAACTTCTGTTAACTGCTAGTTAAGCCATGAGGACTTGTAAAGATGGAAACATTGAGCTGTTTTTAAGCTGTTTATCATACTTGGTTCTATTGAGACCAATATCATTATGCCCTTAGGACAGTCTGAGATGATCTGGGATTCAAAGCACCCTAATTTTAAGGCTAAATAAACTTCAATGCTTTCTGGGCAAAATCATCCCACTTCTTTCAACTAGATTGTTCAGTACACAACTCAGGTGTGCCAACCTCCAAAATCATGTCCTAAAATGGTGAGTGGGAAGCCAGCTGTCCTCTGTGGACTCCCAGGGGACGGTCCTCTGCTCCTCCTATAAGGCACGTGCCTTTCTTCTTGCACAGCAGTTATTTGCTGATGTATGTCCCCACCAGACATGAGCTCATCAAGGGTGTCACCTACATCCCATTCATCTCTTTTGTTATATAACTCACAGACAGATGGCAGATTCCCAAGCATTAAGTGTGTATTTAATTTCTGTTAGCCATAAAGTATTTTGAAAGAGAGTGGAAGCCATATTGAGAAGCATTTTAGGAAGCCTTTGGTCAAGAAAGAGAACCCCAAGAATAGAAAATTCTTCAAGATGTAAGTCGGAGTAACTGGCACATGAAAGTGACACATTCAATTTCTTCACCTTTGCATAACCTCCAGAAGATCAAAACGTTAATAAAATATTTATCTTCAGTTGTCACAAGCCTGACTTTGATTTAAAACTCTTGGGTACATGAATGTCATGCCAGACCAGAAATACACCATCATGTATTTTTAATTTAAACATAGATGCGTAAAAAATTTATATGTGTCTGATATGTACAAATTTGAGTGAAATCTTCCAAAAGTTACCACAGACAAGAAAACAGAATCTAAAAGTGATTGTTAACTTTTCTGTAAAAGCACAACATAAAGCACTCTACTTGGAAGCCCAGTGTGGCTTTGAAGCGACACATTCTCTTACCTTGAGAGAGTCAAAGCAGGCAATCACTCTTCCGTTTTCAACCTGGCAGCTTTTTGGGGGGTGAGCGAATTTGCATTCCTCGTCGGAGCGGGAGCAGGTTCCTCTCTGGAACTGTCTGCAGACCTCTAATGTCAGCCACTTTGTATCTCTGACAGGAGCAACGTTCAAAGCCATGGTGAGAGAGTACCGTGGGCCCCGTTAGTATCTGTTAAGTAGTGAAATCAATCCAAGTCCCAGTGATTCCAAAACTACTGTTGTGAAAACTCCCACATGTAAGTCTGAAGGTAAGTGATAAATTGCTTAATGAAGTCCAATCCAGGAAACAGGGACAAGAGGACTTATCAGCAGGAGTCACTCATCAATCAAAATGCCCCACCTGAAGACTGTGGGCCGCAATAAAACCACTCTCAGTGTCATCTCTGGCTTTCGACGTCCCAGTCTCTTGATGGTTTTGCAGATACAACTGCTTTTTAATAAAGTGACTTCAATATCATGGCACTCCTTGGGAAAATATTTAGTTCTGACACTCACAGCTACAGATGATGCTGGAAAAGAAGGCTCTCAGATGTTCATAGTTTAGCTGGATGCTCTTTCCTTCTTCCTTTGTAAACTCTGAAATTAAACAATTGGCAAAGTCAGACGATGGAGATATCTTCATCCACTCATAATGTCAGCGTCTAGAAATGAGATGTGAATGCGAAAAACTCTCCCAGGCCGCAGTTTTCAGCAAAAGGAACTTCCCACAGGCACTTTTAAATCATGAACCTGCAAAACATAATAAAAAAAAATCAACTCATACCCAAACTCATTGGCATTGACTCTTGAACAAACTATTTAGCTTCTTCTCTAGAATTTGTCAAAGTACAGGTTAGAGCTTGGAGTGAGTAGAGTGAGGAAAGTTGTGCATTAATAAAGAAGAACACACAACTGAAACCGTATTGCAGAATGATCTAGGCAGCAGTCCAAAAGTTAGGAATGACTCAAACAGACGAGTGTGGCAGACACAATAATTAGGCCTTCTGAAACAATTCAATCTAATGTGCTTAATCGCCAAAACAGTGTATTAGAACTGTGGCTTTCAATTAATTTCACATTTAGGCCATGGGTTTTATTGTTGGGGATGCTATAAACAATTATTTGGGAAGTGCCTCTCCTACGTAATGAAGATATTCTCATTTTGGATGGAGCACGGGGCTCCTTATTCCTTATGTTCTTCCCAGTTTACAGAGATTCCAACTTCCAGATGGATGTAGGTAGGAGACACCTGATATTTATTCTCTGATCTCTCCTTGCTTTCTCTCCTGCTAGTACGTGTTCAATATTCACCTTTACTCACGCTGTACGTACTCCTAGGGTAAGGACTATTCTTAAGAGTTTTCTTTTCTGTATCCCAAGTCCCTTAGCTCCTGGCTTCTATTAGAGCCTCAAAAAATGTTTATTGACCAATTTAATGATAACCGAATGAATGAATAAAAGTTCATTTTAGTTGAGTTCACTTTCATTTTTAACCTAGTCATAATCTAAAAATGCTCCCTTGTATGGAATGCTGGAGTTAAACCACATGTCTAGAGCAGAAAATGTAATTAGTTCAGATTTCCAAAGTCAGCACATTTTACTTCTCTTACTTTTTTCAAGGATCATAAAAATTATTAAACATTAAAAATTTAAGATTATCAAGACAAGCATGAATAAGTAAAGTTGATCATCTTCAGGAACTGTATATGACATAAACTACCTTATACATTTGCTTGGTCTTGATATCTGAGCAAATATATAAGGCAGTTTATGTGTGCCACCTTAATGTGTAGGTAATGAGAACTGAGTGAAAATTGGAAGTTGATGATAGTCATAATGACACTGCAGTCAACAGACCACACGTACAGTGGTCCCATGATATTATAGTGGAGCTGAAAAATCCTGCTTAATGGTATGGAGAATCCTTGGAAAACTGGGAATGGAACGACCATTTGTCCCAGCTATCCCACTCCTTGGCTTATACCTAAAGAACTTACATACTATAGTAATGTAGCCATATCAATGTTTATAGCAGCACAATTCACAATAGCTAAACTGTGGAACCAACCTATATGCCCTTCAGTAGATGAATAGATAAATAAAATGTGGTATATGAACACAATGGAATATTATTCAGCATAAAAAGAAAACAAAATCATGGCATTTGCAGGTAAATGGATGGAGTTGGAGAATATAATGCTAAATGAAGTAAGCCAATCCCCAAAAATCAAATGCCAGGTGTTTTCTCTAATTTAAGGATACTGACTCATAATGGGGTTGGCGGGGGGCGGGCATGGGAGGATTAGATGAACTTTCCATAGGGCAAAGGGGAGGGAGGAGAAGGGATGGGTTATGGGGGTAGGAAAGACAGTAGAATGAGATGGACATTATTACCCTAAGCACATGTATGAAGACACGAATGGTGTGACTCTACTTTGTGTACAGAGATATAAAAAATTGTGCTCTATATGTGTACTATGAATTGAAATGCATTCTGCTGTCATATATAACAAATTAAAATTTTTAAAAAATCATGCTTAAGACATTTCTCATGTGTTGGTGTGATGCAACAGCATAGCACATATAATTATGTACAGTCATTAATACTTGATAATGATAATGAATGACGATGTTACTGTTTCATGGATTTCATATACTATACTTTAGTCATTATTTTAGAGTGTACTCCTTCAACTTATAAAAAATATTTATTGTAAAACAGCTTGCTGTGTTATGCCACCAGAAGCCTCAAACATTTCGTATGTACTTCATAAATCTCTTTATTATATCACAAGACCACATCTGGTGATGACCTGGACCTTCCAGGCCATTAAGGACATTCTATGACGTTTGCACAATGAGGAAGTCACCTAATGACACACTTATCAGAATGCATTCCATCATTAAGTGATGCATGACTGTGTCCAAGTAAGTTTAGAGAGTGATAATTCTTAAGTGGTTCTCAAGTGTTTCCTGAAAAGGGAGGGGAGGGGGTCCCAGATCAGTTAGGTTCAGTTAACTCTGGGGAAACCAAGCCAAACAAGCCTTTTTTAAAAACAAAAAAAATTAAAAAATTAAAAAAAAAAACTTCATTTTTTCTTTTTAGTTATACAAGACAGTAGAATGTATTTTGGCAAATTATACACACATAGAGTATAACGTATATTTTATTTAGGATCCCACTCTTGTGGTTGTACATGATGCAGAGCTATCCTGGAAAGTTATGTCTGATTACTTCTACTGTCAAACAGGCTTCTTTGCATTAGGCCTTTCCCTGGCTCGCGAGCACTACTATGTCTCACTATGTCTCATCAGCCACCAACAGGGCAGGGACCCCTATGGTATCTCTCCAGCTTATCTGATCATGGACTGTTTATTTAGCAAGACTTCTCCTGGTACTGGTGGGAAATGCTACTTCATCCCCAAATTGTTTTACTTGTTTGTAAAAGTTATGTACGTCAGTGCGTTTAAGGAAACTGTCAACATTGAAAGCTGTGACGCATATCTAACTTCAATTATAAAATATCTGAGGGAGCAAGGCCGGCTCCGGCTTGTCTGCTTGGTGGTATGTGTTCACAGCAGCAACATCAACGAGCTTAAGTCAGGGATCTTAAGAAGGTGAGTTTAATAGTCAAATTCACTCTGGGTCAGGTTTCATAGACCAGCCCAGACCTGCGTCCACCTGCCTCTCAACCCCCACGGAGAACAAAGAGGAGAGAAGCAAGCGCCAAGAAAGAGACTGTGCCTGTGTCAGGGGAGATGGGCCACGAACGATTATGGGGGCTTCAAATGATGGGCCGAACACAGTTTGTTCAAATTTGCAAAATGTCACATAGACTCACAGAGTCCTAGATAGGTCATAGTACATGCTCATCCTCAAGACGTCACGAGTAGGAAACATAGGCACAGATGGCCTGAATGGTTGCTCAGCTATTCCTAAAAACCACGCAGGACAATGCTTTCCATCCAGCCCACTAGTTTATACTCCCCACCCTAGAGAAACAGGTTTCCATTTCTAGTTACAAGAAAAATCCAACCAGAACTTGGAGAGCCAGACTCTATCAAGACAAATGTGTCTTTAAAAAATATTATTTATTTAATTGACAAAATAGTATGTTTTTATTAAATGTAACACAATGTTTTGAAAAGTGTGTACATTGTAGATTTTCAGGCCAGTGAACATATGCATTCTGTCACATTCTTGCATTTTTTTGTGGTGAGAAAACTTTAAATCTACTCACTTAGCAATTTTCAAGAATACAATGCCTCGTTATGAACGACAGTCACCATGATGTACAACAGATTTCTTGAACTGATTCCTCCTGATATTTTATATCTTTTGACCAGCACCTGTCCCCCAGGCTCGGGTAAGCAGCATTCTGTTCTCTGCTTCTGCAAGTTCAATATTTTTAGATTCCACATATAAAACTTTAATATGAACTTGCATTTAAGAGCAGGGGCAACAAAGCTTTCTGATGGCCCAGTTACTTGTAAGTCAAAGACGTCCTGGGAGGAAAGGGGTGTGCATCCTGTCACATGCAAACCCATTGCTATGGTGTCCCCTCTAGCATCCACTCTTTCTCCAAGCTCATTCTCTGTTCCTGTCCTAAGGTCTGTAGCTGGTTATCAGAGGCACTGCCTCCCTCGCACGGTCACAAGTGAGGACAGGCAGGGGGCTGTGGGGACCAGGAAGAGAATGCAGACTCAAATTAGGTTAAGGTGAGCCCTCTGAAGGAGATGAGCAAGGATAACAGGTAAGAATGGGGAAGACCAAAGCCACACATGTGATCAAGAGCGTGGGCCTAAGTAAACCCTGGCTCTGCCAGTCTGCCAGTTCCTGGGAAAGAGGGCGATGGCTCAGGCGGCACAGGCACTTGCTACCTGTGGCTACTCCATTAGAAGGACTAAGATTTTTTTTTTTTTTTTTTTTTTTTTTAGGTACTTGGGATTGAACTCAGGGGCACTCAACCACTGGGCCACATCCCCAGCCCTTTTTTGTATTTTATTAGAGACAGGGTCTCACTGAGTTGCTAAGTGCCTTGCCATTGCTGAGGCTGGCTTTGAACTCGAGATCCTCCTTCCTCAGCCTCACAAGTGCTGGGATTACAGGTGTGCGCCACTGCACCCGGCTAGAGGGACTAAGTAAATACATTGTAAATCTTTATTTATTCTTCATTAATTTAAACCTGAACCTCAGTTCAGTTACCAGAAACTTTCACATATGATTGGGCCACCTTGAGTATATAAGTCTACATTTCCATTGTAATTATTATAAAATCTAAACAGGTCAAGTTTTTCTAATGAAAATTTCACATCCAAATTAAGATAAGCCTTAAGTGTGAAATAAACATCAAATCTGAAGATTTGATATGAAAAAAGAACGTGATGATATCTTATTAATATCTTATGTATTGCATGGCAAATGGATGATATTTTTAATTTTAGGTGAAATCTTATTACAATTAATCTCACCTGCTCCTTTTTACCACTAGAATATTCAGAATTACATATGTAGCTCACATTATACTACTGTTGATGGTGATATCTTAGCCTGTCAACCAATACAGAACTTTCTGGAAAGGTGGAAAGTCCTAAGAACTAGCTTTCAACCTTCATTTTGCCAAGGTTCCTTGTCATTTACCGTTGGTAAGTGTCTGAGATCTGCCTTCTTCACCTGTAACATGTTGATAATATTCCCTGCCTACATTGGCATGGTTGCTACCATGAAGGACCAGTTATAGGGGAGCTATCTGAGTACTTTGTAAAAACGTGTCCCAATGTAAGGTGATACAAAGAGTTGCTCTTTTATAAATATTTATCGACAGAATCTGCTTTTGGGCTTCCTTCTCTCTGCCACAGTTCTTGCCCCTGGAGAGCAGGGCAATGACTTGGAGGTCAAAGGTCTGACTGCACAGAGCCAGGGCCCCTTATCTGCCACAACCCTCTTGTCTATTCTGCAGCCCAGGGGAAGCCACAGAGAGGTTCCTTGGGCTGCAGAATACACATTAATTCTATTATTTACCAATTCTTTCTGTTTAACTCTCACTGGTTTACTTGTGCTTCCCTTTTTCTAATGTCTTTGTTTATTTTTAATAAGCTTTATGGTGCATATTTGACGTTTGTAACATAATATTATGGAATATACATAGTTAGTAAATGATTACTATAGTGGATCATGTTATATGATAACACTTATCATCTCATATGATTACCTTTTTTGTGACTAGAGCAGCTAAAATCCCAAATACAACACAGTCATACTAACTTTATTCCTCCTGATGTAGTTAGATCTCTTTGAGTTCCTCCTTCAGGTCTGCTACTTTGTTTCCATTGGCTTTCCTCTCCTCACTTCTTTTTTTCTTTTTTTTAAACATTTATTGTTTTAGGTGTGGGTGGACAGAATACCTTTATTTTATTTTTATGTGGTGCTGAGGATTGAACCCAGTACCTCACGCATGCTAGGCAAGCGCTCTACCTCTGAGCCACAACCCAAGCCCCCCTCTCCTCACTTCTTTTCTTTTTTTTTTTAACTATAAATCTGATTTATTTCAGTATTTTTCTTATTATCTGAGAAGTACCTCAGAAATCCTCTCCCTTTTCTTTTTTTTTTCCAAATTTATTTTTTATTCTAAATTGTTAGAAATGACAGCAGAATGTATTACATTTCATACTATACTTTGTAGAGCACATTTTTCCATATCTCTGGTTGTATACAAAGTATATTCACACCATTTGTGACTTCATACTTGCACTTAGGGTAATGATATCCATCTCATTCTACCATCTTTTTTTTTTTTTTTTTTCCTTCACCCTTTTGACCCCTCCTCTCCTTACTTCTTATTGACTTCTTCGGTTTTATTTCCAACATCCCAAACCATCCTTCCTTACCTAACCCCTTCCCATGCAGAACCTAGGAGACATTTGGAAGAGGCTGCCCTCATTATTTCTCTGGTATAAGTTTCTCCTTTGGCCTGCCCTTCCTGCTTCCTCTGCTGGTGTTCAGAAACGTGCCACATCCCTAGGCCCACTCATGGAACAGGAGAGGAGCTGGCCCTTGGAGGTTGTGCTGAGTCATACCTGGAATGCTATCCCCACCTGTGTCCTGACTCAGCGCTCCATCCCCTTCCTGCCTTCAGCTGCTTTTGATTCCTTCTCTTATATCCCATCTCTTAACACTGCCTGGTAATTATTTTTAAACAGATATCATTATTCCTTAATTCACAAGGACTGTAAATATTGATTTATCCAACTGCCTTCCCCACTCCCAGTGTAAACTCCTAGAGAGTTTGCTCTGTGTGTGAAACAGACCTTGGTTATTATTTTTGAATCTCTAGAACTCAGCTCTGTGCCTGGTCTGTAGAACACACTCCACAAATGTTTGTTGAATGAACTCCTGATCCTCTTCTAAAGAACATCCTCATTTTAATACTAATGCTAAGCTAAAGGAATAATGCTCTGAGTAGGGAATTTCAGTATTAGCTGTAGGAACCTTCTAGCAGCTGCCCACGGCTTATCCTGCTGCCTAGCAGGTTGAGGGTAAGAAGCTGCCCCAATGTGAATGATGATGTGAGGCTCAAAAGCCAGAACGTTCAGCACAGTGATTTTCAGTGTGCTGTGCTCCAGCTGGAAGTGGTGTCCTCCCCTGGGAACATTCTAGAAATGCAGATTCTCAGATGCCACCCCAGAAGTTCTGCATCAGAAACTCTAGGACTGAGCCCCAGCAATCTTGTTTTAAACAGGACTCCAGGGATGATGGATGTATAAGTTTGAGAATCACCCTAATCCGCACCCTTGCCCCCCTGGTCTATGCTGGGCAACATGGGTGTTGCTGGAAAAACAAAGATGTCCTCCCTGGGTTGCCTGTAGGGTCCTCAGTCACTGATGCCCACAGACGCAATTGCAGGAAGGCTGCCCCAGTGGCTGTGTGTCTGATCAGTAAAACAAAATAAAACCAAATGTACTGAAAGCACCTGAGGTTTGTCCTAGCTAAGACTCTTCCATAGAATTAGAAAACAGATGAACTCATAATCCTAAAGACTCCACTCACAATGAAGCAAGCCTTTGGTAGGGGTGGGTGGGGCTTGGCTTTGTGAACCCCTGCCTGAGAGAGGACCACTTTAAAGGGACTGATGGCCTTTGGTGACCAGCAGCTTGGACCTCAGTCAGAGGGCTGCTTTGTAGTCTGCCCATCTTCTCAGACAGAGCACACTATAAAAAATACCCAGCTTACTGCTTTACCGTCTTTAAAGGAAAGACTGGATTGAAGTTCAAGGATAAAGAAATGAGGGGACATAAAGAAGAACAAGATTATGTCATCTGCAGGAAAATGGATGGCATTAGCATCCTGTTAAGTGAAATAAGCCAGATTCAGAAAACCAAGGGTTGGGGGCTGGGGTTGTGTGGCCCAGCAGTTTAGCACTCGCCTAGCACGTTCACAACCCAGGTTCAATTCGCAGCACCACATAAAAATAAAGGCATTGTGTACAACTAAAATAAATAAATAAATAAATATAAAAAAGAAAACTAAGGGTTGTATGTTTTCTCTCATATGTGGAAGGAAGCTAGAGAGAAAAAAGGAAAAATGTGATCTTATGGAAATAGAAGGGACACCAGAGAGGTATGAAAAGGGGGTTGGCAAAGGAGGAGCAGAGACCAAAGTGAGGTACTGGGGAATGAAAGCCATCAAATTATATTATGTGTGTGTACAAATATGTCACCATGAATCTCACAAACACATATAATATTAATGCACCAATAATAATTAAACAAGAAGAAAAAGACATGAGGTTCTGTGGCATTTCCTGAAATGACAAAGGCCTGGCTACTCAACTCTGCAAACTAATCCTGACGATTTTTAAGGTCTTTACGTACATGACACTTCATTTTTCAAAACACATTTAAAACTCTTCTAGGTGTTAAATTTTCAGAAAGCTGT
Source organism: Tamias sibiricus (assembly GCA_025594165.1). Lineage (NCBI taxonomy): Eukaryota > Metazoa > Chordata > Mammalia > Rodentia > Sciuridae > Tamias > Tamias sibiricus. The sequence continues at coordinate 84,585,127 of CM046663.1, read as the reverse complement.
GGTTTTTGACTGTGTGAAAGAATTATCCGCTCACGTTTTTTGACAGTTGCTCAATTATGCAGCCAAGCAAGTTTGGAAGGTTTGGCTCTTGAGTCTACCAGGAGAGGAGATGGGCCTTCATTCCACACCCTCAGACAAGTCCCGGCCATGGACCCCAGGTGTCCCATTGTGCCAATACTTTGAGATAGCTTGCACATTTTTGAAGGGAAAAACATCAATCGTGTCCCATCTTGAGACTGAGATTGATCAAAATTCAAGACCGCCTTAAGGGAACTAGCTCTGCAGCGCACAGCTCTCCTCTCTGGGTTTACTCTGGTCAGCTCTGGTATCTCAGCTGCCTGCCAGACAGGAGCCTCCCAGAGAGCAGATTAAAGGATCCTTTGCAAAGGAAACCAATTCCTGAGTCAGAAAGTCAAGGACTCATTCTCCATTAAGTAATTCATAGAAGGTCTTTAATTTTATTTTGCATAAATCTAATTACAAGAAAGAACCCTTATCTCCTTGACATCCCTATTTCTCATTTTTAGAACCTTTAGGTTTCCTATATTGATATTTAAATTTTGAAATATGAAAAATTATTCATAAATATATTTTTGAAAAAAATAAATGTGCTTTCCCGGAAGTGACCTGATGTTTGAGCATCCTCACCTCTATTTCTAGAGCCCAATTTAAAATAACTCTCAACATGCTCTCTCCCCGCAGATCAATGGCGTGGCCACATCCTGAGCCTATGGGAGGCAGACGTCTGGATGGAGAGGGCCCTGGCAGAGCCGCCTGCTGAAGCATCGGTGCTGAGAGCCACTTGACCTCCAGGAGTGGGGTGTAATAGTGCCCTGTAATCACTAATCACAGTCCTGGAGAAGAGGTTCCTAACTGGGGCCTTCCCACAGGACCGAGAAAAATACAGATGTGAGAGATTGCCCTGCAAAAGAAGTAAAGAACCTGATCTGCCTGTCAATAAGAGTGAGTGAGAAGGACAACAGAAATGATAGCTTCAAAAGGATTTTTTCTTTCTAGACCCCTTTGCATTGGTTTCTTTATGATTTATTGAAAATTGATATCAAATGGTGCTTTGCAAATTCTACTGGGCTTAGGGATAGGAACCAACTTTTCAACCCCGGATTCCAGTCCCTCTTTCACCTCTGAATAGCTGTGTGAGGGTACCCAACCTCTCTGAGCTGCAGTTTTCTTGTTTATTATCCAGGCGATAGTCATGTCTAAGCCATAGCTATACATACTGCAACCGGAACATATTTAGTAGTAGATTACAAATGTTCTTTCTGTGGCATCTAACCGGAATCAACATTAGTTCTTCAAAGAGATCCAGGACCTCAAGTGTCATTGTTTTATTTTTCAAAATCTGAACAGTCTTAATATGACTGAATTTTTTAGGAATGCAATCAGTATGTATACTGAGGCAAACCATTCTTTAACATGCTAGGAAATTTATCTTAATTGTTGGATATTTTGAAAAGCCATGTTACTGGTCATACCTGTCCTTCTGGGCACACACTCACAGACACACACACATGATGAGTGGAAATAATTTTTGCTGGCTAAGAGATAGAATTCTCTCCAAAGTCAATGAAGGTAGTAAAAGGAAGTAGAAAAGTTCTGTCTACCAAGCCTCAAAGTCCTTTCTAGAATGCAAGTTAGAGAAGCTTTGGTAAATGCTCTTCCAAAATCAACTCAAAATGCTCATTGTAAGAGAGGAAAGAACCACAGCAGACAATGGTGTCCCCACGTCACAGGCACTTGATTCTTTTGAACATATCTTCAAATACATTTCCATAGGGAAATAAAACACAGATACCCAAGGTCATACAATGGGACGGAAAGGTCAATTCCATGACAAAGGAAAAACTTCCCAACTAGACATATTTTCCCTGTATCCTTTATCTTACAGTACAAGTGAAAAAAATTTCATAAAATCCAGGGCTCATTTTAATATGTGAAAAATTCTAATCTATTTTCATAACTGATTCCAGGAATGCGCAGAGATAGAAATCCCATCTTTAATTAGAAAAGAGAAATTTTCTAAATATACTCTTTAAACCACAGCCAGATAGAATATATTTGGCACATACTTGTATTCAAATTATGTTTTTCCATCGTGTTTGTGTTTTCTATCCAAATACTTACAAATCAGTTAGGAGACACTGTTATTAGAATAAAAGCAATTGTATTAGGCAACATTTAAGAGTGACACAGCACTTACCGTTTCCTGGATGACAGTACATTACTGAGCTGCAGGATGAAATCTAGCCCTGTGCTCCTGGAGAAATCTTTGTTAAAACTCTCATTTCCTTTGCTGGCCACAGAACTACTTCCCAGCTGAACTCTGTCCTTACCCTTGCCCCCACCAGCCTAGTGGTTATTTCATTTGCCTGTATACCTACAAATGTCAATATTCCCCTTTTTGACAAAAATCTTATAGCATAACTTTAATTATCACCAAATAAGAGCAATGAACAGTATAGCCAACGGACTCACATTAAAAAAAAAAAAAAAAAATCAATGTATAGACACAGCAGTAAATAAGATACAAAGGAAAACCATTTTGTAAAATAAATAATATATAGTTGAAGTTTCCAATGCTTACCCAAGTATATCAGAATACAGCATGAAGTGGTCAGAAGCTGGTGCCTATGTGGATGCGGCACTATTGACAGTCACACATATAGACACACAGGTGTGGCTAGCAACATGGCTTTTCCTCATGACGTTCCTAACAAGTACAATAGTCTTGCTTCAATTTACACAGTTGCTGCACTCTTGAAAAATTCAACTTTATTGGGACTGTCCATAAATTATAAAAATAAAAATTGGTGTAAATATGCAAAGCATATATGCAAAATTATGCAAATGTGGCATGATCCCCATTGAGAATAGTGATGTCAGGTCTCAGGCTGCCTTAGCAGACTCTGGTGTAAAACATCAGTATAATGGGTCTGGAAGACACTGAGTGGCACTGGAAGGGTATGGACAAGACCCCCACTGGAGGAAGCTCCCCCTGGGAGCATCACCTAGGAGCCATTAGAGCTGGAAGAGCAGCAGGGGCTGGAGGTGGGCGAGGTCAAAGGTTACAGCAATGGGCCAGGAGGAAAGGAACAAGCCAGGCAAAAGTTATGTTTCAGGGAAGGGAAGGGAACAGAGGAGGGCACTTCCAGAGTGTGACTGACAGAAACTCATTAGCAACAGGTAGCCTCTGGGGATTAGGAATGAGAAGAACAAGACAGAGACCAGGTGAAGAGAACTTCAAAATGTGGATCCTGTGTGGGCATCAGGACGGGGAAGCCAGCTGGAGATGGGGGTCCCAAAGGAGTTGGAGTTCGTGTTCCTAGAAATGACAGCCAAGACCATGGCTAAGGACACACACACACACACACACACACACACACACACACACGGTGGGGGGACATTTGTATGTATATACTTAAATCTAGAAGGGAAAAGAGGAAGACCTGGACAGGATCAAGTTCATTTAGTCATTTAGAGGTGACAGAAAGAAGGAACCAAACCACAGGAAAAGAATAACGAAAGCTGGAGGAGTGTCTGGATAGTGCAACATCACAAGGAGGGGCCAGAGTTTCAAGAGGAGGGAGTAGCCAAGAAAGCCCCCTGCTGTGAGGAGATGATGGGAGGTGGACGGACGGGAGGTGGACGCTTAGTGGCCATGAGCTGCTGTGAGGAGGAAGTCCTCATCCAGCCGTGGAAGTGATCTCCGGTGGTGGTTTCTGAGGCTCGCTGCTGGGGCCTCAGGCAGGGGCAGCTGGGGAAGGAGACAAATACCTGGAGTCTGGGGTGCTGCTGCGCTGGCTGAGGGCAGGCAGGCTCTGGCCGCCCCTCCAGGACCTCAACTTGCTCATGGAGGTGCAAGGATGCCTCACTCCTCACCTGTCCCAGGACCCTTTCTTCTTGAATGGAGAGAGGAAGCACTGGATCCCCAGCTCCAAGGGAGGCCAGAAGACAACCTGCTCATTGCCTCCTCCAGGGACAGAAAGAAGGCGTGAAGGGGGCCACAGCCTGCCTTGAAGTGACACAGCAGAATATGCAGCCAGGGCAGCTCATGTCTCGAAGCCCCTACCACCTCAGTCAAGGTCACTTTCTACCTCTTCAGGCACTCAGACAGGGCTGCAGCCCTGCAGAGAGTGTCTGTAACTTTAGGACCTGAGGAATAGGACACAGGAACATCAAGTGGCCCAGAGGACACAGCTTCCATAGAGGCTCAGGAATTTGTTCTGAAATGGATGACTATGGTTTTGTGGCTTTCTTCCTCTACCCTTGGCTAGCCAAGAGCAGGAGGAGAGTCAAGGAGATGCCCATTTCAAAGGTCAAGTCCTTGGACATGGGACAACTTAAAGAAAAAAAAAAAGAAAGAAAAAAAAAGGCCAGAGGTCTGGAGAGGGCACAAGGAGGGACTGCAGCTGAGGAGGTGGTGGAGGGCTGTTCTGAATCTGCTGTCCTGTGACTCCCCAGCTCTCCAGCAGGGATGAAGAGCCAGGGCTTCCCTTCTGTGGAGATGGGGGACTGCACAGAGGTACAGGAAGAGGTCGCACAGGCATCAAGGAGAGGAAAAGCAAGAGCTGGCCAGTGCTGGGAGAGATGGAAGGAAGAGCCAACTGATAGATCACTCTGGGGTCAGCTTCTTTAGTGGTGAGATAAGACTCGGGGAGAGCTCAGAACAAACATTTGCTGAGAGCCCTCTGAGATAAGGTTCTTAAGGAGAAAGGTAATAAAGATGAGCGTGATCACAGTGGCTTGGGGCCTGGTGGCCTGTGTTGACTGGCCAAGTTGGAGGTTAGCACACGGGTTGGGGAGGCAGGGGGGGGGGGGGGGGGGCGCTGGAATGCATGCCTTTTGCTTCAAACCCATCTTAACCCCTCGTTTGTCCAGTTTTACGCCATTAAACTCCAGTTTTGTAGCTTCAGTGAGCGATGACTCCAAACCTGCCCCTTCCTTTGTTCCGATGACCTCCCTCCATCTAGGGCACTGGCAGACCCACTGGCCCTACCTTCCTGATAGGAATCTGGCTGCTTCGTACCTCCACATGGCCACGTCACCTACACCACCTTCATCCCTCCCTGGGTTAGGACAGTGGCCTCTCAGCCAGGCGCCCACTCCTCCTCTCTTGCAGGCACTTCTGGACAAATTATCCCCAGGGAGCCTTGGACATGTGATCAGGTTCAGCTCAGCTCTCTGCCCAGGAACCTTCAATGGCTCCCCACCTCACTGGGTGTGAAAGTCAGGAGCCTTACCATGGCCTACGCTACGCTGACCTCTGCTGACCTCTGTGGTTGGCCTCTACCTTCTCTGACCACTTCTTTCTTTGCTTACTCCCCTTTAGCCACCCTGGACTTCAGCTGGTCGTTGGGCAGCCAGGTACATCCGTCCTACCCTAGAGCTTTTAACCTCACTGTTCTCTCCACTGGGAAAACGCCTTTCCCAGACAGTCACATGGCTTGGGTGTCAGCCTATAGGGAGGCCTTTCCTGATGTAATATTGCATCAGTCCTACCTCCTCACTCTGCCTCATCCTGCTTTACTTTCCTCCAAAGTTATTATTATTCGACACTCACATCATTACTAGCCTATCTGTTCATTTTCTTCCCCCAACCAGAATGTAATGTTATGTGAGTACAGAGTCCCTCTCTATCCCTGTCATCTAGAGTAACACCTAACTTTGGGACTTAGTGGGCACTCAACAAATACTTGGTGAATGAGTGAGTGGTGGATGAATGGACAGATAAATGTGTGCGTGTGGTACAAGCTCAGGGTTGGCGCCTGTCCTTATGGTCCGCTTTGTTCTATCTTCATGATGTGATTCGAGATATTTCTCAGCTGTTGTTGTTCTTCTATTATTTCAAGCTCTCTGGGACTCCTGCTTCTTAGCTTTAAAAAGGAAGGGGTTCAGCAATTTCGAAAGCCACTTCTGTCCCTAAAGTTCTGTGATTGTAACTGTGATTGGCAAGGCTGATTTAAGGAGAAATATATTTTTAGGAACTCTTCTGGAAATCTTATCAGCTCGGCTGGGTTTGGCCTAGATTCGTTAGCAGCCTTTTGAGCTGTGGGATCGTGGGATCGTGAGGGAGCATCGGCTCGGGGGAGGGGGACGTTCGTGGAGGCCATTTTGTTCCTGCTCCAGAGCGCACACAGAGGGGCAGCACAAAAGTGGGTCCCGGAGGGGTGGGGTGGCGGGGTTGTGCCTGGGGCACCCCTACCCTGAAAAGCACCCTGGAAGGGCTAGGGTGCTTCAGCCCCAGGTGCACAAAGGCCACAGGTCTGGGTGCCACGGGGACTGAACTGTCCCCCACATTTTCTCTCCCGCATACAGAATGCTGCTGCTGTGCCAAGACCCTCCCTAGTCACCTAGTCACTGAGGTGCAGCGGTGGGGGCAGAGTGCTGTGGTCCTGCCCTCAAAGAAGGGTCTCAGACTTTCTGAATGGAGCAGCAGAGGATCCCGAGGCTGGCAGCAGAAACGGCTGCCCAGGGCCTGAGTGGCTGTGGAGATGCTCCTTAGTAAGGCAGGCCATCTCGTGGGGCCATCCTGTGGCCCTGGGGTCCTCCACAAGTAGAGACCTGGCTCTGAGCCACATGGTCCCCCATTGCACAGAACCTCGGGGGGTTAACAGGTCTCTGCAGAGGGCCAGAGAGAGCAGGCCTCCCTCTGGCCTGGTCCCGGAGGCATGGCCACGGGTCTCTCCAGGTTTGTGATCAGCTGCTGAGGACATTCCAGAGATGCTCTGTTGGAAGCCCCTTCCCACTCTCGGCCTCATCCCACAACCAACACCACCCCACCACCCTGCGGAACACAGCCACCCCAGCACAGAGGTGGGTGTAAGGCATGTGGCTTGAAGGTACTAAGGCTTCAGGAGACCTGAGACCCAGAAGGCCTCTAGCAGAAGACTCCCCACAGCCCACTACCTGATGTGGGCAGAAAAGCCAACCCCAGGGACACAGGGCAGAAGAGGCCAATTTATTCAAACAAGAGTTTGTTTTTGTTTGGTTGTGGTTTCGTTCACCTTAGAAGTAAAAAAAAAAAAAAAAAAAAAAAAAAAAATCAATTTCCTGCCATACCTTCCCATTGCCATCCAGGAGTGACTCAAGCCACAAGCACGCAGTGGCCTACAGAAATGGGTCTGAGTCAACAGTCACTCTTATCTTTCAGGAAATTGAGCTAACTGCTAGATATCGAAATCAACAACAGATATTTATGTGTTTAAAGCCCGAGCTCTGTGCAATAAAATAACCGTGGCAACAAAGTATGGATTCTATAACTTGGGAGCCCAGGGACGCCTGGGCGTGGCCAGGTGACCCGAGTGCCACCACGGGAGGCAGGTGCAGTGCATCCACCCTCCCTGTGCTCCAGGAACAGCTTATTCTGTCGCCTCCCCAGCCAGACCAGGCCCTCCTCAGAGGCTAATCACCGCCTGGCTCTGCCTCCCTGCTGCCACCACTTGTCATTATTTCTAAGCAATGTCACCCTGTGCTGTGTCACCATGGTAACAAGGGGCCACCACTTTGAGGAGTGCAACAGAGAAACAGGAAAAAAGGAAAATCCCAGCGACAGGCTATTATGCTGGTGGCGAGCTGTTTCTGGGATGGCGAGCACATTTCTTCCCATTTTATGGACAGGGAAACTGAGGGATGGGATAATGCTCCCTAAATCCTGCAAAGGGAGGAGCATGATGTCAAAGCTGATGCCCACACCCCACATAGGAGGCAGACTCCTCATTTACGTGGGTTTCCATTTCCACAAACACCCAGGGTCAGTGCTTTGGATCATGTGGATGGCCAAGATACCTTTAGACAACCATTTTAGCGTGCTCAGCACAATTATCATTACTAGCTATTTTGCAGTTGTTTTTTTTTTTTTTTTTTCAAACATGCAGTTCTCATTTAAATGTAAGTAGTTTTCTTTCCCAGGTCACTGGCCTGTGGACTTCATTCAATTCTGTAATTCCACTCTACCCAATGCATTTCCTTCAAAAACATATTCATTTCCCTTTAAGTTTTTTTTTTTTTTTTCAAGAGGCATACTGCTGAGCTGGAAAATTAATAACCTGGCATAACCTGTGATACCACCCTCAAGACAAACTCTCAAGTTACTTGTTCATTATTTCCAAAACGATTTTATCATCCAAGTTCCCACCTGCATACTTCAATTGCTCTTCTAAGGCTGCTAGTTCCTCAAACTGGTCTGACCTCTTTCTCTCAGAGAACCAACAGCTTGAATAAAACCAAGCTTGACAGGATGAAATGAGGGGGGAATAGGTACAGTCTGAAAAACACCCTTTTCTGGTATGCAGATTATCACGTGGCTATTGATTTTGGAGCTTTGCATATTCCAACGGCTGACATGTATTTTTTGTAATTACCTCTATCTATGAAAAAGCAAATTTATCATGCAGTATTTTTTTTTTGTATTTACGCACTATTTTGCTAATACAGTCTCTTTTTAACTAGAGATAAAATGTGAAATAATATTAGAGTAAAAACTCTACATATGGATATAAATGACTTTTTGGTTATTTTGAGGGGGTACTGGGAATTGAACTCAGGGGCCCTCGACCACTGAGACACATCTCCAGCCCTATTTTGTATTTTTATCTAGACACAGGATCTCACTGAGTTGCTTAGTGCCTCACTTTTGTTGAGGCTGGCTTTGAATTCACGACCCTCCTGCCTCAGCCTCTGGAGCCGCTGGGATTACAGTGGTGTGCCACCGTGCCTGGCAGGACATTTTGCTCATTAAAATGTGTCTTCTTGGTGGTAATCTTAACAAAAGTATGCCTCTAAAGGTGAAATGTTTGCTTACTTAAACCTGTAGTGCTAAGAGTCAAGAGATGCTGCTTAGATAGCCCTGTACTCTTAAACAAGCCATTGAACTTGAAACTTCAGTTGCCTGGTCTCTACTAGATTGTTGCTGAGACCCTAGCCATATCCTGCTGATGGAGAAAAATTGGAAGACTTCCAGCAGAGCTCAGGTTTATGTCATCCTCATTTCTGGGTTCCCTGCCGAGCTGTGGTAGGAAGATTGCAACTCTGATAGTGGAAATTTTGGTTAAGGCCACTTTGATAATCTCTGCAGCATTTGGCAGGGATAGATGTTCCTGTCTGCCTCACTTTTTCCAGTAAGAATGACTCATCAGTTGCAAATATTTATTAAATCCAATTCCAAGTTCTTCACCATGCAAGTTGCTTTAACCAAAACCAGCCAATAGGTATGCCAAAGCTTCACTCAATTTCAAATAATGGTCCCATTTAAAAATAATAATAATAATAGTAAACCTCCATGTCCCCAAGATTTTTATTATAATAAAAGGTGTACAAATGAGCATGCTGTGGGTGCATTATGGGTGTTTCATAGATCATTAACTCAGCTGACCTCTCCCTCCACCCAAAGCACAGTTCACTCATCAGGTCCTCAGCAGTTTCTAGAATGAAAGGACAAATGCATGTCTTTTTCCAAAGCGGTCAAGTGTAAGATGTCAGGGCCACAAGTCTGTTCTTTGGGAGGAGTTGGATTGTCAGGAAGCAGATAGAGCTAGGAGTAGGAAGAGCTGTGCTGGCTCCTGCACAGGCCTGAGGTGGCTGGGAGTGCTGGGGAGAGTCGCAATTCCTCTCCAGGCCTCACTGACCCACACTTAGAAGATGACCCCGGACCAAGCAGCAGTTGTCAGATGGAGGCATGAGTGGCCACACAGCCCTAGAAAAACACAGCGCACTTTCTGGAAGCATCAATTCTACTTAAAAAGTGGATGGTGGTCAAAGAGAAAGCCTGATGCTGAAGTGGTAAGTAATTTAAAAAAAAAAAAATTTTTTTTAGAGTAGAGTAAACAAGTATAATGGAGTAGGAAGGAAGATTTAGAAGACTTCTGGTGGTTAAATAAGGAGACTTCTGGTAATTCTTCTAACCCCAAAGAGTCCTCCTCCTCTCGGAAATACAGAACAATAGGGAACTCAAGGCCCCCCACCTTGGACATGCTAGGAATTCTGCTTCTTGCCTGGTAGAGGGAGGGAGTTTGAGGGTGATGCCCAGGCCCCAGGGGCCCTGGCTTTGTTAACCTGCAGCAGACGCACAGGGTTCATTAAGACTAATGATTTCGTCTGAATCACTAACCCTCCTCCGAGAAGAAAATAATGCTTCTGCAGAGCTAATCATCTGAAATGACCACAGAGTACGCTCTGGATTTCATGCCACTTTGGAGACTGGGAAATCCAATGTACTGATTTATTTACTGGAAAATACATAAATTGGCTGTTTATGCCACTGGAAAGCAGTGTTCATGCCACCGAAAATTTGTTTTTCCTCACAAATGACAAGAGTCATATTGCTTTAGGAAATCCATCAAATTAACTATTTTTTTTTTCTTTAACATTGACACTCTGGTGGAGGATAAGACAGTAACCAAAATACAAATTGAGAATTGTAGAGGATCTTAGATTCCTAAAACCATAAGAATCCAATATAAAGGCAGGAGTGGGGGAGCCAGGTTTCAGGTCAAAAGAAGTCAAAAGGCAAGTTCAAATCAGATGTTTAGATTTTTTAAAGTTTCTGAAATTTTCAGCAAATATTTTTGAGAGATGATTTTACAGAAAGAGTATGTTCATGACACTTGAGTTTTGTTTTAACTGAAACTTTTACAACCAGAATCTCCATGACTTAGTTTCAAAATATTACAAATAGTTTCCTTTCAATCACGGTTTAACAAAATCTTGCATCACGCAACAAAAATTTAATTCAATCATCTTTTAAAAAAATTTTTGGTGAAAATTATTAGTTTATACTACAAGGAGAAATCTGAAATATTAACAAATTTGAAAATAAGTCAGTGTTATTTTAATCTAAATGTCTAAATGCTTCTTACTTGGCAGCACCTAATAGTTAAAAGTTTGATGTGTTGGGGGGGGAAATTACTATAAATTCCTAAGGGAAATCTGACACATTTTCTAGAATGTAAACTTCCAAAAACTACTATATGACCATTTCTAGAATAAGTATTCATAAGTGTGGTGTCAATGTCTCAAGGGAGAACCTTTGCCACTATTTTATAAAGAAAGAATTAGCTAAAGAATTTTTTTAAATGAGTAAGAAAAGTACTAAGCTTGAAACATGTTAATCTCTCTGCATTGATCCATACAGCTCCAAACTTTCCTCAAATGAGAAACCCTGACAAGGATAGAAGAAACTGGAGAGGACTTTGGTAATGAAGGAGCAGGACTCTCTGCTTTAGTCCCATCAAAGGTATTCTATCGCAAAGGATCAAGTTTTAATGCATAAGGATAGCATTCTAATATAACAAGAATTTAATAAGTATGTACATTTTCACTGGACAGCATTTACTCAAGCCATGAACATTTCTGGATGAAATTATGTGAACAGAACTGTGTGTCCCTAATAAGGCCAGGCTGAGGCCATAGGGCTGGGACTATATTTGTAAAAGTCTTTGCTTTAAGCACAGGACTCAATATATATTTTCTAAATAGGTAAATGATGAATGGATAGTTGGATAGATAGATGGTTGAAACAAAGAAAAATTTTTTGTCTTTATCTTAAATTTATATGTCAAAGTTATATTTTCTACAAGCATGAAATTTATATGCTATCAGTCTTAAATGTACTTCACTGAAGTTTGTTTTTTTTTAATTTTTTAATTTGTTTTAATTAGTTATATGCAAAGTTTGTTTTTAATAACATAAAACTAATACTTATGAAATGCTTAAGTGTCTCAGATTTCTGTTAGTGAGATGAAAAATCCTCTGCTGGTCCCTATAATTACTTTAAAATTCTCTTGGGGAAACTCACTTTCACAACAGGATATAAAATAGAGAGAGACCTTCATTACAACCATTATTTTTGAGAATGTTCTGAAGATAAGCTATTTAAAATTTTCAAAAAGTCAAGAAATGGGGCAGCTGATACATTAATATGTAATGGGAATACAGACCATAACTACTGGAAAAGAGGAGAAATGTTATCATTCTCTTCAGATGATATGATTATATACCCAGAAAATTCAAGAGAATTAAATTTAATCTTCACAAGGAAAAAGTAAGTTCAGTTAAGTTGCTAGAAATGAGATAAGTGAATAAAGTTAAGTGGAACCAGTAGTTTTCTAGCAATAATCAGGTAGAATACATAAGAGAAAAATAGCTCATTCTCAAAACAAAACTGCTATGAATAATGTTAACTGAAAATGTATTGGACAAGCATAAATATTAATAAACTTTATTTAGAGATATAAAGTAATATTTGAATAAAATTGAGATACATGTGTAGATTGGAATCCTTTTTCCCCTTTGGTGCTGGGCCTCAAGCATGCCAAGCAGACCTCTACCACCAACCTACACCCACAGCCCCAGCATTCTGATCATTCAAAAAATTAGTGCTTACCAAATTAATTTGTAGATTGAAAATGATTGTAGTAAAAAATCTCAGGGAGTTTTTTTTTATTGTTCAGGAGGTTGATGTAAGTATAGGGAAGAACTTGAAAAATGATTTTGACCTTTCTCTGGAAGAAGAAACAGATGAGAAGAAAGCACACATTTCTGGGGAAAAAAACCCACAATATATGAGCGTGGTCTTCTACATCTGGATGCATGTGCTATTGGTCTAAAACAATTAAAACAGCAGTTTGTTACTGCTGAAGAAATAGACAGATAAGTCAGTGGGATGGACTAAAAAATTCTTGAAAGAGATCCCCATATACGCATAGGAACTCAGATTGTAAAATAACAAATGCTATATGTGGAGAAAGATGCCTTATTCAATAAGTATTATTTGGAAAACTGGATAAAATAGAGACTAAGTTAATGTATAAACCCAATTTGTGCTCTCCCAATTGACTCACCAACTGATTAAAAAGACAATCCACAAAAGGACCAAAAAAAAATCTTTTACTGATAATAGGAACACATGTCCCTAAAAGAATAAGAAATAATGCAAAGAAGAATGACATAAAGGTCAATCTTCAGTCTCTAGTACATTTTAAAAGTTTCTGACTTTTTGATATAATGTCAATTTGAGCACAAGTAACCATCTCACTTTCCCCACAAAATCTCCAGTGGAAAGAAAACTGTAAGCCATTACAGAAACAAGGAAATGTATCAGCCATAGGTGTTGAAGTGTCTATGCTTCTGGTTATAAAGAAAACCCCTAAACTTTGCCCAGCAGCTACATCAAATCAAAAACCATTAGTCAGATAGTTCTTCTCCCCTGTGCGGGGGGGAAGACAGCCACAGCCAGGAGGCTTGGCTGAGATGCAAGCGGGATGTTAGACTAAGCAAAGGAAATGTTAGGTAGACAGAGGTGAGTCCTGGTAAGAACAGGCAAGGACAGGACATCCATCTGATGGACACCACAGCCAGCACTCCCTCCACGCCACCATGACACTACTGCACCACTGAACAAAGCCAGATTCACAACAAGGAGTCTTTTAAGCAAGGCATCACTGAGAAATGAGAAGAAGACAACAGAATGGGTTGAAAGGGCATAAGCGAGAGCCAGAAGTAACCGCAGTTGATTGACATACGAAAGGAAAGGGAGGAAACCAGCGTTTCCATAGAAGAATTAAAATCTGAATTTCATTCAATAAGGTGCACTACCAGTGTACAAAGTGGAATAGATGAGGTGGGGAATACTGAGACATATTGGTTTACGCAATATAGAGAAAAGTATGGAAAAGAGATTAAAATGATCTGAGAACTACTGACAGATACGGAGGTCAGAAAACAGAGATCCCAACTGAGAATTGTTAAGGCTCCTGGAGAGAAAAAAAAAGAAAAACAAAACTAACAGATGAAATGGAAGCAATAATCAAAATATAGTTAAAGATATCGTTAGAAATTGAAAAAAGAACTGAGAAAGAAGTTTCCAGACCTTGAGTAAAGTCACTGAAACGTGTTGCAAAGCTGAGCCCTCCTAGCAATCCTGAAGAGAATGGAAGATCTCCAAAATTAGTTAGTCCTCCACCCAAAGCAGTTAACCACACACAAGCTGATTGGTTTCCAATATCTCTTTTGTAGCACAAAGGATGAAAAGCAGACAGAAAAAAAAAGTCTGTGAAATTTTAAGGGAAAAACTTAATATTCCACATAATCTACTCAATTATATTACATTTCCTACATGAAAATAAAAAATATTCTCAGATCTGCAAGGAATTTAAAAAAACAAACAAACAAACAAACAAAAAAAAAAAAAAAAACAAAAAAAACAACCCTGCAATTCCCAAGAATCTCATTTGAGGTACTTATCCTCAAAAAGGGTGCAGAGTTAGAAATGGGATTAAATATTTATGTGTCAAGATGCTGATCACAGCATAATTCAAAAAAATAAACAATTAGAACCAATGTGAAACAATAAACGCTGAAATAAATTACATATCATGATATTATCAGATCTTTAAAAATATTTTTTCTAGCAATGGTGAACATCAGGTCTATGTGCATATCATCTGACATTAAATAGTACAGTGTTTTCTTAAGATAGTGAAGATTTTATTATCAGAAAATAAACTAAAACAAAAAGAGTTTAAGACAAAAATTCTAAAAATGCCCCTTGGGCTTTTATGTTTAGGAACATGTCATTTCCTCCTTTAAAACTGAACAATAGGTCAAATGTTAGTACAATCAAGGGACATGGTTCATAAATGTGTACGCACTTTCCAGACTGAACATCCTCCAATGCAAGAAAGTAGAGAAACAGGCAATTGCATTATTTTACAAAGTCTGGATGTACTTCTGTGGCTGTGGCCTGTGCTCACTGCAACATTACAACAGGCATATTGTATCTCACAATCTGTTGTCCAAGTTGTGTATCAGAAATTGCACTTTATTGAAAAATAACTCCCTAGGTAAGATACAGTTTTAATATTTAAATAACTTTATCATAAGTTGAAGAATTCCAACTCACAGTAAGTGGGTTGTGGTGGCAGAGGGCTGGCCAACTTCTAAGAAAGGAGATTAAATAAAAGAATGAATAGCAAGACAATGGCTTGCAAACTGTAGCTTTCTAATAATAGTAAAATTTGCATGACACTTTCACTTTTCATAGCCTTGGCATAAAAATGTTAAATTATAACAGCTTATTATTGCTTCTAATAATAAAATATAACCTCTATAAAATTAACCAGTAAGGCACTGTAAGTGACGGTTTGCACGTTACATTAAGGCTTTGCTCCACGTTCTCTATATCTCCTAATTTAATTTCATAGGCTTTTAAAAGAAAAGGGAGATTGTAAGAAAACACTTCTCTTAATTTTATTATTTTTAATTGTGTGTGTGTATGTGTGTGTGTTTCTGGGAATTGAAACCAAGGCCTTGTACATGCCAGGCAAACGCTGTACCACTGAGTTAGGCCCCCAGCCTGATTTGATTATTTCCAACAGCAATACTGAGCATGGAATTTCTTTGCATGTTTTGAATAGAGATACTGTGCCACAGCTTGGTCCCTTGGAAGACGCTTAGTATGTATTTTTGGAATTGTTGGCTAACGTTTGGGGTGAAACAAGAGTCTGTGATATCAGGGGCCTATAATCACTGTCTCAGGCTTTAGCCAGCTCGGCTATTCATAACCACGCACAAGAGCCTCAACCATGACTACGAAATATTATGAAAAGTAAATTGTAATGCAAAGAGTAAATAATTACATGTTAAACCCAGCAGTAATAAATATGGGAAGGAATATTTGCCAAGAAACTTAGTTGTTAGTGTAGCATAAAAACACTCAACCAGAAAGAGGCCCTCTGATGGTAAATTAGTTTAAGGTTAAAACAGACGACAAAGGATTTACCCAATATGCTTTGATTCAGGCTAAATGTTTTGTGGATTTAGGTAAACCTATTTGGGGTGGTAAAATTCACAGAGTTCTTAATTAGGCTGTAGATTCCAATATTAACTGCTTCTGAAGCTGTTTAAAATAAAAATGATGCCACTAAAACCAAAAGGTGAGTTAAAATATAGTGTAAGTGACATTGTTAATTAATGCACCATTCTGCTCTTTTTGACTGCTTAATGAATAAACTAAAGAAAATATCCAGAGTTCTAAGCAGTTTTAATACCAGCAACACTGGCACCTTAACAACCGTGACATTTCGCCCTGGAACACGTTTGCTGATACTCTGGGCTGCATCGTTAGCTTCCATCAACACAGAGAGGGACAGGTATAAGAGAGACAGAGCTGTCTCTGAGACCAGAGGAAGAACTGTAGGAATGTCAGAGTTAAAAGTTAGCAGTCTCAGTCTGAGGTCTCAGAACACTGCTCTTGGGTCCTGCTTTTAAAGGGATCAAAGAAGCATTTGGAATTTTAAAAATCAAGATAGCATCCCATTTTAAAGGAAACAAAACAAAACAAAACCTTAGTCTGTTGCCTACAGGCTTTTATATTATACATACAGCTAGGATTAAGACGCTTGTTCCTCTAAACACCTTGGAAGGAAATAAATAAAGCATATTGCCTTTTAAATGAATCATCTTTTTAAAGAAACATGCTAGGCAATCTTAGAGCTCTTTTCATATCTTAATTAAAAATTTTAACATAATTATTATCACTAATATTTCAGCTGATATTTACATTGATTTTCATACACTGAATAAAGAGCTGCTAGCATGCATTATCTCCTTAAACTTCAGAGGTAGACAATAGGTGCTCAACAGATTGGTTTTGAGACCGTCCCAGATTGGTTTTGAGACCATCCGTCCGCACAGTAAGAAAGAATTCCAATTACCAGTTTGATTATTTAGGCCACTCAACACTTTCTTCCCCAAATTACCAGTACTGGGCTCATTGTGAGCCCATAAGTGATTCAGATTCATGGTTGCCCCCGTGCTATTTACAGAACAGCAATAAGTATATTAAGAAAATCTGCTGGCTTTGTGACAAAGCTGACTGTAACCAGCTCATAAAGCCGATATCTGTGTCCTTCAGCAGGAAGGAAAGAGCCCGTCTGGGGAGCCTGTCCCAGAGTGTGGTTCACTACAATAGATCTCTTTTTCTGTACAGGGTCAAAAATTCAGCAAGAGAAATTAATAAAAAGCCTTCAGAGAGAGAGAGAGAGAGAGAGCAAGAGAGAGAGAGAGAAGAGAAAGTCTCTGCCACCAGCCCCCTTGCCCTCTCCCACCAAAAGGCAGAGCCTGAGAATTCTAGAAACAGGAATTTATTCACAGTGGTTAACTAAGAGCAGACTTCCTTTGAGTTAGTTCAATTTACATCCTGTATGAAACAGCAGGACGATATTCTGGATTCTTACACACACTGTTGGTTTTATTATATACTTATGTCTTTATCCTCCTATAAAATTTTCCCCTTTCTAAGTTTTAGATAATTCTCTAACATAAAGAATAGGCATTCTTTGGTAAATAAGAAGGCAAAGTGGTTTGCAATAAATGTTTGAAGCCCTGTGTGTGTGTGTGTATATGTGTGTGTGTGTGTGTGTGTGTGCGCGCGCGCGCGCGCGCGCACACACACAAGAGAAACAATAGCAGGTTACATTCATGGAGGGCTCTTAAAATGCTAAAGTTCTTGAATTCTTATTAGTCAATACAGAAAACATCACTCACTGCCAGAGTCCTGTTTAAAAGTTGGGACAAGTGGCATATATTTAAATTCTAAACTCTGAAGAGAAATTTCAGCAAGTTTTAGAAGCTAATTCCAACTTAAGCTCCACATTGAACTAAACTCATTTTTCTTATCCATAAAATGGGACAATGTTCCACATCTCTCAGGCAGCTGAGAGCATTACTTTAGGAAAAAATATTTTTTTGAAAGTAAATGTCAAAGTACCTAGAACATGATAGATGCTTCCAGGGCTTCTGTCCATTCCTCCACCTATGAATTATCTATTATTTAACTTAAAAATGAAAAAAAAAAATAATGATGCTACTCTGTGGACTTGGTCCTGCATTTCAAATTTATTCTAGTGGATGGAAAGAACTATTTGTTCCCTTTAATTCAAAAACTACAATAATAATTACACTTGAAATTAAAAGAAAATATTACAATATTTCCAAAGGCTGATTCCAGTGCAACAACCCCCCTGGCCCACAGATAACACATTTGAGAAAGGAGAGTGGTAAAATAATTTTCCTCAAACTCAGCATAAACAAAAAGGCATTTTACTTAGCCATCTTTAGTAAATTCAATTGAATATTGTTACTTAGGGACTAAATGAATTAAGACAGCTAAATGGCTACCATTCTACCATTCATAGAACTTTGAACTGTTGGATTTTGGAGACACCTAGAAACTGTGTTAAAAGGACATATAAATCATTATTGTTTCGTAGGAGATGAGGATGATTTGGGAGAATCCTAATTTTGTAATGGTTTAGAAGGGCCTTTGCCAAGGGTAGCAAATGCATGCCATCTGGTCCTCCCCGATCTTGCTACCACGGCAGGCATCACTAATTGATCCCAGTACTTTTTTCCCTGTGAGCTTAGACTTGGCACCCGAAGATTTCTCCTAAACGTTTCCAGGCAGGCAGCCACCACTAACTGATCAGAATTCCCTTCTGAGTTGAAATCACCCTCAGATTAGGCCAAAGTTTACCTTTGCACTCTTTATGAAATGAGAGAGTGTAAGGGGCATGCTTACTGAATAAATTGACAGTCTTAACATAATTCTAGTGGTAATATTTACCCTACTTATGAGACCAAACTTCTCAGGAGTTTCATTACCATTCATTTAGATATAAATACTTCTGATACTACTTATAAATCCCCCTTATTTCTTCATTAATAAGAGCTTCTTAAGGGTCATTATTGGATAAAATACCCTTGGCCAGTTCAAATTGCTGTATGTCGTTATAATTAATAAAACTGTACATCTTTATGAATAGTGTATAATTCAGGCTCTTCAGTAATTAGATTGAAATGAAGTTTTATTATACTTCAATTTCATTTTCTATAGTAGCGGGCAAATGGAAGCCTCCCCTATGCCGATGTGGTGTATCTCTCACCCAGATAAGCTTCTGTTTTCATGGGCAGTGTAAAGATGTACCCAGAACTGATTTCTTCAAAACAAGCCCCATGAAACAAATGTCTGATTCTTTGGCCAGCATGCACCAGCAGCAAAACAAATAGGCCATTATATGTGTGGCAAAGAATGAGATTACAAAGTCAATGAGGGACAAGGCGCATTATCAGTTGGTCTACATTGTAAAACAAAGGTACAAAAGCGACGTTAACACATGAAAAAGTCAAAGTTTCATGGTTTTTCCATGAACTTTGATGGTCTGAGGAATCATCCTGCATATAAGTGGACTTGTCACTACCTGCTTCCATGTTTCTCTGAGCAGGTAACATGTTTTCCTTAGCTTTTCTGATCTTGATCTATTCAGTGGTATTATCGGACGCTGGCCTAGTTTTCCCTCTGTGTCCTCCAATTTGTTGCTCTGAAAATTACAGCCTGTATGTATTCAGGACAGCTACAAAAGCCACAATGTATCTGTTGCAGATATTTTACAAGTTTTTTTTTAATATTAAATTTTGGATGTATGATACTATTTGACATAAACTAAATAGAAGAATCACTTTGGAAATTTACAAGCCTTTCTATGACCTAATCCTGTAAATTAGCCTTTTAATTATGAGGAATTTTGAAACCACCCTTATTCAATGTCATGTGAGATGAATCGCTTTTTTATTTGGTCATTTTTAGCTCTAGGGGAGGGTAAAATTCTGTCTACACTGTGGCCCAGAATGAGGGCATGGTTCCCTTTTCTTGCCTTTTTGATGCTGTGGAAGACAGACATGTAGGGAGAGCCCCCAGAACACATCCAAAAGTTCTACTCCACTGTTCTTTCCCTGCTGCTCCTGATGAATGGTCACAAAACATGCTGAAGAATAAAAACCGCAGCAACCCAGCCCTACCCATGCCGAATAAAATAGCCTTGTTTCTGCGCATCTGCATTATGATATTTGCTGGCAAATTGAACTGTCAATTCATGTGGTTTTCACTCAAAAGAGAAAAGAAGTAAGCCAGCAAGAAAACTGTTCAATGTTCAATTGCCTATTAGTTTTAGTTTATAGATGACTTGATAAGCCCCAGAAGCAACTAATTAGAAAGAACTTGCTAATTAGAAGACTGTGAGATTGTGACACCCTTCTCCCCTTTCTTGCTGGCTGTCATTCAGTACAACCTCCAAGGCTTAGTTCCAGTATCTCTTCTTGGAAAATCATTCTCAACCCTGTCCCGGACCCTTGACCCCAGAGAGCCAACTGCTGCCCTCCCTGACCACTGAGTCCTCCTATTCCACTTCCCTCACCTTCTTGAGGTTGACCTTGTTGCTGCAGTGTCTGGCAAGGACTAGATGATGAGCCAAGTGAGCCCAGGGCCAGGCGGATGCATTTTTGCAGCCCACACTCAAAACAGCATTTGGTACCTGCTGGCTGCTCACTTCAGGTTTGTTGACTGACTAAATAAATGAACCATAAGAAGTGTCGGGACTTAGACTGTTTTACTCTCCAGGGTAAACAGAAAATCCATCCACCTAAACCACAGTGGAACTTGATATGTTCAAGCACCATCCTTTGATCAGTTTTCCCTCCTGCATCCACTGTCCATGTCCATCATTTGGGGGAGGATCTGGGAAGGTGTGACTGGGATGGTGACACTGAGCCACGACAAAGCTTGGGGGTGGGGCAGAGTCAGAGGGCAACATGGCGCCTCCTCTGCAGGAGTACTTCTTCTCGACCTCCTTAGCCTGCTTTCATGTTCCTTTCCCAGCACCATCTTCAGAGGTTGAGTCAGTGGAAAATGACTCTCCATCATGTATGCCAGTTATAGTAGCATCCCCACAAGATCCAAGCTTAACTGTACTCAAACTGTCAATCAAGCAACATAAAAGGAGGGGAAAAAAATCAAGTCCTGCTCAATCCAAACTTGTTTAAGGCCATTAGATACCCCCAACCCCTGAAACAAGAGCTCCAGGGACCCAGGAAATTCCCATTTCTTATTACAATAACTGGGGTGTATACTCTTCTTCTGTATCTTAACATCCCTGGGGGCTGGGGATGTCCCTGTGCCCCCCCATGTGGCCCAGGACAAGCAGCAGGCACCAAGCGGTGCCCTGCAAAAGCCAAAGCTCATGGTCATATGATGACAAGGAACAAGAGTGTTGATGCTGATGTTGTCTGGCTAAGGGCCTGGGCGTTAAACCCCACGGAGCCAATCAAAGGGCCTCATCAGTTGACCTGACCCCCACCAGGAACCTAAAAGGCTCTGCAGAGGGGTGGCCCTGGGGAGCACAGGGCTACCCTGAGGGGGCCTGCTAGACCCTACAAATGTCTGTAAAGAGCAAGAACCAAGTGCCTGCTCTCTACTCCTTCCTAGATCCAAATCCCCTAAAGTACAAGGAAAAACATGAACTGCCTTTGGGGTTCCCAAGATAGTTTGTAATCAAAGTTTCTAGAAGTCTAGGAATGTTGGTGGATTTGCTAAAATCCTACCCACTTCCTTGCTGCTAAGCCTGGGTTGAGGAAGACACCTCTGGGTTATGGGCACAGGCCCAACCTTTCCTTGTAGCTCCAGAGGAGGCATCGGAAGTGTCCTGAATCAGGCAATTTCCTTTCCGAGGAACCCCATGTGTGTACACAATAAGAGCTCATTTCCTTCCATTGGCTTTTGTTTGAGCAGCTTCCTTTGATAAAGGATGTATTCCACTTTCCTCCACAGTTATCTAAATCCAGGCATGCTTCAAAATTCAATGCAAGGCCTACTCCAATCGGACGCCCACTGGCCTCACTCAGAGCAGCCTCTCCCTCCTTCCCACCCTATATTAAGCCTTAAGTGCTGAAGGCCCACTCCAAACGGGATCAGTCTCAGGCTTCTCTGTTGGCTTTTGCAGTGTGAGCCTTTGTATGTGCGCGCACATGTGTGTCTGCACACGCACATGTGCGTAGGAAAGCCATATGCATATGCATGGTTTAACTTCTCAATTTGATTGCTGGCTGCCAATCATTTTTATTTTTCTTCCTTTCCACAGCATCAGAGTACCAGACACAAGATTTTAATCAATACTGTCTGAATGGAGGGGCTGAGCCATTGGAAGATGATTCACAAAGGATTGGAAGATTTGCAGATATATTTTGATTGAGATTCCAGAGTATCATACATTTTCCTTTTCCCTCCCTTCTCTATTTTTGAATTTTTCACTTTTCTATTCTTATTTCTGCCTGTGTGCTGATCAAACAGACTCCAGACCACAGTTCTTTCCTCTTGTTTGTGTGTGACCCAAATCTCATGACCCAGAGCTCCAGCAAACACCTAACTTGTGAAAATATCTCTGCTGCTGATGGTTCTCAGCGGGAGAAAAAGAACAAATGATGGCGAGTCTTCCTCCAGAGGCAACTGGGTCGCCACATCCAGGAAGGAAGGAGGGTCTGGTTCCAGGAAACACCTTGAAGCATCCTTGTTTGTTTGCTCTCCTGGCAACAAAGAAGCTGACCTTCCTCGGGGACCCCAGGGCCAGAATGGACTGGCAGATGTCATGGGTATTTCTTGGCCCCGGAAGAAATTCATTTCTTTGTTCATTTTTTCATTCATTCATTTCCAAAAGTTTAAGTTCAGGAGCTTGATCCCAATATGATCCCGTTACCATCTGCTTGAACAACCTAAAAACAGCCTGAGTGAGGACAGAATCAACTTTATCTGTGCCAAAACAGCTCACAGCTCACGGCGTGGCCTACCGTGGAGACTGTTCAAGTGCTCCATTTTCACACATGCACTATAAGAAACTTTCCAAATGTAGCCAACCCTCCTGTTTTTGAAAGCAACTGCATTCCTGTCACCCTAGAAATACTAGGATCCTTTCAGTCTGGGACAACATGCTCCAGTGTCTCACCATTTCTACCAAATGTAAACATTCCCCAAAGTCTAGCATAAAATTATTTTGCAGGATGTAAAGCTTTCTGCGTTTTGCTAAAAGAACAATAAGGTCTTTGTGAGTGATGACAAGCCCTTAAGAATTTGCAGAAATCCCTGCTTTTTCTGAAACAGCTTAGAGGACCCATAACATTAACTGGAGATTGTTTTCTCATAGTTTCATGTTTATCCCGGAAAACTCACCTTAACTAGTATGCATTCGTGTTTATTCTGTGCAATACAACAAATTCTTAGCCTAGATGACTTCATGTAATGCTGATCATCACCTGGAGAAGTGGGTATTGTTACTCCTTGTTTTAAAGATGAGAAAACTGAGGTTCCAGTAGATTTTCAAATTTGCCTAAAGTTGTGCAGTTGTGCAGCTAGTCTGTTGGATCTTAATTATTTATTTATTATCTTTTGCTTTCTTGCAGTACTGGGAATGGAACCCATGGGCTTTGCCCATGCTAGGCAAGTGCACTACTACTTCGCTACATCCCTAGTCTGGAAAGCCAGAATTTGAGTATGCAGGATTTGAATGTCTGTAAACCTATCTGCCAGGATGTCTGTAAATAATTTGTGTCTAAATCACTATTATGTTCTTACAATAAATAGTTTAATTCTTGGGCCCCACCCCAGATGTCCCAAGTCAGAATTTTGGGAGCAGAGGCCAAGAAATCTGTCTTTAGCCCAAACTTCCCAGGAATTTGTCCAGCTAACAAAACCAACTTTGGGAGTAATTGGTAAGAAATTTTGGAAAGGATGTGGAAAACACTTCTTTCTTCTCCCAGGGTTGCAAATGGGTAAACTGAATGTAGTACAGGCAGAAGACCTTGTCCCGTTCCTGCAAAGTCTTTCTGGCCTTGACCATGGATGTGCCTCTTTTATTTAGTTTTCCAATGGCCCTTCAAGGGCGAAGAAATAGGCCAACCTGTTTTGTGAGATGTGCTGTACAGTTTGTGCCATCTAACTTGACCAGAAGCTTCTATCCTACAGCAATTAAGCAACTAGAACTTATTTGAACTTAGGACACTGTAGATAACACCTGGTTCATGCATTTAACCTTTAGTCCCCCTTAGCCTATTGTCTTCATCAGCCAAGTTTCTCTGAAGTTCAAATGAAAAAAGATAGATATCCCTCTTTGAAGAGGGGAGGGCTTAGCTGCTTTCTCTTCTGTACCAAAGCACAACTTCATAGAAATGTGCACACTCCCAGGGGGAAAATAAATTCTGTTTTCACCGTAATGGAAAATTCTGGCTCTATTCGGGTGGATGATGGACCATGGATTTCTGTATGACTCATGCTAATCATCTATACAAAGGCCTGCCTCAATAATAAAACACTCCATCATTCAATTGTATCCCACAAACATTTACTGAGTATCTACTACTTTCCAGACCTTGGCCCAAGTTTAAAGTCCATGAGGATTGCTATAATAAGGAGACTCTTAAAATATTCCACATGTAGCATCCACAGTGGTAGAGTCTATTAATTAAGGGAAGAGAGCTAGGATTATGAATGATCTTTTGTTGAAACCCAGTGGAATGAAGCAAAAAGCTAAGGAAAATAATAAGATAACACAAGTACAACAAATAACATTGTAGCACTTTAAAAAGCAGCAGCAATGGCTGTATTTATAGTTAAGCCTGTAATGATGCAAAGCTGGTCTTTAATTAGTAATAGGGATGGAGGCAGGCTAAGGCCTCTCCCCACCACAGTTTTTCTGAATTGCACAGAACTCATTTCAAGGCAAGGGCCCCTGGGAGCCTTCCCAGGGAAGCCTTTAGACCTCAACTTGCCACCTTCCCACAAATTTATGTAAGGTTTTTACCTTCCCTGTTGTAAGAGAATCAAACCTTTTCCTACAAAAATTTCAAAAACCATTTCTTCCCCATGGCTTCAGGCCATCCATTCCCAGCGGGTCCCACAGGTTCAAAGCTGCACCAGGTGCCATCTGCCAGCCCGGCTCACCCTCCCCTCAAACCTAAATGTTCTTAGCCTGCTTCCTCTCTTCTCACTGCCTTGTCTCCTTAGACTGCCCTAAATATCCCACACTCCCTTCTAAGCATTTTGCTTTCTGTTCTCTGGTACCCTGCAGTTCCACTCGCCACTCTTCAGAAAGTGTTTCTCCCAGAGGTTGGAATGTACCTTAGCTGCCGCACGTCATGGTTGAAGGTCCAGTCCCCACCTTTACTGAAGTTTTAGGTTCTCATATTATTGCCCCTTATCGCCTGGTGGTGAAACCTAATCTAGGACATCATGATTAGCACATCTCTTCTCACAGGCCAAAGGCACTGAGAGAGATCCTGAGGCTGAGACACTTGTTCCAAGGTGCTTGCTCTGAAATGTTGTCACCTTGGATGTTTAGGCCAGTGGGAGTGCCTAGGAAATCCCTTTTGGTGTCAGCCTTCCAGAGGTGGGTCAGCAGCCATTTGCTGAGTTACATTTGCTTCCTTAGCTATGTCCACTCCTTTTAGGATTTTGGAGATCAGTCCTCTCTGGATGACTCCCAGCTCCTTCTCCAGCTCTGCACGCCACAGAGCCTAATGACCAGATCCTTGCTGGTCCTCCCCTGTCCTGCTGTGTGTTCCTGTCACTGGCATGGCTGATGTTTCTGGTACCTAAGTGTGTGTCTTCAGGTCCTCTCTGGCTGGCTCCCTTTCCCTTGGCTTCGACAAGTCCTGCCTGTGCTATATGCTACGTGTCACCCCCTATGTGGACACGTCACCTCCCACCTGACCCTCATCACCTCTGGTCCTGCTGCTGCCTTCACGGCTCACCAGTGTCTGCAATTCTCAGGTCTGAACTGTGCTCACAGACACATCTCCCTGCAGCATGTCTGACCATCTCTCACCTGCACACAGACACGTGGTGCTCGCTGCTGCATGCCACGTGAGGTTGGAAGTCCATGCTGTGGCCTTCAGTGGCAACACACAACTTAGTCCACACCACATGCTCCCTTGACATCACCTCCTGCTCCAGAGAAGCCGTGTGGGTGCATGCATAGACACATCAAGACCCCATTGAGGCCCATGGCTGGTGCTGTCCTCTCCTGGTAGCCTCCCTGTTTGCCTGGATGGTGGTCACCTACTCAAAAACTCCTAATGGCATGGATGACCTTCACCACACTGATTCATCCACGTATCCCATCTGTCAGGCTAGAGTGTAAATTCCACGGGGGGAAGGAAGCGGGGAGGATTAGGAACTACTTTTCTCCTCTTCCTATACCTCTCATACAGTAATTTTTTTCTGTACATTTTTCTGTAGCCAAGAAAATTTTTCAAAAGTAGAGCAGATCAAGATTAAATTAACAGTGGGAACAGCCTCAGTCCATCAACAAAACGGTCTTCACCATGGGTGAAGTACTTTTGGTACTTTGTTTCATTAAATCTCCACAAAATTCCAGAGAACTGGATATGACCACCTTGAATGCAAAGTCCCTGGGACCTGGGAACTGCCATGCACCCCATGGGAGCCCAGGACTCAAAACTGTACGATGGCCCTTGATATCTGGCTTCTTGCCCCCACCCCACTTAGCTACCCTTATTTGATTTTGAGATCTGTACTCCCTTGACTTCAATGGACTAACCGGCACCTAGGGCTACAGGGCAAGAAAGGGCAAAGGGCCCAGGGCATTGTCATCTGCGCTTCCCACTTCCTGCCTCCCATAATCTTGACTGTCATCTAGAAAAAAAAAAGAAAAGAAAAAAAAAACTTGTGAAGCAAAACTTTCTTGAATTTGAATAAAACAAAAACAGAGAAGAAGCTGGGCGCTGCACTCCTGTAATCCCAGTGGCTCAGTGGGAGGCTGAGGCAGGAGAATTGCGAGTTCAAAGCCAGCCTCAGCAACTTAGCCAGGCCCTAAGCAACTCAGGGAGACCCTATCTCTAAGTAAAAAAAAAAAAAAAAAAAATATATATATATATATATATATATATATATATATATATATATAAATGGTCTGGGATGTGGCTCAGTGGTAAAGCACCCCTGGGTTCAATCCCTGGTATCAGAAAAAAAAAGAAAGAAAGAAAGGAAGGAAGAAACAGAAGAAAGGAGATATTTTGTGCAAGATGTTAAAGTGACTATTATTGTTCTTGTCATGGTCACTCTCATTGTCATTCTTATTCTTATCTAGCACTGGTGACCTCCTTTCAAGTTTCAAGTCTGAATCATTACCATCCTATTGGTCCGGGACAGGATGACCAGCTGGCAGTGGGGACCCAAAGTAGTTCTGGTTTTTCTTGGGATCACTGTTGTTTCTGGTCCCTGAGAGACCCACCACTGGACACCCACCGGGTAAGGAGAATGATGAGGGGGAGGGCTGGTGGGGGAGGGAGGGTACAGGAGTGCCTTCCCACCTGCTCTCCTTCACCTTACCTAAGTGCCAGGCAGCCAGCCAAGTCTTTAAAACCTTTTATTCAAGACAGAAAAGAACACAGACCCTAAGTGTCCAGCTCTGGATTTTCACAAAGTGAACACATCTGTGTAACCCACACCCAGTTTAAGAAATAAAATCCCTGCAGATCCCAGAAGCCCTGTGGGGTCCTCCAGACCCCACCCATCCCCAGGGGTGACCAGGCTCCTGCAGACTCCCCTGTGGTTCCACAGGGTGGCACATGACTCCTCAAAGAAGCTTTGCTGGCAGCAACTGCCATTTCAAAGCAGAGGGAGAAAGTGTGTGTGAGGGAGTAATTTTGTGTGTAGGAGAAAAGTGTTTCTAATTTTCAGACCTGAAAATGTGAGGGGGGAAAAGGAACAGGGGAAGGGGGAACACGTCAGTCAGTCCCAGCTCTGCTTCCCCAAGATTTGGGAAGGTTCCAGCGCAGGCCCTCCTGAGAAAGGAGGCCAGTGAAATGGCCTCCCCTACCTTCCAGGCCTGGGCCTGGGCAGGGCGGCTCCTGTGCCTGTGACGTGCAGCTATATGGCTAGGTTGACGCTTATTATTTAACAGCAACAGGCTCCTAGGAGCCTGATATATACGGAACATATGGTTTTGATTTTTTTTTTTCTTTTTCTTTTTTTTGAATCAGTGAGTGAGATGGAGTGTCACAGACCCAACTCCAGGACTTGCGGGGTCCTGCCAAACGGTAATGGGAACCTGACTTCTGTGCCGACGTTCGATGTTCCCTGCCTCAGCAGCTTCGGGGTCCGGGCAGGCAGGAGCCATGGAGGGCCACGGCTGAGATGCAGCTCCATGAGCCCCTCAAATGCGGGCTCCGGGCTGTTGGCTTGATGAAGCACCAGGCTGCGCTGGCGTCTTTCCGGCTAATTTATCAAACTGGAAGGAAGAGATCAGAACATCAAATAAAACCCCACAGCTGCAGAGCAAGTAACTCAAGACCCAGCATGGACCTGGCCGAGGGAGCTGATGCCCAGCCCAGGATTACCTGGTGTTAAGCGACAGCCATGTCCAGGGCTCCATGCTGGGCTCCTCCTGGTCTGTCAGTCTTTCCAGAAACTATCACTCCCAGCGACTTTTGCTGATCAATTATTTGGTGTGTTCTGGGTTACACACTATAAATTTCACCCTGAGGTGGGGGATTCATGCTTTTTAGGGGGGGCAGCTAGAAAATGGGCAGTAAATGCAAGTTTTCAGTATGGTAGAGCATGGCAAGGTTTAAAGGACATTAATAAAACTAGCAGTGGAGAGGGGAGGAGTAGGTGGCGGGGGGTGGGGTAGAGAGTGGGAGCGAGTAGGGGCCTAGGGATCCTTAGGTTAAATATCAACCTGCAGATTTTTCTAAGAAACCTTGGAAAGCTTGTCTGAATGCAAGCCCAAGAGTCTGAAGCAAGTTCCTGCATTCCCTAGATGAACGCCTGGCCACCCTGTGTGGTGACAGCTCAGCGCCCTCCTGCCCCCCTGTTTGGCCAGGGTGCCCAGTGGGCCTGGCGGAACTGAGGGAGAAAATCCTTCCTGGTCTCTCTGTCTCCAGGAAGGCAGCAGGTTAGTGCGGCCAGCTGTTGACTGGAGCTGGGATTAATTAGTCCCTTCAGTGACCTTGGCACCTAGTGAGGGTGGAGTGCATCTCTAAGCTGCTGGGGACTCAGTGCTGAGAGCCACAGAGGAACTCAGGAGGGCTGAGGGCTGCTGCCAACACGATCACTGTTTAGCTGAGCAGAAAAACTAAAACAACAAAAGGAAACCCAAACCATGCACTTTATCTCTGAAAACTGCCTTAGTGTATTATTCAAATGATGTGAGGATATGAATCTGTCTATATTCATCTAAACCTCTGTCTGTCTGACTATCATCCTTAGGGTAATACTGCAAGCCAATGTCTATCATCTTGGTAGGTATTTCAGAGATGACAATCGCCTATGGTTGGGACAGAAGATAATTTTAAAGCCTTCCTTGCAGTGTGGAAGATGTCTGTCCCTCCCCACTTCACCTTCGCCCTTGGACTTTCCCCACTGTGCTCAGGCCTGAGCAGAGCTGAGGGGAAATGGACAGCCCCACCCCTTTCTCCATCATTGTTGGTTCAGTGTTCAAAATGGGCCAATGATGAGCCAAAGCTGCTGGACAAGCAGAGTATCTCGCAATGCATAAATAAAGGCATTATACTCTGAATAAAGGAGGCACCATATTGGTCCTGTTGGAGGAAGCCTGACTTCCTAAAATATGTGAAGGGGCTAGCCTGCTGAGATATTTATCTGCTTAGGGTTACTCCAGAGTCATGAAAAAGATTGAGGATGAGGGTGAACGGGAGTCACATTTCATTTCAGCATGAGGAGTAACTTCCCAGTCAAGTGTTATGGCTTGTACGCATTATGGGGTTGTGTTCATCCACTTGCTAGGGGAAGACGCGCAGTAGCCAGAAACACTTGGCCAGGACTGTGGTAGAGGGCAGGCATGAACTGCACTGGGTAATCCCTGGCTGCTTCTCTACTTGGGATTCCCTTCTAATTTTCATCTGAGTCGTGTGCAAAGTTCTTCCACCAATTTTAACAAGTTTTCCCACAGCAAACCCTAATCCTGGTCCTGGAGTGCCCTGAGCAACCAGGTGGCAACTGGAGTAGCAAGTCAGGGAAGTAAAGAGTTAAAAAGACCAAAGCTCTGGTTGGCCCCAGCAGCCCCAGGGGCAGTAAGTCCCTTTGATCCTGCCTCTTAATTGCAGCCTAGTAGCACCGGGAACTTAAAAGAAAAGAAACAGGGAAACTCCAGAGATAGGGTTTGTTTTGTTTCCTGAGGGGATGGTCTTTGTGGTGGCTGCCAGGAAGTTGATACTCTTGGGCTCAAATGATGGGTTTCCTAAGGGGGAAATCAATCATGCCTTCTTCCCGCCAAGAGTCAGGCATGGAGAGAACCCAGAAATGAGGGGTATCTCCCTGTGCCACTCAGTTGAAAGGCATCTGTCCTAACATCTATTGGGGATGGGAGGAAGAACAGAAGAGGAGAAGGGAGACCACTGGTTAGGGAGGAGCAGGAGAAGGCTGCCGGGAGAGAATCATGGGGAGCAGACAGCAGACAGTCCTGAGCCATCAGAGAGGGAAAAGCATCTCCAGGGAGGGTGGGGTGGCATGGAAACAGGAAGCACACCCTGGGGAAGGGAAGCTGGACAAGAGCGATTGCTAAGAGATCTCTCAGAAGGTGGCAAAGTCTCCACAGCCCTCAAGCACCTCACTCTCAGCAGGTCTTGCCCTTGACAATGAGCTTTTACCTATAGTATCTATTTCAGTTGTTTCTATAAGCTGACACTCATCAGGTCCTTTAAGTTTCATTCAGCGTGTGCACCTGCGCACTCATGAGACTCAAAAGCAACAAAAAGGCCAACTCACCACATCAATAACGCAGACAATGGCCTCACCACCCCCAAGGAGATGTAGCAAGTCCCTTTGTGAGATATACTCCTGGCTCCTGCCCTGTGCAGTGAGTCAGGAATTGCTTGGTTTTTGTTTGTGTGTTGTTTGTCTGCTTAACTCTTCATTGAGTTCTGCTAACAGTTTGTGTTTGTAGAAGTTTTCCTAAAGCAACTCCCCCCCTTTTTTGCAACTGGTGGACAGGGGCTGGGTGTCTGGAGTCTGTGATGTGGGTTTCATCCTGCTCTGCGACTGGGTAGGGTGTGACCTTGGCAGGTAACTCAGTCTCTGAGCTTCATTTTCTTCATGAGAGGTTTTAATTGAATTGATGTCCACAAAGCTCTGAGCAGAGGGCTTGCCATATAGTAGGCGCTCAATAAACTCAATAAACATTTGCTCCGTTTCATTCCTAAAAGGTTATTGGCAAATTAAAAATGCATAAAAACACCATCCATCTGTGTGCGGACTAAATGGGCATCTGGGCAGAGAAGACTTCCTCTAAATCAGTTTAGCTGACTCCTGGCTCTAGAAAAGAGGGGCCACATGTGGGACACACAGAAAAAGGAAGCACCCAAGAGAGAAGACAGACGTGGCATAAGGTATAAGATATAAGGAGGTATGTCCATAGCCCGGCCTGGACCTGCGTGCTGAGGCTACAACATTAGACAGCAGTCTCTTCTAAAAATGGCTTCATTTTTACTCCAAGACTTTAAATCTAGCATTTTAAAACAAACACAGTGTTAGTGGCATTTGTATCTTCATATTTTTTTGAGAGAGAGAATGTGGAGGGAAGAGCATTACCTACATCATAAGGGAATGAATGGGTTTGTCAGTTCCCAGAAGTAATTCACTGAGGGTGTGAGGACTGAAATAGACACATTAGACTTTCGGCTCCGGTTCTGCCCTACATCTAGAAAAAAGGGAATTAAAGGCTGATTTCCAATACATTTACTTCTTAGGGAGAAAAAGTCTCTGGAGCAGATGTGTAAACACACCAGTCCTCCCTGGAGGTGGGAACCAAAGCTCTGGGGGAATGTGAGAGTCTGCATCCAGAGAGACAACAGACAGCTCAAGCTCCGGGCGACATGCACGCATGGGCTGTGTGGCTACACAGCTGCTCAACACCAACGTGTCCCTGTCTCCTCACCTTCGCCCTAGCAGTTTTAATGTAAGTCTGGTAGCTTCAGCAGTCCAGCCTCAGCTCTGCTCTGAGGCTGAGCATCTTGGAGAAGCCTCTTGGCGCTGGCCTCCAGCCCTCCAGCGCCTCCTCACTGGAGCCACCCAGATCCAGGGACTGCTGCCACTCACATTTATGCAAAGCAGTTGTGTGCTAGAGCCCCCCCCAGGAGCAGCAGCATCTTCCTCCTCTGGGAGCTTGTTAGAAAAGTAGAATTCTGGCCCCACCCAGACCTACTGAATCGGAATCTACATTTTTAATAAGATCCCCAGGTAATCTGCAGGCACAGGAGGTCTGACCAGGGCTGCTCTGGGTTAGTAGTTGGAGGCATCTGGCACAAGGTCACCTACCATTTGCATACTGCCAAGTGCCTTCTCATCTTGAAAGTCTGTTTCCTTCAGCACAGTCCTAGTGTCTGGCTTTGGTTGAGATCAGCTAGATCCAGGAAAAATGAATCCCCAGGGTCTTAGAGAACAGGATGATTACTGTCCAGTGACATTTCCAACCACTCTTCAATGATTATCCTGACCAGAAATATCCCCAAATACATACTTTGAAAAGCAATTACTAGCTTACTAGCAAATGTCTCCTTAAAAAAAAAAAAAAAAAAAAAAAAAGGTCACTTATAGGGCTGGGGTTGTGGCTCACTGGTAGAGCACTTGCCTAGCATGTATGATGCACTGGGTTCAATCCTCAGCACCACATAAAAAATAAATGAATAAAATAAAGGTATAAAAAGTACAATAACATTTTTTAAATCACCTATACATACACATATATGAAAGATACAGCTACAATGGTCCCTCATCCACTCAATAATCTGTAGCTCTGAGCTTGACACTGAACCAATATGTCCCTCCAAGAGGACTGGTGCCAGAGACTCATGCCAGCGAGGGCAAAATATGCAGCGGAAGAGTTCCATGCAGAAGGCTCCGCTATTTTCCCATTAAATCATGGAGACAGAGCTCTGGTACTTTATAGTATTACTTACTTTGTTTTTTTTTTTTGTTTGTTTGTTTTTTTTTTTTTAGTCCATTGTGGGTATTCACTTTCCTGATTCTTTATTAGCTTTTAGTTCCTTCTAGGCCACTGGCTACCTTCTGCAAGGCTCACCCTTGGTCATCTGCCTGTCTATGTTTATGTTCCTTTTTTCCATGACTTCAACTATGGCTTCAACACAGCTGAGTCTCAGGCATACACTGGAAGCGTGGGTTCTAGCTGGTCTCCATCTCCACCCTGTCAAATGTCTATGAAATACCTCCACTCAGATGTCTCATCATTAGCTAAAAACACCATGCCCCCAAGCAAAGACGCACCATCTCCCTTCCTCCTCCTATCCTATCCCCATTGATTGATGGGTCAGTCATGGTACCATCAACACTGCTCAAGAGAAAGTTTGAAGTCATTCTGGCTCTTCCAAGTTCTCACCAGCTTCCATCAGGTTTCTCTCAATGTGCCTTTGGATCTGCCCTTTCTCCTCCATCCTCATACCCAGGCCCACCCACCTCCTTCTCACATTATTCTTGGAATACCACAAAATTTTTCTGACCAGTGGCTTCACTCACTATGAATGGTCTAACCTCTAACCCTATCTTACAAGTCCCCACTGGATCTGTACAAAGCATTAGACTTGTGTTACAGGTAATGAGCTCTTGACATGGCCCTTCAGTTCTTCCCTATTTCAATTCCAGGCCCTCCATCTAACCTTATCTCCCACTACCCCCTAACACTTCATCCCTATTTTCCAAAGTCGTTTCCACGCTGGCCTTCCCTTCCATCCCCCATCACGCCATCCCTCCTTCCTGAGGCTTCAATCCCTGGCCTCTCCAAACATTTGATCATACTTCCTTATCAGAAAAATATCTTTAGCAGAAACAATCATCATAACAATAGTTACTTATTGATAAATGGTATGACTGCTTGATAAAACTAACATGTTCCATACATTTCACCTATATGAAAATAGACATTTTAAAAGGATAAGATAAATAACAGACAAGATGTAAGTTCAACTGTTTCTCTACCGAATGAATAATCTTGCCCGGGGCCTGGGGTGCAGACATTCCACACAAGAAACCAGGAGCTAGACAAAATATATCCACTCAGACCAGAGGAAGTAGCTCTTCCTCTATGAAACCTTATCTATTGCTCCAAATGGAGTTCTCCTTTCCTGAGCTCTCAAAACCTTAAAATTACACATACTAAATCATTTATATAATATAGGCTTCACCAATACTTTCAGTTTGATTAATTGAAGCTTACATTTAGGATGCCAAAAATTTATAGATTTTTAGAATAATTCCATCTCTTAATTAAAAACATTACTGTCTTCCCAAAATTGCTTGGGTTGGGCTCCATTCAACTGCACAACATACTTTACAAGAAAACTCCATGTCTGACCACAGTGTCATTTCATTTATCTCATTAAGTGTCCTATGCACGGATCCCCATGGCTTGGAGGACTAATAACTTTTCCACTTTTTGGCCAATAAAACTTTTAGCATATTGCTTAACCTCACTCAAATTCGGTTCTCATTTAATTTATAAGACAGGGGGGTGGGAGAATCGTGTGACCTTTAAAAGAGACAATAAGCACAAATACTGAAATGACATATACATGTCAGATGTTACCATCACAATTACTCATTATATGGTAAGCTATATAAAGTACATCTGAGACTTCTAAAATAATTGGTCTCCTATCTCTACTTTGAGATTTTTTTCTTTCTTTCTGCAAATGAATTACTATATTTTCTCAGTCTGATTTGTTCAGGTGGCACCACAGCACTGCTTACCTGTTAGCGCTTGAGGGTCTCATGGGCCTGAGTCTAACCTGTGGCTCAGCCAGGCATTAGCTGTGGGGGTCGTGTGTGTGTGTGTGTGTGTGTGTGTGTGTGTGTGTGTGTGTGTGTTCCTGAGTCGTTCCCAGTGGCCACCTGGGAATAGTGTTAATTTTACGGGGCTCTCCTGATCTTCTCAGATTCTATTTACACGTGTCTGTAGAGCACCTTGCTCCAAACACACACCCCCAAAATATGAATTTCTTTCCCATCTCTCATCAGGTGTAAGAGAACTCAGTGAGATGTTCTCGTGAAAAAATGGAATACCCTGAATTTTGATTTCCTTGTTGACTTTGGTTTCTCCCAGGCCTGCAAGCCATTTGCAACATTAGGGAACTATATTTTCTAGAAACATCTTTCTGTTGTATGACTCGGGCGGGAGACAGAGCAAACATACGCTTGTCCCCCACTACCTGTGAGTGCAGCCTGAGCTGGTCAGTCAACACTCTTCTTGCTCTGCCTTGGCATCTAGGCTGCCTATGACCCCAAGTCTAGTCTATAGGCACATGCTATCCAGGAAGCATCTGAGGACAGGAGATGGACGGGAGTTCTGTGAGATGCTTCCCATAACTAAGTGTTTCCTGTGCTTCAAAATTCAAGCACTGAAAAAAAAAAAAATCAATGAATAAAAGTTTTAAAAATCTGGTTTATAACTCCTCTGCTTGAGAAGCTTTACCTAGCACGCCCTTGCCAGAGTGCCCTAATTCTAGGGTCCCACTTTTTAACTCTCCATTTGAACTGTTAATGGAGATAATACCAGCGAAAGCCTTTCAAAGTTTAAGTAGCTACACATATGTTAATTACCCTTCTGAAGGCATTTGTGTGCTTAACTATTCTTATCTTGTTTGTAAGGATCTCCTTTCCTAGCTATTGTGGATTGCAAACTGCTTAGGACAGAGACCGGCAGCGTTTCCAGGGGGCCTCTCCTCCCCCCCTTCCCTCCCAGGTGGCTCACCACCCTCAGAGCTGACAACCAGCTTGTCTTGGGCCTGCTCCCCGACTGCCAGGACCCAGGACTGAAAAGACTTCTTTAAGTGTGGCTGCATCCTCAGTCTTCTCTCTGAGCTCTTCCCTCACTGGGTCTCTTAAAGATGCAGTTAGTCTTTGCCCAAAGAATGGATATTAATTCAGATGTTAGGGGAAACCAAACCCCCTACAAAAATAAAAATAAACAAACAAAAGAAATAGAAAAGCTCTGTATAACAAGTTAGAATTTAAAAAAATGAATAAAAAATTAAAAAAAAAAAAAAGGAAAAAGAAAAGCTCCCAGACCACCAACAACAAAACTACTTGGTGTTTAAACAGGGAAATCAATTTTTAAAAGGAACTCTGCTTTTATGAAAAAAAGGGGGATAAGTAGAACCCTCCAGAGTCAGGTATCAGATTTCCTTGCTGGGGGTGGGGACTGGGGACGGTTAGCTAATTGCATCAGGGGCTTCAGCAGGCACCCTGTGGCTCAGAAGTGGGAGAGGGTCTAAGATTTCCTTTTGTCTATGGGCTTGGTGTTTAAGGCTTTATAAATGATGTGACTGTGGTCCCCAGTTACTTCAGGGCTCAGCGACTGCTCTCAGTAGCCTTATGTTTTGGATTGCTTGAGCAATCTTACATGCCTACTGCTCATCTCACGTCTTTATATGCTATTTAAACAGTACTGATGCTGACAAATATAACAGAGGTAAAGAAAGTGCATACCTGTAGCTATGGAAAACTGAAAATTCCTCTTGTTCCTCCCCCAAACACCAACACTGTCTCAAGCCCCAAATCAATGTCTAATGATTAACAATGCTAATTTCACGTTAGCCAATAACGATATTATTCAAGTCTTTGAAAGTTGCAATTTTGTACCATGCGTTTTTGTGCACACACAAAGGCAGGTAGTAGGTAACCAGCTTGGTGTTCTAAGCACATAGCAAGATCTGGGGAGCCCAAGAGGTGTTTAACAAACACTTGTTGACTGATTGATGGAATATACAAATGGGGCCGCCTGAGACAATGCATTCTTTGTCAAAACACTAAGGTGCATTGTTGAGTCCGATTTTATTACTGAGTGTTTTTGCCATATTGAGGGGGGGTATGCTGCCAGAAAATTTACCCACCAGCCTCAGAGCTCATGTTCACAAAGAACCCCTAGGGCCTTACCTTTCACACCTGTTTTCATGCTCAGCAACGGAGGTAGGGACTAGTCTCTGTAAACAATGCTGTGCAGTTGGAGGCAGCTATGTGTCCCTTTGACTCCTGATCATGACTATACCACAGCTGCAATGGACAGTTTGCACACATTTTCAAGAAGAAAACAAAAATCAAGTTGAGTAAAAAGCTAGAAGAAGAAAAAAATACTATTTATAAATGGTTTACAAGCGTGGCTAAGTCTTCCTGCTTCATTCTTCCATGAGACCCTCTCCGGAAGCACGAAAGACCAAGTTCCTTGCACTACACAGCAGTGCACATCCACGTCCCTCCAACTCTGGAGGATCATTCTAGAAAGGATGACCCTTCACTTCTCTTTGCAGCCTCTTCCCTTCTCTTCCTGCTGGGGCTTTAGGCTGGCCCTGGGGCAGGTTTTGTGAAAAGGCAAAAAAAGTCCTCTCCCATTTTTCTGCCATGGCCTTGGGGGGCTCTGCTCACCTGGCCTGACTTGACTGACAGTTTTCTTCAGGTGAGCTCATGCCTCTCTACCTTCCCATAACACCCCTCTCTTCCACTGCCCACCTGCTTCCTCGCCGCCAGATTTCTCTGCCTGATACGACATTGGTAAACGTTCCTGACCCAGCCAGTTCTGATGTGCAGCTATACCTGGAGATGTTAAAGGGCCTCAAACTATGTTTTCAGCAACCAGCAGGTCTTACAGTTAAATTAGAATCCTTTGCCCCTTGCAATGTCCCCCACCTATTCCTGCATTAATGATGTTTTGCTCTTTTAGAAAATGTAAACAAATCTTTATGTCTTTCTTCCCATCTTTTTCTCCTTACCCGTAGTGCAGGATGAAAGGAAGGGGGAAAAAAAATTCAAGATTGACCCTACTCATTCTACTTTGAGGAATTCTCTTCAGCTCGATATCTAAAAATCCTTTTCTCCCTATTCTTGCTTGGAATCTTGAGTACCTGATCTTGAATTTCTATGGCGCTCCCCAAGCGCGGGACTGGCTGGTGGCCATGTGATATTGATTTGTTTTCACCATAGCAACAGCAAATTAAAACAACGAGCAGAAAGAAGGCAGGCTGTTAAGCAGTAAAGCTACATGACCAGTATATTTCACAAGCATATTTTTCTCTGTTTTCTCTTTTATTCACTCCAGTTTCACAAATTTAATACAAAAGTCAAAGTAAAAATAGCACAAGATGCTTGGGGCACTCTGGGGCCTATCATTGGAATAGTCTGGCGTGCTCAGTTTCCAGTATGCTAGACTAGATCAATGGAGAAAATGTAAACAACAATGCTCTGATTTCCTTGGAAATTTTATTTGTCGGTCTCAGAATAAATATGGATAGAAATTTTACAGGAGCACGTTGAAGGGGTATACATATGACTCTGTATGTTAATACCCCAAGGCATTGCCAACAGTTCCTTAACACCAAGGTCTCCTCCTTTGGTACTTTAAATAGCTCATTGTGCAAGAGACAGACAACTTTCTTTTTTGATACAAGGTCAAGGTCTCCTAAAGTGTTTAGCATCATGAAAGTATAGCAAGAATCATCCAATTCTATTACGAGACAGAAATATTGAGGGAGGCACTTGCTTCAGGCTACGTAAGTAGTAAGGAGGACACAAACTAGCAGAGGGAACTCCAGCGAACTCCAGTGTGCTCTCGGCAAAATCATCTCTCAGGAGGCTTCTTAGTAAACACTAACCTCCCCACTCCTGATCTCCACGACCCAGGGTGCCACCTGTGACGGGTTAACAGTCCACAGCATTGTTCTTTCCTTCCTTCCTTTGGGCCATCTGCCCTAGGACATGGCGCTTTATCTATAAAAAGCAGCTGTTCCCAACATCACAACCAGCCTTGAACTTGGGGGCATAACCTGTATCATAGATAATGGCTGCAGGGGAATTGGTACTCCCCCTTGGCCCCACAGGGGGGACCGTCCACACAGGTGGCAATACTGGCCTGCACCAAGGGGAAGTTAGGCCAGAAAAAAAAGCTGACCTGTGCTCCCCACCGCTTTTCACCAACCAAGCCAGAACCCTGCAGAAAACCTGTGCTGACCAGCAGGTAGGAGAAGATGCCCTAGTTACGAGGGGGATGGGCTTAGGGTGTACAAAGGACAGGCTGAAACGCAGAGCCATAACTCAGGTCCTGCCAACTGGGAGTTAGAATGTTCCTGGCCAGGACGTAGAGAAATATTCCTCTCCACGAGCTCGAATAAAAGAACACACAGCAGAAATAGTTGGGGGATGACGTCAGAAGTTCTGGGCTAGTGTCCTGCACTTCTCCTTGAAAGTAAAAAACAGTGGGTCTAGAAGAATCTACGTGGCATTGCCGTTATTTAAATGAGCACTGCCGCCCCTCCTAAAGGAGCAGGAGAGCTGAAGAAACTTCCTCTTACGTAAAGATTATACCATGTCCCCCAGCCTTATTTATTTTTTACCTAATTGTCCCCAAAATGCACACAGTCCCCAATTAACAAACATCTTTCCACTTAACCTTTGTCTTTTAAAGAGACAGTAACATTTCTTGAAGAAGATCCATGGTGCTTAGGCAAGTCAGATTTTTTTTTCTTCTTCGCTCCAGTGCTTGCTAACTATTCTAAAAATGTTACACATTTATTGTAAACACATGCTTCCGAGGCCTAACAAAAAAGCACAGTTTCCTCATGCCTGGCAGAAATTTTAAACGGAAAAGGGCAGAAAGAATTCTTTAACAAACATATCCTTTCCTTCTCCTGGGCCAAGTGTGTTAAAAATAAATCTTCTCCATCATTTCTCACCGCTGCTTCTCGGCAAGAAAGTTGATATGGTTCGGCAAAGTGAAAACACGGCTTTAAAAGCTAGCCTGCTCTCATTAAATTATTCTGCTGGCTGTGTGTTCTCATTAAAAATGCATACAGATCAGATAATTGCAGTAAGCATTATTAACCCAGCTTTACTTTTGAATATAATGGTTCCACTTTTAAGCTGGAAACAAAGGCTCAGACATGCCAGGAAAAGAAATGTAAACACTGAACTACAGTATCGAAAACTTGCCAGAAAGCTACCTCTTGCTAGGTTGTTAGAAATGTGCCTTTGAAACTGGATTAAAGCTCAACATTGTAGAGCGGGGGAGGTCCCTCATTTCCAATAAACAGACATATTTTTGGCTCAAACATTCAACCGATGATTATTTAGCATGAAGTCCCCCCCCCCCTTCATTCTTAATTGCAAGTCTGTTTTCAAATAAGATCAATGTGAACTTTATCTATTCTGGAGCTATACTATAGTAGCAAAGAAAATTTTTTTATAACACGAATATAAGATTATTCCCAAGATTTCAAATGGTTTGAAAAATAATCATAAATGGATCTATTTTTTGAATAAAAATTCGGTTTAATGCCTCACTCCTAACAGGCGGCATAGATTCAAGCTTTGCCATTTCTTTTTCTCAAATCAAAATGTTACGTAAAACTCCAGGGTTCCCTGCAAGTATCACATTTGAATTAGTGGAATCTGGTCTCCCTGGCTTCCCGAAGCAACACACATGGAATGCAGCATACTGCAGCAAACTCTTCAAACATTCAAAAAAAAAAAGGGGGGGGGGGGGGGTTCTCCTACCTTGTTTAGCTCTGCTTGTCCTTCCCATGTACAGTAACCCCAGGAACATCTGGCAGAATCGAGTGGCCGAGGCTTCTCCACTGCATCATGAGGAAGAAATTTCCATGCAAATGGTTCTCATCCCGTGTTTATTGTACTCTGAAAGCCGTCTGCCGTATCTGGAAAATTTTACCTTTAGATGATGAAGCAAAGACAGTCTAAACTCTGTTGCTGTAAGCTGCGGCCCTTCCTTCCGACAAACCCCGCCCCGCCACGGCCGGCCAATCCTCAGCCAGTTCGTCAGCCCTCCTCGTCTGAAACTGGCCCTAATAGGGATGACTGACACAGCAACACAGCACTTGCAGCGTCTGAAAACAGTGCAT
Source organism: Tamias sibiricus (assembly GCA_025594165.1). NCBI lineage: Eukaryota > Metazoa > Chordata > Mammalia > Rodentia > Sciuridae > Tamias > Tamias sibiricus. The sequence goes on along the minus strand of CM046663.1, from coordinate 84,544,342 downwards.
CCATACTGATGAAAGAGGAATTTCCCTCTCCGAAGAAAGCAATCATAGCACCAAGACAAAGTGGCACATAATTGGCAGAGCAGGAAGAGGGGTAGCTCAGGAAAACACGCTTTAAGACAGCCAGCCCGGAGCTTGTAGCTGCACCGTAATACTTTGGGAAACACGAAACTCCGCAGATTCAAAAGAAATCCGGGTTGTACCTGGAACTGAAGTCCTTACAGCATTTGACAAAGCGTGTGTGTGTGTGTGTGTGTGTGTGTGTGTGTGTGTGTGTGTGTGTGTGTTTAAGAAAAAACAATTCAACGTCTGCATGGAAAGTAATACCTTGTGGAACGTTTACATAGGATTTCCATGATTGAGGGAGAATGTGCTAGCCCAAGCACACATTCAAAATCAAAACATGCTTGTAGCCCTAGCACACAGTTTCCTGCACAACGTCTGTTATTGCAGTGGTTAATTACTGTAGCCCATATATTTTTCATCTAAGTTTTCAGACCACTGGGGACTTCAATTAGGAAATGCTGAACAATAAAAATTGATATCTACACATTACACTTTTGTGCTCCTGGCAGGTACCCATGAGAGAATTAGTTAGGTGTGCTTTAACCGTCTTAGGTGCCAGTTGATAAATACTGTGCTTTGGCCCACATTGTCATTAATGAAGCAAGGATTATAGGAAGGTATTTATTGCTGACTACTCATGGCGTGTGCTCCAAGGGACACCACCAAGTGCCCTGCCACAAAAGATGTTCCAGGAGGTGCTGGGGTTCTCTGAGATAAAGTAAGAAAAGCAAAACAGAAGGGTTAGTTGGAGTTATTTATTTATTTATTCCAGTCAACAGTATTTCTGCATGCTTTGAAAACCAAAACAAAAACATATGGCATTCAGAAAACACAATAAGCACACATTTCCTTCCACTAAACACAACATTTTGAATTTTAAAAATTAAGTATGATGGTTGCATGACTCGACCCAGACAGGAACAAAGCCCCTATTCATCTTAAAGATTGAACCCAACACTATTTTTTTTTTTAATAAGCAACTGTTTGGTGTATCTGGAGTCTAATTTTTTTTTTAATTTCACCAATTGCATCTTTAAAACACACCTTTTCATATGACTTGTGGGCTATTTTCTTTAATAGAACATCATCCTTTATTCCCCTCAATATTTGTGCTTAAAATTCTCTTTTTCATTCCCATATAAATCCATCAAATATCATAACTTGTAGGCTTTCTTATACTATCATTTTCTGGAAATTTAATTTAGTTCTGTGGTCAAACAGGTAAAGATTATTTAAAAATATCCACATAGTTAATCTTATACCTTATGCACATAGATGATCCAGAGCTCATGATTCCCCTCTCCCCATCTCCCTTGCATTCTGACTTTGAAACCTCTCATCCTCTAATCTTAATCCTGAAACTTTAGTCATCTTTGTCCTCCATTCTCACCCAGAGATATTAAGTCTTTTTATTTTCCTCCCACCTAGTCCAGAACTCTGACCTGTAACCTGCATGATATGAATGCTAATTAATGGCCTATGGGAATCCAGCCTCCTCAACCCTGAGCTCAGCTCCCTTGTTGCCAGACAGGTTTTCCTATGTCATGTAAAGTCATGTTCCTTTCATACTCAAACCTTTCCATCTATTAAATCCAAATTATAGACTTTCAAGGTCCTTCATAATTGGGCCCCTCCCTTTATAGCCAACATTTTCTCCTGTTTTCCTAAAGGAACTTTCTAGTGGAAAGTTTTTTTTTCCATTACATCTTCCCTGTTCACATTAGATTCTATGAGGTTCTCCTTTGGAAGACTGTTTAAAACCCTGCACAATGTGGTCTGGTGTGGGTAGTTTGGATTAATCTTCCCTTCTCAGAAGGCAAGTCTTGTGTAATATGTTAAGATAACTTGCATCAAATATCTGTACAGTAGCTGGTACCTGATAAACTATCACTAAACAAAACCTTTCCTCAGTTATTTCTATACTGTTCATTGCATTTAGGAAGGTGTCCTGCACAAACTTGCTGGTTTCATGATTCCTATCTCAAGAATTGACATGATACTCAATTGCACACACCAAAAATCTGCCAGTCTTTCTGGATCCTCCTCCCCAACCACCACTTGAAATTCATTATCAAAGTCTGTCAAGTTTAACACCCAAATGTTTGGAAATGCCTCCCCTTGCTCTACCAGTACAGTTTTGTCCAAGCAATCATTGCCATTTTCTGTAACTACTGAAACAGTCTCCTAGCTGGTTTCCTGAGTATATTCTTGACCTGGTGCAAGCCCTTTCGCACACTTTAGCCAGAATGGAAATTCAAAAATAAAAAATCTTATTTTTTTTCCACCCTCCTTTGCTTAAACTTTATGATGGGCTGAATTGTGCTTTCCCCCTACCCTCCTTACCCACCCCCCCCAACTGTCTCCAGTAAAGTTTTTCTTATGTTGAAGTCACAACTCTGAGAAGATGGTATTTGGAAAGAGGGACTTTGGAGGTAATTAGGTTTCCATGAGGTCATAAGAGTAGGGCCTTTGTGATGGGATTAGTGTCTTTGTATGAAGAGACACAGAGGGTGGTCTCTTTCCATCAGAAGGACACAGTGAGAAGGTGGCCCTCACCAGGATGGGGATACAGTCTTCACCAGAACCTGACCATTCTGGCTCCACCCCAATCTCATATGTCCAGCCTCCGGACCTGTAAGAAAACAATTTTCTGTTGTGTAAACCAACTAATACATGGTACAAAACATCCTTGAAATATTTTTGAGTGGCTCTTAAGGGAAAGATGACAGTTCTCCACATGGCCCACAAGGCCCTGTTCCTTCTAGTCTCTGCCTACCTCTCCAGCATGATCAGAAGCCATTCTTTCCAGGGGCCCCTTCCTGACCCACAAGATGAACTCAGGTCCACCTGTTGTTCTCTGGCAACTCTCCTCCACCATCACCATCCCCAGTGAAGTCTACTGCAGTGCTTCTCAAATTTTAATGTGCATGAACTGCCTCCCCCCACCCCAGGGATCTTGTTAAAATGCAGATCCAATCTCAGTAGTTCCTGGGTGGATGCTGAGATTCTGCTTTTCTAACAAGCTCCCAGGTGATACTGATGCTGCCTGTCCATGGAGTACTCTTCAAATAGCAAGATCTGATAGATGGTGCTCACTTCATAGCACTTGTTACAGGGTATGGTTACACATTAATTTGGTTAATTATTTACTTATGGTCTACCTTTCCAACCAGCTTGCCAGCATCAGAAGTCGCCATTGTCTTCTAGCATTAATCTTCATGACCTGGCACCTGGGAGGGGACAGTTTTCAACAAATGCACGTGAAATGAACAGCGAACTGATGTAGTTTACCATGAGGCCAAGCTGGACTTCTGTCTTTCTTCTTCTTTTCCCCATCTCTCTCATACTCTTCCTTCTCTTTCTTTCTTTCTTTTTGTAACTCACTGTAAGTTTCTTGAAACTCTAGAAAGAAGCTTAATCTTTATAAGGTTATAATATGCTACGTAGGAAGAATTGTTGAGAAACCAAACGTAGATCAAATGTTGAGAAGATGATCAACTGTGTCTAAAGCAAAGGAGGAACAAAAAGACAACAGTGTTGGATTTGTCCAGTGGTGGTTGTCATTTATCTTCTATAGGTTGACGAATTCCAGATCTTTCTCTTCACCTCTGGTCCCAAGTCTTCACTTGAATGTACCAGAGCTAACCCATCTTCACCTGGTCTCTAAATGAAATATTTTTTTTTCTTCTACTGAAATGCATTTCTCTCATATTTCCCATTTCAGAGAATGGAAACCACCATCATTGATGCCTAGCTCTGTCTCACTGTCTGTATCCACATCCTTGGGAGTCCTCTTGTCGATCTTTTGAATTCATCCACTTTTCTTTGTCTTCACTTCTGTGTCCCTAATTCAAGCCCCCGTTGTTTTTGCCCACTGCTTACCTCTCTGACCTCAGTCTTGACCCTCAGCGTCCACTCCATGCACCACACCTCAGCCAAACTCATCTTTTAAAAACTGTAAATCTTCTGATGCCTTACCTGCATCCAATCACTGCATGGCTCCCCATGATCTTCAAGGTGAATCCTCTGCCTAAGCTCCAAGTATGTTCTTCTGCTGCCCTTCTTGAACTCCCTCCCTCCTACTCCACATGCAGGATGACTCAACTAATTTTAGTCTCTGCAATGTGTCATGTCCTTACCAAGTTTGAGCCTGCATTCTCTTTTCCTGAAACATCTTCTGTTCCTTTGAAGCCCATCTTGCCTCTTTCTACCCAGTAATAGTCCATGTACACACAAGGAGTCCTTCAGAGAGGCTTCCTTGACCACCATAACCCTTGATATTTTATTCACCATAGCAGCTATCACAGAATATTATAAATGCATTGTTGTTTTTTTTTTGTTCTTTTGTTTTGTTTTTTGTACCAGGGATTGAACTCAGGGGCACTCTACCACTGGGCCATATCCCCAGCCCTTTTTTTTGTATTTTATTTAGAGATAGGGTCTCACTGAGTTGCTATGTGCCTTGCCATTGCTGAGGCTGGCCTTGAACTCAAGATCCTTCTGCCTCAGCCTCCCTAGTGCTGGGATTACAGGCGTGTGCCACTGCGCCCAGTTTAGAATATTATAAATGCATCTTACTTGATGCTGTACCCAACTAGTCCCTGGGAGAAAACTGACCACGCTTAGTACTTAGAGCATGCAGTTATGTAACAGCAGGCACTAAATGGTTGTTGGACAGTTAGCTAGACAATGGCACCAGTGATAAAGTGCCAAAACAGACACAGGGCTCAAGTAAATGATTGATAGTGAAGCTGCAGAAATGATGGTTCATGTATGTGTGTGTGTGTGTGTGTATGTGTGTGTGTGTGTGTGTGTGTGTAATCATAAGTTGGGGCTAGGGAAGGGAAGGGAGAGGTAACTTAAAAGCTGAGAGGAGTGGTACAGTTTTGAGATCTTCTCCCCCGTGGGCATACCAAGGTCAGCAAACTTCCAGGCGAGAGAATCTTTGATGATGTTTAAATGGTGGGGCTTTCCAGAGAAACAAAGTCTCCCTTTGAGTGGAAAAGGATAGGGATCTCAGAACAGATGGGAATGTTTGACTTAGCCAGGAGATGTCTAGGAAGGAGAAGGTTGTTTATAGCAAGGGAGACACGAGTCGGGAAGGCAAGATGCAGAGACGACTGATCTGTGAGAATTCGGTCTTAGGGTTCCTTCCTCTCTCAATGTTATATTCTAGCTAAAGGCTCCCTCCTTAGTCTTGAGTATCGACTACTTTTTATTTTCAAGTCTAAGCCAGACTGTACACCCCTTGAGGGAAGAAGACATGCATTCAAATCTTTCTGTACCCTCCACAATATCTAGCTGCACTCTGCTGAGTCAAGTGTGGTTGATTGATTTCTATTTAGGAAGCTGAAGAAAATTTACATACCTTAGAAGAGATTGGTATATTTTTAATGTGTGGGTTTTTGAAATGCAGCAGGGACTAGAAAATTGGTTTTCTAATTGTCAGAAAAATTTATAGTGTTTTCTAATTTAAAAGAAGAAATGCTAACAGATTTCTAAATTTTCTCTAATACGTTCAGGAGCAGAAGACTTTGGGGGAAAATTAAGACCAATGTTTTCTGGGTTAAAAAACATAGAGTGAAGTAAATGACAGAAAGCACGTCCCTGAAGTCATGTCTGAGAAACCCTCTGCCCACAATGGGGCACATAGTAGGGCTCAGTGTACGTTGGCGTCCACCACTCCTCCTACTGTGGTTGTAGTCCAAGTCACCATTACCCTTGGGTTTTAGAGTCCTAGTGAGATTCTACCAAAGAGGAATTAGTGTGTGTTTAAAAAGTGGTAATGAACCAAGGTAGAGAATTTCTAACCTTCTTAGTTCATAGCACTTTTGTATTCTTGGACCAAAAGAAATATTTGACTATTCTCTTTACTAAACACTTCCATGTTTATGTTTTTAACAACTTAGTAGCTGTTTGAAAAGATAATACAAAATATTTTAAAGATATAATTTAATTTCATCCTTAACCTCAATTAGTCATTAATGGACGATGCCTGCCTATTGAACACCGCATACAAAGCTTGAAGCTGGAAATCTGATTAGAAACACTACTCTCATTTCCTGTTCCATGCTTTTTTTTTTTTTTTTTTTTTTTTTTTTTTTTGGCATGGTACTTGCTTTTCATCTTAGCAACTGCTGAAAATATAGTCTTGCAAAGATACAAAATATCATCATAAGAAGGCAGTATGATTCTAATACAAAAATTGCGAATTATCTGGAGCTAGTAGTTTGCACAGTGTCTGACGGATGTCAAGTATTGTCTTATTTCCCTTGAAAATGTAAAATATCCCATGGAAGGCCGTCAGTTCATTACAACTTTCCAGCATGCCCGATGGCATGGTTTGGGAAATGCGGAACTGAGGTAAGAGCCCCTATGGGTTGGCCAATGTCAGTTAGAGCGATGATTGCATCATGCCCCTTGTCCTCAGGCCCAAGGGCGTCTGAAGTTGCAGAGAAAAAAGTCAGGCCAGAGGTCACTGGACATGTCAAACCTGAAGCTGAGATCATTTAAAATCTTACAAGCCTTTAGGATAAGGGTAAAACCTATAATTCTCCAGAATTGCAGATGCCTGTGAGATTAAGAAACAACACGATCGGGCAAGGAGCAAGCTGGTCCTGCCAGCTATTATGGCTGAGGGATTCCCCTTTCAACATGGGGAATTATGACAATAAGAGCAGAGAAGAGGCATCAAGGAATATGTTTTCCTACTCTTCCTCTTCAATAGGACCCCATATTTCTTTGCAGCTCATCTCGGCCGTACTCTTAGGCTGGTTGGGGACCACCATGAATGGTTCACTTTACTGTTCTGTTTACTTGAACTTGACCCTTGCCCTACAATATAGAATCAGTATGGTCAGACCTCCATCTCCAATCCTTAAATACTCCAGGTGGATGGTGTGATGTCCTTCCTGGTGCATTACTGGAAGGATTGCTCCATCCAGAATGTTTTGCTCATCTTCTCAGCAGGGGTCCAGCAGCAGCTGGATGGAAGGAGAGCCACTCTTCTTGCTCTTCCATAGCACTTACCAAAATCTATAATCTACTTGGTACTTGTTGTTCGTTGTCTGTTTCCTACGTTAGAGTGAAAGCAACCCACCGGCCGGAATCTTCACGTTTTATTTGTTGGTACATCACAGAACCTGACACATGCACTGGGAATCATGATTTTTTTAGATAAGCAAATCACATGTGGGAGCACCAAAATATGGCGCAGGAGGAGTAGGAGATTGCGTTTGAGACACCGGGACAAACATCGAAGCTGGAGGAACACTTCCCAAGGGGCTTCCGAGGTTCATTAGAGCCAAGTGTTTGAAAACCAGAGAAGAGTCAAAGAGTCAAACTAGAGGGCAGCTTCAGTGTCACCGAACGGTGTGCTATTTCAGAGTCAGGTTTTCATGTTCCTTTGATGTTGGATGAACAACCCAGATTCTTCTAAAGTATCTTTAATAGGATGGGAATAACTTCTTCTTCAAAAGGATCGGAAGTGAGTGGGTTGGAGGGGAAAAAAATAAAAGATGTTAGTGAGATTATGTATGGGCCTCTGTGGAGGTGAGAATATTGGTTGGAGAAGAACTTGTCATCTTGGAGTGGGAGTGGGGACATGAGAAAAGGATAGAATGCATCATGTGTCATTACAGCTGTGATGGCCAGTTTGCTTTTTAAGAAATGAATGTAGTGTTAGCCTGGCTGATGTGAGATCCTGGGTTTGATCCACAGCACTCAAAAAAAAAAAAAAAGCAAATCCACCTGATTTTGATTTTCTACAGTATAATGCTCCTTATTGAGCTTTGTCAACACTCTTTTTTTTAATTTATTTTTTACTCTAATTTGTTATACATGGCAGCAGAATGCATTTCAATTCACAGTATACATATATAGCACAATTTTTCGTATCTCTTGTTGTACTCAAAGTAGAGTCACACCATTCGTGTCTTCATATGTGTACTTGGGGTAATGATGTCCATCTCATTCCACCATCTTTCCTCCCCTCCCCTCCCTTTACCTCCATCCCTTTTGCCCTATCTAAAGTTCCTCTGTTCCTCCCATGCTCCCCACCCCCATCTGAATTATGGATCAGCATCCTCATATCAGAGAAAACATATGGCATTTGGGTTTTTTGGAGTTGACTAACTTCACTTAGAATTATATTCTCCAACTCCATCCATTTACCTGCAAATGCCATTATTTTATTTTCTTCTTATGTTGAGTAATATTCCATTGTGCATATATACCACAGTTTCTTTATCCATTCATCTACTGAAGGGCATCTAGGTTGGTTCCACAATTTAGTTATTGTGAATTTTGCTGCTATAAACATTGATGTGGTTGTGTCCCTGTGGTATGCTGTTTTTAAGTCCTTTAGGTATAAACCAAGGAGTGGGATAGCTGGGTCAAATGGTGGTTCCATTCCAAGGTTTCCAAGGAATCTCCATACTGCTTTCCATATTGGTTGCACCGATTTGGAGTCCCACCAGCAATGTAAGAGTGTGCCTTTTTCCCCACATCCTCACCAACACTTATTGTTGTTTGTATTCTTAATAGCTGCCATTCTGACTGCAGTGAGATGAAATCTTAGAGTAGTTTTGATTTGCATTTCTGCTAGAGATGTTGAGCATTTCTTCATATATTTGTTGACTGATCGTATATCCTTTTCTGAGAAGTGTCTGTTCAGTTCCTTGGCCCATTTGATTTGTTGATTGGGTTATTTATTTTTTTTTTTTTTTTGGTGCTAAGTTTTTTGAATTCTTTATACATCCTGGAGATTGATCAACATGCTTATTCCCTTTCTGTCTCTTTCTGTTCTTTGAGGACTGCCACCCTATCTCACCCATTTGTTGGTGCCTTCAATCAGGATTTGTCCTATGCTCACAATATATTGGTCCCAACTGAGACCATCAAGATGATCTATCAAGATAAGTGAGACACATACCTGACCCCAAAGAGCTCCTTGTATTACACAATGATCCCTGAAGGAAGACTTATGGAGACTTGTCTCAAAGTGTTCCTGAAGAAAAGGATCCATAGCTAAGTAAGTGTGGAAATTAGAAATAAATTGTGTTTTTAACTGAAGGACTTCTCAGAACCTTGATCCTAGGAACATGCATTCTGAATCTCCAGGAGAGGGTGTCTGGCTCACTGTTTGCAATTTATTTGGTTCAAAATGCATCTAACTAGTATGGTGTGCTGGTGGATAGTTTTGGCATGCACTTGTCCAGATACATCATTCTTTCTTTTTTTTTTTTTTTTTTCTTTCTTTCTTTCTAATTGGGCCATGTTCATACCTTCTAACCTCATTCATTCAACTCAACATCTTTCTATTTGACACTGTTTCCCTACTTCACTGTGGTCCTCAGAATTGACAGTAACTGGTGAGGCAGCTGCCATCTCTCAACGCTAATTTCTCTTCACTTCTTAAACTCACAGTCATCCTGGAAGTCCCTGTGCCTCTGGCCTATCTTGGCTGGACCAGTCTTCCCAGTCCTTCTCAGGCGCATCTTGGAGACCAGTTGCCCAGGGTTTTCTGACCAGCAGAGGGCTCCTGGTGGCTGGATAGTGACCTACACATGTAATTACCCTTGAAAATCTTAATCAGGCCTAAATCCTGTGTTTCAATGAAAACATCCACTTGTGGAAAACGTGTCCCCCCTCTTCTCCCTCCACCCAATTCTACTCATGATGAGTGCTTCCAGGAAGCTCCCCATAGGACCGGGGACAGGGGAAGCAATCTACTCATTAAACATTTGCAGAGTGATCACTGAGTATGGAGCACAGAGTTATCAGACAAATGATGCTATTATTATCCTAATTTCACGTGTGAGAACAGTGGTCTGAGTGATGACATAACCCTCCTAGCATCACTCAGTTGGTCAGTGGGGAAGCCCAGTTGTCCCAGCCTGGCTGGCTTTGAAGTCCGTACTCTTGATACGGACTAAATAGAATAAACAAATTATATGGTGAGTTAGAAAGGGTGAAGTGTTAAGAGAAAACAGAAAGAAAATGTAGAGCACAGGAAGTGAGATTAAGTATCCCAAGCAGAGTTGGGAGGGAACAGGGTGCTTGAATAGAGCATCCTTGGAGCCTAGATTTGTGGGGCCCAGGGAGCACTCAGGGGATCTCTGGAGGAGCATGTTCTAAGCAGAATACATAAAGCCCAGGAACAGCTCTGGAAGATACTTCTCTTTGAGTGACCTCGGCCTTTAACTGTGTCACCAAGTGCCACCTCTTGTTCCTTACTGTTGCTGCTGGGTGCTGGCAGAATCCATCCTTCAGAACCATAAGGTGGTGGCTTCTGTCCTTTTTCCTTCACACCCAGGTCTCCTTACACTACCTTTTCTCTGCCAAGGACATAAGGTTACAGATCTTTCTTTCTTTCTTTTTTTTTTTTTTGTTACCAAGGATTGAACTCAGGGGCACTTGACCACTGGGCCACATCCCCAGCCCTTTTCTTTTTTTGTATTTTATTTAGAGACAGGGTCTCACTGAGTTGCTAAGTGCCTCGCCATTGCTGAGGCTGGCTTTGAACTCACGATCCTCCTGCCTCAGCCTCCCAAAGTGCTGGGATTACAGGCGTGCGCCACCGCGCCCGGCTCAGATCTTTCTTTTTTACCATTAGATATTTTCCTATCTCCCTTCTCACTATATTAAAAAACAGTTACCTTTTATCAGGTCCATCCATGAAATATCTCATTCTCAATATCCATGTAGATCTTTGTATATATCCTTTTTTAAAAAAAAATATTTATTTATTTACTTTAGTTGTACACAATGCAATGTATTTATGTTTACGTGGTGCTGAGGATTGAACCAGGGCCGCACACGTGTGAGGCAAGCGCTCTGCCGCTGAGCCACAACCCCAGCCCTGTATATATCCTTGACAAATTAAAATTTCAAACTTACACAAAATGTTCCGAATATTCTCCCAAGGACATGTGTTATGTTTTGTAATAAAATTTGTATCATTGTTTTTAAAATAATTTGTGCAAAGAGAAAGCATCTGGCTCTGTTGTATCTGCTTCAGGAAAAGGGATCGTGTTATGGATATGTTCTTTACCAGAAATGGGCAATTATTGGAGAGAAAAACAGGCTCACCTTAGCAACAGCATCCTGATGCCGATGTCACCACCTTACATCATCTTGGTCTCGTGTCATTGCGTTCTCTCTCTAAAATCTCAAACCACAGCTTTATAGACCTCTGCATTTAAAAGGCTTCACGAAAAGGAAGAAGTAACCATATTTAAATATTCACTGACTCATTTTCATCTTGAGCTCCATTAGCAGGGCCCTGTTCTACAGCAGCACAAAATGGGAATTGTTCTTTTTCTACTTTCTCCTGCATGTGCGTTAGTTGTGCTGGTGTTCCGTCTCCCCCAAGCTGTTGCCCACACACCCCTGGGATTGGCAGCCCCTCCAACAAGCCTGATCACTTACACATGCAATGATTTTACTTTGCAGAGCAGTCCAATCCTGAGACGATTATGGGGAGATTACAATCACTGATCCTGGGGCTGGAAGAAATCTTTCTCTTCGTTTAGTTTCTAGCCGCGCCCCCCACACACACTTTTTTTTTTTTTTTTTTTTTTTTTTTTTTTTTTGAGGGCGAGGAAAGGGCAACATAATACTTAGCTTTTATGAAAGATAGAAAAGATTTGTGGTTCCTGGGGACTTCAGTAAGGACTCTACAAGGTATCAGATCATGCACCAGATGTTCTGTCCCCCCATTCCCTGCCACTCCTCCCTGCCCCCTTCTGCTTCACCTGCAGCCCAAGTCCTCAAAACACTGCAGCCAGAAATCCATCCCGCAGCAGGAACTGAGCTGCTGCCCCCTCCCCCCCATGTAGAAGTTTCCATCTTGGCATTGGCCTGAAAATGAATAACATTTAAACATTCACAGTGTGTAGAATCATTATAGTTGTGTTTGTTTATAGTTATAAACATTCGCACCTACTGACTGGAAAAATTTTCTATCAATGAATAGAAAAACTATCCACATACATATGACAGTTTGGCAAAATCAGGCTCCATCCGGGCTTTCAAGCCACAAGCTCTGTGGAAAGACAAAGGCTGCCCTGGGACTCCTCATTACATGCTCTCCACCAGGCCCCTAGAGTAATTTTAAAAGTTCTCAATTTGCTGGATCCCTGACTAAGAAACACAGATGATATTTTTAATCTATTTGAATCTTAAAAGTTATTTTTAACATAATTAAGCATTTATAACTTTGCTTTCTACATACATACTTTGAGTTATGTAACATCGCTGAGCTAATACTTTGGACTGTGCTTTAAAAAATTCTCTGTTCTCAGGATTTCACGTTTAAATGTAAGAAAGTTTCCTTTGGGTTAGAAATAAATGTCCTTTTTTTTAAATGTTGAAATTAATGATAGGATTGCCAAATTTGTAAAACACACACACATACACACACACACACACATTTTGGGCTGGGGTTGTGGCTCTATGGTAGAGTGCTTACCTAGCATGTGTGAGGCACTGGGTTCGATTCTCAGCACCATGTATAAATAAATGAAATAAAGGTTCATTGACAAAAAAAAAAAAAAATTAAAAAGAACATACATTTTAGGAAATGGTCAATTAGTACAGTTTTTTTCACACTGAATTAACTAACAAGTATTTATTGCCTTAATTAGACTAACTGACATCTAAATAAGGATTCTGACACTGTCCTCAAGAGAGATAAAAGGGCTGCCTAATTTGTCTTTATGTCTTCAATATTGGAAGGATTATTAAGATTCATTGCACTCTCTTTTGCAAAGCACTTAATTGTGATTTATCACTTCATTCTCGGTCTGGGAGGTCACTTGCCTTGCCTTCATTGTACAAGTACAGAAACTGAGGCAGCACAGAGCAAAGACGGTCCTGGGTCCCCGCAGAACCTGTGGCTGAAGTGATGCAGTCGAGTTAGACTCACTTGACAAGCCTGGGCAGGAACTGGCAAGTGGGATTTTGGGGGATTCCCTTGTTCACCCGAGGAAATAAAAAGAAAGGGGAGGGGTTGTCTTGGACACAGAAACCCAGAGAACTTCCTGAAAGAGTCTAAAATTCCTGAAATAGTTTTAAAAGATTTCAGTTATCCAAATGTCATCTTTCAGGGATGTAAATTCATTTCTTTTTAGGTGGTTGGGTGGTCAGTTTGGCTTTTTGTACCCACCTTAAAATAAATCTGTTTAAAGGAAAAACCAGTTACAGAGGCCATTCTCAGTTTTTTCTCAGTTGGCGGAGTTGATGTTCAAGGCCACCGAGCTATGACCATGGAGGTTGTGTGTTCATATTTCCCAGATGTTATTCAGGTCATAGCCGACATTCTTGGAGTGTGTGCATCCCTGGGGTTGTGCAGTACACAACCTGCTCACCCATACATATCTACTTAGTAGTTTCAGATGAAAGTTGGGACCAGTAGATACTATTAGAGGCTGGTCACAGAGTTACCACCCTTGGATATTCTTTGTGTTTCTCTTCGGGTTCTTTTCTAATCCTCCCTTTATTCTCTTAAATCTTTCTCAAGTTCCTGACCTACAGGAATCTACTACAGAGACTTCTCAACACTGCCTCTAATAGGGTAAAAACCAATGACTAGGGTTTCTGTATCCTATGAAATTGATAAGTCCATGGATTAGCTTTTATTTCTGGAGAACTAGGAACAATCCAGTCGTATTGTACTATCTGGGCCAGGCTGCAGTCCCTCAGAAGGCTCAGTTTTTCCGCAAAAGGATCCAAAATGTGCTCTTCCACTCCCCAGGTCACACAGTATCACAGGAGCGATACTGGATCATGGAGTCCTACATTCATTAATTGGTACTTCCCAAGTCCAAAGCTTCCCCATAGTTTTTCTTGCTGGATACTGGTCCCACAGGACAATCTGGGAAGATAACTAAAGTATTCCCCTCTGGGTTTGCTTGGGAAATACTGTGTTGTCCACTTGGAGATTCGAAACGCACAGTAGTATATTAAAGGCTCTGAGAAATCCTTCAAGAAATACCGGTTTAATTTTATTTATCCTCAAACATTTTTTGGTTACTCCCGTTAATGTGAAAAATGTACCTTTGGAAATGCCCGTTTGCAGAAAACCAAGCCAACACACAGCCGTTCTCTCCAGGAGGTAAGCCGACCCCCTGCCCTCCCTCTGATTGGTAGTTTTTAGGAACCAGCAACAACCGACCAATCAGAGGTTCCACAAGCTCTTGGCTGTCTGAGGAGTTGGGTTTGCAGCAGGTCTGCACACAGCAGAGGGTGGGGACGGGGACCCAAGAGTCTAGAGGGAAGGCAGGGAGCAGAGGGAAAAGGGACACAGCAGAGGGACAGAAGGCCCAAGGAAGGCGAGCCTGTTACCCAGCCTTGTTTTATGCAATCCACTGGGGCCCGTAGAGTTTCAATAACTTGCTCCAGTCCCACTACCAGTTTGGAGCAGAGCTTTAACCTGAACTCTTATTGCCGACCACAAACCCCACCCTTTCCCCTGACTCTTTCCACTTGATTACACTGTCATTACTATTACTGTCATCACAGAGGTATCACAGCACTGGGGTTGAGTAGACTCCAATCCCCCCTCAAGTTCAAGTCCCATCTCTCCCACTGTTAGCATGCAGTGTTGACCAGGCTCTCAAGTCCCTAGAAGCCTTGTCTCTGCAGCGGAGAAATAACCATCCTCACAAGGTTTCTTTTTGACAGAATTAAAGGGCCCAGAGTGGAGAAAATAATAAGTGCTCAATAAATATTGCCAATTGTTTTTATTATAACAATTTATGGGTTAATTCTCCAATTTTACAAGTTTTACAGGCAAGGCCTGCTTATTAAGTGTCAGGCACTACTACAGCCAAATGTAAAATATCATTCCCCTCCCTGTCCACTCCCATAAAGCTGAAGGAGGGCCCAGGGAACTTCACGTGTGGAAAATGAATCACACACTCATCAAGTAGATCATGACACCCGCAGTGGCCGTGTAGTGATCATACCGAGAAAGAATTGGGCACAGACGTGAAAAATAGAAAATTCCCAAGTTTCTTTCTATCCTCACTCTGCTCTGAATACAAAACGATGCAGACGGGCAAATTTTGCTGGGTCAAATGCTTTCTTGCTGATTCATTACTGTGGATACAATTGCTAGAGACAAAGGGATGTTTACTGAGCTCGATCGCCCTTCTCTAACTACTCATTGGCTTCTATATCGACTGATTTAATAGCTTTGGTTGTTAGTCTCAGAAACAACTTTGTGCATGTGTTTCATAAGAGTGGACCTATTAGTACTTTCCTGATGAGGTCAACTAAATTCTTTACCTGAATTAGAAAACAAAAGAAAGTTCAAGTAAAATATTCCCCAATAGTTCTAATATTTCTCCCTTTGTGTTCTGTCTTTTGTCTTAACAAATTTGATTAAATTTAAAATTAAAATTTAATGATGGTAATGCACTGAATACATCAATATATTTTGATGACATTACTGCAGCGCCGTGTTGAATTTTGTATTCTATCTGGGTCAGCTATGTAAATCAACAACATTAATGAGCTTTTATTAAATCATCTTAGTAAAAGCTCCACTGTCTTAACTGTTTACTTAATTCTACAGCCAACGAAAAACAGCTGTCACCTTCTGACAGATCTTATTCAGAATGTGAGTTTTCTTCTTACAGGGGAAAAAATTTGATGTAAGTTGTAATCCAACAGCGATGTCATATTTAGAGTCGGTAAGACCGACACTGTTGTAAAATTCAGACCTTTATAGATCCCAGTTTACTGTTCAGAAGAAACAGGAATGAAGGGAAGAAGTTCAAGGGGAATGCTGTGCTTCTGTCATCTATTTTATATACATAACGTTACTCTGCAGAGAGCTCAGAATTACTTATAGACATCTGCGCTGACTTGGGAGATCCAACACCTAAGAAAATTTTGAGCCAGACTGACATGACCATGCAGCAACCACTTCCTACTCCTTAACAAGAAAATGTTCCCTAAATAAGTTGATATATCATTTAATCTCTACATAATAAATATATTTTTCAACATTGTTAAGATAGCATAGGTTTCTTTTATCCCTAAACAGTAAATTTAAACAGCATATTCAAATAAAGGCTTGCACACTCAAAGAAATAAACTTCATGTATTCAAGAAACAAAGCTAGGAGTTCCTTGTATTGGTATACTTTGGTAACTGCTTGGTTTATTTATATGCACTTAGTTGAATAAAATTGTCTTCTTTTGAACATACTATGTAAATATTTATTTATTTCATAATGCTTTCTTTTATTGACTCCTTGATTTTGCAGTGCAGGGATGGAATCAGGTGCTCGCCTGTGCTGGGGAAATCCTGTACCACTGAGCTATATCCCCAGCCTGATTTTGCAAATATTTAAAATGGAGGTTTATAAAAAATAATAAAATTAAATTAAATAGATATTTTAATCTTTGAGATAAGCCTTTCCCTAAGACATTTAATAACTGACCAAGGTACCAAATCCAAGTCTAGACCTTGAAACTCTAAATGTTACAGACGAACTCCAAAAGGCCCTGACAAACACCAGCCCCCATCCCACCTGGGTGTGTTTAGTGTGAAAATGGGACTTACTGCATTGCCAAGGTGACCTTCTGGTTGAGGGCTACCAGAGAAGGGCACGTGGCAACTGTCCACCAGGAAAGGCACATGTGTCATTGTGGCTAACATCTGAGATAAATCAGATCCTCAGCCAGATGGCTCGAACTCAGGAGACAGACCCAGGTGGCCAGGAGAGGGACTGGCCTTGGCAGGTAAGATCAAGGGAACTGTTTCGGTTACCAAAGCTCTGTAGTATGTTTTCAAGTCAGGTATGGGGACACCTCCAGATTTGTTTTTTTCTCAGAATTTCTTTGGCTTTGGTACATCTTTTGTGGTTCCATATGCATTTTATGTTTTTTGTTTGTTTGTTTACTTCTGTGAAGAAGACCATTGGATGTTTTATAGATTGGATTTGTAGATCATTTTGGGTAAAAATGGACATTTTAATAATATTTACTCTTCCAATCTATGAATGAAGAATGTCTTTCCTTTTTTTTTTTTTTTTTTTTTTTTTTTTTTTTGGTATCATCTTCAATAGCTTATATCAGTGTTAGACAATTTTCTTTGTAGTTATATTTTATCTCCTTGTTTAAATTTACTTTTAGGTCTTTTGCTTTTTGGAAATTATTATAAATGAGACTTCTACCTTTATTTCTTTTTTGGCTAGTGCATTATTGGTATATGGAAATGTTACTAATTTTTGTATGTTGATCATGTATCCTGCAACTTTACTGAATTTGTTTATCATTCTAATGGGGTGTTGTTTTTGGCAGAGTATTTATGTTTTTCTACATATAAGATTGGGTTGTCTACAAACAGGGATAATTTGACTTCCTCCTTTCCAATTTGGATGCTCTTTATTTCTCTGTTTCCTAGTTGCTCTGGCTAGGACTTCTAGAACTATGTTGAATAAAAGTGGTAAAAATATAATTCCTTATCTTGCTCCAGACAAAATGCTTTCAACTTTACCCCATTTCATATGAGGTTAGCTGTGGGTTTGTCATGTATAGCCTTTATGATGGTGTGTGTTCTTTCTATACCTAATGTGTTGAGTTTTTATCATAAAGGGATATTGAAAAACATGAATGATCTACATCTGGTAATAACAAGTTTTTTTCTTTTTTTTGGTACCGGGGATAGAACTCAGGGGCACTAGACCACTGGGCCATATCCTCAGCCCTTTTTTGAATTTTATTAGAGACAGGGTCTCACTGAGTTGCTAAGTGCCTCGCCATTGCTGAGGCTGTCTTTGAACTTCCGATCCTCCTGCCTCAGTCTCCCAAGTGCTGGGATGACAGGCGTGTGCCACCGTGCCTGGCTAGTAATTATAAGTTTTATACTTTTGCATTTTTTTTTTCATGTGGGTTCCTTCATTCATTCATCCCTCATTCAATGAAACAGATATTTATTTAATACCAACTATGCACCAGGCAGTGTTCTGGGCATTGGGGATCTACTAAATAATAAAACAGACACAAATATGTATCTTTATGCAGAGGAGGAAATTGGTAATTAGCTAAGTGACTAAATAAATTAAATGGTTAAAACATGATGAAAGTCAATAGGCCAGGCACAGTGGTGCATGCCTGTAATCCCAGCAGCTCAGGAGGCTGAGGCAGGAGGAATGTGGGTTCAAAGCCAGCCTCAGTATTTAATGAGGTGCTAAGCAACTCAGTGAGACCCTGTCTCTAAATAAAATTTTTTAAAAAGGGTTGGGGATGTGGCTCAAAAAAAAAAAAAAAAAAAAAAAAAGGAAGTTAATATAGAATAGTAAAGCAGAGAAAAAGGACAATGAATGAAGGGTCAGTTATAGTACCAATCCATTGTCGGGGATGCCACACCAAGATTGAATCTGATCAAGTGTGAAGAAGAAGCAAGTAAGCAAGCCACCAAAAGGCCTGAGGGGATAGTTTTTGAGATGGAAGAAATGGCAAGATCTTGAGGTAGAGGAGTTCTTATCTGGGCATGAAAGCATGGAGGTGGAAGTGGAAGGAAAAGAAGTCAGACAAGTAACAGGTGGAGATGGTCAGTGGTGTTCCAAGCAGTGCACAGACCCAGATAGTTTAGATTTTGGTCTCTATTTCAGGGTTATTAATCCATATACATTTAACAATCAATATGTGAATTAGCAATACCAGGATTTGTTTCCACATCCATACATTCATCAGTATTTAAGTGTGAAGGAGCCCCAATTAGGAAGGGCTATTGCGGCTAGCTGGAAGCCATAAGTTCCACCTGATATGTGACGCACCTGTAAATGCACGTGAGGCACCCGCAAAGCTAAAGGTATATAACCGGGTGAAAGCGGTCGGAGTTAGGAGAACGAATTCATTCAGTCAGTCGTGCAGTCGCTCGGTCGGTCAGAAGAAGAGTTCGGGTTGGAGAAGAAGAAAAGAATCAGAGCGGCCAGAACGTAGGCAGAGCGGTTACAGATAGAAGAAGTAATGGCTGGTCAGAGTTAGGCCGAGGCTCCTGAGGAAGAAAGAAGAAAGAAGAAAGAAGCTCTAAAAAATAATCTTTCTCTAAGCTAAGCTCTCTCTTTCTTTCTTTCTCTCTCTCTAAGCTAAGAAGACAAGAAGAAAAGCTCTCTCTAATCTTTCTCTCTAAAAATCTTTCTTTCCCTCTCTAAGCTCTAAGAAAGTAGAAGTAAAAGTAGTAATAGCTTTACTCTGCCTCCGAGTTTTTCTCCCGCGGCGCTGTGGCTGGCCATGACAGGCAGCTTACAAAGTGGACACTGGAAAAATTCTGAGGAGCCCCCAAAATGTCTGCTGCAAAGCAGTGAGTCTCTACCTTTGAATTTGCAAGTGGTTGGTACTATGAATCCAGGGTTAGAGCTTCAATTCTGGCTAAAGGCAAAACTTCTTATTGTTTTCTTATCTCTAGCATAGCCCTGTGCACAGGTCCTTCCATTCTCTCCATTGCTCTAACTGCATCACTTCACCATGGAGCAAGGACAAGAAGCTCAGAAGTGGAAGCAGAAGTGCAAAATAGGAAGAGGAGTTAAAGAGGGTTGGTATGGAACCATTTATTTGGCAATGAGTAAAATCTACTGGCTGTGACAGATGACACAGCATCCGGCCCTGAGTCAGCTTCACTGATGATGCTTGCTTCTCTGCTGAGTGTGGGACACCAGATTGCTTTGATTTGGTAATAGCTTATCTTTATAATCAACAGCACTCATTGCCTTTCTTTTCTCTGCAGTTGAACTCTTTGACTTCCTTGTTCATGCTATCTGAAGACCTCAGTGAGCATTCTTTCTAGCTCCAAATTACTTCTTTTACTTACTTAATACTTTTGTCTTAAACATTTTGCAATAGGAACGGAGAAGAACAGAATGCCTTAGGGATGTGACACATTTTCAGATGACAATAACAATGATGGTATATTAGTAAAATTTGGTTACAGAAGTGTTAGGGGCTGTTTTGAGGACTTTATGTGTGTTATTGCATTCAATTTTTACCATCATGGAAGGAGATAGTTTACAGCTGTCATATCCATGAAGAGGTAGTAAGTGGTAGATGTGGAATTCAAATCTCATTCATAGCCAGGTGTCTGTAATTCCAGCGGCTCAGGAGGCTGAAGCAGGAGGATCTCAAATCCAAAGCCAGCCTCAGCAACTTAGTGAGGCCCTAAGCAACTTAGTGAGACCCTGTCTCGAAAATAAAAATAAAAATAAATAAATAAATGGGCTGGGATGTGGCCCAGTGGTCCAGTGTCTCTGGGTTCAATCTGTGGTACAAAACAAACAAACAACTCACTCATTTTTACTCTAGAGCTTATACCACCACCTAGTTCTCCAGTGGCAGTGTTTTTTAAAGTTAACTTTTGGTTATGGAAAATGCTGAATATTAACAGAGTAGTAAGAGTAGAATAATAAGTTCTTTTCTATGTACTTTATCAATACTTTATCACGTACAGCTAGTCCTGCTTCCTCTATTTCCTCCCAGTACAACACTATTGTGAAGTAAATGCAATATATCAGATCACTGCATTTGTAAACATCTCAGTGTGTGTTTCTGAAAGAGAACTTGGAAAAAAATACAATCACGATACCATTATCTCATCTAAAAATATTAACAATAATTCATTAAAAGGCTCCAGTGTCGAATATCCAGTCTCAAGCTGTGGTTTAACTACAAGGCCATAATCTTGTAGGCACAGTATGATTTTTTACAGATGAAAAAATAAATCTGGCAACCCACTAATCACATCATTTGTATTCCAGCATTACACTTCAATTATGCTCATTTTGATCAATTGAGACAATTTTGCATGCAAGTCGGCTGGGTCTCGTACTTCTCCATGTGGCACAGTAGGAATGACAGCGTTTAGAAAGCCCAGGTTCCTGTGCTTAAGTGGATCACTCAAATTCTTATAGCCTTTAGTTTCCTTTATATATGAAGGGGCTTGAATTATCAATAATCTGTCACTGAAATTTTTCAAATTCTAGAACTTTCTGGAGATAGCAATTTCAATATATCTTCTGCAAAAGCCTAAAATAATTTTATTTAATAAATAAAACTTCCTTAGTGGACAAATCTTTCTAGATTTGAAGAGGTAAAAGTGTGGATGTTGAAAAGGAATAAGAGGCAGATGGTTTCAAAAGAGCCCCTTTCTCCCACATGGGCTATTTGTCCATCCATCAACCCCCAGTCCATTTATCAGTTCATGCATCTGTGTGCCTACCTGCACCTCTGTATCAGGATGCATGTCTAAAGGCAGCTTTTAAAACAACACATGTAAAGAAATGATTATTTCTCACAGAATACAAAACAGCCAAGCGTGTAAAGCATAACCCTATAAGTACGATTGATTTGCCATGCAATATGAAGGAAAGAAGAAAAAGAATTAATTGCAAGCTCAGATGAGAATCAGACAGGAGGCCTTGTGTGTGTCTGAAGATAAGATGGTCTTTGAAGTTCCACTTTTCTTCTTGTGTGCAGATGACTGACCCCCAGCCTCGTTTCACCAAGAAGAAAGTGATAGATCATTAAAAGCTCATCACTCAAGGACTTCAAGGAAGAAGGGCTTTCGAGGAAAGGTTCCCCCCCTCTTTCTAGTCCATTAGACTAATGAGCGAGAGAAGAGAAATAATCTCAGAGAGAAGAGTCTGAGGTCATAAGTAGGGAAAAAAGGATAAGGGTGGATGATGGATAATGAACTTTCATAAACAAAGGAGGAGCTTTAAAGGAAATAAGTAAGAACTCAGTGTAGCAGGGCTCTGGGTGGAAGGTCAGGCAGTCTAGGATCTCCAAGGAGGCATTCAGTCCACCTCCTTCAGGCGCCTGGAATTTGCCTCCAGTAAGGGAGGGCCGAGCAACATGCTTCCTGAGCATTCTGCAGTGCAATTGGCTACTTAGTTGAAAAACACTCCACAATAGCTCCATTCATCTTTTGGTGGTGTCTGTGGGTGCTAGGATATTAAATAAGATATTCAAATGCAAGCAATGTTGGAGGGATTAAGTAAATGGCAAATTTCAAAGAGATACAACTCTTAGAAATTGTTTGCAGTCAAATCATGAACAAATGTAGCTCAGAATTTTCTGTGGTCTAATGTTGATTGGTATTCTGTACAGAATAATGAGTTATACAATGCAAATATTATGAGTAGGAATTTTTACAATGGTGGCGTGTCAATTTGGGGAAGCTGGTACTATGTCTCACCAGATTTCTTTTCGTGTGTGATTCTAGGTTAGTGCTGGCCACAAGAGGCATTTGACATGAGGTATGGAATGGACCAGCAACCATCTGTCCTATACTCTGCAGGTCAGTGCAGGGCTCCAGGCACTGTGGCAGATTGTGAGCATCATGGCTGATCTACTGGCTGGCTCCTTGCTGTGACTCGGCATTCCAACCCATCTCTCCTCCAGCTCCCACAAGATCTACTTTTTCAGCTTCTCAAAGGCCCCGTGCAGGTATGTTTGTAACTCTGTGCCCAAAGATACCAGATTCTATAGCATCGGGGCTGTAAGTACTGAGAAATGGATGCAGGCTTCAATTTGTCTTTCAGGTTCCAGTTGACCTTGTGGAACCCTTGTTCGCCAGTAGCTCCCACTTGCCCTTGATCACAGCCACATCCAGCTTTCTTCTCCATTACCAGTCTGGCAGACACAAAGGCTCCACACTTCAGGTCCACAGCAGGCACAGATCCAACAGCCCGCAGAGGTTACCCTCCCAGCTCCCAGGATTGCGTGAAACGTCTTATGCTTATGACTCCCTTAGATTGTATCAGACAGCAGTTCTGCTTCTCGATCAAGCTTTGATGGAGATGACAATCTTATGATGTAGGAATTGTATTCAAAACTGAAACTCATTCAGTCCATGAGGGAAAAATATCCTCCAAATTCTTATAAGTGGTCCCCAAGTTGGCAAATGGTTTGAATGCTGAATATAAAATTGTACTCAGAGTTTGTACTTAAAATTTCTCAATGCACCAAGATAACTACTTGTAAGCTGCCTGGTACCGAAAACCCGGGAAAAAATCTCGGAGGCAGAGTGAAGCTTTTACTACTTTTACTTCTACTTTCTTAGAGCTTAGAGAGGGAAAGAAAGATTTTTAGAGAGAAAGATTAAAGCGAGCTTTTCTACTTTCTTCTTGTCTTCTTAGAGTCTTAGAGAGAAAGAAAGATAGAGCTTCTTCTTAGCTTAGAGTCTTAGTTAGAAAGATAGAAAGATAGAGCTTAGCTTAGAGAAAGATTAGAGCTTCTTTCTTCTCTCTTCTTTCTTCCTTCTTCTTTCTTCTGTCTTCTGTCTTCCTTGGGAGCCTCTGCCTAACTCTGACCAGTCATTACTTCTTCTATCTGGTTTCTCTTCTGTAACCGCTCTGCCTACGTTCTGGCCACTCTGATTCTTCTGACCGACCGAGTGACTGCCCGACTGACCGAATGAATTCGTTCTCCTAACTCGGACCGCTTTCACCCGGTTATATACCTTCAGCTTTGCGGGTGCCTACAGGTGCGTCACATACATATCAGGTGGAACTTATGGCTTCCAGCTAGCTGCAACAGCCCTTCCTAATTAGGGATCCTTCAACTACTAATTTATATTCTTTCCATTAACAGATCAAAGGTAAAATAATTCTAGAGGCTCTTAATTTTTTTTGACCATTAGTGAGCTTGAAGATAAATCTGTCACTTATCTAAATCCAACATCATAGATTTGTGTATTTTTACCTTACCAACCATAAGTAAAAGTCTCAGAATGAAAAGAAACAAAGTCAGGACAAAATGTACAGAAACCACTCATTAAGAGTTCAGCCAACAATTCCAGGCACTTGTATCGCCTTAGCAATTGGCATTTTTTTAGACTTCCCCATGGTGGCATCCCTGAAATCCACATTCACATTTCCACACATCTGGTAGAAAAGTTCCACTGAATATTCCATCGGAGTCTCAACCACAAGCTCAGCTTTTGAGCATTCCCTCACCTTTGCATAAATATGCCCTTTCCCTTGCTTTCCCAATGTCTGTTATCAGCAGAAATGGTTGTTTATCATTATTTGTGGCCTCCAGGCATCAAATACCTTTCTGATGTCTGGAAGTGCCATCCCACCTCATGAGACTTCCCTGGCCTTGCATCTCTGATGAAGGTTTGGCCTTGGCATTGAACTGGGCAAGATTTCCACTTAGAGGACACTAATGGACGAGAGGCGGTACCATTCAGAACTCACTTTCTGGCAAACGTGGCAGTTGAATGCTTTCTGCCTACCGGAAAGCAATGGTAGAGGTTCTGGCTTTCACTGCCTGGTTGGGAGGTATGAATTATGTCTCTTCTCCATGGCAACAGTAGGGGCCTTGCAGTTGGCTATGCAGGGCTCCTGCTACCAAGTCTGCAAACCTGATTCTCTGGGCATTCTGAAGAGTTGATGAGGTAGGTAGAGAGAGTTAATAGCTTAACCCAGATAGTAAGACTCTTGTAATTAAAGACATTGACTGATTGCAGGTATGCAAGAAAAAAATACTAAAATTTTCTTCGATGCTAAGTAATTGCAAGATCTGGGTCCTATTGCACTGTCACATGTATGTGCAAAATGACCCAAGAACTTGTCTCCTTCTTTCTATCCCAATGTCACTATCATAGGGAGGCTCAGAAAATAGCTGAAAGGGAGCTTTCTAGATGTCAGAACAGCCTGAGCTTTTTGTATGTAACAGCTAATTTAATCGTGACACCAACTGTGTGCTGGAGGTACCAGTTGTAACTCCAGGATGTAGATGAGAGGAGTGAGGTCTTGAAGAGATGTCATACAACTTGCTAGACTCTTGCAGACCTGGGGCTCGAGCAGATTTTTTTTTTTTCATTCTAAATCCAAGGTGTAGCAGGTGCAGGGCTGCTTACCCCCTCCTTCAAACTGACCGGCATTAGTGTATTCCCATCATGTCACCCATGGCACACCCCTACTTGATTCCTTCAGTGACTTGTTGGTGCCTTTGGATAAAGACCACACCTGTGGCCGCCACTGAAGGTCCTCAAGGGTCTGGCCATACTATCTCCTTTTCATCCTTTGCCTCATGTTCCTTTTGTGTGCCCACAAAAGTAAAAAGATCAGGCCACGTTGCACTTCACAGGGGCATCTCGGCTTCCTCACCTCTGAGGACTTCCCGGGTCTCTACACCCACAAGAGCTCCCCCAGTTTCTGCTCACTGAACGACATCTCCCTTGTGTTGAGTCTGCCCTCAGGCGTCAGGCTGCAGCTGAACATGACATCAACCACCCCCTCCAAGCCACCCGTTAGCCCCAGGAAACAGGCCTCCAGGCAGGAAAATGGAGGGTCAGACAGTGGAGAGATGAGGCGCCGGCTACCAGACTCACAAGTGGCAGGTTTGAGTTTAGGTCATGTGACAGGAAGCTCAGGCTTTAGAGCACGGGGCAGCCAGCTCTCAGTTCCATTTGTACAACACTCCGTGGCACTCTGGGCTCCCGGAGATGGGCCTTGCTCGGGCTGGAGCCACATGTCATCTCTCTCCTTCACACCCACAGCGTTTTCCCCCCTCAGTCTTGAACAGTAATTCTGCATTCGGCAATGGTCATCTAGGCGCAGGTGTATTCGTTCATTCCACAAATATTTCCCAAGAGTTTTAGTTAACTTTTCCATTGTTGGGACCAAAAGATCTGACAAGAACAACATGGAGGAGGGGAAGTTTATTTTGACTCATGGTTTCAGAGGTTCAGTCTGTGGTTGGCGGACTCCACAGCTCTGGGCCTGAGGTGAGGCAGAACAGCATGACAGAAGGCAGGCAGCTCAGGACGACGTAGCCACCAGGAAGCAGAGAGAGAGAGGGTGGGAGGGAGCAAGTGCGAGTGAGCTTGGCTCACCAGGGACATAAACCCCACAGGCTGGCCCCCAGTGACCTTCACACTCTACCGGCCTACAGTTACTCCCCAGGTCTCTATCAGTGGATTAATCCACGATAAGGTTTCAATTCTAATAATCTAATCATTTTTCCTCAGAGCCTTCTTGCATTGCTCACCATGAACTTTTGGAGGACACCTCATGCCCAAACTGTAACGCTGAACAGCTCCTCTGTGCCAGGCTTGGGCCTTGGCGCTGGAGATTCAGCAGCAAGCACACAGTTCTAGTGGCAGAGGAATCAGAGGGCGGTGCAAGAATATGACAGAGCTGTTGTGGAGGAAAGAGATAGTTAGGCACGGCCCCAGGAACAGGCTGCCCTTTTCTAAAGGGCATTGGGGGATGGGCTTTCTGACAAGGTAGTCCTTGAGTAGAGACATGAAAGAAGTAAGGGGGCTGGTTATTAGGTCTTTGGAGGGTGGGAACCCAGGAAGAAAGAACAGCATGTTGATGTTTTAGTTTAAGTATGAAGGCAGGAAAAAAAAATGAACATCATTGTTTGAAAAGCATCAGTTAGGAGCATTTCCTCAGGCTCGGGTAGGTCAGCCATTTGTTCTATTTGTTCCTTCAACTGATTGGACAAGGCCCACCTACATTATGGAGGGCTATTGACTCTATCCAGACTTCTGAGTTACATAGTAATCACATCCAGAAAACACATCCAGCATCAATTAGAATGAGAATTGCCCAAATATCTGTGCAGGTCATGGTTTAGTCAAGAGGATACATAAAATTAACCATCCCAGACGCCTGCTGAATGCTCAAAGGCAGGCAACCTAATATGCGTCTGAGGTTCAGCAGAGAGGTCTGGCCAGGAGATACAATCCTGCAAGTCTCATTTACACTAGAACCTTCCTGACAGGAGGATCTGAACTCATGGACAATTTGTATCCAACATAGAATTAGGAACTCCATACACAGCCACAAAAAGGGGGGGGGGGGGTGGAATCTAAGGATAAAAATCAGGTAAATGTTTAAGTAGTTAATAACCTTAACTAGTTTAATTGGATCCCGATATGATCCAAATATCCAATAATATTATTCTCTAGAGAAACATTACCTTACTGAAATCAAAATTAGGGGAATTATAAATACTTCAAATAAAGTAGTAGTGCATTGTAGATCAAAGAACACAAACACACTGTCCATGTGATTTTTATCAAGAGAATTAAATACTAGAAAGAAAACATAGAAAATGAGCACAACTGGCAGGAAAAAAATTAACTAATGAAAAACTGCTTGAACAAATGGAAAACTCTCTGGGGTAAATTAAAGAAAAACATTTGTGGCAGAAAAGTTTCGAGAGATTATCAATATTGTTCCAGGAAAATGAATAAATATAAAGCCGAACTCGACACGCTAATGGAATAAACATAGAAACTCAATAACTAGGAAATAGAAATCATCTTTTAACCAGGGATGTGTAATGAATAATCTCACTCTAAAAATAAGAATCTATTGTAGAGATTATGAATTTATCTCTCAGTATGTTTTGACTTCATGTAGGCTGTAAGGCAGAATAATTGTACATGCAAAGAACGATAATAATTTTTGAATAAAAATAGAAATACGATATCAAGACAATTCATCTACCTAAGAAATAAAGTATATTTGTTCCTCAAACTAGAGAAAAACCTTTAGCTGAGTTTACAAATAGGAGAGTTAATACGGGAGGCATCTGACCTGCCTCGTCAAGTTGCAGACTGGATAATCAGTGTCTTTTGAGGTTCTGTGACTCTGCTTTTTAATTTGCAGTATCACAGAAAGCAATTTCCTGGCATTCCACAGTCTAGCTCTAGGGTCAAAGTAATTGGTGACCCTTGGTCTTTGTAAACAATCTGAATAACAAAGATCACAAAAGGGACTTTAGAGGGACGGGCAATTTAAATTGCATCTTTCTAGGCTGTTGGTTCTCAAAGATCAGTCTTCAGAACCATAGGATGGTAAAAAGGTATCTTGGAAATGGAGAAGATTCGAGAAGCATTGTGGAGGGTTGTCATGGCCTCTGGAACTGTGACTGCAGGCTGGCTCTGTCCTTTTGTCTCTACCTTGTCCCTGCCTTTCTGTGCCCAGTTTATCCTCTAGGGGCTGAATTACCTGGGCAGCCAGATTTCCTTTTTCTTTTTTCTTTTCTTTTCTTTTCTTTCTTTTTTTTTTTTTTTTTTTTTTTTTTTTTTGAGTCTCATTTCCAGAAGTCACTGTGACCCTCCATAGCTCTAGCGTTGTCATGGGCCCTTCTGCCATGATTTTTGTATGGCTTCACCCCTCTCCTCTTTAGACCTAAAGACCCAAAGGCTTTCCACTATGGCTAATTTCTAGGTGCCATGAGATCTCTTACAGGTTGTCTTTACCCTGCTAACCCCTCTGTAGTGCCTTCCATAAAATCTTCAGAACCAGCTCAAGTTGACTCCGCTTCCCTGAGTGACACAGGAGTGTGACATAATTTTTAAATGTCCGAGAAAAAATTAAAGGGTATGGCCTGTGTAGTGTTCTCATCCGCAGAATATACCTTCTCTAATACTCCAAATGTAGCACAATCTTAATATCTCTGCACGGAAATTACAGGTTGTGTGTAAAGGTATTGATTTCCTCTATCAGTGAACCCGCCTCTCCCTTGATATAGTAATTCCTCAGTCTCGGAGGTTTTCTTCATGCCCACAGAAGACAGGAGAGGAGTATGGCTCCAACCTTATAGGGTACAAAAAGGTGGTTTATATTTGTTATTGTTTTATGGAACAGATATGGAACACAGCAAGGGAAAGATGAAGGTTGAAATTATTTAAAAACGAAATGTTCTCTAGGCCAAAACAGATGCAGCCACTTGTACACATTTATCTTGTTGGGCTATGGGAGTCCTTGGAGATTATCCTCCAGTTACCTTTCACTGATGCCGTCCAGTGTAATGAATGTGTGAAAGTCCACTAGCTGTGCCTTAGAGAAAAAAGCACACAGTGAAAATGGGAAGCTCTCACAGCTGAAGTGGACCATCACTAAGCTCCACGTCAATTGGCAATATTAAAATGTCCAAGATTACCAAGAATCAACCATTAGTGAAAATGCACATAAAACCTTTTAAAGTCACTTATCACATCTAATTATCTGATACCAGGTATAATTATGCTATTATGTATAATTTTAGTACCATGGCTTACATCATACTAATTCACCCTGTATGCCATATTGCATTTCTAGCCTAAAATTATCAACATATTGATTTCAGGAAGACGAAAAAAATGAGTAGTCTAAAACCGTTATTCTAACAGTCTTATGGAGAGTCATATTTATGTGTTCATTCATTTGACAAAAATTTCCAAGCACCAATTATGCACTATGTAAGGTACTAAATTCTGGTGATACAGTGACAAATAATATCTTCTTGAGGCACACAGAGTTCACAGAACAGCAAAATTGGGGAGAGAGAAATAATTTCAAGTAGGGAACCAAGCCATACTGAAGTTAATATGAGGGGGTGTGCCGGTGTGAGCTGGCCCCCACGGGTGGGCTGGGTGCTGGCTGAACTCTAGGATGAGTTAATGCTGAGTTCTCAGGGAGGATGAGCATCAGTAGAATGTTCCAAATAGAAGTAATATGCTACAAGAAGATGTTCCATCTAGAGGCTGCCTGGGAATTGATATGGCTGAAGCACCAGGATAAAGCAGAGACACGTGTTGGAGAAAGGACTGAATGGGTGGACAAAGACATTGTCCGTTACCAGCTTTGACCAGTGCTTGTTAATCTCTGGAGATTCCTGAAGCTTTTGATAAGTTTGATTCGTGTGGCCACTTAATAAGATATAAGGAGCCCACCTGTGTACCAGGTACTGTGGCCGGCATTGAGGACGTAAGAGTGAAACCAATGGAAGGGCCTCTGGCCTCATGAAAATTAGATACCATCTAATGGAGGAGGCCAAGGATGGAGTGGGCCAGCCCCAGGGTAGAGGGAGCCCTACCTAAATCTACTGGGAAGGGCCCGCATACATGGGAATTAGGTGTTCAGAGACCCTGGCAGGAGCAGCTCCGTGGGAAGGGGCAGTAGAGTGAGTGGTAGGCAAGGGGAGGGTGGGATGTGGATGTGTCTTCCCAGCAGCTTCATTGGAAGTGAAGTTGGTTTAGGAATGTGGGAACACGGAGCCTTTCACAGCACGTGCACGTGCCAAGAGGAGCCAGTCAATGGTCAGAGAGCACTTGAAAAGAAGAAGGGCGGATTAATAGAGAAAGGACTGAGAGGACAAAGGACAAGCTCCTTGATATAGCAATATCCATCGTAGGGAGCCTCTATCTAGTAACTGTCCGTCACTTTATCACATTTAATCCCCAGCATAAATCACGAGGTAAATGCTATAGTTATGTGCATCTTACTGATCAAATAATTGAGACTCAGTGTTTTGCCTGAGGTCACTCGAGCCAGGAAGTGAGAACACCGAGAGGCACAGTCCAGCTGCAGAACCCACACTCTTAACCACTCCCTGGAACTTCCACCCCCTTCTCAGCTTTGATCCCAGTGGAAGACAGCAATTCTGCACACACCTGTCCCCGAGGGTCCAGCAGGCTTTCCAGTGTGGCCACATCTTTGCCCTCAGGTCCTACCAACCTGGAAGAACCCAAGTGCAGCTGGAAGAGGGTGTCTTCAGTCCAAGGCTGCCATGTCCAGGGAGCAAAATACTTAGAAGAATACCTCAGCCCCCAGAGGGTGCACTGCTCCTGCACCCTTACCTGCTGGGCTTCTCTGTCCGTCTTTCCCGACCTTCTCCTGACAATCCACATCCAACCCTCCACAGTACGTCTCTGACTGCCATCTCCCCACACAGTTCCTGTCCTCCATGAAGCCATTCAGCTAGAAGAATGGCAGGGCTCTTAAGACCTGGGTGGAAAACTGGGTGGCGTTACCACAGCCAAATGTTGTGTGTATGTACAGATATTTCACAACCAATCCCATCAGTATGTGCAACTATAAGGCACCAATAAAAAATGTGAGCAGAGAAAACAACAACAACAACAAAACAAATACCCACCAAGACTCTTTTGGTTAAATGGTCTTGCAACCAAAGCCTGGAACCTTAAATTGGTTTCAGTTCTTCATCTGAAGTTTCCTTGACTGGTCCCAACCTTCAGGTGAAGGTGCAAGTCCTGCCTAGGCCTCCATGCATGCTTTGATTCGACTTCCTCTGCCTTGTGACTTATTCCTCTAGAGGCTTTGCAGCTACCCCCCCTCCCCACCCCCCCAGATTGTGAAGCCCACTGCACATCAGTCGAGTCAGGATCTCTGCAGGCGGGTCCCGGGCTACTTCTAAGGTTTGATATGTAAAGGCTCTTCCCAGCTTCTTCTCAGAATCCTGGGCTTCCTGATTGCCAAACCACGGACGATAAAGAGAGCACCCACAAAACTGTTCAAACTCAGCAGTTCTTGGGCACCCTGCTTATACCAAGAAGCTCAACTGTCCCTCTGCTTTCCAACTGGCCTCTCCAGTGGAGTATTCATTATTTCCTTAAGCTCCAGGGTAGCCCAGCCTTCTGCATGACTGCACGTGACACCTGCCAGGTGGACTGAGTCTGATCTTATCTCCCCTAGTGATGGATTAGTTCCAGCCCAAGGTCACATCCATCCTAGTAGCAAAGACAACATTGGAAAGGTGGGTTGTTCAGATCAAAGATAAATAGCTGGTGTGTTTTTGAGAAAGCATGAACAACGAAGTTTTTTTTTTTTCTATTTATCCTGATTTTTTTTTCTGAATGAATAGCCTTTAATATCATTTCATCCTCACTTTCTGAAGATGATATCTTCTCTGACCTTTATTGTCCAATTGAGGATTCAAATGCTAATCTATAAAGGCCAATCGAGCTGCCATAGTAACAGGGCTGATGATCATCCTGGGTCAGGTTATTTCTGTGGTTTAGATCTTATAGTTGAAGACTGCTTGTATCTTAATTCCTATAGCAAGGAATAAAGATTAGGAAATGAATCACAGTTGTCCCCTGACCTACAAACACCTGAATTATGAATGCCCTAAATAGGGGAATGTCCTGCTCTGAGCACCTGATGCCTGGGTGGATTTTTCTTTTCTTTGCAAGGCTGTGGCAGCTACAGGGCGGGTGATCCCTTCTGGTCATGGGCCAAGTGTTTATAGCAGCTGCACAGGGGTCTCCCTTCCTCAGCCTCTTCTCATTGGCAGGGTGGCGTCTTCCCCAGCTGGCCTGAAAATGAGAATGTCTGATTGTAGCATCTTGTGTTACTATATGTGATTACATTTGCCCATAAGATCTGTGAATTAATAACAGAGCTAGCCCACAAAAATCTTTTAGTCCCAAACACAGCAGAATTATTGCTGTTACATTTTTGTCCTCACTGTGATTATGCAGCCACGTGGAGGTTGGCTTAACAAGATAACTGGCTTGTCTGCCTAATTTGACTTACAAACTTCAAACAACCAACTTATAAGTGATCTTTTGAAACGTAACCTTCACGTAAATTGAAAAGCACTCTGCCAGGTGCGCTGGCGACAACTCCTTTATCAGAGCTAATTATTTCCTCTTGCAAACATGATAGCATGATTTTATTTACAGGTGTGGACTTCCAAACAAAACTTTTCTCAATTTCACTTGACTCACTTTTTAATGAAAGTGCCCATCTCTCATTAAAACTTTGTGTTATTGTCTGTAGTCAAAGCAACAGGAGCTGTTTTAGCTAACAGATGATAAGTTACAATAAAAGATTAAATCAGGTCCTGATGTAGGAACATGTAACCTGGATTTGTTTGCATAGGATCTCAGAGCTGATGTCAAGTTCAGCTCAGGTTGATCCAACTCTGAAGAATAGAAGTTGAGAAAATGATAACCAAATTCCACAATGGCAGGCGCCCCTCTCAGGGGCCAGACCTAACTCTTAGTGCTTTAACAGTGCAACAACCTGGACACAGGAAGGCAGGTGTTTCTATTTTACCCATGAGAACATGAGGTGCAGAAGAAGTAGAGGACTGGCCAGGAGTTGCCTAGATACACGTGGACAGGCTTAAGATTTTCTGCCTGCATCTAAGGTCTTGTTTTTCTACTACCCTGCACTTTGGTTTCAGAATATCTGATCTGTGATAAACCTGGCCTTTCAAGTCTTCTCGTGGATAATTCTGGGAAAATAACCTTATCTCTCCAATCTCATTTTCTTCATTTTTCAAGAATACAAAAGCAACAGTATATACTGTCCTTCCTCCTCTGTCGTGAAGGAGAGCGAACTAAATGCTACACGAGAAACGCTGAACACACTGAGAAGTGCCATCCAAAGGGAAGGCAGGGTGACCAGGCTGGCCTTGAGTGAGTGCTTTCATGGCACGGCTGATGGTTGCTTTTTTTTTTTTTTTTTTTTTTTTTTTTAACAAATTCATTTACACAGAATAAGGGAACTGGAAAATTTATTCGGAACAATGTCAGCATCAGTGAGGGCATGGGTCGCTTTCAGGAAGGGCTGAGCGTTAGCTCCTGTCACCTACTGTGGCCAGTTGGAGTTTGTTTTCCATCATGCTAACAGAACACATGGACGCTACGCCAGGGACCTGCTGCGGCAGGTGGCCAGAGCCCCATGCATCTTACATGCTGCTGACACCCATGGTTTGCACTCCTTTGCTCAAACGCAGACTGAATGGTAAAATACATATCAGGTGGAGCAGTCTGGTATTTTTCTCCCTCATCTTGGTAATCAAGCATGATTGAAAAAGCGCTAGGTAGCAGGTGGCCCACACAGCGTCACCAGCTGCACACGCTGGGCATGTGGTTCTGAGAGTAAACATCAATAACCATTGGCTGAAAATTAGTTAAAAGTCCTTATCTGTCCCTTTAAGTTGTGATCATATTAATTTTATTTGTGTGTAGTGTGGGTTCTGCAGATAGGCTGATAAATGAGCCAAGAAGATGAGGAACACGTTGATGTTTGTATGCACATACAAACATAAATATATACATATGTGTAGTTGTATATTGACACAACATACACACATATGTATACATATCCCTACACACATACATGTACGCATGGTGCACACACATAAGCATACATGCACATACATGATTTAAGAAATGTAGACATACATGTGCAATATACACACATTTGTACAGATCTATAAACACGAATATATATGTACATGTGCACGCGCGCACACACACACACACACACACACACACACACTCATTTCCTTCCCCACAGAAACAAGGGACTATTTTGGTTCTTCTCCCACTAAAACATCAGTTTCATCTTAGCAAAGCTAAAATGCACACTTCTACCTTTCAACACCATCCTCCTCCTCCTCTCTTCTTTGCAGCAGACATCTTCTGAGTTCCACCATGTGCCCAGTCCCCGTGGAACCACGTGGAAGGCTCCATCCCTTACTCCACCAATGAGGGACTCTGGCAACTGCACTCACCTGTAGAGTTCAGCAGACAGGTGTGGTGGCGGATAAGCCCATAGCCCACCTTGGAGTGACTCTGGATCAAGGGATTAATGTAAGGATCATGTGGTGTTAGTAGGGGTAGGAGAGTCCCAGAGGAAGAGGTGGGTGCCTGTGGCCCAAGCGTGGAGGTCAGAGAAAGCATGGCTCTTTTGGGAATTCCAGGTGACTTTGGCTGAGATCAAAGGAGGTGGTGAGGCCTGGGTTGGGGGAAAGGAGCGAGAAGGTTGGTGGGGAGGGAGCAGAAGAGATGATGGGGCTTGGGTAGGGGAGGACACTGGACATCAGGTAAGGAACATAGACCGGGTGTTTGAGGCAGCATTGGCCCCTCGCTTGCAGGAAGTCGGGTGGCTTAGAGAAAAACCAGGCTTTGCAGATGGGCATGTTCCTTGCCTCTCTCGTCTTTTCTTCAGGCTGGGTTTGCACGTGCGCTGGCATTCTGGGGAAATTAGACACCTATCAGTCCTGTGCAGATGTTTGGTTCACTCAGCTGGTTGATTCAAAAGCTGTAAAAAACGTTAGGTCACGTTACATAATTTCAGAATGTGTGTGGCAGATGTGGGCTCTGTGATCCGAGCAGAAACGCAGGGAGAGAGATAGGTGTATCCCCACCATCCTGAAATGACACTTATGGCTCCAGGAGTGATGGTAATTCCTCATGTCAGCGCACAGATGTACTGATCTGGGGGTGCCCTTCTCCCCATGTATGGGGCATGATTTGGGGAAGCATCCTGTGAGGTGTCCTGCAGGGATTACTAGCCCCGCCATGCAGAGGAGGGAGCTGAGGTCTGGTGAGGAGAGGCCCTCCAAGCTCCCGCCTCCCGGGTAATGGCTGCAGCTGAGCCATTTGTCAGCCCAAGTACCTCCTAAGGATCTTCTCACCTTTTGTAGCTTCATTACTCTGTGGGTGAATTTAGGGAAAATATTCCCTCTGAAAGCTAAAACAGCCTTGCTCCAAGTGTGAATCTGTTGGTGGTGGTGATGAGAAACCAAATGTTCCCCAGAAGATCTTTCTAGTAAATCAAGGGCTACATCAATTCTCCCTGGGCTGAGGTCTCATGTATGGGTCCTCCGTGCATTTAGGAATGGTATTGTAGTGGTTTAATTTTTTTTTTTTTCTTTCAGCTGCAATAGTGAGAGTTCCCAATGGCAGAGGGAAATAGATAGGTTTGGCTTCCTAATTACATTAGGGAGTATTATGTGTGGCCCTGGGCTCCGATTCCTTACATTTGCTGCCACAGAACAAATAGCAAATTGCTTTTCCCATTTTTGAAACTTTTAGCTTCCCTGTTTCTTTTTTTACCTCCACTGGCACAAGGTAAAACCTCCTTAACTTACTTGCTACTTAGACAAAATCATGGAAGAATATAAACCAAATATAAACAGTGACTAACTCTCAGTGGTGGGCTTAAGATCATATTTGTTGCATATCTCTATTAGCTTATACTTGTCTTCATTTTTTTTGGTAATGAGAATATGTATTTTGTATGAAGAGAAGAATAATAAGGCTTGATCCTATATGGAAAAATAAAAAGTTTTATACTTTCTAGTCTACTCCACTGCAAAGGATCACAGTGTGCATTTTCATACTGTCTGTACTTTCCTAAGAATTCATGTATTAGGGGCTGGGGTTGTGGCTCAGCAGTAGAGTGCTCACCTAGCCGGTTCAATCCTCGGCACCATGTAAAAATAAAGGCATTGTATACAACTAAAAAACAAATTAAAAAAAAGAATTCGTCTATTCGTAAGGCTCAAGTGGGAACTTTAAGAGTGTCATTTGGTGTAGGACAAAATACATGGGAGAGGAAATCCTCTGGAGACGACACCGTCACTTCTGTAACAGGGTGGGAACGTCACTGGAAGTGAGTGGGTCCCTGCAAAAAAGGAGCCCTTGGGATCCAATTTCAATATATTATCTCGACTTGGGAAGACCTTTTGAGTACTGGAGGTGACAAGTGTGGAATGCTACTCCCTCTTATTGGCATCTGATCAAAATGTTAATGATTTAGAGTGATCATTTTTTGATGTTCATCAGAGTCACATGGGGACAGGAACAACCCCTTTCTCTAACACTTGTCTAGTATTAAAAGGATGACCTGCTGGGATTCCCAGAAGAATCTGAAAGTCCCTGTGTTTGGAGAGGGAAGTGCCTGTGATTAGACCAGTGATGGCCAAGGACAATTTTTCCAGTTAGGATGAAGAATCCCATTACAAATCTCTGCATTTATGCACTGAATAACACCCTGACCTCTTTGACCAATCAAGAAAACACTTTAAGTATTATATTTACTGGTATATAATATGATATGTAGTTTTTATTGAAAGTTAATGACTTCCCAGATCAGCAGAACTAATGTGAAAATGGTCATATTACCAAAAGCAATCTATAGATTCAGTGCAATCCCCATCAAAATACCAAAGACATTCTCCACAGAACTACAAAAACAAACAAAAAAACCCTAAAATTCATATGGAAGCAAAAAAGACCCCAAATAGCTAAAATGATCCTGAGCAAACAGAGCAAAGCTGGAGCCTAGGGAGGCATCTCAGGGACAGATGCTTGCCTAACATGTGTTCTATCCCCAGAGCTGAAGAAAATAAAATAAAAAGAGCAATACTGGAGGTATCATAATACTGACTTTAAAATATGCTAGAGTTATAGTAACAAAAATAGCATGGTACTGGCATATAAACAGACCAATGGAATAGAACAGAGGACTCGGAGGAAAACCAACACAGCTACAGCCACTGACTCTTGAAAAAGTGCCAAAAACACACCTTGGAGAAAAGACTGCCTCTCCAACAAACGGTGCTGGGAAAACTGGAAA
The DNA here is from genome assembly GCA_025594165.1 of Tamias sibiricus. Classification (NCBI taxonomy): domain Eukaryota; kingdom Metazoa; phylum Chordata; class Mammalia; order Rodentia; family Sciuridae; genus Tamias; species Tamias sibiricus. The sequence continues at coordinate 84,507,135 of CM046663.1, read as the reverse complement.
TCCATATGTAGAAGATGGAAACTAGACCCCTGTCACTCACCCTGCACAAGAATCAGCTCAAAATGGATCAAAGACCTAAATGTAAGACCTGAAACTTGGAAACAGCTGAAAGAAAACACCGGGGGGGAGGGGAGACACTTCAAGACCTAGGCACAGGTGATGACTTCCTGAATAGGTCTCCACTAGTTCCGGAAATAATAGCAAGAATTGACAAGTGGGATTGTATCAAATATATTTGCCAGCGCGAGCGCTAGCGCGCGCGCGCGCGCACGCGCGCACACTCACACACACACACACACACACACACACACACATATTGGTAAAGGAACCAACAGAGTGAAGATATAGCTTATAGAATGGGAGAAAAATTTTGCCAGGTTCACTTCTGACAGAGGATTAACATCCTGAATATATAAAGAACACAAAATACTTAAAACCAGAAGACAAATAACCCAGTCAACAAATGGACAAATGAATGGAACAGATACTTCTCAAAAGAAGTTCAGATGGCCAATAATTATATGAAAAATGTTCAACATCTCTAGCCATCAGGGAAAAGCAAATCAAAACTACATTGAGATTCCATCTCATCCCAGTCAGTCAAAAAGGCAACCATTGTTTCTGTTGGGGTTAGGGCTGAGGTTTATTTTTGAATTTCAAACATGATTGTAAATGAAGGGATGAACATGATATTGAATACTCTGCAACAATTAAAACCATGGAAAATATGCAGGATCACAAGAAATAACTGAAATAACATATATGAAATATGAAACTAGACTGAAAGGAAATACAGCAAATGAATGATTATTGTTTTATTAGAAACATGGGAATACGTGCCACACTTTGGTCTTACACTAATTCTCAAGCATTCTATATTTTCTTTTTCATATTTTTGGGTGCGTTATAATTGTACTTAATGGTGACATCTGTTGTTAGAGATTCAAACATACACGCAATATTACAATATAATTTGGCCAATATCATTCCCCAGTATTTCCCTTTTCCTTCCCCTCCCCCCCACCATCCTTTCCTCTACTGATTTCCCTTGGATTTCAAGCATTCTATAATTTTTTTAAATGAATGTTTTTAAAAGGTGAGATATCAAAGAAATTTCAAGTGTCTGACTCAGGGAAGAGAGGGAGGAATAAGCCGTTTGTGCCAAACACAGAAAGGAGATGGAACAATGACAACTGAGGAGTTGTGGGGTTGAAAATCCAGGCCCACCAGTGATTGGCAGTGGAGCGGGTGGAGCTTCCCAGCCCTCTCAGATGAGGCAAAATGTGGGTGGCTACAGGACAGCAGGAAAGGGAGGGAAGAGGAAACCAAACACCCAGGAAGCTGGGCAGCCAGATGGTGAGTGCAGTTTGGTGATTTTTGTTTGTTTGCTTGTTCTTATTTTTGTTTGTACTTTTTTAAGAGAAGAGAGATTATTCTCAAGTCTTCCCAAAAGATTAGGCAAATCTGTATTACATGAGCTGGGTTGTTTTGAACACACACTTTAAATTTTCCTACGATAACACCTTGTATCTTGTAGGAAAGAGAAGCTGGGCCTCGTAGTGGAGTGGAGGTGAGAACAGTCCTCTCTCTCCCCAACTAGCTGTGGCAAGGATGCTTCCATCTGATGGGCCTTCGTCTTCTCATTTTTAGAATGTGTGGTTTGGATCAGAAGGTTTCTAATGATCTCTTAAGCGGTAATATTTTATATTCATTTCTGAAACCTCCGGCTCCATTTTAAAAGTCTTAGTTTCACTCTCTCATCAGAATGAGCCGACCAAAGCATAATGGGGAAGAAAAGAGACTGGGGATCTTGTTGCCTTATCTAAATGTCTCATTCCTCTACAGGCTAAATAATCAGCTCACTTGCCTGGAAGCACGTTTATATGAGCAATTCAACCACTTTGGGGGGAATTGGTAATGCTGGAGCGGTTAGGACGATGTATTCCTCCTCTTACTGATATGAGAAGGCAGGTAGATGGTTACCATCCACCCAGGCAAAAGACTGGACATTACCATTGAGAGAAAAATTAAGGAGAGGAAATAAAGACACACTGCAGAATGCACATTTTATTTATTTATTTATTTATTTTTTACTTTGCAGACAGAACTGGCCAGGTGAACCCAACTGTGGGCGTGAAATTGTCAAACAGTAAAACGCAGGTATTTGCCACTATGTGCTTAGGAGGAAGGTGAGTGACTATCTGGGCAGAGAGAGGATTGTGTGGGATATTTGGCAGAAAATGATAGCAGATTGGAGAGAGGTCAGAGAAGGGAGAGGGAGAAAACAGTGGGGAGAAGAGAAGGCATTTGCCAAATGGCATCTCTCAAATAGAGAGACCCAAGACTCGGGCAATATAAAGGGAAGGATTTTTATGGGTATAATGGAAACAGAAGGAATCTTCTTAAGTTCTATGTAGTTAAGAAGAGGGGTAACTAGAGTTTGAGAAATATAGCTGCTGAATTTTGAGTAATTACCATGAGAGATAGAATTTGCTGCAGTTTCTATTAAATTTTACGATAGAAGGACTGAATTCATTGGGACAAAGAGAACAGTGTTACCGAACAATGGAAATGAAAAACCAAATTGGAAAAATATCCCATAGCCATATCTTTATAAAATTTCCTCAACTTCTTATTGAAAAGATATCAGTCGATTACAGAGCCTTACTCTGTAACATTTGATTATGACACTACATTCTTGTTTGATATAACTACATCATAACTGCACAGTCCACTGCAAATCCTTCTTTCTACAGGAGTGAAACCAGACATTTCTATTGACATTATAAAATCTTAAGCTTATATCTTCAACTGTAACAACAGACATATCTATACTTGGTATAGCTTACAAGTTACCTTTGTCCTTTCTTTTGGCCAGCTAGCATTCTTTTTTCCAAGATCAATTCAGTATCCTTGCCAAGACCCAATACAGAATGGAGGAGAATAATTCCCAAGAATGAATTCAAGGCTGTCTTGGAAAGGTGTGGGACTGTGCAAGGACAACAAGCTCCTGCATAAAGTTGACTTCTTGGTTGTTGCTTAAATTTCACCACATCTTTAGTCCCATCTTGACAGTCCAAAAAATGTCCAAACTGACAAGTACAAGTTATATCTCTGGGTGCATCAAAAGTGTGCTAATCTCATGTCTCAAAAGGAAGATAACTCAAAGTCCTGCCAGTTACTCAATCCACCTCCAAGCATCAATTATTGGAGTGATGTCCCCCTCCTCTTTTTCCATTATGACCTCTCATCAGTAGTCTTCTACCTATGATCTAAATGAAATAAATGGCTGGGTACAGTGGCACATGCCTGTAATCCCAGTGACTTGGGTGGCTGAGTCAGGAGGACTGCAAATTCAAAGCCAGCCTCAGCAACTTAGCAATACCGTAAGCAATTTATTGAGAGCTTGTCTTAAAATAAAAACTAAAAAGGACTGGGGATGTGGCTCAGTGGTTAAGCACCCCTAGTTTCAGTCCCAGGTATAAATGAATACATAAATGTCACCAATATTGACTATGTCAGAGTGCAGGAAGGGGGAAGAAAGAGAAGGCAAATCAAATCAAACACTTAATATATGCGTAGCAAAGGAGGGAAATGAGTAATAGCTGCAATAATTATTTCTGTAACTTGTCACTAGGTGCTAACTGAGTATTTATGACTTCCTTTTTCTGCCCCTACTTTGATTTCGCTTTGACAGGTTCCCTGCAGGAGTCATCCAGTGGACGTGGTCTTCTGCCTGGGCTCTATGCACATATCTTCCTTCTACATCTGTGGAGCAGCACCCTATTAACCCTTCACAGTCAAGGTCAAATGAACCAGCCTAAACACGAACCTTTTTGGCTTGTTCAATATTGTGAAGAGCTGGAACCAACCCCATTACGCGGAAGTGCCACTCCCTGGGAACCATTCTGGGTCCTCTGATTTGTCACACCCTGGGGTATTACCTGCCCCACCCCCAACTAGATGATCTCATCATTTCAAGTGCAGGAAAGAAAATTTTCATGAATAACTCATTGGACGTAATCATGAGAGACATCACCTTCATGGTGGGTTTGTACTTAGAATAGAGGCTATGATACCAGTTAAGATGCTGGTACCTGAGTGAGAAGACCAGGAAAAGTGCTGCCCTTATGAATGGGTTTTAATCAAGATGGGTGTGTTCTAATTTGCAGCTCACCAAATTTATAGTTGGAACACCTCCAGGAATAAAGCTGGATAGATTCTCAAGATATCAGGCTTCAGGAATATATGTTTAAAAGGAATCTTTTCTTTAGGGAAAAAGTACCCAAAACTTTCTGGGTAAAAACAATTTGAATTTCAGCAGTGCTACAAATCCTATCCTTTCCCTTGGCTTGTCTGTGATGCTTCCCTATCTTTCTGAGTTGGATTAAGTCAGATGAAGGGAAAACAACAGGTCGTTTAAAATATCTCATTTCTTTTTTAAAGCACCTCTTCAGTAAACATTTACGGAATTGTGTCTGCAGAAGAATGGTTCCACCAGAGGTGACCACATTCTAATCAGGGAACCTGTGGAAATATTACCTGACATGGTAAAAGGAACTTTGCAGAGAAAGGAACTTTGCAGATAGGTTAGATGAAGGATCTTGGGATGAGAGATTATGCTAGGATATCCAGATGGGCCTAGTGTGGCCACAAAGATTCTTATAAGAAAGAGCCCAGAAGGTGAAGGTGAGGGTCTCACTAGGGGTAGTGGTGGTAGAAGCAAAGGTAAGAGAGAGAAAGAGAGGTGGGTGAGAGGTCAGAGGGAGGAAGGAAGGGAAGTAAATATTTACAAGTTGTGTCTCTATGAGACGAAGAGAGAGAGAGAGAAAGGTGAACTGAACGTGTTGAATTGTGCGGCAGTCTTTCCAGGTGGAGAGGAAGGAGCCAAGAACCACGGCTGCAGAATGCAGGTGACTCTAGCAGCTGGGCAAGGCAAGGGAACAGATCCTCTCTCAGAGCTTCTAGAAGGAATGCAGCTTTGCCAACACCTCCATGTTAGCCAAGTGAAACCCATGTGGGGCGTCTAACCTCTAGAACTGTAGGGTAACAGATCCACGTTGTTTTAAGCCACTAACAGATTCTGATAACAAGCAGTGATGGGAAACTTGTGCACCTGTGACCACATCATTTTTATCGATAAACTCAAACCATTCTTCTGTGCTCCAGAATGGTATATCCAGCTGACTTCTTGAAAGCTGTCACTCACCTGTCTCAAACACAGTTCAAGCTCAGAAACTTGTGACTTCTCCCTCAGGTGTGGTCCTCCAACAGCACGCAGTTATCTGTGATTGGCACCATCAGCTTCTCAATTATTTAAGTCAGAAACCTGAAGGTCACCTTTCCTGCCTTTCTTGCTCATCACCTCTAACCAAGTCATTGCCAAGTTGTATTGACTTTATCCCTAAGTTTCTTGGTTTCAATAGGATCCTCATTCCTACCATCACACGTCGATCCAATGACTGCTACATTTCTCTTGTGCCATTCTGAACTGGTTTTACTCTCATCCACATCTTGATATGTTCTCTGCAGTTCATTCAAAAGATTTCCATCTTTTATGGAGATTTGATCATAACTAGTCCATACTCCAAACCAACCCATGGTTTCCTATAGGTCACAAGGCAAAAATACACAAGTCGATGAAATTTCAGTCACTCTGGTATTCTTCGGAGCTGTGTCACTTGGCCCCATCCCATCTTTCCAGTGTCCTCTTTAGTCACTGTCCCTTCAGCTCTCTCTTCTGTAGACCCCCTGGACTTCTTTGACTGTTCCCTTGACAGGCTGTGTTTCTTTTCTCCCCAGGGCATTGCACATGCTGTTTTGTTCTGCTTTGGTTTCCCTCCCTCCCCAGGACAAGGACTAAATGGATTCTCAGTCCCAGGAGTGCCCTCAGGAGATGGGACTGGACAGAAAAAATATACCCAAAGGCCCAGACATTCAGGGTGTAGTTCAAGCCAACCTGGTGAGCTTTTCTTAGATAAAAACAGTTAGAGAAGCAGGCATATCTGGAATTTAAAACCAAGGAAGAGGAGAAAGTTACTTTGGTAAAGACCAACACAGAACACAGAGGGGAACCTGGATTAGTAAAATGGAATGGGAAGACCCCCTCTCGTGCCACTGTGCTAACAGTGCTTTTCTGAGCAACACTTACGTGCCAAATAGAATAAACCAGAACCTTTGGAGGGGGTGTGAGCAGATGAGAAGGAGTGACAAGACAGAACAGACATTTGTGGCAGGTAAACTACAAGGGAAGTCTCCTTAACCTTGTCAAATAGGGGAGGAGAATTTACTGGCTCTAACAGCAAAGAGTCAGTAACAATGGCAGGTGAATAAGTAAGTGGCTGGTAGAAAGGGGGACAATAAGCACTCAGCACAGAGGAAGGGCAGGGTGGAGTGGTTAAGAGGCCTGCAAAGGGAGGCGCTGTGTTGTTTGAGATGGGGGTGACTCTGATTCAGGCTAAGCTCCTGAGCTACTCCTTGTTCTTACCTGTTGCACAAGTGATTAGGTCTTCAATTATTAAATATGAAAGCAATACATGCACTAAATTTCCAAAAGTCAAACAGAGTGAAGACCAGTATGAAGAAATATCACCCCCTGCTCAGCTGTCCATCTCCGGGACCCACTTTCCAGAAACACATCAAACTTTTTTTGAATATTTATTTATTTATTTATTTATTTATTTATTTATTTATTTATGCGGTGTTGAGGATTGAACCCAGTTCCTCACACATGCAAGGCAAGTGCTTTACCACTGAGCCACAACCCTAGCCCCACATCAAACTTTTAAGTGACTTTGATACCTCCCATTGTATTTCTGCATAATGTTTATTTTAGACATTTCTATTTACTCCCTACCATCCTTCCATGAAGGATGAGGCTGAAGCACTTTTGGAGAATTCCTTTGGTCCCGCACCCATATTTTTTCCCTTTATTTCCGCAAAATGGTTGCATCGCTATTTTTTACTTAAATAAATGCTTGTTGTTCACCAATAATTATTATTCATGTTGAGCCACAGAGTGCAATATTATTCTTTTTCTTTCTTGTACAGCTTATTTGTTTTTTCATTAAATTTCTCTGTGCTGATCATTAATTATTCCACAAACTCTCCAACAGAATTGAATATTCCTCTCAGTAGCCACCAACACAGAAATAAATCAGTTTCATTTCACAGTCAGTATTGTTGAAACCATTCTCAGGGCCATGCTCTACCCTCTTGCTGCAGCCCACCCTGGTTTTTCTCTTATGCAGCACAAGTTGGACTTAAGGGTGCTGTTTGCTCTCTTGCCAGCACGCTTCTGCAGGCCTAGGTGAGGGTTGCATCCTCCGAGCCTCAAAGAGCTCAGTCCTCAGGAATGAGTTCAGGTGCCAGGTGGTGCATGTGTTCCAGCAACCGGCTCAGCCTTCTATGGCTTCTTCTACCATTTTCTAGGGAAATCCAGGCTTATCTTCTTTATATGGACAGACCAAGCATATTTGGCAGTTGAGTTTGGCCCTGGGCAGAAAATTTAATCCTGTGTTCCAAGAAAGAGCACACAAGCCTATATGTTCTTATCTCTTTTTTTATTCTGGTATCCTCTATCAAATCACCCTCAAAAATCTAATCTCATGGGCTGGCTCCTTCCAATGTTTGCCTGCTAATTCTTTTGGCATCTTTGGTGAGTAATCTCTTCCTTCTCTCATTGGGCCCCAGTGAGATGATGCTGAGATTTAACTTGAGTTATCTGTCTGGCAGACAGGAAGGAGGGAGGTACTTGCCTTGCTAAGGAAAAGGCTCCATGCATCTTACAGCATGGCAGAAGAAATGCTTTCACTATGATTAGGAAAGCTGACTTAGAGTGCTTCAGTATTCAAGGGTGTACACAGAGCCAAAATCCTTGGGGGGGGGGGGAATCCATCCAGATATCCTCATTGCAGGTTTCAGGATTCTGGATTTTCCTAACCAGGACCTTGACCTTAGCATAAGAAACCTTTCTTGGCTTGACACCCCTGGAAGTCTGCTCTTTGCTTATGTCCATCCTTCAGTTGCAGCAAGAGAATGGCCTCTGGCTCTCATGCTCAGCCTTTGATTGTGTGTTCACTGCTCTAGTTTCTCAGCATCCCTCTGTGGGTGTCCATTACAAGTGAGTAATCACCACTGATGTGAGCATTGTTCTTCTCTTAGTTTTTAATGCCTGATTACCTGGAGTCATAGGACTAGCAAAGGGTATCCACTGTCCCTGGAACATTTGGTTACCACCTCTGAAATCTTCAGTAACAAGGCCACCACCTCATGCCAACAACTACCCAGACTCCATGCTCCATCCTGAGGACTCAGAATGTGAGTCCCCTTGTGTCAGCCAGGTGGTGAATGAGCGAATCCCCAAATCTCAACTTAGCACTTATTGACTCAGATCACTCTGTGTACCACTGTGTCAACTCAGATCCTCTAAGAAGAAGACCTCGATTCAGGGCTGGATGTGTAGGAGGTTCACTGTAGAGATGCCTATGAAAAATAATGGAAGAGGTAGCAAAAGTAGACAGGGACAGCCTTCAGACTGTGGGCAAGTCTGGCACCTGTGACAGGAGGGAGAAGGAAGGAATTGGGTAGGAGGAGCCCAACACTGTAGAGAAATTGTGGGAATGTCATGGCCAGATTGTTGGGAAGATCCTGAGCAAAGTTTGCATGTTAGAAGAGCCCGTGCTGGGCTTAGTCCCCTGAGATGTTCAGTCATGTAGCCAAGGGACATGTGGCCTCAGCAGGACTATGCTGTCTGCAGGAGATTCTCCTGAAGGAAACCCAAGGCACATATTCATGGCTGCTACAAAGTGGTTATTTCTCAACAGAAGAATCCTGGGGCTAGAGATGGAGCTCAGTGGTAGAGCATGCCTAGCATGCACAAAGATGTGGGCTCAACTCTGAGCTCTGCAAAAATAAACAAACAAACAAAAACAATGAAATAAAGACAGATCCTACAGTCTCCTTCCTAGGACCCAGGTCTGGCTCAGCCATCTGTGAACTGAGTGGGAGAAGGGACTGAGGGTTATCCAAAGGACTTAAAATCAATATACTACAGTGATGAAGCCATGTCAATGTTTATAGCAGCTCCTTTACAATAACTAAACTATGGAACCAACCTAGGTGCCATTCAATAGATGAATGGATAAAGAAAATATGGCATATATATTCAATGGAATATTACTCAGCTTTAAAGAACAGTGAAATTATGGCATTTGCCAATAAATGGATGGAATTGGAGAATATCATGCTAAGCACAATAAGCCAATCCCAAAAAACCAAAGGCTGAATGTTTTCTCTAATATGCAGATGCTAACTAACAATAAGTGGGGGACACTAGGGAAGAATGAGTTACCTTAGATTAGGTAGAGGGAAGTGAAGGGAGGGGAGAAGAGGAGATGTGGGGATAAGAAGGAGAGTAGAATGAAACAGATATCATTACCTTATGTACATATATGACTGCATGACCGATGTGATTCTACAACATGTATAATCAGAAAAATGAGAAATTATATCCTATCTATGTATGATATAGCAAAGTGCATGAATGCATTCTACTGGCATGTATAACTAATTTAAAAATTTTTTAAAAAGAAGGGACTGAGAGTGCTGCTGCCAGTGTGAGCACTTTCCAGGAAGCCTTGATTCCAGAGTGGTGCCTCTCTCCCCTGGTCTCAAAGTTTGAGTCTAGAAGATTCCCAGCTTCACTTCTAGGAAAAAGAAACTTTCTGATGCTGAGTGAAGGGAGGCCATTCACGGGCTGTGAAGTGTAAAGATGAGATCTAAGGGTCTGCCTTTTCTACAGCCAGTCCTGCTTTCTACCACCCTTAAGCCCACCTTCTGGGGCACCTGTGCTGCCAGCCCCTCAGTCTGCACTGGGGTCTGCAGCACTAAATGATTTCCTTCTTGTTAGCATTTTCCTCTGCATATACCCAGTTTGGGGCCATTGCCTCCACTAAGTCAAAGGCCATTTATGGATCTTCCTTCTGTCTTCCAAATAAGATTGACATTTCTCACCTGCTGTAGACTTCTTCCCTGTTACTCTTTGTCCTAGAGAGTCTGTGCCACTTTTGCTTTCTTTATTCTTATGGGTTTTGGGGACAGAGTGAAGATAAAGAATGTCTACAAACTTAGTCCAGAAAAGAGCCAGCTCCTTGACATGACCAGAAAAAAGGTGTGAAGAACTGGGTACAGACACTGACAGGAGGTGGCTGTGGAGTGGCATTCCCCGCCCCCGTCAAGCCCTCCACCATTTTTCCTTTTGTCACCATCCTCTTACACCTACCTGACACCTACCATGCCATTAAAGAAGCAGATGCCATTAATGATGACATTTTTCACTCTATCTAAAAGAAACCTCACTTTCTTTGTATTTTCCTTAGAGAAAAGCAACTTTTAAAAATGTAATTTATTATAGGCACTGTGTACAAGATGCAAAACAGGGTAGTGTTTGCCTGTTGCCTTTAAAGATCCTAGAAACTAGTTAGGTAGATTATTTCAATGTAATGTGGTAAGTTTTATTGCACACAGGAATTCAGTGAATTCCATGGAAATGCTGAAGAGGGCCCTAACATCAACCTGGGAATCAGGCAAGATTCCTGGAAGAATTGAGCTCTCAAGCAAGTGCTGCAGGATGATTCCCATTAGCCAGGCAAAGATGGGAGGGGCAGATATTCCAGAAAGAGATGGTAGAATAACCAGGCTATGGAGATGAGAAGTGTCGTGCTGCATGGGGGTGGGGGGGCTAAGAGATGGGAAAAGAGCAAAGACAGGACCATTGGATCCTCTCAGCACTTGGAGGAATTGAAGAAGAGGAGGGGCATGTCTGATTTGGATAACAGAAAATATCTCAGGCTATAAGGAGTAAAGACAGGGCAGGGGACACTGTCAAGGGACAATGAGAGCCTACACCAAGTTGGTGATAGCAGGAGTTGCATAGAATCCATTGAAGCCAAAAGACTAGGCCGGAATCATTCCTGTGCTACTGATCACTAGATAATTTGCTCCACCTCCTTCCTGCTCAGTGGGAACCACAGTCTCTGCCTTTGTTAGTTCTGTGTATTAAAGAGGAAAGTCACCTGTCTTCACATGTCTGACAGCTCCAGGCACTTAACCAGAGTTTCATTCCTTTTCCTTTTTCCATGTTTCTAAGTAATTTTGAGTTTCCCCAGTGTCTTACCTTTGATTGAAGATTGTCTTGTGGAAATTGGAATCATGATTCAACAGTGGATCTTCTTGTTTTAGATTTGTACACACTACTGTCCATACATTCATCATTCTCTTATTTTTATAAAAGCTTGCATGCAAGTGCCTGTGTACACACACACACACACACACACACACACACACAGCACAATGCCTTTACTTCTTCACTTTTCAACACATTCACCCATTTCCTAAAGCTCCTTTCCCTCACCAAGGGCCCAAGGAGTTTGGATGAAAGCCAAAAACTTAAGACAAATTAAGGATTCCATGAAACCTATCTATTCATTCAACTTAACTTTTTTTTTTTTTTTTTTTTTTTTTTTAAGGATCCACTCTATGGTAAGCATCAGAGAAGAAAGCCCCCTGCCCTCGTGGAGATTTGCAGGAGATGGAGGAGAAGGACAGCTCCTGGGCACACCATGACCTTCTCCATCATTCAGAGGCCTTGTGTCCAGGGGCCTTTAACTGATTGTGATGTGCTACCCAAGGGGTGTGAAAGTTTCCTTTCATTTTGTCAAAGAAATAGTGTGGCCATTTAATTTTTCGTTCTTAGAGTTGTACTCTAGGACCAAGTGACAACCAAATCACATTTAACCATGCTGTCTAAATATACACAAGCCTTTCCTGATGGCTAAAGAGTATGAGCTCCTGAGCCAAATCCAATGGAAAATTTGGTTATTTTTTCTAGGATCAGATGCATATCCCAGAATCCATCTTCCTAGAGTGCCACAAATAGCCTAGATTTATGGGTGCTCTTCTGCAGCAGAAATCATTTCACCTTTTGAGGTGACCTTTACAGAATCATAAAAATCAATCAATTTTATTTGACATCCAAATCAGAGCTCTGCCCTGAATAGATTGCTAGCATTTTACCTCCTCTGGAGGAGATAGGGGTGTGTCTGCTTGAGAGGAGATAGGGGTGTGTCTGGGGCTAGGTGGGAGAGGGCCCTGGAACAAGAGCAGGACTACTTAGAGTTTGGGACCTGAGTACTCTGTGCCTTGGGTCACCCCCATTTCCCACCCACTCCACTGTCCATGATGCTGGCCATGATATCTCCAAAATAAACATTTTGCTCTCATTCTGCACCGGACCAATGAAAATGAAATGGCAGAGGGAGAATAAATTACAAACACATTGGTTCTTTAAATCCTGTTTGGGTTGGCGTCCACAGGAATCTGTATAGATGGGGTGGAAAGACAGAGGCCACTCTAGATATATTCTGTGGGCAGGAGGGATATATTTGGTTTGGTAAGTTTCAAAATTAAAATTATTCCAATGATGAAGGTACCTACCTTATTTATGAGTAATAAATTAGATAAACACTGGCAGTGTCGGGCTCATGGTAACTGCTCTGAATTAACTACTGTAATAGTTAAATGGGCACGCGTGAACTCTGGAGAAAGTCCTAGGAGTTCATGAAGAGAGTCCATGTAAACCTTGGAATGCACCAATCCTACATCTGGATTATAGCACATCCACTGTGTAATCCTGGGCAAATTACTTGATCTGGGGAATAATTATATCCCATTACTATTATCCGGAGTTTTAAATGAAATAGCACATGTGAAGCACACAGCATAATGATCACTTCATAGTTGGTATTTGATAAATTATCAGTATCATCTACCTATTCATATATGCTTTAAAAATCATCACAAACCTACATATAACTCTTCATTTTCTCTAGCACGTAGGATGTAGTATGAACTTAGGTAAATAAGAAAATTGGCATCCTAGTCACAGAAAAGTATCCCAAATGAAAAGGGTCAGAATAACCATGGGATGTGCAGTGTCAGGATGACCAGAACAACCACTTAAAATTAAGAGAACTTAAGCCTCAATTTTGTAATGCATTGAGGTGGTGTTTGTTAGGTTGTGGTTGCAATGTAAGTTAAGAATGACCAGATAGTTTATTATTACCAATTGGATTTCTTTTGCAGAATGCATTAAATTGAAGCCAGCTCACTGAGATTAAAGTCATGAAATTGAACACACCATTGTGAGTTCCTTGCTCTTATTGTCTGAATGTTCCCTCTGCTTTCCTGTTGAAATTAAATCCTGGGTGTGCTGGCATTTAGAGGTGAAGACTTCTGGGAAGTGATTTCATCATGAAGGCTCCCCCCTTACAAAATGGCAGCAGGGAACTAGTGTAGTCCAAATTTGCTTCTCTGTTTTCTGCCACGTGAGAATGCCACCTTGAGAAGATGCTGTCAATGGACATTAAACCTGTTGGTGCCTTGAACTTGGACTGCCAGGTTCCATATCTGTAGGAAATACATTTCTGTTCTTTATGAATCACCAAGTCTCAAGCATTTTGTTATAGTAGCACAAACAGACTGAGACATGCTGAAGGGCCACATCACATAACTGGGCAGTGTTGCATGGAAAAAAATCTCCCAGAAAACCACACCTTCAGTAGCCAGTGAAATAGGAGTGCTCCTTGTAGGCATGCACTGTCTAATACAGAATTTGAAATTTTGGCCCCAGTTTTTGGGATTCCAATAGGCAGGCAGCCAAAGTAGTGTGTCCTTCTTAATTTGACCACCTCATAAATACAATCGTAAACTCTAGAAAGACAATGCTCTTTAAATGCAAAAACCAATTACATGATCATTTTGAATTCATGATGCCATTTATGGATATAAAAAGCTTTCAAGAGACAGTAAAACATTTGGCTTTGGCCAGGTTGAATTTTCCCAGAAAACTATGAAGGCAGAAATCTTGTTTTAAAGAAATTTCCAAGGTAATTTACCTCTGGTTGGTTGAAGACAATTGGGACAGAGCCCAAACATCAATAGGTAGAAATCAAAACACTGTTTTTTCTAACCTTGCTTTTTCACCCTTGTATCCCCAGTGTCCAGCAAAGTATGGAACACACTTCTGCTTTATTTTGTTTTTAATCAGCTGTTGGGGGATATGAATGAAAGAAGATGAAGCAACCTGAGATAATTAGGCTTCTATTTCATTTAGCAAAGTCGTGTCTGACAAGAACAATAAGAACAAAGTATTCAAGCAAATCACCCCAGGTTATGGGGCATCCAGCAATCCAACCTGGATACATTTATGATAAGAAGTTATTGGTCCCTGAAATGCCCATTCTCAGGGATGCTGCACAGGGAGCAGCCCTGAGCACAGCCCGCATGAACCTGCAAGAAGGCCGGCACTGAGAAGAGAACCCCTGTGGCCCAAGGAGAGCAGCTATGTACATCGTATTTCTAGTCTCTTCTGTTTACGTAATAGCTTCATTGTTCTTCATTTCTCAACAGTTCTGGAGAGCCACAGGGGACGTGGAAGTTAATTTGGGGATTAATTGGGTTTGTTGAGTTTCGAAACTGGTCTTTTAAAACTTCTGCACTATGTTTTTCTTTTTAAAACTAAACGACATGCCAACTTAAAAAAAAAAAAAAAAAAAAAAACAAGAAGAACTTTCTCTTTTTTTTCCCCTACCATAATGTCACTAATGTGAAAAGAAATTAGTCAATTTTAAGTATAACAAATACGTAGGCTAAGGAATAAATAATACCGACCCTCTCTGAGACATAGTGGAATGCACTTATTCCTCTGACCTCATTTTCTGTTTTCAAAATTGCCTCTGCTCAGGGGGCACAGGGAACACTGAAGGACAGAGGACAGGAAGAGCGTCACTGTGCTACCAAGACACCGTCCATGAGCCATACAGCAGGGTGCCCACATGAATACTCATCTTTAGGACTAAATGCAAAATTCAGCCATCACCTGTTTATATGTGTGAAACAAGCTGATTTTTTTTTTTTAAAGAAGATAAAACATAAGAGTCTAATGTTAAGTTAATTTTGCTTTTGGGGGGCAGGGGAACAATGAAATCTAGATTTGGAATAAAAAAAGGGAACTCCTTCCCTATAGAATTTTTTTTAGTGCTTTGTCTTCTATACATTTTAGGTTTTTCGATAGGAATTTTTACTTTCAGGTTTCTATTCTTCAGATCTACTGATTTTCTTTTTAAAAAAAATCACTAACTGATCCTCCCATGAGTGACAATGACAATGGCAATATCATGGAACATGGAAATGAATTCTCCTATCGAGAACTTATTCTGACAGTGATTCAACTTACTCTCTCTTTACACTGAAGATACTTTTCAAAGTATGTTCTGTTTGATTTGCTTTATGATGTTAGTTATTAGGGTTCGGTTGCTGAGGATTCAAGTTGAATCATTCTTTGCTATTTTCTTCTATTAGTTAGGATTCTTAATATAGACAGGTAGCTGCCTGACATTTTAATATTTACCTATTCATTGTTTAATAAATACTACTGGGCTCTTATTCCATGTTGGGTAACACTGAAGGCTCTTCTCTATTCTGAGCTTCAGCTTCGTTCCGGGGAACAGAGCCCAGTGGGTAGCATCATGGTGGATGACAGACCTGCAGGGTAGTCAACCTTGGTGTTGGTTTTTTTTTTTTTTTTTAAATTCTAAGTTGTTATAAATAACAGCAGAATGCATTAAATTTCATATTATACTTACAGAGCACATTTTTACATATTTCTGGTTGTATACAAAATATATTCACACCATGTTGTTGGGCTTTCCCTTCCACACGTTGCAGATTCAAAATGACCCAGAAGAGGAAAGGACTGCTTCCGCTTGCACAGTGGACATTTCGTGCCTCATCTGCCATCTCATCTCCATTGATTCTAAGACAAAGATGATGATGACAGGGAGCCACTACATATGTGAATATGTTCACAGATTCTCTTAAAAATATTGCTTGACTTCATATGATTTGTGGACTATCTGATAATTTGTTTAATTCAGAAGCAAATATCTGAAACAACACATCACCTGACTTGAAAAAAATTATCACCAGGTCTTCCTTAACATGGTCATTAACCAACATGGAACATCATGTTGTTATTCCAACACTTTGTGATGTTTTTTCCATTCCTGTTAGGTCTCTGACAAACATTATGACTTGCTACTTTGTGTTTACATAGCAACTATTCCTCAGGATCAGAAAGCATGTCTACTTACTTGTATGAAAACACTGGTAAACAGTAGCTATGGAGGAAGCAAGTAAAATTTCAGTGGTAGAGACTGTCTACTCAAAGTATCAGGTACAGCTCCCAGGTTTGTAATAGACTTCCCAAGAGATGAATTTTAGGTGTCATGGCCAGTATGAATTATATAAAGAGAAAGTGAAAAAATTAGGTGGGGTGGGGGTATAGTTTTCTTTTTTTAATCACATGCCTCATTTCCATAATATATCATGGTGTTCAAGTTCAAGATTCAGATAAATGGTATTTTTTCCTGGGGATGTCTAGGGAGTTGGTGATGCTCAGAAGATACCTTTGCTTTGTATCCCTATCAATAAGGACTCGCTACTCTTTACTTTCCATAATTCACATAATGAAAAATTTGATTATTTTTCTAGGAGTGAATCTGTACCACCATACTGGATATGCTTTTCAAACTACACACACTCCAAACCTGTTATGGTTTGGATCTAGAAAGTCCCCCAAAGTCTGGTGTTGAAAGCATGAGGTTCAGAGGTGGGGCTATCAGCAAAGATGGGATCACAGGGGCTCTGACTTCATTAGTGGATTAATCCATCCATAGCTCAGTGGACTTCTGGGAGGTGGGACCTCACTGGGGGAAGTATTCCCCTGGGGGTGTGCCCTGGAAGAGCTTAACCCCTGCCCTACTCTGCTTCCCAGCTGCCAGGAAGTGGCAGCTACCTACCACACCTTTCACCATGATGTGCTGGGCAATGCTGGCTGAGCATGGACAGAATCCTCTGAAACTTTGAGCCCCAAATCAATCTTTCTAAGTTTTTCTTGTCAGGAATTTTGGTCAGAGCAACACGCCAGTATACCTTACAACTGAAATTCTGAGAAGGGTCTCCCTTCCTCTGAATAATTAATTCAGAACCAAAAGACTCACAAAAGGCACTGGAAAAATGATGTCAGGAAGATTTTTTTTTTTTTTTTTTTTTTTTTTTTTTGAGAAAAAGTAGCTCATCTTGGGTCAGTGGTTTAGATAATAGAGTTTAACTGTGTCACAGATAGAGAAGAAAAATGTAATAGCAAAGCCCCAATTAAATTAAGGTGACATTTCCCCTTTCAAGGGATTATTATAAAAACATTCATTTCTCCTCATTTCCCTTAGGCTATATTTTTGCATAGCCCCTTAAAGTTTGTTTTGCAAACAGAGCATGTTTTCTTTTTCTAAGTGAGGGAGCATAATGACAGCTGTCCAATTTTTTCCCCGGAGGCTTCTAACAGATCTTTTATTTGGTCAAGGAGACCGGGTCATTGACAGGTACCAGATCAGGGATAAAATCAGAACTGGGTTTCCCTGGAACTAAGAGGTAGTCTTCCTCCTGGTATTATTTCGAAAGAGGGAACATTAATCCCTAAATGTTAATATTTTATCTAAATTTAATTCCCTCTAAAAGAAGGAGAATATGAAAATTCATACAGTACATTACTCTTTTTTAAAGTTCCTGTTAGGTTACAGCACAATAAGGGTATTTATACTGTGCAGTTCAGAAACCTCCCTTCATGCTATGACTGCTGCCCCTCCCTAGCCAAAGTGGTAATTTAGCATTTGCAGAATTTTCCTTTTACATGAGCCTTCTCAATTTTTCATTCATTCATGTGCCCATTTGGTATTTATGAAGCATCCCTGTGTGCCAGGCACCATGCTAAGAATCGCCAGTTAATATGGCAAAGTAGTGGCACTCACAAGAATCGCAAGTTAGCAGCACCAAAAAACATAAAAATCCTAAGGATGTCGATGTGATTAGTGCCTTAATAAAACACACCCAGGGGACTGTGGTAAGCTGTTTTGAGAATGGTTAGTGTGTTAGTTTGCTAGGGCTACCCTAACAAAATGCCACCAAGTGGGTGGCTTAAACAAGAGACATTTATTCTCACAACTTCAGGAAGTCAGAAAGTAAGGCACCGGCAGGGCCCCATTCTCTCTAAAGTCTCTAGGGGAGAATCCTTCCTTGCACGGTTCATCTTCGAGTAGCCTCAGGCATTGCTGGGCTTGTGGGTGAACCACTCAAATTTCTGTCTTTGTCTCTGCTTGTGTCCAAATTTCTTCTTAGAAGAATCCACATCAGATTGAATTAGGGGGCCATATCTTCCACTATAACATCATCTAAAGTTATCTGGATATATCTGTCATTGCCCTATTTGCAGATGATGTCCATTCTGAGATTATGGGGGGTTAGGCCTTCAATAGTCGCTTCCTTTATGAAGAGGGTAATAATATAATGACACAGGTCACAGATTTGGTGCCTGTTAGATGTAAGGGAATTGAGTGTGTGTGTGTGTGTGTGTGTGTGTGTGTGTGTGCGCGTGTGTGCACGTGCACAGTGGAGGTGGTGGTGACAGGCCTTCCAGCATTGGGCAGTACCTTCAGCAGTCACTTGTTGCTTGCAGTGTCCCCCATTGAGACTAGAGGGCCACCTTAAAACTGAGCAACAAGACATAGTTCCCACTTTAAAAAGTCATATTCTTTAAAAAATCAGATTCTGAACTGCACAGTATAAATACCTTATTGTGCTATAACCTAATAGGAACTTAAAAAAAAAAGTCTCCCACTTTAGTGTCCCTGAATATCTGGAACACTATGGCATCATGGATTTTCTCCCTGGGTCTCAAAAGAAATTGTTTACATGTGTGGTGTGACCAGTTGAGCAAATTGAGAATCACCCCAGAGGAAAACAGCACCAAACTGGGTCTTCCAGGCCAGAGGGCCCATCCAGGACGTGGTGGCTGAGACTGTGCAGGGAGGTTTATTCTATCAGTGACAATAGAATCCATGATCATCTAGGGTATGCTGTTCTGTGATAAATGTGTATTTTAGACACTTCCAAGATGATGCATAAAAATGTTCATTCCAGTTACAATGGTAACTTCAACTGAATCTCAGAGTTGTTTGTACAAATTTTGCCTAAAACTATTTGGGGGTTAATGTAGAAATCACCAATATTCAATATTCCAACATGTTCTAGGAAGTTTAGACCTGAAGTCTGACCTTGGCAAGGAGGCTGCTCAAGCTCCTTACTCTCCACGGTGAGGCACAAATTAGCAGCAAAAAGAGTTTAGATGATCATGGTGGGCACAGCCCAAAGCCTCTAGAGGTGAGTGGGCAAAAGAAGATGCTGGGTTCTTAGAAGCCCAAAAGTAAGAATTTCTCCAGGACTAATTTTTCCTATCGATGCTAAATGCCATTAGGAACCACTCTGCGTTGGCTTCAGTGAAAGACAACATCCAAATCAGTGCTTCTCAAACTTTCCTATGCATATGAGTCTCCTGGAGATTTTGCAGAAGGAAGGAAGGAAGGAAGGAAGGAAGGAAGGAAGGAAGGAAGGAAGGAAGGGGAGGGAGGGAAGGACAGATGGACAGAAGAGCTTTAGTATGTCTCAGGCAGAGTTTGAGATCCCTCACTCTGCAAGCTCCCAGGTGGTCCAGGTGTGTATTTATTGTGCTCCTGCCTGCAGACCACAATGGGAGCAGCAGGGATCAACAAACACCTTGAGCAAACCATGGAAAATCCCTTCCTCAGCCTTAGAGCTTTGCTTGCCCTTATCCATTTCAATTGAAACACTGAGAACTAACTCTGTCGCTTTTGCCTAAATTATGATATTAGGGAAAAAAAATGGGTTTAAAGAAAACTTGAAAGGATCACTTTTGTTGAGTGAAGTGAAAGAAATTCCCTTCAGCCATCTACAAAGCCAGCAGATTTTGACTGCACTATGCTAAGAAGAGCAAGTTTAGAAAGCTGAGATTCCTGATTCTCATTCCAAGGACTTTATCCTTAGGAATGAAAAGCCAAGCCAATAAATTCGGTTAGCTCAGCTCTAACAAAGCAGAGGGACAGCCACCCAGGCTGCAGAGAGAGCTGCAGGCAGATGGATGGTGGCCAGCCAGTGCTGCACAGGTTGCCAGCTCCCATTGAGGCATGCCCCAGGAGCAAGTGGGAGAGCACATCCACACTCAGAGGACAAACAGGACCTGAGAGCTTTGTTATGACCTCAAAAAATTATATTCTGTGAATATTATGGTCTCAAGGCTGCTTTGCGTTATCTACCAGTAAAGCCAACAAGGTTAAAGGCAGGGATCCAAAGTAAAATTATAGATGCAATGTTTTTAGGTTTCAAAAAATGCCTTTAGACTTGACCATGTGCCTTATAAGCAAATTTATGGGGCTCACCTGCCTAATTGTGTGTGTGTGTGTGTGTGTGTGTGTGTGTGTGTGTGTGTACATGTGGTGTTTAAGTGTATCACAATTAACTACTTCAGTTAATGCTACTTCATTTTCCAACTGAGTTTTCAAAGGGTTCAGTGCAAACTAAATGCAGTTAGAAACAAAGGAATTAGGCCATGTCTGCTTTTAATTTCTAGGAAGCAGGAGGCAAACTGTTTTGGTAGACCCACATTTATTCTTATCTTGAAGCAATGATTGCTTTCAACGAAAACATCCTGAGATTTATTAGTAGAGTCTATTCTTGTCTTCTCCAGTGAGCGTAGAAGCAACCTGTTCAGCAAGGTGAGCTGAATGCAATCTGGCATTTCCTTATAACTCAGCTCAGATCACACAACTGGGTTGAGAGACAGCCCAGTCACCCTAGAGGTAATGTTACAACAGAGTTCTTTTCCCTAATAGCAAAATTGTCTTTTAAACATAAGAAATTAACTTCCTTCCCCAAAATATGATGACTTTGGAATTAGACAAAGGTGAGAAGGAGCGGAGCAGGACTTGATGTTAAACAGAAAAATTATTTAAAACCTGGATCTAAAAATACATATCAACCATTAGTAAAGAGAACAACCTGGAATGAGATAATGGAAAATGTGTTTCCAACTCAAATAAAAATAGCTTTAAAAAAAAATCCCAAAGTTCATGTGTGTAATTAATTCTCTGATTCCGTGGAATCTAAACTAAGGAAACAAAGAGCTTTAAAATGAGCCTTTTTTTTGGAAAGCATGACCCCTTGGGAGCCTAGGCTCATCTAGAAATTGTACTTATGGCAGCTGAACAGGCTGTTACTCATGTTCTGGCCTAAAGGAGTCACAGAGGCAAATCTGTCCAAAAGATTCCTCTTTTTGGAATAAAATAGATTCCTGATACTATCATAACTCTTTCCTTAATACTGTTCACATGGTCCCCAAAATTTGTCCTTCTAATCTTGGGATCACTTTCTTTAGTAAAGGCAAATTTCAGTTGAATGAGCTTTTCCTTCCTTCCTTCCTACCATCCATTCATCCATTTATTCATCCATCCAACCAACCATCCATCCATCCATCCATCCATCCATCCATCCATAAACATATAGTTCCAACCCTGTGCCAGGGACTCTGTTAGGCATGAGAGATAAAAGCAGAACAAGACCCAGTTCTCATCTATGTCACCTTCCCTGTTATACCCAGACACATCTAATGACTCCCTTTCCTGCCAGTAGAGCTGATGCTAATCCACATGCTTAAAAGAATCAACATGGTACAGATCGGGTTAAATCCTTTGTAGAAACTAAAGCGCTTATTTAAGATTTTTCTAGAATTAGAAGTCAGTCCATCTCCAGTCTAATATTTTCCCTTATTTAATTCCCTTTCTGTTTTCTGCTTTTTCCCCCTTTCATGACTCGAAGGTTGTGGAAGAGGAAACTCTGCCTGTTTTACTTGACAAATTTCCTGAGTTTCTAGACTCACTAGATGAATAAATGCTGAATGAATGATGTCACAGAATGTAGAACTCAATGAACGCCTCTTGTTCCTGAGCATACTACACAGTTTGGCACAGAGTATTTGTTCTAAAGAAAATCTACTACATTCTACTACATGAAACTAAATTTACACAATTAAAATGTTGAGGATGGATAGACTTAGAAATTGATCATTAGAAGGGAGTTTGGCAAGTCTCTCCTACCTAGAAATATGTCAAAGGGTAATGGGAAAGTGTGGGAGAAATGAATAGGCATGACTCATTCTGAAGCCAGCACATGACAAATTGTCCAAATTTTGAGAATCTTATGATAAGGTGGACATTGCCAAGCTGTTGCCTACTGTATTCCCACCCCTTTGCGAATGGGCACCAGAACATAAGGTCCAGGGCTTAGGACTTTATGCTTCTGCCACAAGTATAAACTAGCCTGTTTCCCTCATTTCAGGGACTATCCAGGCATCCATAGATATAGCCTTGTGACTTAGTTTGTTTTGTGCCACTATAACAGAGTACCTGAGTGTGGATAGTTCATGAAGAAGAGATTTATTTCTTACAGTCCTGCAGACTGGGAAGTTGAAAATTTAGGGGTCACATCTGGTGAGAGCTGTCTTGCTGTGTTATCACATGGTGGAAGATAGAAGGACAAAATGGTGCACACATTTGTGTGCACAGGGTGGGGGCAAATTGGCAAACTCATTCTTTCATTAGGAACCCACTTGTGGATAAGCACCCCATACCTTTGATAAGGATGTTGATCCACTTACGAGGGCAGAGCCTTCAAGACTTCTCAGTGCCACTGCATTGGGGGTTACGGTTTTAACACAAGAACTTTGAGGAAAACATTCAAACCATGGCAACTTGTTAAAGGTTTTCTGGTTTTCCCCCTAAATACAATATTTTTCTTTCTTATTGTATATTTGCTTTGAAATCAAAATTATGTCTACTCGTGATTTAAAATGAACATTAGTGTACAAGTCTCATTTAAAACATATCCCAACTGTCTCTTCTCATCTGCCACCAACTGCTTTAACTTTTCTTTTAATTATATTCTTGCTTATCTAAATAATTTGCTCATACCATTTCTTCTTAATTTTCAATTGTTAATAGAAGACTAGAATTTAAGTCTCATATCCCTTTCTCTTCATAGAACACACACACACACATACACTCACCATGCACACATATTCCTCACATTTTTCCATGTAGTGAACTATTATTACCTTTAATTTATTTTATTATTAATATTTTTATTAATATTATTATTTGCAGTGCTGGGGACTGAACTCAGGGCCTTGCACATACTAGGCAAACACTCTGCCAATGTGCTACATCCCAGCCATCTTATACTACAATTGTATGTCTCTGGAGTGAGCAATCCTTTCCCTTCATATTAATTTGGAGGGAGGTTGCTTAGTTTTTTAATGTACATCTCCTCACAACAAAAATACACACATTTGATCTGCTACTGATTTTTTTTTTTTTTTAAAGCTATCCCTCTAGAGCCCTCGCCTTCCTGCTCCAACCTGGAGTTAACATTGTTTGGATTTACTGCTGAGATGTCTTGGAATCTCTCCTCATCATCAGCTTGGGGAATTCTCTTGGCTGCTCTTTGTATTTGATTACTTGTTTTCTGGATCCAATTTTTAAAAAATTGATATACTTCCATGCTTTAGGGGCTTTTCTTTTCCAGTTATTTCCTGATAAAAGGTACAAAGGGGGAAATTTTTGGACCTCAAAAGTCTGACATCTCCTCTGCAAATCTTCTCATGTAATTGATGGTGTGGCTGGATATAGACTACTAAATTGGGAATCAGATGCCTCTGAGAAATCTGAAGGCAAGCATTGATCATTTATCTCTACTTCCAGGTTGGTATTGAGGAGTCCAATGCTACTCTGAATCTTGATCTTTGATTTTACTTTCTGAAATCTTTGTGATGTTTTTTCTTTGTCCCTAATATTCTGAAATTAAGAATGATGTGCTTGGACCAGGGTCTTTTCTATCCACTGTGTTAACAAGTTCATGGTATTTTTAATGTGGAAACTCAGGTACTTCAGTTCTGGAAATCTTATTTACAGCATTTATGAGATATTTTTCTCTCCTTTTTTATGACATTCCTATCATTTGAGTTTGAAACATCTGAATTAATACTCTATTTAAAAGATACTGTTGTCTCACTGATTATTTATTTGTTTTCTCCATTCTTCCATGCTTCCTGAACTTTATCTTTTGATTCATATATTGAGATTTTTCTTTTCCCTACTTTTAAAAATTTCTCAAGATTCCTTCCTACTTTGAAAATGTTCCTTTTAAGAAGTTCCCTTTTCTTGTTTCATAAATGTAATAATAGCTCTCAATTTTCTTGTGTTCTTTTCTCTGCATTGCCTTTTATTTAATTCTAAGTTCCTCTTATTTCTGTTTCCATCATTCACTTTCAAGTTGTCAGTTTTCCAAAAATTACTCGTCTTTGGATGTTTGTTTATATCATTAGCATCATTAGAAGATATTTTGGGGGTGGGCTTGTTGTTGGATAAAAATCACTGTAGAGTCATGGTTACTCATGACTATAAATATTTCCAGTTCCCCATCTTCCCTTAACCTGTCAGATCTTTCCAAGAAAAACCTTCCAATGAACAGGTATTATTATGGCTGCCTAAATATGAACATCAGATAGAGATAGGGGTTAAAGATGGCGGTCTTCTCATGGTTCACTGTGTTAACAACCTCTTAAATTCTCTATTTTCAGCATACTGAAAACCTGCTTCCCCCCTTCCACAAAAAGCTAATTGTGTGCATCTCTTTTCAACTCCATGGCTGTAGATTTCATGCAGTCATCTCAAAATCAACTCTGGTTGGGAGTGTTTATACCACTGCAATTGGCAGTGATGACGTTAGACCCCGCCCTCCCCCTTCTCTGTTCCAAGCTGACTGTTAAACATAACCAGTACATATTCAAAACAGGGCATCTGGTGTTTCCCTGTGCCACAACACCTCCTTTCTAACCCTCCAAGAAATAAATTTTTATTCTTCTGCCAGGGTGGGCAGAAGGGAACATGATCCCAAGATTGTGCAGAGTAGGTAAAGGAAACTAGGGTTTGACTAATTCTTAAACAGACTATCAAGGAATTCTTTTTTCAGCCCTTTCTTTAGCCCCACTTTGAAAAGATCCTGGTGCCATCATTCTGGTTTTCTGAGGCACAATTCAGGTTGTTTCTTGGCTTCAACTGCTATTAGCCAAGTCAGTGACCACTCAACCACCTGCTTCCCAACCTGAAAATCAGGTTTTGGTTGCCTCTGATCCTATTTTTTGAGGACTATCTTTTTTTTTTTTTTTTTTAAATAGTCCTTTTAGTGCTTGAGGGAGGAGCAATGTAAACACAAGCTCAATCTGTCTTTTTTATCCTAAAGTCTAACTGAAGAGTATATTCCGTTAAGGGAAACCCCACAGCTAGGATCACCTCTCTTGGACTACAGTTAATGATTTGTACCTTTGATAGGCCAGGCAAATACAGAGCCTAGTTACTGATCAAGATTTTCCATGTGGACAGGGTCAGAAAGACGTAAAGTGAGAATGGAGTCATTATGTATTGCTAAGCATCTGCCTGGCTGTATCCACGGCTTGGCCAACAACCACAAATGTGGTAACTCTCTGGCTTCCCGAAGATTTGGTCCTATTGCTCTTTGTAAACTACATATGTATATTTTTTTTCTCTTGGAAAAGTTTCCAAGTATCGGAGCAACCTGAAGAGATCGTGTGGATTTGAGCCATTGCCTGTAGGACTATAAATTGGTTAGAATGTATTTGGCAATTGAGAAATAGCTAATCTTGCTCCTACCTCATGCAGCCTCACTGTTCTTACCACTCATCTTGTTAAATTCAGTTTTTCAACTCCAAAGGTAAGGAGGCTTCACAGCATGAGTAACTCCCAAGAACAAATGGCAGACCACTTAACACAAATGTACGCTGGGCAAGTCAAAGCCTTGCTGATTCCTTTCATTCTGGGCCCTGTGTACCTACCAGCTGAGCGTGTAGGATGGCTGATTACTGCGGATTGGAAAAGTTCTCCACTTTTGGTTATGAGATTGGCAACAATTTCCAAGATAAAAAAAAAAAAACAAACAAACAAACAAAAAAAAAAAACAACCAACACTCCCAGTGCTGCAGGGAGCCACACAGTTCCACAGAACAAGAGGGAAACTGCTCTACATTGTTGGCCCAGACTCTCAGGTGACTTTGGTCCTGGTGAGCCCATAGGTGACGTGGAGGTATACTGCAAGCCAATCGCTCAAAGGATTCCCTAATTTCACCTCTAGGAGAACAACTCCCCTGCAGAGGCAGGAGGAAAAGACATCCATCTTCTTAGGAAGTAGCTTTCAGGTGGAAACCATGGAGATGAATGGTGTCGTTAAGAAAAAGTAGTGCCTTGTAGGGGTAGAAGAAGAGTGAGCTGTCTGCCCCTCTAAGCACACGGATTGAGAGTGAGACATATGCAGGCCTGACCTTGGACACACCGGCTTCTAGTTTTGTTTTGTCTTTTTTGGGGGGCAACTGCCTTCTCAGATTCAACTTCTTCCTCTGTGGAATGGAGGTAATGATAAGAACTACTGGAAAAGTCACCGTACGGAGTGGATAAAGAAGGAGACAAAGCTCTGGGTCCTGGGGTTGATCCAAGGGCTCCTGGAGAGCTCCCCCGGCTCTGCTGTTCCTGTGGAGGGCATGTCTGTCTGCAGTCAGCTCAGAGTCATACCCAGGAGGCTCCTGGAGAAGCTGTCGCTCAGGAGTTAGAGTTTCCCTTCTGGGGAACTGTCAGCGCTGCTCCCTGAAACGCAGAGGCCGGCTTAGTGAACCTGAGGCAGATGCAGAGTTGACATTAAATATTTACTAAGCATGCACAGTGTACGAGGCAGCAGATGGATTCATCTGAAGGAGCGCTTCACTTAAGGAGAGGCGGTGGCAGCCATGAAGCCCGTGCATGCCTTCATCCAATGGCTGATGAGAGGGCGCCTCAGGAGGCGCAGCGCTGCGTTCCCATGATGCTTGCCAGGGCGGGATCTTTCCTGTCACTTCCTCTCGCCTCAGTTTCACACCCACGTGGCTCACTGGCAGAGCCCTGCGTCTCCAAGATAAACAGCCACAGTGACAGTGGATCTTGGCTCCAGCGCAGGCCTGTTTCATCCAATCCACACACAGCAAGCATATTGTGTGGAGAGTCCCCGAGTTGGGAGTTGGTTTGGAGCCTTTGCTCCTGTCTAGGCATTTTTGATTTGTTGTTGAATGGGAAATGTTCTTAGGAATGTGTGTGTGTGTATGTACACAAGTGTATGTTAATGCATACATGAATGCACATGTATTCGTTCTAAGAATAGAACTAATTAACCCACTTTTATTTTTAATAATAGTAATTATTACTACAAAACATCGTTTTGCATTCCATCGCGTCCCCTGAAGAAAATTCACTAACTCTGTAAATATAAGGTATACCTCAGAGTACAATCCCCCAAATTTTCATGGAAATAGTAATTTTCATCCATCTGTGATGCTGCCTCTTCATTTGTATGATCATGGTTTGTCTTCTTTTAAGTAAGTTTTATCTTTTAGAGCACTTTTAGGATCACAGCGAAATGGAGCCATAGGCACAGAATTCCCCATAGGCCTCCTGCTGCTACACAGGCACGGGGTCCCCACACCCTCCACCAGGGCAGGATGTTCTCTGCAGCTGACATAGCTGCATCGACAGGGCAGTGTCACCCCAATCTCTAGTTGACATTAGGGCTCACTCTTGGCATTGCACTTCCTCTGGGTTTGTACAACTGTATAATGGCAAGTGACCGTGGGCTGTTTTAATAGTTCTTTCGACCCTACAAAATTGAAATAATAGGATACCAGTATAGTAAATTTTCTTCCTGGGTTCCATGGTCAGCATTTTCTCAGCTCAGAAACACAGAGCTACCTCTCTGCTCAGAACGTTTTCTAGTGATGGAACCAGGCGCCAACCTTCTTTGAAATTTTCTTCACAAAGTCTCAACTGAACATTGTCAATACATGAATGTATTTTTCAGGAAATGAACCTTCTTTGTTATCCTGTTATGTAACCATTTGTTCAGCATGCTCTTTCTCAACCATTTATCCTCAATCAGGAGAACTGCTAAGCTCTCCAAAGTCAAACCTGTGTGTTGAGGTTTGGGCTGAACAGAACCATGGTCTATGCCTGACTCTGCTATTATTTCTAGTTCCCTCTCTTCACTGCCAGAGCCAGGGGGTCCTCAGCCCTCCTGGTCCCCTCCCCTCCTGCTCCCACACTGTGTTCTTTTTTGTTGCTGTTGTTGTTATTGCCTCTTGACTCCTGAAGCCACTTGCTCATCTCCTCATTCACCATCAACATCTCCCTTGTCTTCAAACCATGAATTTATTCTTTGGTTCTCATGAAAACAAGTCCTGGATGTCCGATGAACCAAGACCTGTATTGCTGGTCTCGCTCCGTGCCATCCTTCCCTGGGTACTGAGACAGATACTGGCTGTAACACCACACATTTCCTCTCTGGATATCAAGAGCAGAGAATGCTCTCGTATCCACTGACCCTGTCATACTTTTTCAGCATCAAGCATCCTCTAGACCCCACGCAACACGAGAAATGGATGTTAAATGGATTATTTCATTTGCAAGTTGAAGAATCAGGTAAATATAAGGATTTCTTTATTTAGTTAGTGGGGGAAAAATAAGATCATTCCAGACTGTCAAAGTGGAACTGTTCCCAGGCATGGTGGACTAGTGCTTTACACAGAGCCAATGTTACAGTGCTGGGTGGGGAGAACGGTTATGGAAATAGAGTTAGGGACAAGTGCCAACATGAACATGCATTCTATAAGCACAGCTCAAATTATCTTCATACATTCTGAATTTAGAGATTTCACCAATTCACAGATGGAAAACATTCCTCTCTGCATCTAAGGCCGGGACACCAGAAAGTGAACGGACAGTGTACTCAGCACCACAGGTATTGTTGGGACTTCCCATGCTTTGTGCAGTGCGCCTGCTTCTCTATAACCAAAGGAGCAAGAGGGACGACCACAGTCATTAACTTTTCAAGTTTTCAGATGCTGTTCTTGTCACTGCATCTGTTTGCATAGCCACCATTACATTCTCTGCTTCTAATACAACCTGGTGTTCAACACTGTATGGCCTGGTGTTTTCTACCTTGACCGTACCAAAGTATCCAAAGGAAATAGTGATCTACCATGTCTATAGCAAAGCAGGAGCCCCACATTCTACTTGTAAGCAGACACAGTGGGAGTTGTTTTCCAACTAAGTGACAGGCAGTGTGGAATTTCTTGAGAAATAGAGATCGTCGAGCCAGAAGTAGCCTGCAAGGTCCCATTTCAGTCTTGTCCACCTAATCCTCAGATGTCAACAACCCTGTGATCATTGGGTGATGATGGCCATGGGCTATTCTGGGCATCCCAGGCAGCTGCTCCTGGCTTTGAGTGGGAAGGAAGATTGGCCATGTATTACAATGGCAATGATAGAATGTGGCTTTGGGTTTGGAACATGGGAAGGCTTCCAAGAAAAGTCAGAGCTTCAACAATTGTCTTGCCCCAAACTATCATCAAATAATGTGGCTGAATTGTCCTGGGTTTGAGCACCATCCAATGCCCATATCTTTTAACTTCTTTCCAGGTAAAAATAATACTGACTTCAAATATACAGGTTGAGACATAACCCATAGAATGCTACTTAACAGGGCCTGGGGCTACAGCTCAGCGGTAGAGTGCTAGTCTTGCATGTGTGAGGCCCTGGGTTCAATCCTCAGCACCACATAAATAAAATAAAGGTATTGTGTCCACCTATAACTAAAAAAAAAAATTTTAAAAAAGAATGCTACCTAGCAACTATTTATGAAATAGTTCAAAGTATACAATTAATATCTCAAGGCTAGGTACTCACTTCATATGACCAATTGTCACTGCAGATGTACTAGACAACCACACCCTTGATCTCCTTGGCTCTTTCCCCTTTGATACTTTTTCTTTTCCCCATGCTCTGCTTTCCCTTCTCTCTTACATTCTCTTTTACTTCCTCCTTTTCCCCATATCCTCCTTGATTTCTTTCCTTTCTTCATCTTTAATTATTTTGCTTTCTTTCTTACCATGATTGCTTTTAGCCTTTTCACAGCTTCTATCTGCTCCTTCAGTATCAGTCAGGCTTGGTCAAGTTACATTGAAATAACAAACATCCCCCAAATCTCAAGTGCTTAAAGCAATAAAGTTTATTTCTCAATCATTCCACATGTCCGTCAATGGTTGCTCATTGTAGTCACTAAGGGATCCAGGCTGATGGAGCAGACATTTTCTCAAACATTGCCAGAGCAACAAGAAAATTTGGGGAAGCATACATTATTTCTTGAAGCTTCCACCTACACATGAGATATGCCTCACTTCCCCCATACTTCATTGTTAAAGCAAGTTACACAGATGCACTTCAAATTGGTGGGGGAAGAACAATTCTACCATGTGCATGTATGTAAAGTTGAGAGTTCAAACATAGAACTCCATCAAGCACCACAGTCATTATGTCAACTCTGCACCTCTATCTCAGATTCCTGCCCAAGATTCTGCTATGAGTTTTCTTTCCCTCCAGCCCTGTCCTTTGCTGTCTTGAGTTGTCCCTATTTGAGGTCTTCCTCATTATCAGCCCACCATGGAGTAGCAGCATTAAGAGTCTCATAAGAATATCCCTTGATGGCAGAGGCAGGAGCTTGGTGGGTTTTAATTCATGATCTTTGGTATAACATAATGACAGTCCTCTAGGCAGAGAGAAGGCAGTGTCAGGACCCCTACGGTTATCTGGCCTTAGTTCAGGTGCCTCCTTCACTGAAGGACGTGGTCCTGGTGGACACTGCTGTTTCCCAGGTGTTGGTGTGAAGGCCAGGCTATGCAGGGCTCACTTCCACACTTCCTATTCCCTCTCTACAAGGCTCCATGTTAATAATGACTTCCACTCTCTTCCCTGATAGCCATCACTGAGCTGCCCCAAAACAAGTCAGGTTAAAACCATTCCCACTGTACTTTATAAATGTAGAGTACATAAACAAGGCCAAAATATAAAGGGGGTTACTTAGTATCAATTATAGTGAGAATAAATGCTAGGACATAACTGCCTTGCAAAATTATCAGGAAATCCCTAGGCTAACACCAAATCTTAGCTAATGATAAAACATTATCTGGGAGTTGAAGAAAGGCAAGAACATTTATTTGCACACAAATGCTATTCCTTTCATTTGTACCAGGGATCAGGAAGCCAGAAGCCCATGTACCTGCCACACCTGCCTCTTCTCCACTTGGATGAAGATTCAGGTGCACTTTGGCATCTGACTCCCTTCCTGGATAAAATTCAGTGGCACAAGTGCAGTAAGGAATTGGGAGGCCTCAATGGAAGGAAGGTCCTTCAACAAATTCTGTCATATTCCTGCAGTGCTGAGATCCAAATCAGCCAGTGGCTATGTGGTATGACCAGACACACATTGGTCTAATGTCAGAATTGGGTATATAGAAATGCTGTTTTTTGAGATCATAAAGGACTTGAGAAAACTTCTCAAATGTCTCCCTTGATGCTGACTATGTAGACACAATTTTACAACTAGAGAATTGTTACTTTGGGAACAAGATTTTTTGGTTTTTTGTTTGTTTGTTTTTGTTTTCAAGGAGAGTTGATTAAAAAAAAACTAGTATAGCTGGGAAGACACAACACTAATTTTTAAGCTATCATAGACTAACACCAAATTGCAGATTCACTGACAGCATAATTTTGGGCCAGGTAGCTGGGTGGAAAGTCCCTGGTCCTAATCGGATTGGATTGGTGCATCTTTGGAAACAACTAAGGGCAAGATTTGCTAGCTTTGCTTTTTTTTTTTTTTTTTTTTTTTTTTTTTTTTTTTTTTTTTTTTGTGGTACCAGGGATTGAACTCAGGGGCACTCGACCACTGGGTCACATCCCCAGCCCTTTTTTTGTATTTTATTAGAGACAGGGTCTCACTGAGTTGCTAAGTGCCTCGCCATTGCTGAGGCTGGCTTTGAACTCGTGATCCTCCTGCCTCAGCCTCCCAAAGTGCTGGGATTACAGGCGTGCGCCACCACGCCCGGCTAGCTTTGCATTTTTCCAGAAGAATAGTTCTGATTTTTCTCAAGGCAAGTTAGAAAAATTCCTGATAGAGAAAACCAAGTTTTTCCAAGCTGCTTGTTGGTCCTGTTCCTTGGGCATCTATATGGTTTCCAGATTCTCCCTTAGGGCAAGTGGACAGGTTACAATTTCCTGGGGAGTGTCCCTAGGAGTTGTGGTTTGGGTGGAAGACAGTAGAGGCCAGGTCAAGAAGAGATGCTTAGGAAAGCTGGGGTACAGAGGAAATGAAGGAACAGGGTGTGTGTGACCCACAATGAGCCAACCACTGACTTCTGGAGACCACTTTCAAGGGGACTTGTGCAAGAGGGTGGGAGTAAGAGTCCAGCTCCCTCGGCTCTAGCTTTTGAGCAACTAAGACCTAAGAACTATTGATCCTCTGTAGTAGTTTCCAACACTTTCAAAAATACCACTGAGGTGGGAATTGTTTGGACAAGATCTTTGCACTCAGCATTTTGATGGTTCTATTTACACTGAGAAATCAGGGGTGAATACATTATCTCAATAAGAGAAGCTGAGTTCCATTTTTTGCAGGAAATCAAGTGCTACTGATTAAGGAGTGAAAAAGTGCAGTGTTTTCAATCCTTTATTTTACTAAATTTTCCTATTAAACCAACCACTTTCTACTGTTTTATATGCAACTAATAATAAGTATACACAGTTATAATACATGTTAATTCTCATTAAATAATAAAGCTAACATCCCTTGGGTTTTTGCCACTTTCATTTTCCTCCCCTTTATTCATCTTCCACCTAGAATTGCTAGTCGATTTTTTTCTCCTTTTGTTTTGCAAATTAACCTTTTTCGTTCAATTCCTCAGGTGAAAAATACTAGCAGTGCTTCATTTTAGGGAACCCAGAGGGAGGGGAAAAGGTGAGGGAGGGATGGCCAGCCTCCACTCTAGTCCTCAGCAAGGCCTGGTAGCCTCCGTAGCAATCTCCCTCCATCTGCCTCCCCAGCAAACAAACAGCCATGGGAGATGTAGTAGCTCACAACTCCAGCTTTGCATGGGAGTGACTAACGTCACAGAGAATGTGAGTCATTCTTTGCTCCAGGGAAGTTTACACTCAGGGCTTAGCAAGATCATTTCTTTCCCAGGCCCTCCCTCTCCCCCTTAGAGCTTGGAGGACTTTGAAAGACATTAAATGATCCTATAGAATGAAAGAAGGTAGTGACAGGTGTATGCAAATTGTAGTGGTCACAGATGCTCCAAATAGATTCTAGCCATAATATATGTACATATCAAGACAGGAAGGAGAAAATATGGGTGCTACTTCTAAATGAAGAATATTCAACATAGAAAGCAATAGAAAGAATTCTAACATGTATTATCTTCTCTAAATAAGTCCTACTTCCTCAAAAGAAACTGGCACAGTTGGCTTTGGGGGCATTTTTGTATTCTCATGAAGACATTTTAAAACTGATTTGCATTTCAGATGGTTTTTGGTTGTTGTTGAATTACTGAACGTAATTCACGTCTTATTAAACGCCATCCTTCATGAAGATCCTAGAAGCACCCTCAGGAGACTCTGCAGCTAGAGCTTGTATGTAAAGGGCAGAGGTAGGGCAGTTGTGAAGGACAATTTTGATAAGTCTGGACCAAGATGATTATCTTTGTGTTCTCCTATAATTGTCTCTTCTCAGCTTGTAGCTTTTCCATTTGCTCAAAATAAAGCGTGTTTTTATTTGTAAGAGATAAAAACCAAGTTTTTATCTTCTAAGGATGTTAAAGTATAACCAATATGTATTATTAGAAGCAAATATGTTCTTTTTATAAAAGACAATGCAAAATTCTTTCTAGACATTATTTTTGTCAGACTCCCCCAGAGAGAGAGAGAGAGAGAGAGAGAGAGATGGGCACATGGAGTATTTCTCAGAAGCCAAACTAACAAGAAAAATCTTAGGAGAGATAAACATTATGTCATGTTTCTGCAACTTCCTGATTATACTTAAAGCAGACCATCTGTCCCCAATGACAGAGCTCACTGGATGAGACCTTGAGGAATGTAACTCTTTGTAAAATTTCTGAAACATTGAATTTGTTCCCCAGTAGTCCAACTTCATAGCAAATCTGTTACCCAGATGCAAATTTAGCAGCATCAGAGTTCTTGGCTCCCTGAAGGAAGAATTTCAATTTAGAAGAGGCATTATAGACTCCAACAGGAGAAGAATGCTTCAAAACCTAAATTACCCTAAACAAACCCGGATGTGACATACGGGAAGTAAATGGAGGACTCAGGCAACAGGGGAAGGTGGCCTGGAGCTGCTCCTGCCACCAGGAGGGAAATAGAAAATGAAAGTTCACCAACAAGATCCAAGTGCTAAATATGTGCTCAGGTGTCGAAGAACAGTTCTCCTTTATCATGCATTTCCCCAATCATTCAGGGCACGGGCAAATTCAAGTTGGGTATGCCATTCACCAAAGTGGGGTGTGTTTTGTGTGTGTGTGTGTGTGTGTGTGTGTGTGTGTGTGTGTGTGTAGCTGTAGGTATCTCACCAGTTCTCTACAAGGAGGCAGATGGTACTAGGAAAAGAAAGTTGTCAGAGAATGGCAGTAATAAATCATGATACAATTTTTAAGTATAGTAAAAATGGG
Source organism: Tamias sibiricus (assembly GCA_025594165.1). Classification (NCBI taxonomy): domain Eukaryota; kingdom Metazoa; phylum Chordata; class Mammalia; order Rodentia; family Sciuridae; genus Tamias; species Tamias sibiricus. The sequence goes on along the minus strand of CM046663.1, from coordinate 84,472,454 downwards.
ATGAGGGAATGAGAACATCCTATGAGAATTCAACAAGAAAAAATTGACAAAAGGATTGTTAAAACAGTAGACAACATCAGGTAGTGAAGCAAGCCAGGAAAACATACGAGGGAGAAATTCGGAGGGGCAGAGTCCAAGTAACTGTAAGAGTAGCAATAAAATGGGGTTAGCCACAGTGTAAGAAAGGAGAAGAATGTTTACAAGTGCATTGAAAAACCAGAGGATAAGAGGGTCTTAGGAGGGCTCAAAAAGCAGAGGGGGCATTGCATGATCCCTACCCTTCATGGCCGCTGCCACTCCTTGCTTGGACAGAACTGAATGTCAGCTGTTGAATAGGCTAGATGGCCTCCCACATCTCCCCAGTGGAGGCCACTGGTTGTGACTGTCCTCAGGGTCTCAGACAATGTGCCCTCGTTCCATGTACTTCCAAAGCTGGACCATGCCACACAAGAAGATTATTTCCATGCCACATACAACGGCCCTCTGAATGCACTTGAACATAGTGGTTTGGGAATCAAAAGGACTGACCAAAATGAATCTGACATATTCACAATATGCCTAACAGCCATTGTACATGTGGCAATTATCCCTAAATAGGTCTTATAAATCACTACATTGCTTTTACACTGCCAACCAAGGCTGTAATTTTCCATTTCATTAGCTTTATCATTGTCACGATAGTATGGCATAATGAATGCCATACACACCATCGTCTGGAATATTTAAATGTTCACATTTTGCCACACACACTTGATTATTTTTTCATGTAGTGTTTCAAGTAGATTTCAGACATTGTGACATTTTACTCCTGAAAACTTTAGTAGCATCTCTAAAGACCATCATCCACCTATATAATCAATACGCTGAGCACACCTAGCATAATTAGTACCTGTTTATGATACAATCCCTATTAAATATTCAGATTTCCCCAGTTGTCCCCCAGATGTTTTATGACTCATTTCTTCAAAGCAACATCTGATCAATATGTTCATAAATTGGGTTTGGTTGTTCTATTTCACCATCCTCTCTTAGTGTTGGGTTGTGTGCCGGTGCTAGGCCTTGCACATAATGGGCACGTGCTCTGCCACTGAGTTATATCTCCAGACCCTTCTCTTTAATCTCAAACAACCCCTTCACACTTCTTATTCCTGCTTTTTTTTTTTTTTTTTTTTTTTTTTTTTTTTTTTTGGTGGGGGCAGGACCTGCTAAATTGCTTAGGGCCCTCACCAAGTTGCTGAGGCTGACCTCTATCTCCTGAGTCGCTAGGATTACAGGTGCGTGCCGCTGCACCCAGCCCCCCTGCATTTTTATTTTCTTGTTTTGGGGTAGTAGAAGAGACTAGCTAAAACTCAGGCCAAGGTCTCTCTCCATGCTTCATGCCCTCTGTTTTCTTTGACCCTTCCCATCAGCTGAGACCAAAAGACTCTTAGTCTGTTTTCCATGCTTGCCACAAGATTGGTAGAAACAAAGGATAGCTACAAGTTTTTAACAGACTGCTAACACATAGTGTGTCAAAGAACAGATATATTTAAGAATAAACTAATATCAGCTAATCTTTGGTTTGGTTGGAGGGCAGAAGGTGCCATAGAATGTTTGTGTTCCCCCAAAGTGCAAATCCCCAATATGATGGTACTTAGAGAGAAGGCCTTTGGGAGGTCATGAGGACCCCAGAGAGATCCTTTGCTTCTTCTGTCATAGGAAGACACGGAGAAGATGGCGTTAGTGTTCCCACTCTCAGGTACCATTCTTCAGACTCATAGTGATATCGATGGTACCTGAGAGTGGGACTCTAGAATAAGAGTCTGGGATCCCCCGCCAGCTGTCTTATTTTCTGGCTGCATGCTCTTGGGTACATAGCTGAGCATCACTGAGTCTTACTTCTTCATCAGTAACTCTGGGTTATAAGGATGTTTCCCTGCTATGGTTCCTTGGCAAATCAACTTGTATGAAGTACTTAGAAAACTTCCAGGAACACAGGAAGAGGCCAATACAGAGACCAACATGCTATATAGAACTGTTCCATAGTCTTGCAAGGCACCAAGGAATCATTGGCTTGTCCCTATTTTTTCATGATATTCTCACAAGTGACTTCTAGAGAAAGCCTGGGGTGAAGGAGACATCAGAGGTAGTAATTGCCTGGGGTTAGCAGTACTGGTCCAAAATTACTCCAAATTCAACCTGCTCCAGGATGGGTCGGAGAGGAGTGGGCAGAGCGGCTACCATGGACACTGTGGCCAGGGTCTTCCTAGACGTAGAGTTGTCTCTTGCTCTCTCTGCCATGTTGATTTCAAGGGCTTGAAACTCTCTACCACTAAGCTCCTTGGGGATACTTCTGGAATCTGGCAGGCCTAAGGGTAACATGGTTTAAAGGGTGGTTTATGGTACAGACTGAAATCAATGCAACTAATTAATCATCCCAGAAAAGGGCAGGGAGACAGAACCTGACCAGCTCCCTGGGAGAAGGGCCGCAGCAGCCACCACGGGATGGAGCTCTCCCCTCTGAGGACTTCTCTGTGATAATCAGCACTAGATGTCTTGGGTTAGTGGGCACCTCTTAAAAATAAATCTACTTTCTTTTTGAGACTTTCATAATACAGTATTTCATTTAATAATCAAAGCACTCCGTATTCTGCAAAAGGGAAAACCAATGAATTTGACCACTTCCAATTTTACTCTGATAGAATTACTGTTGAAGGTTTCCCATTTTTGTTGAACTGCCCACAAAAATGGACTGGAGAAAGTTCTAAATTATTCCAAAAGTGCACATTCAAGCACAACGACCTGATAAACATTTACACTTCAGTTTCAAGATAAGTTTCTCAAGTTCCACTTATAACATTAGTGAAGCAGGGTCCTGTCAGGACAGCTGTCCTTCCACTGGAGCAGGCTCTGGAGTTTAGGGATCAGCTGGTAAAAGAAGGGGACACTCAACCAAGCAGGTATCTGTCAGGCACTTACCACATGCCCGACCTTCATCCCCAGACTTAGGTAAGTGTCCCCTGGAGATTAGGGAGGAACTGGCATCATAAGACATATCCCCAGTCTCCAACAAGCATGGAGGATGTGTGCAGGGAGGGACAGAGAGCTTGGAAGATGCTGAAGGTCATTGCTCTCTCCCCTCCTATAGCAGGACAGGAAGGCATCCATCTTCATCTCCTTAACACCTGGACACCACCTGGTCATCTGTTTATTAGGGGAAGCCCCCATTCCCATTGTCTGTTAACAGGACTGCATGAGACAGATGAAAGCAGAAAAACAAAAACAAAACCAGGATCCAGGTGCCCCATGCTCCTTTAATCGTGAAAGTTAATGAATAAATAGCTATTCACTATGGACAGAGAGTGATGCTTATTTTATTGTTTAATGAAATTATGGTGAGTGGATTATCAACGATTTAAAAAAAATAATTGCTATCTGGTTTGGTGGCTTTTAGGTCTTCTGTCACCCAGCCTGCAGACTCACTGAAGCCTTAGTGTGGCTGGAGTCTGTAGGAGCATGGCCATTTCATTTTCTGATCCCTCTGTATCATCTACGCACAGGACCAAAGTCACTGAGAGTGCTCTACTCTTTCTTGCTGCATTAAACAGAAATGGCCATCTATGTGTAATGGAGTACTCTATGATATCTTTCATTAATTGAATATTTACTATGTGCCAGGAATATATATATATATATATGTATATATATGCATATATATATATGTATATATATATATATATATGTGCACAAACACACACACACACTAATATTTTGTTGACTTCCCTCAACAAGAGATGATTATCATCCTCATTTAAGCATAAGAAATACAAACATCACAGAGATTTCCACAGGTAGAAAGCAGCAGATACAAGACTTAAATGTAGATTTGTCTAGCCCCAAAGCCCAAATGTTAATATCATGAAAAGAAAAGGAGAAAGGAAGGAAGAGAGAAAGAAAAGAACTGGGGAAAATACAAATGCTGCCTTAAAGCATTTATAATCTCACTAGGGAATCAAGACCTCCCTACATGAAATGATTAAATAACCATGTCACACAGAACTCCATACATTGCCTAAAATGGGCTCTCAGGTTCATCAGTAAACACAGGGGAGGCCAAAGCTGGGGACCGTTGATTCTTGTCTGGGTGTGGTCAGGAGGAGTGGGACTTCAGAGACACCTTGCTTTTTGTGGATGGTAGGGAAACAGGGGACTGTGGCGGGCGGGAGGAGTACAGCAGAATCACATTGCAGGTGTGTGGCAACTGGCAGCACTCAGGGGTAGCTAAGCTGGCTTAGCAGGTGTCGAGCAGCCATGGGAAGTCACAGTGTGTCAGGCAGGAGGGGGCTCGCGGGGTGTGCCACACAGCCTGGTAGGCCTTAGAGGAAAGGCCAGGCATGTGGACCTCAGGCAGGGGTGCACCACCCCACAGCCAGGGCAGAGGGTGGTGAAGGCAGAGCTCCCGGGACACTCTTCAGGTGGGGGCGGGCAGGATGACCCCAGGCAGGCACATAAAGAGCCTCCCAGCATTTAGGTCCCTAGAGGATTGAAGGAGAGCAAAAGGTCTCCTCCTCTTAGCCATCCCCAGTGGGTATGGGTAGCTAGCTCCATGGAGAAGGCACAGACATTTGCCAAGGCTGAGACGAGAGTTAGATATGGGTAAATATTTGCTTTGCCTCAGCTGGAGAAGATAGATTTTTAATAAAGAGGCAGCATGACTCATGTCACAGAGTGTACCAACAATTCAGGAAAAAAGCTACTCCGGAAATTGCCAGAATGGCAGGCAGTAGAGTCTCCTGATGAGCTCCCTGGAAGGACCCCCTTTAACACTGGACGTACACACGTACACTCACAGACACATACTCAGACGCACACATCACACATTCCCCCACACCCATACCAGGCACACACGTCACTCACACGCACACACACAGGCACCCATCATGTATACTCACTCACACACACACACACACACACACACACACACACGCATGCCCTCTCTCACACACATTACACATAAACACACACTCTCTCCTCCTACTGTGCCTGTGTCACTCTGGACTTTGATGTTGCTCCTGGCTTGACAGGGCCTCCTGAGGATACTTCGATCAGCTCCCACATTTATTCCAGAGCCCTTGCAGACCCAGCTCTTCTGAGAATAGTGCAGTGTTGGCCTGTGATTAGACAAGACTGAGGACCAACCAGTCTGCTCTATGACACGCTTATGATGAAATCCATGATGGCATCTGCAGAGAGCAGAATTCTAAGATGGCCCATGATCTCTGCCTCCTGTCATGCCCTGTGTGATTCCTCCTGGGGGGATCTGGATGCACTTCCAACCTGTAGAATATGGCACAGGTGATGGGTGACCACTCCTATAACTGCGTCTCAGGAATGAAGGAATGAACACACACACACACACACACACACACACACACACACACACGACTACATGGCTAGCTAGCTGTCAGGTGGAGAGACAGTCTCTTCTGGATTTGAAGAAGTCACACAGAAGTCAGATGCCACGTGAGGAGAGGACCTGTGGGAGGGAAGATGGCATCCACCACGACTGGCCTCCAGTTCCTGAGTGTGTCCCCCAAGAAAAGTAGTAAGAAAATGGCACCTCGGGCTGCATCCATAAATCCACAAATACCACCAGCAACCTAAATGAGCTTGCAAGTGAATTCTGAGCTTCCAGACAGGAGCACAGCCCAACTGACAACTTGATGTAGTCCTGGGAGACCCCGAGCCAAAGACTCAGCTATCTCCTAACTTTTGACATAGAGAAGTTACGAGATAATAGGTGTCCATTGTCCTGTGCTGCTAAGTTGGTTGTAGTTAGCTGTGCAGTGAGAGATAACTAGCACAGCTTCACCTGCTTGTCCCCCATAGGAAGCCCGATACACCTGTGGTGAAATGTGTGGATCCAGAAACTTCTCCAAAGCAGGCTGGAAGTGAAGGAGCAGGGTAGAGCACCTGATGCTGTAGAGTCCAAAGACTGTCACTAACTGACTGCGTAAACTTGGTCAAGTCATTTTCATTCTCCAGGGCCCGACTCTCTCTTCTTTAATTTGCTATAATGAGGTGAGAAGGTCTCTAAGTTTTCCTCCCACTCTAGTAGGTTCTGATTTACAAAATTGGTGGCTGAGTAAATTTAATGTTCATTGAGCATCTATTGATGGGGCATGCAAAACATTACTACCCTAAACTTCATCTAAACTTCAAGTTATCTTGCTCAAATTTTTATTAGAGTTGCTTATTCAGTTAAGTAAACTACAGTTTAGAGAAATTTAATAATTTGCACAAGACATCATGGAAGAGTAGGGAATTAGACTTAATATCTTTTTACTGCACTACTCAGGACAGGAGCTCAGGAAAAAAGTCTATTCAACTGTTTAGCTAGAAGCAATCAGGGAAACAGAGACAGAAACCTTAGAAAGGAGTTTGGAGTTGGTATAATCAAGAGGAGGGCCATGTAAGTGGTAATTCAATCTGACAGCCAAGACCGATTAGATTCCCAGTGATGTCTTTGAAAAAGTTAAATTATCAGTAGAGTTCATCAGAGGTCATTTTAGAGTGGAAAAAAAGGAAAAAAAAATAGGAAATGCAGGAGAATATCTTCTACCAGGCCCTAAACACTGATGGTTTGAAATTGCTTTATGTGGTTCAGACGGGTCCCCTCAGCTCCAGATTTCTCTCTGAAGCTTTCCTGATAGTCCCAATTTCCAATGCAACACATCCCCAAACCAGACTCATTGTCCTTGTACCCAAAGTCACCTTCACCTTGGCTTCCCTATCTTGGATAAATAATTTATCATTCACCTGAAGGGCTTCCAAACAACTCCTTTTCTTTATCTCTTATGTCAGAGTTGTCACCTAGATTATGAATTTCATCTCTGTCATTTCTTGAATCAGTGTTCACCTCATCACCCTAACTTGTATTTCTATCACTTTTCTACTGGGCAATTTCAGTAGCCTCCTAACTAATCTCCTAGTTCTCTAGTTAACCCTTCTACCCTTTATCTACACAAGTCCATTTTCCACATTGATTCCAAAGTGAACTTTCAAACCTAAAAGGCCTATTTAAAGCCCTTGGAACACTCTCCAGCACTAACAGGACACATTTCCAATTACTCAGTAGGGCATGGAGGACACTTCCTGTCTGGCTTCTGCTTCCTGCAGCCTCATCTCCATCCATTCACACTTCCTCCTGTCCTCTGAGCTCTAGCCTTACTTGTTCCTCACCCTCTGTTTTTATCCCTTTGCCTGGGTTATTCTCTGCAAATTTCTTCCCTGTTTTTTTAACCTATTCCTGTTTCAAGGCCCACCTCAAGTGTCTCATTCTCTAGGAAGCCTTTCTCCTCCCAGAACCGCCATGTTGCAAATCCCCAAAGGAGAGTTCCCACTGTTCCTTAAGGGCTGCCAATCTCATAGGCAATCATGCTTATGACCCCTCTGGAGGTGTGCAGCAGGGCAGCAATGCACACCATCCTGAGTGAACTTGGTTTCTCCCCACTATGACTGCAATCTGGTAACATGTGTGTCTCCTTCTCTAGACATTGAGGAAAACTCTGAATACAAAAGATGCAGCTTGTTCATCTTTGAATTCTTAATGTCCAACACGGTGCCCCACATATCATTCAGCTCAGAATTAATCTTTGCTGAATATCTGACTGAATAAAGAATTGGATGAAGTCTTCAGGAGTCTGCCTGTGAAAGGACGAGAATACAAACCACAAACTACACATTCAGATTGAGAGTGCAGAGTAAGGGACAGGCTTCCTGGGCCAGCTTCAGTTGGGCCCTTTTGGCTATACGTAGCCAAGAGAACAATGCCAACTGATTGACTGGAACACCATTAGTCTGATGATATCAGTGAAGAAAAAATACTCAGTTTTTTCCAACTGTTTTTGATATACACACAAAGTATTTTTGTTCTTGGTAAAAATCTCAGTGGGCTTGAATCCAGCTACATAGAATGGATTTTTTTTTTTTTTTTTTTTTTTTTTTTTTTTTTGTCAATTTAGGAGAAACTTGGCTATTTCAGCACAATCTACAACATGTCTGTGGAAGATAAATCAGTGTCTTAGTAGCTTTCTGGAGAAACACAGGTAAAAACTTAGTGGGAGCTAAAATATGCAAGTCTAGGACTATAGGAAAACTTTATTTATATGCTAAAAAGTTAAGCTTCCCATTCAGCAGTACTTCTTCCAGCTAAACAGCTGAGGGCATGGATTTTAGACTGCAGTAGTATCTGAGACTCTCCAGGGAATTTCAGTTTATCCACATAACCAGAAGCACAGACATCTACATATTTGGAAATTGATTATAGAATTTATAGACCTTCCTAGTTATTTATGGATCATTTTGGGGTGAGTATGTATATGCGTATGTGTGTGCGTGTTTATTCCAAGACCCCCAAACTGGACTGGTCTACAAATTCTATGTGCTCTGGTTCAAAGTATACCTACTGTCTGGGAAGGATAGCTTCAGAGTTGCAGGGTACGTTCAACTTCTTCATTTCAGAACCATTGACTCCAATAAGACCTCTCCAAGGTCTCATTTACAGGTTCACTAGGATTAGAAATGGAATTCACTGAACAGCTCTAGTCTGGAGCATTGGACTAACAAGGCAATTAAAACATGGTCTTTACCCTCAAGGAGCATACCCTAAAATTTTGGAAAACTATTTTCTCCTAATTTATTCTGACATATCTCCACTACTCCCCATTTTCCCAGAATAGAGATTTAGAATCTTTAGCAATGGCCTGAGTTCCAGCCCCATCCATCAGTGTATATGTGAGAAGGACACACCAGTCTTGTAGCTTCTGCAGGTAAAAGTTTTCAGGTCAGAGCCATTTCTATGAAAGGAAATCTCCATTATGGAAAATATCATCTTATATAATAGGTATGTCCCTTGCCTCAGGACTTAGAAGACAGTATTACTACTTGCTTCAGAAGTCTCAAGACCCCCTTATATCTCTGAAAAATATGACAGTGATCATCTAACTAGAGCAGACAGATCATACTGACTTTGCATTTGGACCAACCTACTTGGGTTCTTTGGAAGAGATCACAGTAATTGTTTTTAAATACAAGCTAAACCATTTACAGATGTAGCCAGTGGCTTTGGGTACATGGCGAAGAACACTCTATGTTGAAACAAATCATTGTTCAAACTTCTGAGAGCCATCAGACTTGAAGTGAGACAAATTAAGCCTGATAGATATTATTATCTGAGGAGAAGTTGATAGTGTTTTGGGTATGTGAGCTGTTATTGAATGCAAAGAGAATCCAAGATGGATATAAAGACAATATTCCAAAGAGGCAAGGTAATTTCCCAATGAAGCAATGATGTCTGTATGTGCTGTAGGTATAATGGTGAATGCTGACTGTGCTATCTACAAACAACACCACATTGGGAAATTCCACTCACTTAAACACATATTAAAAAAGGCTGAGCTCATAAATTCTTATATGTTGCATAGTCATTAGAAATATGTTCACATACTGGGAAGTGTTTAGGGCTGGAATATGGAAAGAGCCAGACTTTAACCTAGATCTGTCACTAATTAGGTAAGATAATTTGGGCAAGTCATTTAAATTCTCTGGGTCTCATGTGTTCTTATCCATACACCAAAGTTTTTGTGCAGATGTTCTCTAAGACCTCTCTCACCTTTAAATTTGTTGGTTGATTTTCTTTCCCCCATACTTTGTATTCATTAGTGCTCATATTAATAGAGACTGAACATTACTGTTCCACACCATGTGAGAGCAGTATGGAAAGGTTAATAGTTCACCCATGTTTAAGGCAAGCTCCTTGAGGGTAAGGGCTGTGTTGTAATTATCTTTTCATTATGAATTTCTAGCACAGTGTTGTACATGTGTTAGAAGCCTGAAAAATTTAGAACATAGAAAAACAATTTCTACTTAGAATTGTTGTTGGGAAGTAATTATATAATATAACCAAGGACCATATTTCCTAGCTCCTCTTGTATCTAAGTGGGGCCATATGACTTGTTCTTCCCCAACTGAACAGGAACTCTAATGGTTTGTTTTCTCCAAAACAAATGGATACACCTTCCCTACTCTAAGAACCATCTATTGTTATCTCCAGCTATCCTACTATGCAGTAGCACACAGAACTGATGCAGTATTCAGAAGTTTAAGACTCCTGATCTCTATTTGAATGACAAGGAAACTGAGCTGGAGAGAAATAATTTGCCCCAGAAACAGAACAAATAAGTGGCATTAATGATATTTGAACCTAGTTTGGGTTTAAGCTTGTGTGCTAGTCAGCGCTTCCTTTCTGTGACAAATGCCTGTGAAATACAACTTAAAGGATGAGATATCTATTTTGGCTTATGGTTTCAGAGATTTCAGGCCATAGTCAGCTGGTTCCATTGTTTCCGGGTCTGTGGGGAGGCAGAACATCATGGCGGAAGGGTGTGTGCAAAGCGGCTCATCTCATGGTGTCTGGGAAGCAGAATGAGAGGGGGAGCAGGTGCAAGGGGCAGGGTACAAAATATAGTCTTAAGGGCACCTATGTCCTCTGACTAGGTCCTCCTGAAGTATCCAACACCTCCTAATAGAGCTACCAGCTGGTGGATAAGCCTTCAACACACAAGCCTTTCTTTGGGGAACCTTCCAGAGCTAAGCCATAGCAACTTGGTCCATCCCCCATACATAGCGCTTCCTGGCTTCAGTCTCACTGCAATATGGTAGAGTTAGAAACCTTTCACCTATAGGGCACTTGCCTTCCTCAGCAATGGGGTCTCCTTCACACCCATCCACAGTTCCACGTGGGAGAGGCAACGTGTCCTCTCTAGGTCCAGCAGAACAGGCCTCAAACCTGCCTTCTGCCTCCAGGACATGGGATCTTGTAGATTTCCCGCTAGACCCAAAGCCTGCAGGACCCAGGGTTAATGCCATGGAAAATACTACCCTCAGCACCTGGGGCCTGTGAGGGTGACCTACCAGGCCCATTTGAACACAGGACTTTCAGTTAAAACCAGAAAACTCCCAGGAAGATGAGGACAAGTCAATCACACCACTTTCCCCCACAGAAAGGCCAGGACAGGTAGAGAGAAGAGCAGAGACCCTGGGGGCTGCATAGGCGGGCAGGGGTCTCTCCTCTGTGGTCAGGGCTTGGAGTTCTTCTTGTAAGTGTAGAGTTACATAATGACATGAAGATGGATATGACTCATCGTCCCCATGAGTGGAGGAACACACTCACACCTAAATTTAATTTACAAGTGGCTCTTCTTGGTGGTATTGCACAACGGAATTAGCTCCTTAAAAAAAAAAAAAAAAAAAGACACCCACTTTAAAGCACAACAGATGATCTGTACTTATGCTCCAAAACATAGAAGTTTGCTCTGGTGGCAGAAATGGCTGAGACAAACAGGACAGAATTTGGATTTAGTTCTGAAAGAATTGCACTGGTCATCGTCCACCACCCAGACCATGTCCAAGATCCAAGTTCTGATCCAGCCTCATATGTGAAGAGCTCAGCTTCACGTGACCACTTCCTGGAGAATGCACTAAGAACACCCAGCCCCCCACCCCCACTCCACCATGAGAGGATTGATAATGACTAGCAGGATTGGGGGAGTGGGCAGGGTTTGTGAAAGCTTGCATCTGGACAGGGAGCGATCCAACTGTATTTCAGAGTGATTGATTCCTCCTGGGAACAGCGGGCTTACAGAGGAGGACTGGAACCATCAAGGGCACTGAAGTTTCAAACACCTCAAACTGGCAACAGGGCCTGGCTCTGTAGGCTCCCGGAGAGCCACCCTGCTGAGTTTATTTTGGAAGTCTGTTTTGAATTTACAGCCTTGCCTCTTTAGGAGGGTATTTTAAGATGCTCTGCCAACCCGCAAGGGCTCCAAGTAGCTTTTGTTTCTGTACTCGCACAGATGAGGAGCTAAACTAATTGAGAGAGTGACCCAAATTTGTGAGTATCACAGAGTATCACAATTGGCCTGAATTTCTGCAGGCTTTGCATGGATCTATATGCATGTCCATTTGGAGGTCTTTCCTGGAATCCTTGCAAAAATTTTCCTCACCCACATAGAAATCAGTCAATAAATTATCAGTTCCCTCTCCAAAGTGGCAATGTCACAAGGTCCCATGAAGAAGAATTTCAGGCACTAAACTCTTCCAGGGGCTTTTGTTCATATAAACACAGCTTAGCAGAACAAAGCAGAGCAAAACAATTACTGTTTTCTTTCTTTTTTCGACAACAGCACAGTGCAGCCTGTGCTGATATCTTCCTTTAATTGAAATAATTTGGGTGTCCTAGTGTTGATCTACTCAAGGTTTTAAGGGAAGAAGATTCATCTCACAACCTTGGAATGTTTTCATTTTTAACTGCTCCAAGGATAGTTTTATAGCCAAGAGCACTTCAAACCATTGTCAGCATTCATGGAAGAAAATACAAGGGGGAAAACTCCCTCTGCTCCCCTGCCTCACCCCATACCCAACCAAAGAAAAGGGAGGAGGTTGTCAAGGGAAGGGGCATCGGGGGATGCAGATACTACCGGGGGACCTGTCAGACAATCTTCATTTCAAATGGGCCTTTTCCATTTAGTTTATAAGTCTCTTTCTCCCTTTCCTTATTCCCAGCTTTCAATCTCCTTCATGATTAATAGATACACCAGAAAGCTTCTTATTCTCTCTTTGGGAATTATGTTTATAATAAAGAGTAATTTGTGCAAAAAAAAAAATTCAAGTTGCTGTGAGTGGGTGGGCGATTGATGCTCAGGAGAGTGTGAGGAAGAGCCAGGGAGGCCTGTGGGTGGCCTGCCAAGCAGTAGGTGGTTGGGACAACAGGCTTCAGAGGGATATGCCCATGTCCAGGCCAAGGGGGCATGTTTGCAGCTCAGTGTCAGACTGTGGCTGCAGAGTAGCATGTGCCCAGAGTTCCCCTCCGGGTCAACCTGGCCTGCTTCACCTAGACTTGCTGTGGCTTCTTTTGAGCATAAGTCAAATCAGGGCTCTGGATGATGTGTTATTACATTACATTGGGGAGAGAAAGAGAGGATGAGGGATGGGGCAATGAGTCAACCACTAAATGGAAACTTGGAAGGAAACATGAGAAGAAAATAGGAAGAAATAAAGCATATTGAACTTCCTAAAGACCTGCTACTCAGAAGCCCCCCTGGCCAGCAGTATGGACATCTGCTAGGAGCTTCCTAGAAATGTGTGACTTCAGGTCTCACTTCAGACGGGCTGAAAAGAAATCCGTACCTTGTCAAGACTCCTAGCAATTCCTACACACAAGAAAGGACAAGAAGTGCTGACCTAGGACCACCGAGGGGCTGTTAGATGGATCTCTAGCTATTTCCCAGCGACAGCGTTTCTGGCCAGCTGGTCTGTGTTTGAATACAGGCCTCAACACTTCCAAGAGCTCCTCAGATGGTTGAGTGGGAATCTAGACCAGTGCTCCTCAAAGTGTGGTCTTCAGGCCAGCAGCATCTGCATTACCTGGGACCCTGCTAGGAACACAGATTCTCAGTTCCCACCTAGACCTACAGAGTCAAAACTCCAGGGTTAAGAGCTAGAAATCCATATTTTAACAACCTCTCCAGGTACATATCCAGGTTGGAGAACCGCTGCTATTGAAGGATCCAAAGCAAGACTAAGAACAGCAAATACATTCAATTTCTACTACAAAATCTCAAAACTTCCAGAAAATATCTATCACTCGTGACAAGGAGTGCAGACTTTTCCACTGGAATTCTAGGCTCTCCATGAACCACTCCAGCAGGCCTTTCTCAGCGTGACTCCAGTAATTCCCTTGAACATACACTGTTAAAATGGATCCATTGGATTCCGGGTCCCTCCAGTCAGAAAACTTAGGGATTCTGTGCTTCCAATGCTATAGATTTACTCAAATACACTGTTTTTTTTGAGCATGGACACGTAGGTCCTTAAAGTTATTTGCATACCTGGGTCTCCCTTTCTCCCCACCTTCCCAGGTGAGATGCTGCTCAAACTTCAAGGCCAGGTATAAAGGCTACCTTCTCCGTTAATTTGTTTCCTCGGCCAAAATGAACCTGTCTCCATATTTCTCATGTCACTTGTTTGTTGCATTCGCTTTATTGTTTTCTGTTAGTCACTTGCCTGATGCTTTGGCTGTCAGCCACATTTACTATTCCTTGAAACAGAGCAGTGTTCTATTCTTCCTCAACTACTCTGCCTCTCAGCATCTAGCACTACCCTCTGCACACAGAAAGCAACACATAAATATTGATTGCATTGAAATGAGTGGAATTGAGGGCTCTCAAGATAAGGGGACAATAAGAGGAATCATGACTGCTTTTCAAGTAGAGCAAACAACCATAGAACACCAAACTGGCCAACAAGAGCACAAATATGGAGTCTAATAAACCCATGGTTTGCTCTCCAAATAAGTCTAAGTCACTATTCAACTGAAGTGCATAAAGAGAAATGGTATCAAATTTTACAATGGCTGGTACATATTAGTCGCCCAATAATTATATTATAGAATGAATAAATATTGATAGAAAACTTTCTCCAAAAAAGATCTAGAAAACTAAAAATGTCTCCATCGCTTTTCACCAGTGAATATTAATGATAACCTTTATTGAAATCCAATTTGGCCCAGACTTATTACAAATTTTATCTCATCATCTTTACAACCCTAACAGGGAGGTATTTTTTATTTCCTTTTTTCCTAGATGTATTCAGATTCCAAGAGGTTAAACGACTTATTCAAGGGCATCTGTCTAGATGAGAGGCAAGATAAGGGCCATGATCAGATCATGCAACCTCCAGAATCTTTGCTTCCTCTAACATAAAAATACATATCATAGATAAAGTGTTTCAAGCAGTTAAAACATCTATTCATCCTGTTACCATGTAGACTGCATGTCTATTCCTCCCTTTCCCATGTATGTCACTAGCTGTATATGTCTGGGTGGTGGAGCTATGAACAGAATCTCCTGGGAATGGTTATTAATAAGGCTTTTGAGAAGAGATGAGAGTGGAGGGGGGAAGGAGGATGAGAACATGGAAGGAACCAAGACGGGTCCTAAGTACTAAGTACGGTACAACGCATTTGCCTTCATGTGTATACTGTTCCTCCAAGAATACTGCACACAAGGATTTAAATTGCCCCTCATGACACATAACAGTTAGGGAGTCAGCAACTTGCCAGCTCACTCCAGGGACAAAATGTGGGAGACTCCAGTGGTCATTGGCCGGGACTGTGGCCAGCGTGCTGAAGAGAAATCTGCTACATATGTGATTTTGCTTCCTGTCTTCTTTAACCAACAGCAGCTCCAGCTCATACAAAGGGTGGTCTTGTTTCCTAAGGCTCTAGGATCTTTGTTTTTGGAACATCTCCTTCCTTTTCTGCTTCTGAGTTTTTGACATTGAAATAGTGACCTCCCTTCCTCTTCTCTTTCTTCCCCCTTTTGTTTTTTCGTGACTGTCAATTTGTCATTCGTTGATAAAGTCATTTGACATTACTGAGTGAATGACTGATAAACATTTCCAATCAGAATAATGCACCTGAAAAAAAAAAAAGACAGGTATGGCTAAATTAAAAATATGATAATTAGTTTTCAATGGGTTGAACACAGAATAGTTTCAAAAGATGGACCCATGTGTATATATATCTATTGCAAAAGGAGGGTGGATTTCCCTTCTTCCTTATTTAAACCTGTTCTCCAAGCAAGAAAATTTACGACCACCACTTCTAGAAGATGGGAGACTTGGGATCTGACTCAGTCCTCCAGGATAGCGTAGGGCTTAAAAATATGACTTGAATTCTGATTCTCCCTGGTTGATCCGAGGACAAAATTCAACATGGAAATTGAGTTCAGAGGGGCTGGGATCAAAGTCAAGCACAATTTGAGAACAAGGAGGCTGGAAAGAAACCAGGAATGTTAGGTCTGACATGGAAAGAAGAGCTCCGTGCCACGCAGGGGAGGCGAGGCCCAGAGATGGAGTCAACACTACCACAAATGGAAGTTGTCATGGAAACCCTCATTGGAAAGCAAGCAACTGGATTTTGGAAACTGACTGAAGCAAGTCTTGATGGCAAGGGAGAGGGGGAAAAGGATGAAGCCCTACAGTGAAGTCAGACTGAGGGGCATGAAGTCATCATGCTGCCACTGTGCCAGCCAGAGTGCACATCATTGTTACAAGACGGAGCATGACCCATCTGAAGGGCCGATCTGTCCAGCCAGCAGGTCTGTGAGTAAATGTGCTAGAATCTGCCTTTTGTGGCATTACAGCACTCGTGACTCATCCTGCAGAACAATGTGATAGGTGGGTGGAATCTCTTTTAAAATATTTCCAAGAAGAATAGGTAGTGAGTCTATATCTCATTTTTAGCAGAAATTACTTCTCTGCTCAAATATTAAGAGTAGAGGCAAGCAAAACAACTGCTGCTGTGACGTTTCTGCACTAAGTAGGCCATTCTGGATGTGGACATGAAGATCATGCAGGCATACCACAGATTGATTTCCCTGTCTTCTGGCTGAAACAGATCCTGAAATTATATGATTACATGGACTTACAACATTGGCACTCAGAAGGCACATGGATTGGTTTTCCATAAATTACCTCTTAAAGAAGAGTCTGTAGTACTAAATGTACACGTGTGGTTACAAAAATTTTCCAGAGAGAAAAAGCAGGGAGAGTGCCAGAGGAAAGAAAAGAGCTCTTTCAGCGTCACAGAGAAACTACGGAGGACTGATATGAAAGCAGCATGTGTGTAGCTGGATTTCTGAGACACAGAACAGGAGGGTCTCCAGTGCAGTGTATGCGCTCTGGGAAATATAACATAAGATGAAAAAGTAAAACAGGTTACCATGCTGTAGTATGCCACGAGAAAGAGGCAGATGACTTCAGGAATCTAAAGATCTGTCAAGCTTAGTTCTGACCAGAGGGATGCAATCTATGTAAAACCATACAACATCTATGCTTCACGATCCCTGTGACTTCCATTTTTAAACAAATTATACCTCAAAGCAAAGCTCTGGTTGCACAGTCTTGAAGTGAAAGGAAAATTCTTTGCCTTTAAGAAGCTGATAGGTTATTAGCTCAAAGATATAACCATGATGAACTCAATGGGGCTGTGTGTGCTGGGACTTCAAGTTAGATGAACATAGACACCAGGGCATAATTGGATGAGTCAGGATTGAGGGCAGGGCAGCAAACTTGGCCTATGATTTGCCACCTGAAGACATTAGGCAAGAATTCAATGGTTAACCAACACTGGTTGGTAATAAGTAAAGAATGAAAAGGTTCCAGGTAATAGTGAAATCAAAGCTGGGTGGCTATAGCCCTTTGGTTCCCAGCAGGTTGGTTGTACAACTCAGCACAACTTCAAGAGGCATAGTGGTCAAGAAGCAAAAGTTAAGTTCCCAGTATGACAGGCTAGCAAAATTCAGGAACGATTTCAGGGTCGTGGCCAAGAGGACTGGGATCCATCACCAGGGTTTATTTCTTGCAAAACCTTCAGAATCCAACTCAGGAACTGAAGCAGAAATGGAGTGCTATAGATTTATGCAACCACAGATGGAGGGAAAAGGCTGGATGGCAGTGAGCTCAACGCTGAGGCTTGGCTTAAACTCCTTTGCAAATCATCAGTTACCTGACTTAGTAAAATAGAAATGACTGTGTATGTTTCTAGCAGAAAAATATTTAGTGCAGAGAGTTCAATGCCTAGCCTCCAAAGGTTAGGGAAACAAAGATCAGTAAGAACTGCTTTTAGAATTTAGGAATCCTTACAACAATGACTTGTTGCCTTGTCATAAATAAATAAATAAATAAATAAAATTAGGAAAAAGAACTTGGGACTTGACTAGTGATCTCAGTTGCCAGAAGCAAGAGATCTGCTGCAGGCATACTGAAAACCATGGTCAAATCACACTGAGGCCTTCTGCAAAAGCCTCTAACCTGCCTACTGCTGCAACAGGAACAATGCTGCCGTCTTGTAAGAGCCTTAATGAGGAGGTAGCTAAGATGGCGGCTGGCTGAGAGCCAAAGAGGAGGCGTTTAATTGTTTTCTCCTGACCTTAATGTAATCAACTAAGAATCTTTCTGTGCCCGTGAACACTGTGTGACGCACCTGTAAGTTGAGCTTGTGACACGTGTATACTTGTTAAGGTGAAGAGTATCTAACCAGGTAGGGCTGGCGAGAGGGGTCGTTGGAATCAGGAGAGAGAATATAGAGGTGAAGGCAGAGAAAAAGCAAGAATAAAGAACCTACTCATTCCCAGTCTGCCTCCGATTTCTTTCCCGCGGTATCGTTGCTGCAGGCGGCAATAGCTGCAGGCGGCAACACCATCTCTTTTACCCCCAGCTCTCACTTGAGATTTTTCCATTGGCAGAATCTAAGGAGGAAACTTCTGGCACAGTTTCTGGGAAGTCTAGTTTTCAGGATTTGCAGGCCCCATGATCGGAGGGGGAAAGAAGCAATCTGGCACTAGGCCTAAGTGAAAAAGCACCAACAATAACCCAGTTGCAGGTAGAAATGGGACTTCAAGTGATTTCCTGAAAGGGGTCAGATTGAAATAGGAACATGGCGGGAAACAGGAGTCTGGGTGGGAAGAATGCTAGGGAAGCGAAGTGCACCAGACTGTGTGGGGGCAGCAACATACTCTAAAAGTGCTAGGTAGGATGAAGAGGGCAGGACCACAGAGGGAAAGACACATCACGCAGGGGAATGTGGCAGGTACAATGTTCTGCCCTCCAAGAGCGACAGGATCCACTTTATGTTCTAGAACTTTCACAGGGACATGGAGTATAAATGAAAGCTAGAAAGCATAATGGATGTGGACAGGAGGGAAGGCGTACTAGAAAGATTCTATACTAACCCAATCGTTCAACTGAATGGTATTGAAAAAACGTTTAATGAATAAAACATTCTTCCAGACGAGGCAAAATCTAAAATTGCCTTCATTAGGGTAATAGTGTTGAAAGTGCAAAGAAAAAGTTAGAAATATGAAAGGAAATGGGAAAAGAAGTTGATAGGATTTGACAACTAAGAGACCAGCAGGCACAGGGAAGAAGCCAAATAGGAGGCTTCGATGTGGGGGCTGGGCAACCTTGTGAACAGTACCACTCCCGAAAATATGAAGCACAGAGTAAGAGTTGAACTTGAATAGTTCTGTTTTGGACATGAACAGTGAGAAACCCATTAAGAGACGTAATTGGAATTAGATTGTTGGCTATCCAACAATCATGAGGATGTGGGTCAGGTTGGCTTTCCCGTTCCTGCTAGGCTGCATAGGTCTTATGTGCAAATAGAAGTAACAATTCTCTACCTGTGTGATTTTGGAAGCACTGAGAAGGACCAACCATCTAACAAAGATGTTCCCAGTCCTTTTTCTAATACAGTTTGATGTCTGAAATCCAATAATTAGCACTTCACACCATTAGCACCTGGGTACCTCTCAACAGTGGGAGGGATTGGGATCCCCATGTCGGTCCCCCTTAGCCTAAAGACAGGTCCAAGCATTTATACACCCCGGTTACTGCTCTCAGAGCTAATGGAATGACCATGAAGAATTGAAGCTCAGAAAACCTTTGGGTTTCACGAAAGCAGCGCTGGTCAGAGAGAGATGAAGGGCTCAGAGACTGGGAGAACTTCCCTGTGACTCTTCTGTCTTCCAGGGCTCCTTTCCTGCTTTATAACTTTTGTTTTATTTCTTTATTAATAGCTTGATTGTTGAAATCCTAGGATATCCTAAGCCTATTTCTTCCATCAAAATGAAAGGAACTCATCAGATGAAATCATGAGTCCATTAAGATTGAATGGTGCATCTCTATTAAACTATGATTTGCATTGTAAAACAGATTAATAATAATGGGAGCACTCTGTTGGAGAGAAAATATATAAAAGAATCTTTTAGGGCTATCTGAATTCACATGAAATAACACTGTGCCCAGCACAGAGAGAAAGAAAACCAGAGACAGAGAAAGGTATTGACCGAGAAAAAAAGCAGGACTGAGACCCTGCAGCCAGTTAAGTGGTGTGACTCAGCTCTCAGCTTTTGGTAGACAGCTGAAGCCAGAGAACATTCAGAGCTATAGACAAACACTTAAATTAGGCATCCTGTTGGAAAAAGGACTCTCACGGCAACAGCTGGCCCTACAGTAGGAGAGGACATTATTGGTATGTTGGTTAATAGAACTCCTTAGAATCCCTTCTAGCTGAAAGCATGGACTTACAAATGGTTCCAAGTCAACAACAATACTGCGCATTTCAACTTTTTCCAGTGAGTTCAAGAAACAATCTCATGTCAAGAATTAGGCCATAGTGTCCATAGAATTCCAGATGGTTTGAAGTTGACTGAGTCAGGAGCAAAACCCTAAAGTAATGATTCCTACAGTGCACAGCTCTAGGAGAGTGGGGGACCATACACCTTCTGCACTTGTCAATCAGTCTGGTGTTGCCTTCAGACACTTCATTTCTTCATATAAAGATTAAGACCAGCTGGGCACAGTGGCACCCACCTGTCATCTCAGTGGCTAAGGAGGCTGAGGCAGGAGGATCAAAGCCAGCCTCAGCAGCTCAGCAAGCCCCTGAGCAACTTGATGAGACCCTGTCACAAAATAAAAAATAAAAAGGGCTGGCGATGTGGCTCAGTGTTTTAAGCAACCCTGCATTCAATTCCTACAATCAAAAAAATAAATAAATAAACAAATAAAAATAAGAAAAAGATTAAGACCTTTGGCCAAAATGAGTTTGGAGACTCCTGAATTAGATGATTGACACGCCTGATGTAATCAGATGCTAGATGGAAATAAGATACAGTAAAGAACATCAGAAAAAGCATCTGCCATATTCCCCTGGAGAAGGAATTACTTAGTGGCATGCTAGAAGCAGCTCATACCAGTTCACAGGAATCAACTGTCTCCATCTCTTCTCCACTCGGCACAGCGACTTTATGTTGATGATTTGAAATTGCCACAGTGGGAATATTTACACCACTGAAAGCAGCATATGACACAAATCAGAGCTGTTTTGATCCTTGTCTGTTTTTTTTTTTTTTTTTTTTTTTTTTTTTTTTAGGGGGTTCCTCTAGACAGACTGTTATTCAGCTAACCTCTGGAGCTCGATCTGAAGATTTTGGCCGACAAAACAGCCAACACCCTATGAAGCTCTGACCAGTGGCCTTCTGGGAAGTCAAGTGAGAAACTATGGAAATTCGTGGAATCTGGAAAGAAGGGAGATTGCTTGAGAAACACACCTTGGCTATAGGTATGGCTACAGGTAAGATAACTGGGAGTCAAAATGCTGAGGACCACATGGTAGGGGCTACTCAGATGGTGTGGGCTCCTTCACACCTGACCAGGGACTTCAGCTGAAGGAAGACGTTGAAAAAAAACAGGAAAGCTGGGACTCAAAAGGATTGATTGAGAAGGTATTCTGGCAGCTATCCTCTGCTTCCAATGGAGTCTAGACAAAAGAAAATTGGGCTTTAACAATGCATTGCTGCTGGGCGAGGTGGTACACACCTGTAATCCCAGTGGCTTAGGAGGCTGAGGCAGGAGGATCTTGAGTTCAAAGCCAGCCTCAGCAATTTAAAGTGGCACTTAGCAACTCAGCAAGACCCTAACTCTAAATTTAAAAAACAGGTTAAAAAAGGCTGGGGATGTGGCTCAGTGGTTAAGCACCCCGAGGTTCAATCTCTGGTATCAAACCAAACCAAACCAAAACAAAACAAAAAAACAATGCATTGCTTTGGTGCCAGAGAGAACTTTCCCAAAGCAAGGATCAGCAAGCCCTTGCTGAGGTGGGTGACAGAGTGATGTGGCTTCCTGGGACATGCTGGATGGACACCATCTGTCTGTGTGTCTGATCTCCTGCCCGGCCAAAACAAAGACTGAGACATCTCTTCTGTTCCCTCCCTGGGCTCTAGGACTCTTCGGACAAGACATGTTCTTATCCCTGAAGTGGCTTCCTGCCAGCAGGAGGGAAAGAAAGCTGTCAGACACAGACTAAGAAGGCCCTGGAAGACTAAGGATGAAAGTTTCCTTACACCTTGAGAGAGAAGTTGGCTTGTTTGAAGGAGTCCAGAGACAACCCTGCCCTTGCCTGAAAAGCCCTCTCTCAGTCCGCTTAAGCTATGTGTGTTTAAGACGCAGGGAATCAGCTCAGGGGATCAGCGTACAGCACCGGGGAGCTTCCTATTTTAACCAGCTGCCTGGCAATGGTATGTCATTGTCATGGGGTAGCCAAGCGTGAGAGTGCGGGTGACAGGCCTGTTCATCTCTATCCTGCAACCCAAGCTCCAAGGAAGCGTCTTCCCAGAGCAGGCTGAGCACAGGCATGTTTTTGTCGAGGGTGGGACAGCGCGCTGAGGGCTTGATCTGGAGAGTCAATTTACTTCCTCAGGAAATGTGGGCTTGATTTTTGGCTTTGGGAAAATGTTTGGGGCACACAAGGGCAGCTTTAAGAGGTGATGTTCAAAATATTTCACAAGAAGTATGGCAGGAACACGGGTCAACCAGAATACCTCAACCACTCCAGGGCTGGATCGTGGGGAGTCTGGGAGGGTCCTCCAGATGGGACGTGGGGGCTGGGCAATAGGAACACCCTCTGGGAGCCAGGAGCAGCATCAACCAAGAAATCCCACAGCCTTCACGAGCAGTCAAGCCACACCTAGGCCTCCTGGCCATGGAAACCGGACTTGCAGGACCACGCAGGTCAAAGTGGGGAGTCACCCCCAGCCCTGTGTTTCCACCTATGTTGCTGGTGACCAGGCACCTGACCTTGTGAGTGTTGAGCTAATGAAGAGGACTTGGGATTTCTATTTCTGAAACACACTTTCGATTTCGCATCGGTTCTTTATTTTCATCTCTGTCTTTTTATCCTTTCCATTTCTGAAGAGCACCCTTTGATGTCACTCTGGTGACGTCTATTTATTATCTTCCCCAAACCTGCTGCGGCAGGGGCACCTTCCATCACAATACTCGGTATCCTATGTTTAGCAACTCCAGAGAAAGATAGGAGTCTACATTTAGCCCTAAATAGCTACAAATACCGGAGTGGCAGCAGCATCCCTTCAAAAGTCTTTGGGACGCATTGTGCCAGGGGTGGCATGTCACGCGAGGAGCCACAGGTGACAACAGCCGTAGGGGTATGGGAAGCACAGGTAGTGAGCCATGAAAGAAACCGAGGTGTGTACTCCAGAGCAGGTCCCTTCCTGGAGATGAGTTGTAAGGAAACATTTCAGCATGTTTATCCGGCTGCCCAACCCTATTTAGCAAAAAATGATTGCTCTTTGCTTCTTGTTACCATGCTCAAATGATGCTATGGCAACCAGGCTGCATAAAAGGGGAGGGGGGCAGATGCTGCTTAGCAACTTGAAGATTTTTAAAAGGCAAGTACTCATTTTAACAGCAACAGTTTTTAAAACGCCAGTTTTGAGGAGAGAGAGAGAAAAAAGAAAATTAGAGAAAGCAAATAGGAATGACAGCATAGAAGAATTAAAGACGCACGCACATGCACGTCTACATGACACATTCTCAGAGCATTTACGTACGCCCTCACAGAGATCATGGGAGTTTGGTTGGGTCTCTGTCTATTGGTGGAAAAAACGAGGTCCCCTAGGGTACTTGGGGTAAGTGATGTTCCCAGGGTTGGCCAGCTAGTGGGGGGTAAGGCTGGACCAGCAAGCAGATAGCCTGATCCCAAATTCCTCCACTATTTCTGTGGCATCCCACTTAAAAAAAAAAAAAAAAAGAGTCACCTGGAAAGCTGGAAAAAAGGGGAAAATATACAACCACATGGAACTGTCAAAAGAGTGATAAAAGATGGACATCTGTTATTCAGGCAGAAACTCAACGAGAACAAAAAATTCATTTGAATGTATTTCCAGAATTAAGTTGAATAGGGAGGCATTCCCTATATTATTCAAGCGGATAGCACATAGTCTAGAGTCCTTTTCTTAAGGTGGAGGTGGTATTTCTGGATCACTTGGCACCTGGGGAATTCCTGGGCACTGGAAGAATCCATTGTGAAGGAGGCATGGGGGCAGGGATGGGCAGAGGGCAGAGGGAAGTTCTTGCCCCGACTCAGGAAAAAACTATCTGAATAGGAAAGTAGATGACGGTGTCCTTTCAACCAAGACTATGCAAGCCAAAGGCGGCCAGGTCAACCCCGCTCCTCACTGCCTGCTGTGGCATTTCCCAGCGTCTTCCCCCACCCCCTGCAAGCCTTCTTCCCTTTGGAAACTAAAGCTAGAGAGCTTCAGCAGAGCTGGAACATGGAGCAGCTGTGGTGTTGAACTATAACAGAAAGGAACCAAGCTTGGAGTGTTCTCTGAGATGGAACTTGACAGAACAGGTTGCTGTCTATTCTGCACTTTTCTTACTTAACTCCACACTTAAGGCATGCTATTCAAATCAGACCCGCGGTTTAAGTTAGAGACAAACTGTTCCAAGCGAGCCAAGTTTTGTCTGTTTGGGGTGCTCTATGGGAGAAGTAGGTGCAAGTGGCTGAGAACAAGCACGTCAGCTGAGTTTCCTGCTCTTTCGTTTGGTTCACTCCATGAACACGATCAGAGGGCCTACTATGGACCAGACATGGAGCAGGGCCTCCCACGCCAGCCTCTGCTCATTGTCCTGCTTTCTGCTTTCCCGCCTCCCAGGAGAGGCCACCGGTTCTTTCCAGATAATAACATAGTGCTGACAAGACAAGTGCTGCTTTGAGCTCCAGCGGTCACAGCCGAGTCACTCGCACACTCTTCTCATTGTTTCCCCTTGTGGCTAATTGTGTGGATGCAGTGAGAGTCAGTAAACAGACTGCCCTCCCCTGCAGTGGTCCCCACTCCAAGGCGCCAGGGTGAGGCTCCCAGCTAACCAGTCACCACTTAGCATCAGTCCTAAAGAGCCAGGACTTTGAAGGGTCGGTGGTGGAGACTCTGGTCTTACTCGTAATACAATAAAATAAAACACGTCAACTTCAGGGTCCCAGTCCACTGGCTCTCTCCTCTGGCTTTTCCAGCCTCCCCTGTACGCTCCAACCATGCTGAGTGTCTCCTGGAGCCTCCGACACACTTCCTGCCTCCATTCACGCCCCTCCTCAGTATGTGATGAAGTAATTGCTACCTCATGGGGCAGGTACTCACTCCATCCTGGACCCCTGGTGTTGTTGATGGCTACAATTGACATTTGCACTGTGTTCTAGAATTTTCAAATTCATTATCTCACTGAATGGAAAAAAAAAACAACAATCACTACCCTGCAGGGGTTAGATAATCACATCCTCACTTTATAAATAACAGGACTCTGAAAGAAGTAGTGTAGCTGATCCTTCCGGCTTGGACTCACCTGCTGACAGTGAGGCGCTGGCAAGGACTGGGATAAGGTCCCACTCCAAATCCTCTGTTCTTTAGAGAATATTGTAGAAACTTCCTTCTCATGGCTTATATTAAACCTAAACCTGCCAAACAAATATACTTACTCTTTCAAATACTGGTCCTCCAAATGTTTGAAAGCATCTACTGGGTGCCCTCTGTGGCTGTTTCTCACCACACAAAGCACACAGAAACCATCTGGGGAGCTTGTGAAACTGGGGGATTCAGATTCCACAGTTCTGGGGTACAGTTTTAACACTTCCACTTCCTCCCAAGTCAGTTGTTCAGAGGAGAAAAAAAGATTGTGTATTGTCTTTAAAATTAATCGGGAAACTTCCCACATCCTTTTTAGCTTCCTGTTCTCCAACGTTTATAAGCGAGCTTGACTTACACCAAGCATTCAATAAATCATGTTGAATTTGTGTGCACGGAAGAGAATCAGGAACAATCAAATAAAACACCTCTCCCTTCTTCATCTCAGCCCCAGCGTTGGTTGTGAAAGAGCCTCTGCCTCCTACAGTTACTTACCTAAATAACACAGTCATCCTCTGGAACCTCTGGGAACTGGGACTAGAAGTGAATACCTCAGGGATGAACTGTGATAATGAATGTAAGGTTCTTGGTAAGGAGCTGCTCAACGAATGTCATTATTGCCCCTCAAAATCGAACCAATCAAAGCTAAAAAAAAATATATATATATATATATATATATATATATATATATATATATATATATATATATATATATATATATATGTGGGCACATATCAGTTGCCAAAACACCGTGTTCCTACTTAAATGAGACAGGAAAAATGCTTCCAGCGAACAGCACCACGCAGAAGAGCGCTTTGGCCCTTCCCCAAGGGCCTGCAATGGCTCGCGACAAGCGAAGGCCGCCGGGCGGGCTTTGCTGCCCTCTGGCGGACGGAACGCCCGGCCCGCGCCAGCCTGGCTGGTCTCGTGGCCGCAGCTCTCCAAGGACCCGCGCGTCCCTGCAGGTTATGCAACACCAGACTGCAACCAGAACAGGTTTCAGTAAAAGAAATCACTGACTTCATGGCGCTTCCATTAAACCTGCGCTAAGAGGAAGGGAAGGCAAGAAAATAGCACGTGCCTTTCCAACGTGGGAGGCACCAGGCGCCGCAAATGCGTTTAGTCTGCATGGAAACCCTAAAACCCAAGGGGCATCCGACTGTTGTGAGAAGGAAACTGAGGCTCAGGATAGATTAGAGGAATGACCGAAGGAACCGAAGTAGTAAGCGACCCAGCCGGTTTTTGGATTGGGGCCATTTTCTGCCACTCTTTAGCTGTGGACCAAGGTCTTGGTGGGTCTGGGTGCTCTTCACTTACAGAACCAGAGGTTGACTGAGGTGGACAGTAAAGCTCCTTTCTGCTCTCAAAGTCGAAGTTAAGCCATTTTCACTATTAGTTGCTGTTGTGTAGAAGTGAGCTATTGGGTAACATCCCCCAGTGTGACCATGCATATCTCTGTCAAGCCCAGCTACCTTGTAGGAGGGGGATTTGAGGGGGGCCAACCCTCCTCTAACCCTCATCTCCACCATGTAGCCCCTGCTTCCATCTCCTTCAAAATTATGTAAAGGCTTAGTGTTGTGGTCTCTCAACTAAACCTCAATTTTTAAAAATCCGACCATTTTTAAAAAAATTTGAGGAGCTAGACTTTCCTGCCAAGATACATAGTTTGTTTCAGAGAGAGAAAAAGAAAAAGAAAATATATATTTAAATATATATTTATAAATATATATTTTAACTGAATACATTTATCCCATGGCCACCAGAGTCCAGGAGAGGTCTTTTTTTTTTTTTTTTTTTTTTTTTTTTTTTTGTACCTCCAGGGTAAGTCAAGGAGGTCCTACTAAAAGAACTGGTGGGACCCTTTATTGTTGGTCTTTGGCAAACTTGCTCTCAATCTGAATCAACACTTGGGGAGTTTTAGGTTTGTTCTTTTCTGGAATGAAGAGGGTGGACATTTCACTCTTATCTAGTCTGGATATCGATTTATGTCATTCTTTTAATTCATTGGAATCTTCAGCCCATAAAATATTTTAAGAAAATGTCCCCTTGTAGGGCTATGGAGCATCTCTGCCTCGATCAAACAGAAAATTTCAAAATTCATGTGCAGCTTAGAGATGATGAGATCTCATCCTTTTATGTTATGGAGGATGATCTGGGCTATTTGTCCTAACACAATAGATCTCTGGACCCAGAAAGAAGATGACTACACATCTTTTTCTAGACTTCAGATGGTACCTTTCGTTCACTGGCAGGAAGCCACAAGGAAAGCTGAGTCAGCGTAGAATCAGAGCAGCCACCAGAAAGTTAGGATGCAGCCTGACTCTCTCATTCACCAGCTAAAAAAAGTCAAGTCCAGTGCCAAAGATATACTAGCACCTTTTCCAGCGCTGTCCCTCTGGATGAGCCTGGTGCCTGGAGAGCTACTCTAGTATGAAAACCCTGGACCTTGCTTAGCTAAGGAGACCCAAAGATGTCTACCCCTGAACTGATGACAGAGCACCATCAGACCTCCCCAGTGAGGGACAGCAAAGTTGCAGTCAGAGACTGTATCTGGCAGGGTTTCCAGACTCCTAGCACATGCCAGGTGTAATGGATGGGAGTACGATAAACAAGGATGGACCGATGGACCACTGACAAGCAGAGCTGCCAAGACAAGGTTTCCCAGCTGTTCTGGAGACAGTGAGATTCTGGGAGGCCCAGAGGCATGCCCAGAGGCCCTCATCTTGGCTTAGAGAAAACTCCTACTCCTATATCCTTAAAAATTTATTTTTATTTATATTTTGGTCCTGTCCACTATTTTTCTTATTAATGTGGAATGTCTATGGCTTATCTTTTATTCCATACATCCAAGGCAGTGAAGAAGCTAAACAAGAATCAAGTTTGGCCAACCATAGCCATCCTTATTTAGCTGGGGAATGTGCAGCCCCAGAGTGCTTGGAAATGAGGGGGTAGGGGTATCAGGAAGTCCCGGGATGAATGTGGCCCGTGTTCTAGGAACATATTTATAACTCGCAATTTTGGGGGTGGGTGGGAAGGGAAGAGCTGACAACAGAAATATTATGGAGTAGCAAGTAAATCCTGCATGGATTTTTAAGATAAAGCATAAGACTTTAAATTGTGTTTAAATTTAAAAAATTTTTGTTTACATTTTAAAAATTTTGTCCAATTTTAATCAGGATTCCTGGTGTACTCCCAGCTATTGGCCCTTTGGTAGCACACATATGAAAAATATTATATATTTCATCCTGCAGAACTTTTTGCCTTAGAATATGGTTTCTACTGTTAATACCAATTCTACTGCTGCTAATTTCTACTGTTACTATTATGACTGTTATGTGGAGAAAACGTATTCCTCTCTTCTTTTATAAAAGTTGGAGAAAGCCCAAGATCCAGGGTTATAGGTCTGCTGCTGCAATCTGCAGAGCCTGAAACACAAGCTTCCTTTGACTTTCTACCTGAAGACATGTCTACCTAGAACTAACTGTGGCTGAAAATAATAACAAGTCATGAGAATACAGACCAAATCTGCCAACCTAGTGGCCATCAGTGTTTGCACGCTGTTCAAACCCACCATGCATGCCCCTGCTGTCATTTGCATGATATGTCAGAGTGAATGGAGCTGGCTGCTCATGGCCAGTGGCCTGGCGCAGGAGAAGTCACCTCCGCCTGCCTCCTCCACCACTCAGAGACTAAAGGGAACAATATCCCACCTGTGACCTACCTGTGCCACACCAGGGCTAAGATCTAATTTAGCTGACGCATGGTAGTAAACAATTCTAAGTTTTTCATTCACAAAAAACAGGATCCTCCTCTACCCGCTGTTTAATCACAGGTGTGAAGGAGGGTTGAAGAGGACAGCAGTGATGTGCACTGTGCTTTTCTTTTCTTTTTTCTATTTTTTGGCTCTGTGACATTGCTTGCTGGTGTTTCCAGAAGGTCGATGCTCAGTCTGGTCTGACTGGATACCTTGGTCATTCAATGGACCCAGGTGCTGACCCCCTACTATGTGCCATGGCTCTGCTAAGCACCCGGATGTCATGATGAAGAGTCACCCACAGATTCCCTCCACCGTGGAGTTGCCCATGTAGAGGAGGAATCGGGTGCACCAGCAAACTCAGTGCAGCACAGCTGAAGAAATAATGGTGTGCGGGGCCCTCAGAGCCGACCCCAGGCCAGGCCAGACCTTGGGAACTGGAGAAGTCTGAAAAAGAAAGTGACGTGTCCATGCTGAGAGCTGAGGAGACAGACAGGCTAGATGGGGAGGTGGAGAGAAGGTCACAGGCAGCCACTGCAGGAACTGGAAACATTGGGTATGGATGGATGGTGAGGTCCAGAGAGAGAAGGAGGGATGGGGTGGGGATGGGGGGGGGGGGGGACCATGGGAAACGCACAAGGATACTCTCCCCAGTTCCTGGTGCAGTGCTCCGGAAGCATTGTAATTCCTTGTGTGATCAGAGTGAGAGGATTTTCTGTTGTCATTCATAATAGGCACTTTCCACCCTCCCTGAGTTAAGGATGAAGAGGTGACTGGTGTCTGGAAGTCCTCAGGGAGCTTCAGGAGGGGATTGGGTGCCGGAGGAAGCAACCATGTGATCAGAGGGTTGGAACTTTCAGCCTGACCTCCTGGGAGGGAGGGAGAACTAAGGATTGAGCTAATCACTGATGGCCAATGACTTAATCAGTCATGCCTCCGTAAAAACCTTAAACAACCGCAGTCCCTGGAGAGAGGTGTGCCCAGAGAGGGAGCACACATGTGAAAGGGCACACAGTGTGCCCTTTCATGTATGGCTGGCATCTGGTGGCTCCTGAGCTGCATCCTTTTATAATGAATCAGTGAACTCAAGTGTTGGGTCGTGAGGAGGAGTTGTGGGAACCTCTGACTTCATCCTTGATTGGTCATTAGTCTGGGTGGGCTGGACCTGCACTTGGTTTTGGCAGTGGGGCAGGCGGTCTCCTGGAACTAAGCCCTTGGTCCCTGGCTCTGCACTAACTCCAGGTGATGAGGGTCAGAAGGAATCAATCGCAGGACACACAGATGGTATCTGGAGAGTTGGAGGGTTGATTGGTGTGAGAAAAAACCCCACACATTTGGTGTCAGAAGTGTTGTGAATGCAAACAGCTCAGAGGTGGGAACCAGAACCTGTGTTCTCAGTGACATCCCAAGCCAGAGGAGCCAGGCCACCCCCCATCAGGGTCAGTCTTCCTTGCTCTGGGCTGGGCAGGTCAGCCCGGCTCTCTGTTGTCACCAACATCTGAGCTGGTTTTGTCAGGCCTGCCGTTGTAGACACACTCAGCCACCGGAAGGAGTCTTTGTGTGTGTACCAGGTTGCTGGTAGCTGGATTGATGCCAGTCACTTTCCCCACCCTATGGAAAGCTGAGGCTCTGGCCTCCCAGTCCTCACCCAGGCTAGGCCATGGGGAGGGAGGCAAGTCTGTCCTCCACGCTGTTGAAACACACCTCAGGGGAAGAAAGTCACATGGGCACAGATAAGTTGCTCCAATTTTTGCTTTCTGAAATGCACCATGATCTTTTTTTTTAAAAAAATATTTTTACATGTTTTTTTAGTTATACATGACACTAGAATATATTTTGACAGATCATATATATGTGGAGTGTAATGTCCCATTCTTGTGGTTGTACATGGTGTGGAGTTACACTGGTTGTGTATTCATATATGAACATAGGAAACGTCATGTCCGATTCATTCTACTTTCCTATACCCATTCCACTCCTTCCGCACCCCCTCCCACTCTCCCCTGTCCAATCTGGTGACCCTCCACTCATCCCCCACCATTTGCATGTCAGAGAGAACATTCAGCCTTTAGTTACTTTGGGATTAGCTTATTGCACTTAGTGTGATAGTCTCTAGGTCCATCTATTTACTGGCAAATGTCGTAATTTCACTTTTCTTTAAGGCTGAGTAATATTCCATTGTGTATATATACCACAATTTCTATATCCATTCATCTGTTGAAGGAAACCTAGGTTGGTTCCATAGCTTTGCTATTGTGAATTGAGCTGCTCTGAACATTGATACAGCCATGTCATCATGATATGCTGAAGTAAAGTCTTTGGTGTATAAATGAGGAGAGGGATAACTGGGTCAAATGGTGCTTCCATTCCAAGTTTTCTGAGGAATCTCCATACTACTTTCCAGAGTGGTTATACCAATTTTCAGTCCCACCAGCAACATATGAGTGTACCTTTTTCTCCACATCCTCGCTAACATTTGTTACTTGTGTTCTTGATAATTGCCGTTCTGATTGGAGTGAGATGAAATCTCAGTGTAGTTTTAATTTGCATGAAATGAACCATGATCTTAACAACTTTTATCAGCATGGGTGTGTGGGGGGTGGGAGAGAGGTACTGGGACAAGGATCCCAAGAGACATGAACATTCAGAGCAGGACTGAAGTGTGAAACCATCAAGTCATTCATGGGGATGGTGACCATCCCCTGCCTGAGCTGAAGGAACCATAATCAAGTTTCTCTCCCAACTCAACTTTTCATAGCCAGAAACAGCTCTGAATATTGCTTTCTTCATTTTCTTCTGTCTTTCAACAAATATTTTTTGAGAATGTTCTGTGCACCAGCTACTATGTCAAAATCTGGGGTTAGATATATAGTGGAGCAGCTGCTGTGGAAAAGAGTCTAGTCGATCCATAAAAGGTTAAGCACAGAGTTGACCTAAGATCCAGCATTTCTGCTCCTGGATGTGCACCTAAGAGAGAAATGCAAACACATAGTCACATACAAACTCACACACAAATGTTCACAGCAGCCTTGTTCATAATAGTGAAAGAGTGGGAAAGACCCAAGCGTCTATCAACTGATGAATGGATAAAAAAAATATTTCACTACACATCCATGCAATGAAGTATTATTTGGCAGTAAAAATGTGAAATATTGATTCATGCAACATGGATGCATCTTGAAAATATGTTAAGTGAAAGAAGCCAGTCACAAAACACCTCATATTGTATGACTCTAGATTGGTCCAGCACTGACAAATCTAGAGCCATGAAGTATTTCATTGATTGCCCATGTCAGGGCAAGGGGAAGGGAGGTTTGGAGGGTTGGAACTTTCAGCCTGACCTCCTGGGAGGGGAGGGGGAACTAAAGATTGGAGTGATGATGAAGATGTAAGGGGTCTGTTTTGGGGGTAATGAAAATGATCTAAAATTGGTTGTGGTGATGATTGTGTAACTTGATATACACATATAGCTCTGAATTGTAAACTTCAAAAAGGATGACAGAAATAAAGGAAAGAAAAAGATATTCTGAGATTAAAAAAAAAAATCAAAGCTTGAATTCTATCCCTGAAGGCTTATTCTATAAAAGTTTTCATTAGTGTCCCCTGTGGGGCACTTTTTGGACTATAGATTTTGGACTATAGATTCCAGAGTTCCACACCAGCTCACTAGAATCTGTTTAACTACATAAAGGTAGATGAATTCTAAAAATAGTATGTACATATTTGTATTTTTATACTTATATGTAGTTCTATAAATGACTCTGAAGATTAATTATGGTCATACTTATTTCTACATCTCTTCTATTTTACAAAATCCTGAAATAATGCCACTATTGTAAGGTCTTGTAACAATAGGAATTTTTTTTAAGGGGGTATACCGAGGACTGAACTCAGGGGCACTCAACCACTGAGCCACATCCCCAGCCCTATTTTGTATTTTATTTAGAGACAGGGTCTCTCTGAGTTGCTTAGCGCCTCGCCATTGTTGAGGCTGGCTTTGAACTCACGATCCTGTCTCTGCCTCCCTACCCACTGGGATTACAGGCGTGTGCCACCTTGCCCGGCAACAATAGGGATTTTTAATCTCTCCCTCTCCTGATTTTCTACCCACTGCCTGTATTTAACACAACCAAGCCAGGCGCGGTGGCGCACGCCTGTAATCCTGGCACTTTGGGAGGCTGAGGCAGGAGGATCGCGAGTTCAAAGCCAGCCTCAGCAATGGCGAGGCACTTAGCAACTCAGTGAGACCCTGTCTCTAAATAAAATACAAAAAAGGGCTGGGAGCCAGGCGCAGTGGCGCACGCCTGTAATCCCAGTACTTGGGAGGCTGAGGCAGGAGGATGGCGAGTTCAAAGCCAGCCTCAGCCATGGCGAGGCACTTAGCAACTCAGGGAGACCCTGTCTCTAATAAAATACAAAAAAGGGCTGGGGATGTGGCCCAGTGGTCGAGTGCCCCTGAGTTGAATCCCTGGTACCAAAAAAAAAAAAAAAAAAAAAAAGGGCTGGGGATGTGACCCAGTGGACGAGTGCCTCTAAGTTCAATCCCCAGTACCACCAGAAAAAAAAAAAAAAAATTATGTTAGAAGAAGTCAAAACCCTGAACAATCTCATTATCTTGAACATTCTCAAGAACATTGTCAAAGCATTACTTCTCCAAACATCTTGGGGACTAGCTTTCCTTGGGTAAAATTTTCAAGTCCTTAAGGGTGTGATTCTTGTTTTCCATGAATATTTTTACAGTGTAGCAAAATTTAAATTGGGTCAATTTAAGCTCACCCCATTCATTTTGTAAAGTGAGAATATTCTGTCAGTAAATCCTGAATGCCTCCATCTCATTTTCCATCTCCCCTCTCTCCTTGTTCCTCCTCCTCTTCTTTCTCTCACACACAAATATGACTAATTGGTAGTTTAAAAGTTCTTAGGAAAGTCCCACCAAAAATACTAGACAATTAGACTTTTAAAAGGTAGTAGGCAAATAGTAATTTACTACAACCAAAAACATCATCACAGTTTTGGATTAAGAAAGTTACTACATAGACTATGATATTAATAAGTCTTATAAGACAAAACGTATCCATAGATGTGAGAAGTCATTCAATAAAATTTAATAACCTTCACTTCTTTTTTTTAATGAATGGCTCTTTTTTAAAAAATATCATTTTTATTGTTGTTGTTTATTTTTTATGTGGTGATGGGGATTGAACTCAGGGTCTCATGCATGCTAGGCAGGTGCTTTACCACTGAGCTATCTCCCCAGTCCCTAAGTTCTTAATAAAGAAGAATGGCAAGACACTTTTCAAAAACATAAGGAACATTTGCTGGCCTGATGGTGCACTCCTATAATCTCAGCAGCTTGGAAGGCTGTGGCAGGAGGATTGCAAGTTCAAAGCAGCCTCGGCAACTTAGTGAGGCCCTAAGCAACTCAGTGAGACGCTGTCTCTAAATAAAATTCAAAAAAGGGCTGGGGATGTGGCTCTGTGGTTAAGTGTCCCTATGTTCAATCCCTGGTAGCAAAAATAAAATAAAATAAAATAAAATATCCCCAAAACATAGAGAATGTTCTTCTCAGTCCATTAGGCAGCAGCGCACTGAGCAGGGAAATATGGAGCCCTTGCTGGTAAAATCAAGAGACATGAGCCCAATCAACACAGAGAATTAATAGGGTTCTGGAAGATGCAGCCCTTTTGATTAATAGTCGTTAAACTCAGCTATCAACTCAAAAGAGGGAAAAGGTATGATTATGTGCAGGACATGGAAGTTATCCCAAATAAAATGTGGATGAAGTTGGAGAACATAATGCTAAGTGAAATTAGTCAATCTCAAAAATCCAAATACCGAATGTTTTCTCTGATATAAGGAGGCTAGTTCACAGTGTTGTTGGATGGAGGTACATAGGAGGATTAGACGAACACTAGAATGGTCAAAGGGAAGGGAGAGGAAGGGAGGGAGCAAGGTGGGGGGAGAAAAAAAAAAAGAAAAGAAAAGGTGGTTGGATGGATGGATATCATTATCCTAAATGCATGATGAAGAACTGAATGGTACGAATATACTTTGTACACAAACAGTTGTATGTAAAAAGATGCTATATATGTGCATTATGAATTGTAATACATACTAATATTATAAATAAAATAAATAAAATATTAAAATGTGGATGATTTTTAGACTGGAGAGAACAGAGAGAAGTGAATGGATATGAAACCAATGTGTTAAGATGCATTTTTTCCACATACATCACCAAGAAGTTAAGAGGCTGAGAATAAAATTCTATCAATAGTGTCAACAAAATCATAATCTATGTGAAAATAATATTACTTCAGAAACATAGAAGACATGTATGAATATGTGGTGGAAAGGCTTATGTGAATGCAGAAGTCAACTGTGTTTCTGATTGGAAAGATTCAATATTGTAAAAATTTGAAGAATTTTAACAAAATCCAACTTAAAACCCAAGAATTTTCTTTTTAATCTATCCAAAT
The DNA here is from genome assembly GCA_025594165.1 of Tamias sibiricus. Taxonomy (NCBI): domain Eukaryota; kingdom Metazoa; phylum Chordata; class Mammalia; order Rodentia; family Sciuridae; genus Tamias; species Tamias sibiricus. Next base: position 84,436,863 of record CM046663.1, on the reverse strand, counting down.
AATCCCAGAGTAAGTACATAGAAAAATAAGTGATAGAAACAGCCACAAAAAAAAAAAAAAAACTTAGAAAAGGAAATTAATGACATTAGACTAATTTACTCACCCCACCCGCCATAAAAGCATGCTATAAAACCTAAGTTGACTGTCACCAGTGAAAAAGTATACAGACAAATTGAACAGAACCCTAGCTCATAGGCGCACTGTATACTATACGTAAATAAAAGACAAAACAATGGGAAAGGCAATCCTATGCATGTATTGTTAAATCAGCTGAAATTAGAAAAATTAGTGTCACAAGCCACTTGCTTGCCCTCAATGTCTAGTCCCACCTTCCTCCTTAGCAGCAGAGACTCAGTTTTGCTAGAAGTGGTAATGAGCCCAGCTGTGGGATTACAGGTTCAGCCCTCCTAGTCCAGCTTGGGCCAGGAGAGTGACCCCATGCAATGACACAGGGCTGGGAAGGCTGGTGAGATGTCGAGGAAGACTGTCCTCAAGGGAGCTGCCTGTCCCAGGAGTGGACTCTTGTTTCCCCTCCTCTTTCCTCCACTGAAATGGGTGAATGGAAGCTGAGCTTCAATATTTATGCCAGCCACAGAGGACCTTAAAAAACGAGCCGCTAACTGCCATACACTGAAAAATTAATTAGTATCTGGAATGTACTAAAAAAAAAAAAAAAAAAAAAGAACACCTCACATGAATTCATAAGAAAAACAATTAGATGTAAAATAGACAAAAAGAATTACCAAAGGGAAAACCTAAATATCCAATTAAAATTGAAAAAGATTTCAGCCTTTCTAGTAATCATGTGGAGGTTAATTAAAACTGTACTGAGCCCTCTTTTCATACATTGGTATGGATCAAAATGCTTATCAATTCCAGGCATTGGCAAGGATGGCAAACTGACAGGAGTACTGTTGCCACCTGCAGCGGCTGCCGCCTGCAGCAACGATACCTCGGGAAAGAATTTGGAGGCAGACTGGAAACGAGTAGGTTCTTTATTCTGCTATCTCTTTTGACTTCTCTCTCCAACTCCAACAACAACCCCCAAACAGCTCCAACCCTACCTGCTTAAATACTCTTCACCTTAACAGGTATACACGTGTCACAAGCTCAACTACAGGTGCGTCACACAGTGTTCACAGGCACAGAAAGATTCTTAGTAGATTACAATAAGGTCAGGAGAAAACAATTAAACGTCTCCTCTTTTGCTCTCAGCCAGCTGCCATCTTAGCTACCTCCTCATTAAGGCTCTTACATTTCCCCCCTTTTGTTTTAAAAGAGGGATAAATAGATGGGTGAGCTCTCACCACATCAGGATTGACTGTGCCTGGCTTAGGCGTCCACATGTGCAACCGGCATTCTTACCGGTCATGGGATAATCAAGGCTGTGCCCTTGACTCCTGTCTTAGGTTGATATGTCGGCCACATGAGACTTTCCCGTCATTGACTACCAGCCGTCCGATCATGAGGAGATGCTCCAGTTCTAAGGCGGCAAGCTTTTTGCTGACGAGCCAAGTTCCATTAAATAGCGTACTAAGTTCTTTTAGACAAATCATGTGCCCCAAGTTCCATTAAGTAACGCACTGAGTTCTCTAGACAAATCAGCTGCCCTATCAAGGTTAAGAAAAGGGGTACCCGCAAGGCACATGTCCTGTACAATGTCCCAAACATCCTATAGTCCATTTGCTAACATGTTGATCTAGGAGGCCTCGTTCATGCAGAGCAGAGGCCACACTGCTGGTGAAATTGTTTGATGCTTGAGCAGCAGGTATGCTTGTAGCGATTGCGATCCCTGCAGCCGCAGCAGCAGCAGCTGTCTCTTTTATGTCTAGACAATGTCACCGGCAAATCTTCAGGGCCCACTGAGACTGGCATAGGGATGTACCTAGAAACTCAAGCAACAATCATTAGAGGAAAGGCAGTGCCATTCCAGCACTGAGTCAGGAAGCAAGTTGTAGGAGTAAACTAAAAAATAGAATTATTAGATCTTCAGGTATCTGAAGTTGATCTCTGCTCACATACATTGCCGCTTGAGCTCCCACGAACATTAGCTGGCAAAATATCACATTCAGAACAGATTAAAGAAAGACTGAGGGTATTTAGCTGACAAAATATTACATTTAAAATAGATCAAAGAAAAGCTAAGAGTATTTTAGAAAAACAATTTGTTAGCTAGAACTTTTGAGTCTCTGCATATACAGCAACCTTCCATGAATATACCTGTTGAAACAATTTAAATCAATCAGCTGTTTAACAAATAAAGTTTATTACAAATAAACAATCCCAAGTCAAATACCAAAATATCAGTCTATACAGTATTAGTCATATTCCTTGCTGAAGAGAAGTCCTAGAGATACTTATAAATTAAGTTTGAAGGTACCTTCATTTTTTAATTGTTTACCCAATTTGAATATATTTAACTTAAATGAATTAAAGTTATTTGGATCCTTTCTTTTTTTTTTTTTGGAATGAGATTCATGAGTGCTCAGTTTTTTTATATTTGTGACGTCACATTTACATGAAATCTGGACAGACTCACAGACATAAAGACATATTTGTGATGTCACATTTACATGAAATCTAGACAAGTGCACAGACATAAAGACATATATAAAAAAGAAAAACACAATTGTGTGCACACTAAAGAGAGATCCTCTTGTCCTGGCCGGGAGGAATGAGACTTAAGTTGTGAATTTATTGAAGGAAAAAGCGTGCAGCTTAAAATTTTCTTAGCTGAAAAGGCAAAGATGAGGTTCCTTTGTCAGAAAAGAGACAAACTCGCACAGGTGCAGATTGATACCTTTTTTAAGGGAATCATTCCACAACTACTTCATCTTGGCCCTTTTGATTTGGTACCTGTTTTATTAATCTTGATGGTATACACACCAGCGAGGTTTCATGCTGTGGAAAAACACAAACAGATCCTCTCTCCCAAATTAATACTGGGTCTGGGCCCTTCCATGTGCCTGAAAGAACATCCTTCCAGTAAACCAAAGGTTTATGTTGTTGATGTGGATTCCAGTGTCTCTCTCCAGCCTAATATCCTTTGGAATCCAAAGTTAAAAAATTTAAAGTAAAAAGGGCAACGGCTAATCTATCTTTAGGATTTGCCCAATTTCCTTCTTTTTGTTTCAAAAGCATAAGTTTGAGTGTGCGATTAGCTCGTTCAATTATGCCTTGGCCTTGAGGATTATATGGAATACCAGTCTTATGAAGTATACTGAATTTTGTGCAAAACTGTTTGAAAGATGAGGACGTATATGCAGGACCACTGTCTGTTTTAAGCATTTTGAGAATGCCCATTGCAGCAAAAGCTTGTAAACAATGAGATGTAACATCTTTAACTTTTTCTCCAGCATGTAAGTAAGCAAAAATCATGCCTGAGCATGTATCTAGGGTCACATGAATAAATCGCAATTTTCCAAAACTTGGCTCATGAGTGACATCCATCTGCCACAAATGATTGGGCATTAATCCTCTTGGGTTAACCCCATAATGTGGATTGGGCAAATGTGTCACACAAGATTGACAAGCCTTCACAATTGTTCGAGCTTGATCTTTAGTTATTTTGAGCCTTTGTTGTAAAGTAGTGCTATTAACATGAAATTGAGAATGGAACGAGGTAGCTTGTTGGACTGCTGAAAATATAAACATTGTTTGAGTAAGGGCATCGGCCTTTTGATTACCTTCATGTAGAGGACCAGGCAAATTAGTATGAGCTCTGATATGTCCAATAAACAAAGGTTCTTTACGTTCCCATAGAAGGTTTTGAATTTGAAAAAACAATTTAAAGGCTGGAGTATGAGATGCTATTGGACCTGCTAACTCCAATTTAGGGACAACATGTACAATATAGTGGCTGTTTGAAAAAATGTTTATGGGCTATTCTTTAAAACTTTCAAGAGCTATAAAAATAGCTTCTAGCTCTACTAATTGAGCTGATTTATGGGCAGTAATATGAATCATATTTTCTTTTTGAGTTACTACTGCAGCAGTACTGTTAGAGGACCCATCTGTAAATACATTTAATGCCTTAGGAATAGGTTGATTTTTTTTTTATTATCTGTGGAAATATAATGGGATGATTGATACAAAAAGATAGTATAGGAGACTTAGGAAGATGCTTATCAAAATTTGCAGAAGTAGAGCATCTAGCTATAGCCCAATCATTATCATTGAAGCATAAATAGTCAACCTGTGACAATGAATAGGGAGTAATAATAGTAGCGGGGTGAATTCCAAATATTTTAGTAGAAGTCTTGAGTCCTTGAAGAATAAGTTTAGCCACCATGGAGGTGTAAGACTCAATTGTACTTTTAGGAGAGATGGGCAAATGTATCCATAATAAAGGCCCCTGTTGCCAAAATACTCCTGTCGGTGTATATTGTGAAGAAATAATGATCAATATCAGAGGTCGAGTAAAATCATCTATCACAATGGGATCCTTCAGTGGCCTTTTCTACCAACTTTAAAGCTTCCCTAGCATCTGGAGTCAATGTTTGCGGTGAAGATGGATCACGGTTCCCGCAAAGGATATCAAATAAGGGTTTTAATTGGCCAGTAGTGAGGCTTAGTGTAGGGCGAAGCCAATTAATGTCTCCCATCAATTTTTGAAAATCATTAAGAGTAGCTAGATGTTCCTTATTTATTAAAAATTTTTGAGGCCTAATAAAAGTATCCATAATTTGGAATCCTAGATATAATATTGGAGATCTAGTTTGAACCTTTTCTTCAGCAATGTTTAGTCCATATTGTTTCAAGTTTTCTGATATATCGCTAAATATGGTGAATAGGACTTCTTGATTAGGATGAGCAAGCAAAACATCATCCATATAATGGAGGCAATAAGCTCTGGGTATTTGTTCTTGATAGGCTGAATAACTTTATCTACATAGATTTGACACATAGTGGGCTATTAGCCATACCCTGGGGTAAAACTTTCCACTGAAATCTTTGATCAGGTCCATTATTATTAATAGAAGGAACTGAAAAAGCAAACCTGGGGGCATCCAGAGGATGTAAAGGAATAGAAAAAAAAAAATCCTTTATATCAAAGGTTATAAGATGAAAATTTTTTGGAATAGCTCTAGGATTAGGAAGTCCAGGTTGGGTAGGGCCCATAATCTGCATGGTTTTATTGATTTCTCTAAGATCATGTAACAATCGCCATTTTCCTGATTTTTTTCTTAATCACGAATATGGGGGAATTCCAGGGAGAGGTGGAAGGTTCTATATGTCCTGCTTTTAGTTGTTCTTGAACTAGTAGGTGGGTCACTTGTAATTTCTCTCTAGATAGGGGCCACTGAGGGACCCAAACTGGCTTATCAGAAAGCCATGGTATTTTCAAAATTGTTTTCTCAGTGGCCCCTAAAAAAATATCCATTACTTTTTTGGTGATGATTTCCTTTTGTAACACCTGTGGGCTTGGTTGTGAGATGTACTCCCATTTGTTGTAAAACATCTCTTCCCCATAAGGTAACTGGCAAGCTGGACAAAACATAAGGCTGAAATGTTCCTTGATGCCCTTCATCATCCTCCCATTTTAAAACTGTTGCACTTTGTTCAGGGCTATTAGAATATTCCAAGCCTCTCAAACTGGTTGAGGCTTTTTGTAAAGGCCAGTGTTTGGGCCATTGTTGTATGTTAATAATGGAAGAGTCAGCCCCAGTGTCAATCAATCCCTCCATCTCTATTCCTTGAATTTTTATTTTGCACATAGGCCTCTGTGAACAATCCTGAACCCAGCAAGCCATAGGTCCCGAGCCAGTGGAACCAAATCCCCTATTCTTTCTATTTTGAGGCATACTCTTAAAAGAGTCATGTAAACTGGGAAGGAGAAGCAGCTGAGCGATTCTATCACCTTGGTTAACAGAGCAAATGCCTCGGGGTGAACTAAACATAATCTTAATTTCTCCTTGGTAGTCTGAGTCTATTACACCTGGAGTCACTTGAAAACCTGATAAGCTTTTAGAACTTCGCCCGAGGTTAAGTCCTACAGTCCCTAAGGGAAGAGGCCCCCTGACTCCTGTGGGAATCAGTTGATCCCCCATTTCAGGTGTTAGCACTATTCAGGTGGTGGAACAGAGGTCTAGTCCTGCACTTCCTCTTGTTCCTCTGACGAGGGAGTCAATGGGTAAGAGGGATTGTGTTGAGGAATCATCTGGATGGATGTTTGAGGATATTCCTCCTCTAATGCCTCATACATTTGTGGGCCCCGTGCCCCATTTTTTGAATTGTTAGGCAAAATGTTACCATAAACATCAGTTTTAGATCTGCACTTATTAGCCCAATGGTTTCCTTTTTTACACCTGGGGCAGTGGCCTGGGGCACGATACGAACTTGGTCTTATGTCTATTGTCTCTTGCCTTCTTTGGGGATATTGTCTTCTAAAATAACCTGATTGATTATAATAATTTTTAGGTTGAGCCCTTCTTGTAAAATTTTAAGGAGAAGCACCTCTCATGGCTGCTGCAATTACATTTCCCGTGACAAAGGCATTGTGTATGTCTTTGCATAGCCTTATATATACAGAAAGGTCCCTTTTGTTTTTCCAAGGTCTGATAGCATCTTGACAATATTTGTTGGCATTTTCATATGCCAGCTGAACAACTAATGGCATGGCTTGATCAACGTCTCCAAACACTCTACCTGCAGTTCTCAAAAGTCTGTCAGCAAAGTCAGCATATGGCTCATCTGGTCCCTGAATTACTCTAGACAAGCTGCCCTGTAAATCACCAGTTCCTTATAAAGTTTTCCATGCCCTAACAGCTGCGGTGTATATTTGAGTGTAAACTTCAGGACCGTACTGAATTTGAAGCTGTAAATCAGCATATTGCCCTTCTCCAGTTAACATGTCTACGTTACGGTCTGGAAATCCTGCAGTTGCATTTCTTCTAGCTATTTCAACACAGAACTCTTGGAATTGAGACCTCCAAAGCAAGTATTGTCCCCCCGCTCAATACTGCCTTACATAAGCCTTTCCAATCTGAAGGAGTTAAATTTAAGGTATTAAGGGCTTCAAGCATACTTATGGTAAAAGGAGCTTGGGGTCCATATGTCATTGTTGCTTCTTTAAAATTTTTTATAGTTTTAAAATCCAAAGGTTGATGATACCTTTGCTCGTTTTCATTTTCAAATACTGGCAGATCCCAGTGTCCCTGCAAGTTGACACTCAAGGGCACGCAAGTGTTCAGAAAGACCCCTCACAGTTTCTGTAATTGATTAAACCCATGAGGGAGCAGAGGGCACAAGTGGTTCCTCCACTTGACGGTCCCTTATCTTGGTCCTCTTTACTTTCCTTTTGTTACTATCCTTACTGGTCCTAACTGACTCAGCGGAGGCTATGCTTTCATAATCACTTTTACTTGAATCCTCATTAGTACTACTCTCACTGGTAGTAACATCCTGGGTCCCAGGTTCAATTGAGAGCACGTATCCTTCAGCTATTTCTAATAATTCTTGAATAGCTTTAGCAGCTCGGATTTTTGTCATTTTTGAGCTCATTTTCAAAATTGTTTTCTCAGTTTTCTTACCGTGCTGACTCCGAATTCCCCGTATGGGCCACCACTTGTTGCCGCCTGCAGTGGCTGCCATCTGCAGCAACAATACCATGGGAAAGAATTCGGAGGCAGACTGGAAACGAGTAGGTTCTTTATTCTGCTATCTCTTCTGACTTCTCTTTCCAACTCCAACAACAACAACCCCCAAACAACTCCAACCCTTCCTGCTCAAATACTCTTCACCTTAACAAGTATACATGTATCACAAGCTCAACTTACAGGTGCGTCATAAAGTGTTCAAGGGCACAGAAAGATTCTTAGTAGATTACAATAAGGTCAGGAGAAAACAATTAAACGTCTCCTCTTTAGCTCTCAGTCAGCCGCCATCTTAGCTACCTCCTCATTAAGGCTCTTACAGAGTATAATGGCACAAGCAATCTGAGAGACATTCTGGTATTATCTAGACATTTGGAGACACACAGCACATAAAATTCAGCCATTTCCTTCTGACATATGAGAAGGGAAGAAAAGCTCTTGAACCACATCGAGGGACACATACAAATCGTTTCAGAAACCTGATCAGCAATATGCAACACCAGTGGAATGAAGAAATGTGTTATATTCTTAGAGTAGAATACTAAATAGCAGAGAAAACCAACTATGGTAACAAACACCAACATAGAAGATGAATCCTAAAATTCAATATTGGTGTTAACATCAAATCACAAAAGAATATGTACAGTGCATTCTACTTATATAAAGGTCAAAAATAGGCAAACCCAAACAATTTATAATCCATACATAGGTGGTAATAGTATGCAGAGTAGCAAAGTAATTGCATCCTTGTTTTTTGTTTCTTTCCTAAAAAGAGCCTTCATTACTTGTGCCATAGCACACAAATAGAGGGCTTGGTATTACTTAAGCCCTCTATTCCCAAGGGACCCCTTTCCTGCCTCTCACCCTGGAGTCCAGGCTTCTGATTTTCCCTTACTTTCTCCCATTTCCCTAAAATTTTTTTCTTTTGGCCACCCTCTGAGGCTCTGGGACCTGGGAAGACTTACTACCTGCCTGGGAGGGGGGAAGGGCCACCAGGAGTGTGCCTAGACTTGAGGAAAGACTTGGGAATATGCCAGTGGGTACATTCCTGGCACAGAATACTAGTATCTGCAGAGATGGGATTTGGGGGTACATGGATTGCTCTCTGGAGTTCAAGATTCAAATTACAAGAGACTTCATTGAAAATGAAGGGACTGCCAGGCATGGTGGTGCATGCCCATAATCCCAGGGCTCAGGAGGCTGAGGAAGGAAGATCTTCAGACCAAAGTCAGCCTCAGAAGTGAGGCATTAAGCAACTCAGTGAAACCCTGTCTCTAAATAAAATATAAAAAAGGGCTGGGGACGTGGCTCGGTGTTCAATCCCTGTTACCAAAAAAAGAAGGGACTCATTGATCTTCCAACTGCCCTTTCCATTTTTTTTTTTCTTTTTCTAATTATATCAGGGCTTCTTTTGTATGGAGAAGCTTGTCCTGTTGCTTTAGAGGCAGGAACTCTAAGAGGCTTAAGCTAATCTTTTTTTGAATCTTAGCAGTCTGCGTCTTTCCTTACCCCTGCTACAAATCTGCATTCCCTCGTTCTGGAGGTTGTTTGATTTATATGAAACCGGAATGCTTTCTCTTCTCTTACATCTCTGATCTTGATATAGTTCTTGAGTGTAATTCAAATATTTAAATAAATTTATTTTTAGTTATTTTAAGTACATCTTAAGGAGTTCCTTTAATTTTTTTTTTTGAAATTTTTATTATTGCCGAGGTTGAAATTGAAGACATTGGCAAATGTTAAGTCAGAGGTTCTCAACTGGGGTGATCTGGCATGCCAAGGAAGATATTTTTGGTGGATCTAGTGACCCGGATATACACTCTGTCCTTGCACTCCATTTCACTGATGATGTCAAATGACATGCATTTATTTCTGTGACACCAGAAGAGTGATGCAATTAAAGCTTGTCATCAGCTAAGCCAACGGATGAAGTTGTGTAGCACAAAGCACAAGTTCTCAAATGAGGTTTTCCAAGAGGTAGAGCAGACAGAGTGTATATCCGGGTCACTAGATCCACCAAAAATATCTTCCTTGGCATGCCAAATCACCCCAGTTGAGAGCCTCTGATTTAACATTTGTCAATGTCTTCAATTTCAACCTCGGCAAGATATTTTTGAGGGCATCTAGTGGAGGGGAGGCCAGGAATGCTGCTCCACATTCTGCAATGTACAAGACAGCCCCCCACGACAAAGACTTATGCAGCCCCAAATGTCAGGAGGGCCAACAAAGACAATGGGAATCCTTGTCCTAGATTTAGAGTGAAGATAAAGCTCATGGGCTTCTCTGCCTTTTTCTTTGTTTTGAGTGTTAAAGCCTTAAACACAGATGAGGCACATCACCGTCATTATATTCCTTCCTTAGACAACAGCCTTTTTTCAGTATTGCAGTTGGCAAATGGGTCAAAGCTATTTATGTTTCTCAGTAGTCCCAGGACTGCTCTACGTCTTGGAAAACCTCATTTGAGAACTTGTGCTTTGTGCTACACAACTTCATCCGTTGGCTTAGCTGATGACAAGCTTTAATTGCATCACTCTTCTGGTGTCACAGAAATACATGCATGTCATTTGACATCATCAGTGAAATGGAGTGCAAGGACAGAGTGTATATCCGGGTCACAGCAACGAAGGATTTCATGTTTTCCTTCAAAATCTCAACATTTTCTTTTTCTGAAGCAGTCTCATTGCCAATTTTGGATAATAAATGAAAAAATCCTCTCATTTAAAATAGCCAAAAACCCATGTCAGTGTTGGTTCTCAGACTATGGGGAGCTGATCAAAGACTACAGTGGCTTCAGAGAGACCATTGCACTCAACTTAGCCTGAAAACCAGTTATCTTAATTAACTATTTCAAGGGGTCCGCAGAACATGTCCAAGAAAGAGTTGAGCCCTGCAAATATGAAAAATAGAAGGTGCTGGGTGGGGTGGTGCATACCTAGAATCCCAATGGCTTGGGAGGCCGAAGCAGGAAGATGGAGAGTTCAAAGCCTCCCTCAGCAACTTAGTGAGGCCTTAAGCAACTCAGTAAGACCCTGTCTCTAAATAAAATACAGAAAATGGCTGGGGATGTAGCTTAGTGGCTCAGCAACCCTGAGTTCAATCCCCAGTACAAAAAAAAAAAAAAAAAAAAAAAAAAAAAAAAAAAAAAAAAGAAAAGAAAAAAAAAAAGAAAAAGAAAGAAAGAAAAGAGAAACAGAAAGACATTCACACATTATCCCATAAAGGGGTTTTCATCTATGACCTCTGACTGGGCAGTAATAATTTGAAATTATTATGGAAAAGATTTGTTGAACAGCTTTTACAAAAAAAACAGTGTCAATTCCCAAGCTTTGTCTTTGGAGACTAAGAATAGGAGGTCCCTGGTGGAGGCCCAGAATATATAACAGGTGCCTCCCATGACCTTATGCAGGTTGAGAAATCCTCATGTAGGACAGCATGATTCTATTTCCCAGCAGTAAACTATTAAAGGAATTTCCCTTTCATGCCTGTGCTTTAGTAAAGAGATAAATAATAATGATGTAAAAGAAGTAACCTTGATTAACCCCCGCTGTGCCTCAGCGCCATCTCTTTTGCCAAGCCAAAATCAAATTAGATGTTACCTGTGCAAATGCTTCCTAAACGGTAAAGAGGAAATCAAGCCTGTTTTCATGTACTTGGCCAATAGCTTGTACGTTGCTTCTCACAACACACAGCGCTGCATGGCGTGACTAAGCAGAGAAAAGCTACAGAAAATCAAAATGTGACTTCGCATTGTTTGCTCTCTTTTAAAGCTTAGAAAAACAAAGAGAGATCCATAGGCACTGACCCCCAAAGCCCAACAGGATGAAAAGAGCTTCAATTTCAAAGAAATTTTGTGTCCTTGTGGACTATGAAAGCAGCAGGTGGCCATCGTTGATGAAGCTCCACGGCCACACAGACCCTGCGGGGAGTGTGTGAGAAGAAATGTCCAGGGAGAGGCCCACATTTGGATTTAGAATCAGGAAGCTCAGGGGTCTGGGGTGGCTGCTTACGAGCTCAGTTCCACACAAAAATTCACTGTGTGCCTGGCCTTGCTCAAGACCCACGAAGGCTCCAAGACTGTTTCCTCCTTTGTGGAATGAGAATCATTTTCTTCACCTCTGATAATGAAGATGTAAAGGAAGCATGTGTGAAAAAGAAATGAATATACAATAGAGCACCTGTTTTTCTTCTGCTTGAGCGCTGCCAGCTACCTGCTCATCAAATGGGATAGTGCCCCAGACAGGCCAAGCAGTACCTCTAATCCAATTCATTATTATACACCAAAACAGCCAGATGTGGCGGGAGTTTGATGGATGGGTATGGAATACACACAGTGCTAAAAGTCTAGATGTGGGTGTTGGAAGTCTTATTTAATCAAGGTGGCCCATCGCTCTGAATTTTTCTGCTCTATGGTTGAACCAAAACGTACATATACACACACACATGCATGTGCACACTTGTGTGGGAGAGGTGGTTTGTTAGGGAGGGGATAGGGAGAGGCAGATTCCAGCTCCTTCTCCCCAGCAAAGACAGCTCCGCATTGGCAATAGCAAGCATTCTACCTCTAACGTCTTGATTACATCTTTTGCCATCTTTTAGTGTTGTCAGAGCTCTGCCTCCTACAACTCACTGAAAGGAGCCTGAGCAGGAGCTGCACCTGTGGTCAGCACCCACCCACTGGTCAACATGGCTGCTCTGGAAGGAGCGTGCTTTCTTAGGAGTTGTAACCCACAGGTTTATCTTCCTAAGGGTGTGCTTTCTTGGGGGATGGGAAGAAGTGAAGGAGACACACAGCAGCAAACAGGGCCAAGGAGAGAGACCTACAGAGATCTTGTCTTTGCCAATTAGCATTTACTGTAGGGCCCGCTTCTTGCTAGGACCCCATTGAGCATTCTGCTATATCAAGGATACCCTCTTATTTTTCCAAATGAATTTCATGACTGCTTTTTTTCTATTTCTATGAAGAACATCATCTTAACATTAATAGGAAAAACATTAAATCTGTATAGTGCTTTTGGTAGCATGGCCATTTTGACAATATTAATTCTTTCTATTTAAAAACATGGGAGAGCCTTCCATGGTCTAAGGTCTTATTCAATTTATGTCTTTAGTGTTCTGTAGTTTTCATTGTAGAGGTCATTAACCTCTTTTGTTAGACTGATTCCCAAATATTTTATTTTCCTGAGGCTACTGTGAATGGGATAGTTTTCCTAATTTCTCTTTCAGTTCATTCATCCCTGATGTGCAGGAATGGAATTGATTTATGGCTGTTAATTTTGTATCCCAGCACTTGGCTGAATTCATTTATGAGTTCTAGGAGATTTTTGGTGGAGTTTTTTGGGTCTCCTAAATACAGAATCATGTCATCAGCAAACAGGGGTAGTTTGAGTTCTTTTTTCCCTATTTGTATCCCTTTAATTTCTTTCTCCTATCTAATTGATCTGGCTAATGTTTCCAGGACTATGTTGAATAGAAGTGGTTATAGAGGGCATCCCTGTCTTGTTCCAGTTTTTAGAGGGAATGCTTCCAATTTTTCTCCATTTAGAATGCTGTTGGCCTTGGGTTTAGCATAGATAGCTTTTACTATGTTCCTACCATCCTTAGTTTTTCTAGTGTTTTGAACATGAATGAATGTTGTATGTTATCAAACGCTTTTTCTGCATCTATTGAGATAATCATGTGATTCTTGTCTGTAAGTCTATTGATGTGATGAATTACATTCATTGTTTCTGTATGTTGAACCAATCTTGCATCCCTGGAATGAACCCTGCTTGATCATGGTGCACTGTCTTTTCAATATGTTTTTGTATGTGATTTGCCAGTATTTTATTAAGAATTTTTGCATCTGTGTTCATCGGGGATATTGGTCTGAAGTTCTCTTTCCTTGATGTGAATTTTTCTGATTTTGGTATCAGGGTGATTCTAGCCTCATGGGATGAGTTTGGAAGAGTTCCCTCCTTTTCTATGTCATGGAATAATTTGAGGAGTACTGATGTAAGTTCTTCTTTGAAGATCTTATAGGACTTGGCTGATAACCCATCTGGTCCTGGGCTTTTCTTTGTTGGTAGGCTTCTGATAACATCTTCAATTTCATTGCTTCAAATTGATCTGTTTAAATTTTCTGTGCCCCCTTGATTCAACTTAGGTAGGTTATATGTCTCTGGAAATTTGTAAATGTCTTCAAGATTTTCTATTTTATTGGAGCATAGATTTTCAAGGTAAGATTCTGATTATTGTCTGTATTTCAATGGTGTCCATGATGATATTTCCTTTTTCATCACAAATTTTAGTAATTTGGGTTTTCTATTCTTTTTTCTTTGTTAGCTTGGCTAAAGGTTTATAAAATTTATTTATTTTTACAAAGAACCAAGTTTTTGTTTTGTCTATTTTTTGAATTTTTTTTGGTCCCAATTTCATCTTTGATTTTTATTATTTCCTGTCTTCTACTGCTTTTTGGTACTGCTTTATTCTTTTTTCTAGGGTTTTGAGATGTAAAGTTACATTATTTATTTGATGATTTTCTCTTCTTTTAATGAATGAGCTCAATGCAATGAATTTCATCTTAGAACTGCCTTCATAGTGTCCCAGACTTTTTGATGTGTTGTCTTGATATTCTCATTTACCTCTACATAATTTTTTATTTCATCCCTGATTTCTTCAGTTGCTGATTGTTCATTCAATAGTGTATTATTTAGTGTCCAGGTGTTAGAGTAGCTTCTATTTTTTATTTTATCATTAATTTCTAATTTTATTCCATGATGATCTGATAGAATGCAAGGTATTCTCTCTCTCTTTTTTAGTATTTGCTAAGAGTTGCTTTGTGGACTAAGATGTGGTCTATTATAGAGAATGTGCCATGTGTTGTTGAAAAGAAAGTATATTCATTCACAGATGGATGAAATATTCTATATATGTTGTTAAGTCCAAATTATTAATTGCAGTTTTTAGTTCTATGGCTTTTTTATTTAGTTTTTGATTTGAAGATCTATTGATTGGTGTGAGAGATGTGTTGAAGTCACCCAGTATTACTGTGTTGTAATCTATTTGATTCTTGAGATTGTGAAGGGTTTATTTAATATATGTAGATGCTCCATTTTGGGGGACATAAATATTTAAAATTGTCATGTCTTCTTGAGGTATAGTTCCCTTAAGCCATATGAAATGTCTTTCTGTGTCCCTTCTGATTAACTTTGGCTTGACATCTACTTTATCTGATATGAGGATAGAAACCATTGCTTATTTACAAGATCCATGTGAATGCTATGGTTTTCCCCCATCACTTTACCTTCAGATGCCTTTGTCTATGAGGTGTCTCTTGGAGACTGCATATTGTTGGGTTTTGTTTTGTAATCCAATCTACCAGTCTTTTTCTTTTTATTGATGAGTTTAGGCCATTTACATCCAAAGCTATTATTGAGATATAATTTTTATTCCCTGTTATTTTGGTTTATTTCTGATTTTTAATTTGAATCAGTTTCTCCATTAACATGTGATTCCTCCCTTAGCTCGTTTTCACTTTTATTTTTCATTTTTCTTCATGAAATATCTTATTGAGTATGTTTTGTAGTTGTGAATCTTTTTGACTTTTTTTTTAATCATGGAAGGTTTTTATTTCATCCTCAGTTCTGAGGCTTAATTTTTCTGGGTATAGTATTCTTAGCTAGCATACATTTTCTTTCCAAGTGTGGTATATATTATTCCAAGATCTCATAGCTTTGAGAATCTGGGTTGAGAGATCAGCTGAGATCCAGATTGGTTTCCCTCTAAATGTTGCCTGTCATTTTTCTCTAGCAGCCTTTAAGATTCTATCCGTATTCTGTATGTGAGGCATTTTCATAATAATGTGCCTTTGTGTGGGTCTGTTTTAATTTTGTATATTTGAGGTCCTGTAAGCCTCCTATATTTTAATTTTCATTTCATGCTTTAAGTTCGGGAAATTTTCTGATATTGTTTTATTGAAAATATTGTGCAATCATTTGGTTTGTATCTCTGAACCTTAATCTATCCCCATAAATCTTAAATTTGGTCTTTTCAGGTTATCCTATATTTCTTGGAAGTTCTGTTAATGGTCTTTTAACATCTTTTCTTCACAGTCAACTTTGTCTTCAAGATTATATATTTTGTCTTCATTGTCTGAAACTCTGTCTTCCAAGTGGTCTAGTTTGTTTGTGATACTTTTAATTGAATTTTTAATTTGGTTTATTGATTCCTTCATTTCAAGGATTTCTGCTTGTTTTTTTTTTCTTCTAAGTCTCTATCACTTTGTTGAGGTGATCTTTCACTTCATGTATTTTCTCTCATTTCACTCCTTATACCATCCTTTACTTCACAGATCAATTAAACTAAGTACATTCTAAATTCCTTCTCTGACATTTCTTCCACTATGATGTTGATGGATTATGTTATTGGAGATTCTTGGTTTACTTGGGGTGATTTGTTTCCTTGCTTTTTCATGTTGTTTGTGTGTCTACCCATCCAGTATGGATCTGAAGCAGTAGACTTTCTACCCTGTGGACTTATAATGTCCCTGAAGTTTTCCAGTACTTCACTGTTTAGGGAGGAGACAAATAATAACAATGACCAATGCAAACAATATACAACATTAAACCAAATATTTCCTACTATGATGTCTACAATGTTAATTATCACAATAAACATAAATGTTATGATCAGTTATTGCCTACAATAATAATAGCAAGTTTGCAAAAGTGTTTACAATTTCAAATGGTGGAGAGAGAGAGAACAAAAGTGATATAGGATGTGATGATTATGAGGGAGAAGAAAAGAAGATAGAAGTAAAAAATTAAAGGAAGAGTGAAAGAGAATAATAGAACTTGGCTGTTAGCAGAAGAGAAAAAGAGAGTTGAGTAACACAGGTAAGAAAACAATATATAGTAAAATTTTTTAAAAATAAAAATAAAAGAATACAAAACAAAACCAAAATATACTAATCAAACATCCTAATCCTCAAAAAACTGATCCTTGAAAAATAAGTGGCTTCAAAAATGCTAGAAATGAGAAAAAAACAAATCTGAGTATTTATAAATGTCGGTGTACCATTAAGGTCATAATTAAGCTGAGAAAAGGAAAAGAGAAAGAAAAAGAACTTTTGATGAAAAGTTAAAGAATTCTTTCCATTAGAGTTCAAAAGATTCTCAGTTTCTCTTCTCAGCAGTTTTAGGTGGGGTCATCTATAGCATAATGCTCCATCCTCTGAATTGTTGGAGTGAGAAAGGTAATTCCATAGGTGGAATTCTTGGAGGCTTAGGTGGGCTCCAGTCTTTTTTACTAAGTGCTAATTGGTCTGAATATTTTAGATCAGTGCACCTCCAGGGCCCAGTAAGTGCCAGTCCATGCTGGAAGCCTGTACCCCAGGGATCTCCCTGGGTTCTTCTCATGTGGTGGAGAAGCCAATTCTTAGTCCTCTAAGTCACCTGTAGACCACATATTTCCTGGTCTTGGGTTCAGTTTCAATCTCTCTGGCCCCTGCCCTTCCAAACTCCTGGGCAGATATATCTCTCCCAGCCAGTCCTGCAAGCAGCTGGATTGGAGGGGCAGGTGTAGAGCCAGGTGGGCTTCCACAACCAGTTGTCCCCTGTGTAAACCTCTCTCCACATTTGATTTTCTCCTGGTTATTTAAGCATACTTTTCATCATGTAATTTGTGTTTACTGGGCCCATATTTGGGGCCAAACTTGGGTTTTCCAGGAACTAACTTCCTCAGCTGCTAGACCCTGTGCCATAACTGCAAAATGGTTCCTTTCTTTGTCCTCTGCACATCGCCTGGAAAGATGGCATCTTCTTTCCTGCACTAGGATATTGGGCAGCATGCCTTTCAGTTTAGTTAGGCGATGTCCCTGATCTCTAAATACTCCATACCCAGACACACCTCAGACCTCCTAAATAGGAGTTCCTTTAATTCCCTCATCTCTCCACTTTGCTTGCGGAGGGACCACTCTGGCTGGTGCTTCAAGTCCAGCCACAGGAAAGGCTGTGCCACTGGGGATTTCTTCCTTATTTTATTACATCTAACCTCTTGAGTCCCTGATTGGCTTTGAATGTCCAGTTTTAAATTCCAATATAGCCCGCCCCCGCCCCCCTTTTATTTTGTTCAGCCGCCTTGCTGAGACACTTCCTGTCTGCTTTCTTCATTTTATACAATGGAGCAACCAGGAAAGCAACCTCCTCTATTCTGCCATCTTGAAAACCTCCCTTGTCCCGTATTTAAAGTATTGTTTTCTTATTTTTAGTTATTTCTTATTTCTAGTTATTACTAGTAATAACTAAATTCTTTATCAGCTATGTATTTTTCAATTATTTTCTCCCAGTCTTTGGCTTATTCTAAATTTGCCTCTGAGCACTGCTTTAGCTATGACTCAAATATTTTGAAATGTTGTGCTTTTGTTTACTTAATTCATCACCTTTTCTAATTTACCTCAGAACTTCATCTTTTGATTATTTATTTAAAAATTATATTTTTTGATTCCAAAGTATTTAGAATTATCCATATATGTTTCATTATTGATTTATAGGTTTAATTCCTCCTTGTTATTTGTCCTGTTATTTGGGCTATTGTCACTTTACAGTTTTACATGTTATAAACCACATAGCTAGTATATTGCTAATATTTTTGCTTTATATTATCAATTATATTTTAATGTGAAAAAAAGGAAAAGAATGTCTTTTGCAGTTACTTTTATTTATAGCTTTTATGGTATTTTTCATGTCTTAATAAATCCCATGTCTTCACCCTATTTTTTTAATGTCCCTCTTGTCTTTGTCCCCAAATTTAATCACTTCCAAAGCACCCGTGCCACCCAGGATGATTCCTTTGGGTCTTTTGCCCTGTCATCTGTCTTCCTTGTGAACATCTTGTGGAGATACAGAGAAACGAGACTGCCAGTGTGTGTGTATTTCTTTTGCATCTGAGCTACTAGTTACCTATCATTGGCCTTTAAAATAGTTAAAATTTTAGCTTGCTTATTATACCCACTTGTCTCTGTATCTTCCTTCCATACTCTGACAAAGCAAAAATAGCTCATGTGTTTCATCTAAACTTAGAGAGTCTTGTCACTCATTGGAACTCAAATTAATTGATTGTTATGCCACCTTAGCTCTCTGGTGGGTTTCGAAGCAGCTCTAATTATGCATATTTTAAAATACTTAATATCTGGTTGCAAACAACATTATTTCACAGTTTTGACATTCTACGAAGATTTAAAACTATGGTCAGGGTTATGTACCTCTTTTTCAACCATTCATGGTAGTACCAGCTTCACCCACCTTAATCCGCTGATATGACTCTAAATGCCTACTTAAAAGCCACATTCGCATTCACAGGATTAAGATTTATAATCTGTGAATATACCAAAAGAATGTGTCATAGACTCAAAGTCTTGAAAAGAAACACTAGATGTGTGTGCTCATCTAGTTAATTGCTTTGAAATGCAACACTTCTTTGGAAGAGATTTTGATCTGCTTATTTAGAAGAGTCAATTACATACACTTTTTATTCCCAAAACAATCATAGTAATATATCTTCAAATGCACAGTCCCAGCAATTATTTTGAACAGCAAGCCAGCATCAAGTATATTCTAAGGACTGTGTGAGATGAATTCAGGCATTGCAAGGATAGTGCAACATAACTTCTTTTTTTAAGATTTATTTATTTATTCTAACTAGGTATATATGACAGCAGGATGCATTTTGATTCATTGTACACAAATGCAGCACAACTTTTCACTTCTCTGGTTGTACTAACTTCTTCATTCTCAGAAAATAAGTCAGTTTAATGTTGGATGGTGTTGATCATGAATGTGGACCCCAAAGAATAACAACAGAGTACTAGATAGTGCCTGTTACGAGTGCAAAGAAATTCCAAGAAGGGAAAGAGTGTGCCCTGGAGAGGTAGGAAAGATTCAGGAAGGAGTTGAGATGGACCTGGAAAGAAGATTTGAATTAATATCAAGGGGAAAGAGAGGGAAAGCAACACAAAAAACATGGAGGAAGAGTCTTGTCCCCTGGTAGCTGTGATATTTGCACATCAGGGGATAGTGAAAAATGAAGACAGGTTTGAGTCAAATTGTAGAATACCTCTTAAGGTGAGGAAAGAAATTCAGACATGTAATACCTTAGGGAATAAGTCATTGCAGATTTTGGAACAGAAGAAATACCACAATAAAATATACATTTTAGGAAAATTAAATTACACCTGACACCTGGGGACTTTAGGGCAGGAATTGGAAGTCTATTTTAGTAATATAGGTATTATAGGTATGAAAGATCTAGAATAGAATAACACATAAATTGTTCTAAGCTTCCATATTTCTATATTGATCTCACTCTTGTCAGTTTCTGTAATATTTGTCTCTGCTGTCTATTTGTGGGAGATTTACTACTACCTGTGTGTGGTAATCATCCTTTCTTGGCATCTCACATACTTCCTTCGCTAGATAGCATCCTGGGACCATACTGTATATTTATACTTCCTAAAACATCAAATATCTCCAAAATTGTTTGCCTACATTTATAAAAGAAGTGAGAAAAATTATTTACATCAGCTAGATTAGAGAATGAACAAGAAAAAGACATGGGAGGAGCTAGAGATACCAAAGGTTTCACCCAAATTTCAACCCTAGGAGATGAAAACAATAATGCTGTACACAGAAAATCAATTGTCATAGGTCACAGGGAAACTTGATGAGATACATTTTAACTGTTAATTTAAGGATGTTCAAGTAGAAACATTATATCAGAATTTGGAAACAAAGAATACAAGTGAGACATCATTCACTCTATTACCTATCACTTATCCCAGACTCTTGCTATGACATTATCCTGTTATGACATTATTGATTACCAACTTTGTTTCATGCAAATATTTTATCTCTGTAAATGTGGTGAATACAGGAGCCATACCTATTCTCTCTTTGATAAATGCTTAGCATAGTGAGTTATACATGGTAGGTTATTAATACACATTTGCTAAACAGTGGGAAGACTGGAAAACATGTATCAAGCTTTCTCCATCTCAGCAGTACTGACATTTTAGACTGAAGAATTCTTCCTTGTGGGGGAAGTCCTGGGTACTGAAGGATGTTCAGCACCATCTCCAGCCTCTACTAACTAGATACAAGTAGCCGTCTCACACTCTAAGTTGTGACAATTAAAATGTATCCAGAGATTGCCAATTGTCTTCTGGGGGAGGCACAAAATCAACCCTGATTATAGAGCCACTAATAGATGCAGGATTGGAGATGTTAAGTTAGGAGTTCTGTAATTATTGATTCTATTTTAAACTTTGTCTCCAAAAGAAAATGAAACATTGAGATGAGGTAGATGATGGCCAAGAATAAGCTTGAATAACCAGTGTGAAATTGCAGGGTGGGGAGGGAGGACCAAACTAGTTCCTAATTTCATAACTTTCTTATTCCTTATACATGTTATCAGCCAAATAGTATCTGCTAGAAATCTGTGAACCACAAATGGAACTTTATATTTTCTAGTGGTCACATTAAAAAGTAAAAATAAAATATGATATTATTAGCTAATCCCATATGACCAAACTATTACCCTTTGAACATGCATCAATAACCAATATAAGTAATTTATGAGATATATATGTTCTTTTTCTGTATGAAGTCCTTGAAATTAGTGTGTACTTCCCACTTAGAGCATGTCTCCATTTGGCTTATCCATTTCAACTGCCCATAGCCACATATGACTATCCACTACCATATTGGTAGAATAGGACAATTCAGTCAAATGGATTAAATGTTTTCTTTTTAACCCCTCCTTTTTTGTTTCACTTTGTTTTTAATTTTTATTGATACATAACAGTGGGATTCATTATTATATATTTGTGCATAACAAATTATAACAATATAATTTAGACAGCTTTCTCCAGTATCTTGTCCCTTTATTTCACATTATTATTCTTTTCATAAAAGGGGCTACGAGGGCTGTTGACATGCCTGAAACTTTTTATAAATTTGCTTTATGAAAAGCAAAAGTCACCTTTTGGGTACAGAGTTCTGTGACTTTGATTCAGGCATCATTTAACTACCACCATGATCAGGATGAAGAATATTCTCCCACTGCCCACCCCACAAAAATTCCTTTGTGTTGGTCATTTGTAGTCAAGTTCTCTCTCCTACACCCAGCTCCATTATTTTAAATGATTATTTTACAAGTAGGATTCTCCTCTATACTGAAAATAAAAATAAATTTAATGAGAAAAGATAGATGGAAAACAAAGTTAAGGAAGATGCAACCTGACGTTTGGGAACATATTCTTTTCAACAGCTCATTTGCAATTATAGCTCTGTTTGACATGAAGTCACACAAGCCCACTCAGAGAGGGGACATGTGCTTTCCCTTCCCCCACATTCATCTGTCATTCCTCTGCAGGTTACAAGAATAGGAAGGCCTCTCCCGGAATACTCCACAGGACAGATGGTAGAATTGCACCAGGAGAGACCCAGCAGAGGAACCAAGCAAAGACGCCACAGGTGGGAGCCTCTCCGCACATGAGGACTACAGGGGCCGCCACTGAACTCTAGATATCCCTCCGCTTCCTCTCTCGACACCTTCCTCTTTCTTTGCTGTCTTTGTTTTGTGAAGGAGGGAACCTTGAGCAATGCCCTTTCGCTCCATGTGCAGCCCCTGTGGCCGATGGGCCTGCACTGCTGCTCTCTTCAAAGTGCCCGTGGCCTGCGTTTGCCAAGCACCACAAGAGCAGGCGCCTTTGGGCCAACTGACAGCAGTGGCTCTGGCTTTGTCCTGACTCCCAGCATTTCCATTCTGTTCTGAAGCCCAGGAAGCAGATGGGAAGAAGCATGTGGAAGCTCCTCCCTCACATATATGTCACTTTCGGCACCCAGGTGGGGAAGAGGAAGGTCGCCTGTTCGCTTGATGTCGTTCCAGGAGCACATGCCTACTGCGCTGCCCTTAGAATTATGTTCTAGAAATAGAGTTTGGCAAGTTGCTCAGACACCCACAGCACACAGCCACACAGTACACCCGTGCAAGCTCCTACTCTTTGTTCACCATGTCGAAATTTCTTGCTACAATTGCAGCAACAAGATGTTGTTTTTTAGGATGTCTGTCCTCAGGCTTCTGCTGAGTATCTCTAGGCTTCATATACTTTCCCTAATATATCTCTGTTTACTCCCACCTTCCTTTACATAAACAAAGCTTTGAAAAACATCAAGAGATTGCAGTAACCTAAAGGAAGACAGTGACCTAGAGATACAGGCATTAAATTGGCCAAATAGTTTGAGTGACCATTTTGTCAAATTAAAATAGAAAAGCGGTTATATCAAATCTCATTTCTCATTGCTCTCCAAAGATCCCAACCAACATTTTGTACTGGGTGATCTGGGACCACCTAAATACCTGAAGGTCTGCCACAGATGACTATTGATTAGTCTGAATCATTTCACGTTTAATATGCATCTCAACTAAATCAAGTATTCTCATTGGCCTTTACTCTAAAAGGGAAAATGTCCTGTTGATGACAGCTTACTAGGCAAACAGGAAAAAGAAGGGAGCAGTGTCAGAGGCAACACCATGTGATCAAATACCCCCATTTTGCATGAGCCCTTCAGACCCAGTCCTGAAATCTTTCACTCCAACTAACACACACTCTCCCAAGGTCACCCATGTATAAGAACATCCAGTGAGGACTCCAAGACTCCTACAGATGGTAGACCCACTTGGTGGAAGGAGCTGGGGTCCCTGCTGGAGTGTGAGCAAGAAAGAAAAAAAAAACCCATGCATCCCTGAACTTCTTGAGTTGATCAAAGCTGCGCTTTTCACTGTCTAATTGACACAGGTATGCACCACCTAGGTCCCAGCTTTCCTTACCTCTGACCTCAAGGTAGGTTGACGTTACTAGGTATTCCTTTGGTTTGGATGGAACTGTGAAGGATCTGATGCTTTTGATTGTTCTGAAATCGGGACTTGTTTACTGACTTCTCCTGCTTTACTACTTGCGTGTATATTATTGTCCGCTATCCCATCTTCATTTTTGGGGTGGGATGCAGGGGAAATCATAAAGGACTACAAATTGGGCCTGTTGGCATCACTGGAGCAAATAGCAATTACACACCTGTTGGAGCCTGAATGTTTATAAAACTAGTTCTCTGGGAAAAATCATGTGCATGTACGTAAGCATATAAGTTCATTATTAATTTTACTGATCTTAAAATATGCAGCATGTGACATAAATAACAATAAAATATGCAGGATTCTCATTATGTTTTATGTAGCCAATTATTCTCACAGAATACTTTCATTGATTTTTGCCAAACTCTCGTATCCATGGCCAACTATTTGTTGCAATTCAGTCTTAATTTAACAAAGTGAGTTGCATCCTCATCTGCAAACTCCTTTTTTTTTTAAAAAAAATTTATTTATTTGCTTTAGTTGTACACAGTGGAATGCATTTACGTTTACGTGGTGCTGAGGATCGAACCTGGGCTGCGCACGTGCTAGGCGAAAGCTCTACCACTGAGCCACAACCCCAGCCCTGCAAACTCCTTTTCCTAATGCATTTATTGTCATTAAATCTGATATCTGGTCTACTGTTAAACTATTCCTCACCCTTAAATAAATTATATTAATTAAACTTCACTCATTTGTCAATTTACAGGAGAAGTTTTTGCTGAGTTGGATAGTCATTTTTGAATACTGATAAAATATTTTCTCAAAATTTTGTGCCAGTCCCAAAGTAAGAGCCTTGCATGCAATACTTACTGTAATGTTTAACCTGCACTGTTAATATTTTCTCTATAGGTTCTCGAACTAGACCAGGGCTTGGTAAAGTTTTCTGTAAAGGGAAAAACATGAAGTATTTTAAGGTTTGGGGTCTCTTTTGCCTACTCCTCAATTCTACAATTACAAAAACAGCCACCAGCAATAAATAAATATGTCAGTAGGACTGTTTTCTAATCAAATTGGACAAAACAGCCCTTAGGCTGAATTTATCCCACTGGTTGTAGTTGGCCAAACCTTGCCTAGAAAATCTGCAAGACACAAATCCAGCCTCAATTTGTAGGGTTTGCCAACTTGTGTGGTGTAAAAACTCTAATCATGACCAATTTCATATTATCAATGCAGTGTCACTTAACTCAGAGTTAAGATGAGATGCTCAATAATGCACAAGAATGCACAGCATTATGTAACATTTCCACAATACAGATGTAACAGAAATAACTCCAAGAGCCCAGGGAACCAAAATGTAATAAAACAATTAGGAAGTGACATCGAGTGTTTATCATCTTAGTTTATTTTTATTTTTAATAATGTCTACATTAAACAAAATGCACACATAATTATTAATTAGGTTTCACAAGACAGTATGAACTTATCCCAGCATACCACTTGATCCTGGACAGTTTCTCTTCTCCATGGATATTACATCTGAGTAGGGGTATAGCTCTTGTTGATTTATTTCTCCTGAGGCCCAGTTAGAGTTGTTGCAGACTAAATAATATTAAATCAGTTATTTTGCTTAAAAGGTATTTGTCAGTATGTAAAATACAAAGCATTCATCAGTTCATCAGTTTTTTTTTTTTTTTTTTTTTTTTTTTTCTTTTTTTGGTACTGGGGATTGAATCCAGAATTGCTTAACCACTGAGCCACATCCCAAGTCATTTTTTATTTTTGAGACAGGGTCTTGCTAAGTTGCTTAGGGCCTTGCTAAGTTGCTGAGACTGGCCCCAAACTTGCAATCCTCCTGCCTCAGCCTCCTGAATCCCTGGGATTATAGGCATGCACCACTACACCCAGCTATCCATCAGTGCTCATTCACATGTTCAAAGTTATTGCAGATTCATGGTATACTTTAAAGGGGAACATGCTCAATTCTTTTTCCTTAAACATAATGTGACTTTAACTCATCTTTATTTAAGCACAGGTATGATAAGTTATAAGGATGTGAAAAATTCTTATGCACAGCCTTTTTAAAAATCCTTTTTATGTGTCCATCCAAGTTTACATAATTAAAGACTAAAACATAAATACATGGCAGCAAAAGGAATCATTACAACAAAAGTCCATATGTGAGGTGACATGGTTTAATGAAAACAATGTGAACTTTAGAATCAGAAAAATGTAGGTTTAAATCTATGCTTTGATGGATGCTAACTTACTTCCTTGAGTCTCAGTTTCTTATTGGGGTAAGAAAGTTGTTATGAGGCTTAAATGAAAAAAAAACAAGTGTGAAGTACTCCCCATAATGTTTAACTCATGTGATACATTCACTAAATGACAGCTATTATTGTTATTTGCTGAGAAATTCACATTACAGTGTTGGGAGGATGAGTGGACCATGGGTCTTGAACTGTCCTGTGACAGAGGTGATGCCTGTCTTGGGAACTCTTGGTGCAAAGGCATGGATTTGAGACTGTCCAGATGCTATGATGATGCCCTGTTCAATAAGAGGTTCTGTGCCAGCCACATAGACATAGCTATTCAGTTCTTGACCTTGGTGTTCAGACATCAGCTGCTCAGGGGTAGAAAGTTATGGGTGCAAGCTGATAATCATAATCAGGCTGCTCATACTCATGACTTTGGTTCTGCTGACTTTGAAAAAAAACTTTCTAACAATAAATCCTTTTGATGTTTATACCTACATAA
The DNA here is from genome assembly GCA_025594165.1 of Tamias sibiricus. Lineage (NCBI taxonomy): Eukaryota > Metazoa > Chordata > Mammalia > Rodentia > Sciuridae > Tamias > Tamias sibiricus. Next base: position 84,410,629 of record CM046663.1, on the reverse strand, counting down.
TAAACATGCTGAGCTTGTTGTGTGTCTCTACCTCCCTACCAAAGTTGTAGTCAACCACCGAGACCCAGCTTTTTCTCTATTTGTGTGTCGTTTGTCTTTTCTTCATCCCCTCACTACCCAGTTTGGGAACCTGAATCAACTGCCCTGCAGGTCACAGCATTACTGCATAAATATTTACTTTTCTAATCATGATGTTGGTGATTATAGTAGTGATTTAAGCACCAGTGATTATTCATACTTCTAATAGTTCCACACTTGAATTGGGGCCCTCGTATTTTGATACATATGTCCTCTATGTCACGTATTGGGTGTCAGTGGCTATACTGAATAAATACAAGTAATCAGATCATTCATGTTGAATGGGTAGTTACCAGTTACCCACATGTTAAACTAAACTTCTACATGTATGTCAAATTGACACAAAGAACCAAACAGGGTATGCTACCACTTGCAAGTAACCCAGTGGCCTATCATCTCAATGACTTGACCAACCTACTCGGCAAATCTATCTGGGATGGCCTGCCAAAGCTCACTCACACTCAGTTTCTTGTTAGCTTCACCTCTTCTTGCTGTATCTCAGTGATGGATAGCGTAGATGCTAGTTTGATTATAATATCTATTGCCCTTTGAGCTCCATGGGAGCATCCTACCCTACCTATGCAGATGGCCCAAACTACTCTTCAGGAATATTTCTCTTATTAAATTCAATGTTAAATGAAATAAATGCTGTCACATATACTGAGGAGTTCTAACCTAGTACTTCAAGAGCACCTGGGCATACACTAGTCTTATCATACTCTGTATTTTCATAGTGATCTCTTTATCTTCTATAGTTCTTAGTGGTGATGGCACAGTCACATTAAAAGTTGATTTGCTGTTGTGTTTTGAGTCTTCCCAAATGCCCATTGAAATGATAAAATATATTTTTTATTAATATTTTATCATAACAGACCACCATGGCAATAAATAAAACTCATGTTCCTGACCACTTAAGAGTTGCTCATGACATCAAGCCTAGGTCACAACTGATGAGAAATAAATCTGATGAAAGTATTTGCTTCATCACACTTAGCATGAATAGTTATAAAATGACTATGAGCTGGGAACAGAGGCACATGCCTATAATCAGTGACTCAGAGGCCAAAGCAGAAGGATTGCAAATTTGAGGCCACCCTCCACAACTTAGGGGAAACCATGTCTCATAAAATAAAATGAAAAGGGCTGGAGGTGTAGCTCAGTGGTAAAGCATCCCTGTGTTCAATTTCCAGTACCCACCCAGTCCCCACCACCAAAAATAATAATAATAATAAAATAAAGAATAACTATGTGCTCTTTGCTTTGATTTGTTGAAATAAACTAAATAAAATAGTTTTCAGGCCCAATATTGGTCAAGGAGCTTTCTGAAAGAATGAAATAAGTGCCTTTCTTTTTGTTTCTGTTATTTTCTCTTTTCTTTCAAGGAATGTGTGCTTAAACGTGACCTCTACATTTTGATACTCAGATAGCTTACAGCAAGTACCTTTCTTGAGGTAATAAATTGTATTATGTTCTCTCTTTATATTTCAACTCTCCAATTTCAAGCACATAGCAAAGCCCCTAATATTATAGATCTGACAACAAAAGCCCACCATTCTCCCTGCCTCTTGAGAAAGCTCAACACATGGAAGAGATTATGTCGGGCTTCCCAGAGGGGAACAGGGAAGAGGAGCAGCACTTGGAGTGAATGAGAGAGGAGAAGAAAGAAAAACATTCTTTCTGGCAGTGGGCCCTGCAAGACATTGTCAGGAATGTTCCCTGTGAGCAAAACCTGAACTGGGAGCTTCACAGGGAGAATTGGGCTTCTTAATCCCAAAGAGCAGGATGACAGAGCGGGGCTCAGAGCTGCAGGGGCTCCTAATGAGGACAGGGCAATGTAGTGGCAGACAGGAGATGAAACTCCTCCCCAAGTGGAGAACTCTGATCTGGACAGCTCTTTCCCTACCTTGTAGGTAGATGAAATTCTACCTGGGAAAGAAAGGAAAAAAGGAAGGAAGGGAGGAAGGAAGGAAGGAAGGAAGGAAGAAAGGCAGGAAGAAGGGGGGAGGGGTGAGAGAGGGATGGAGGGAAGGAAGGAATGAAGGAAGGAGGGTTGTAAGGCTGACATGGGTAGACAGACAGATGGATATTTTACTTCTCTTATAAGGACAAAAATGTTTAATGTTTAAATATATTCTCTCTCTTCTCTTTCTCTCTCCCTTTCCTATCCTCCCCCTTCTAAGACAATTTATTTGAGTTTCACATACTGTATGCACACAAGCATCTGAAAGGATAAGAAAAGAAAAATATCATATAGGAAAAAAAATTCTATAGTTCAAGAAATGTGTGTGCACCTGAGATACCAGAGGAAGCATCTATGATGACATTGATCATGCCCCATGCAGGCTACAGGAGAAACCTGTTTTTAAAACAAAGTTTATATTCTCCATGGATTCCACAAGACATTATATAAATGAAAAAGGAACAATTTGAACACAGGGAAGATTGCTTTCAAGGAGAAACTGTTATACTAAAAATGACAAATCAAATGAAAGCCCTAAAGAAGAGAATGAATAGTAAATCAAGAAATTAGATAAACAGCTTCCACCATTCCCCAGAGCTCAAAGTGAAATAACACAAGTAATGGCTATGAGAAAAATGCAAAGGGCAAAGAATAGATTCAAGAGATATTAAATAAATAAAATAGGACAGTTCTTTTCATACAGTTTCCCACAGGGAAAAAAAACAGTAAACAGAAAAGAAAGATATATTTATATGTATCTGTGTGTCCACAGTGGGGAGAAGAGGGTTGGTAGGAAATGAGGTAAGGCTGACCACAGCTAAAATATCAAGCCATCCCCAACAAGTAGAAAATAAATTCCAGGTTTTAATTTTTTTCCTACAATTATTGAACATTTAAATTTTGTTCTCCAATATACCCAAGTTTGCTTATTTAATACCATGGGAGGAAAGGACATAGTTCATGGAGCTTTCTGGTACTTGCATTTGTGGCTGAAAAGAGTTACAAAGATGGGATAACACTTTTAAAATAGGTCATTAAAGGTTCTAAGTAAATAATACATAAATGACCGCCTACAAAGTTGAGGAAGCATGAAAGTGACTTTCACCTGGAGGGTTTAGCAACTCCAACGTGTTGGAATCTTGTAGTTGATGGTCTTCAGTGGACAGATGGAAAAGCAGACCCAGGGCCTGCACGAGGAGGACAGGCTTTAAGAAACTCTGTGATCCAACTCCCTGCAGCCCCTTCTCAAAAACTGTAACCCGCCGGGCGCTGTGGCGCATGCCTGTAATCCCAGCACTTTGGGAGGCTGAGGCAGGAGATCGTGAGTTCAAAGCCAGCCTCAGCAATGGTGAGGTACTTAGCAACTCAGTGAGACCCTGTCTCTAAATAAAATACAAAAAAGGGCTGGGGACGTGACCCAGTGGTCGAGTGCCCCTGAGTTCAATCCCCTGTACCACAAAAACAAAACAAACAAACAAAAAAACTGTAACCCTCAGATTGTAGACACACACTCAAGAGTGAGGGCAAACTAAAATGGCAAAGCTAAAGGGAAAATTCTTGTTGGTTTTAAATTCTTTAGTTACACAGGTAAGGCAAAGTCTTGGGTTTCGTTTAAAGTGGTTGTGGAATTATAGGGTTCACAGGTGCCTTGGAGAGGCAAAATTTAATTCTTTCTGGAGGGAAGTACCTTTACAGTACGTCTCAAGCAGTTTCTGGACAAAAATTCACATGCAATGTAGCACACAGCCAAAGATAAGAAAACTCCCAAGGAAATTATTATTCATCAGCAAACCCAGAAAAATCAAGTAGAACAAAATACAAGACTTCAAATATTGGCACCATTAGACAGAAACTGTCGAACAACTGAGTTACACATAAAAAAAAACTACTACTTAACCTTAAAGGTATCTGCAGAGACAGAAAACTATAAAAAAGCAACATTGCACATTTGAAAAATAACCTGACAAAAGATATAGAAATTGAAAAGAAATGAACCTATTTTTAAAAAATGGCAATCACAGTAAATTAGATACACCAAAAGAGAGAATTGCTCAACTGGAAAGTAAATTATTGAGGATATAGCACAAAGAAACAAAACTAGTGATAATGTAGAGAAGACAATAAGAGTCACAGAAGATAGAGTAAGAAATTTTAGTATCTATGAAACTAGAATTCAAGAACAAAACAAAACAAATGACAGAGCAGTAGGTATGAAAGAACTGTTTGAAAGCAGATTAGACACAGTGAAGACAGAATTGTAAGTTGACAGTATTTCAATAGAAATACCCACAGTGAAGTCATAAAAAGATGAAATAATTGAAATTACATAAAAACATTAATGATTGGGGTAAGAACAAATACGTTAAAAATGTGTAATCACAGTCCTAGGAGGAGAAGACAGAAGAAATTAGACAAAAATCAATATTTAAAGATATGATAGCTAAGAGTTTCCCAGAGATGATAAAAGGGATTAGTACACAGATCTCAAAAACCCAATGAACCCCAAACAGTATATATGAAAAGAGAGCCACACCCAGAAAAATTACAAAGAACTGCAGGCAAAGACAGAGAAAATCTAAAAAACAGACTGAATAAGGATAGATTGTCCTCACAGAAGCTGTAATTGCTCTGAGAGTTGACTTTTCAATATAGGATCCAGGGGCTTGTGTGTAGCTCAGTGATAGAGACCTTGGTTAACATGGGCATGGCCTCTGGTTACATCCCCAGCACTAGAAAAAGAAAATAAATGAAAGAAAGAAGAAATAACCCAGAGTTTTGTAGAATGTACATAAAAAAATAAATTGCAAACTGGAATTCTATACTTATGGAAAGTATCTTGCATGACTAAGGTGAAATAAAGAAAACTTCAGTCAAATTAAAATTGAGAGTCTTCACCATTAGCATTGCACTAAAAGAAATTCTAAAACATGTTACTTTAGGTAGACAAAATGATTCCAGATGGAAGATCTGAATTGTAAAAGAGATAAAACACAGAGGAAGTGAGAAATATGTGGGTAACTTCAAATGGATTTGACTGTCAAAACAAAAAAAAGCAACGATTTTGGCTATTTAAAAATGTGTAATTAAAATCTTGGAAAAAATAGTGACAGATGAGGAGGGCAAATTGTTAATATTTTAGAGATCTCTGTGTTGTGTAATATGAGAATAGAAATATTAATGTTAGACTTTGGTATGTTAATCTACAGTTCAATTGCAAAGATGAAACAATAAAAACAGGATATATAATTTCAAAACACATAGAAGAAAAGCATGAAATGCCAAATACAATAAGCCCAAAAGAAGTCAAGAAAGGAGAAGAAAAAGTACCAAGGAGGCAAGACCAATAGAAAACAAAATAAGAGGATGGATTTGACTGTAAAATATTTAGTAGTTGTTCATTTACATGAACAATGGATTACTTGACTGACTATTGAAAAGATTAGTTGACTATTATCAGTGTGGAGTAGAACAAAACAAATGAAAATCAACCATTTGTCTGCTTGTCTTTATAAAAGACATATTTAAACAAAAAAGTACTGGAAATATTGAAAGGGATGCTGCAAAAGCATCACTTGGAGAAATTTTTATTCTTGAAATAAATGTGTTACAAATGAAGAAAACCCTCAAATTAATAAGCTGAGCATTCATCTCAAAAGTTGCAAAATAAAAGAAGAATAAACCCACAAGGGTGTAGGAAAGTCAATAATAAAGTTAGGAGCAGAAATTAATAAAAATAAAAACAAATACACAGCAGAAAGAAGTAATGAAATCCACCCCCAAACACCTAATAAAATTGATAAATGTAAAAAGGAAAAAATTTAGAGAAAGCACATCTAATCAACATCACTGCAGATCTCTTGGACATGGTGATCATGACTCTTGCTTGCATTTGCTTAGAAAAATTCAAAAACACCAGTGCACATCCATATTATTTTAATCTCGAAACTTGGTAAAATCATTCAAATGAAAGCATATTATGGTGAGTTTGTGCCCCAAATATGACCAATTAGGTGAAATAGACAAATTCATAGAAAAGATTCAAGCTAAACATGCTGATTCAAAAAGCAATAGGATCCATGTATTTATGTGTCAAAATACACTCTACTGTCATCTATATCTAAAAAGAATAAAAAATAAAGAAATAGAAAAGCTAAACAGCCCTACGGAAGAAATTATATTAGTAAGAACAATTTTATAAAAATAGACGTCCTGGTGACCACTGTGTCAAGCAGGGATAATGCAAATGTCCCCGTAAGGAAGGCTCCTCCACCCACCCTTTCTCTTAAGTTTTAAGTGGGAGGCCACATGTTCCAGGGCAGCAAAAGATGGTAAAGAATGGTCTGGCTCATCTCAGATTTTGAGCCATCAAGATGCAAACTACCACTGTTCAAGCCTCTGAGATTCTGTCTGAGGGTCAGTCTGTGGCTGTCAAGTGTCATGACTCACGCTCAGGTGCACTGAAAGAAGCCTGAACTCCTATACCCACAGATAATGACTGAATGATTGGCTGAATAATGGCTTTATGCATGGATTTTCATCTTAATTTTTAGCTCTTATGTCGGTTTTAAAAACTGCATCTGAATGACTTTACTTTAAAGTTTTGAGATTAAAATAAAGTGGATGCTCACTGGTGTTTTAAAATTTTTCTAAGCAAATACAAGCAAGAGTCATCCCAACTACATAGAGTTCAAATAATATGTATGATTAAGTTAAAAGCCAGTGGATTGGAGGTAGCTGCACTGATGGCCAAGGCCAGCTGAGATGGTCACAAAGACTCCCACCTAAACTCCAATCTAAGTTGCACCCAGATACTGTCTGGAAGATGTCAGGAACATCCATCTAATTTCCATCCCCAGACAAAAATGCCTTTCATTGTTCTAGTTGGTTAGATGGGCACTAAGAATAGGTTGGGATCAGGGGTGGAGAGATGGATGCCAGGTCTATTCCATATTCAGGACTTCCTTTGTCAATAACTGTTTTTCTTCATTTTATTTATTTTGGGGTTTTTATTTGTTTTTTTTTGTTTGTTTGTTTGTTTTGTTTTGTTTTGTTTTTTTGCATTGCTGAAGACTGAAACCAGGGTCTCATGTACACACTCTACTATGACATCCCTGGCCCTTAATAACTGGTTTTGAGAGTGCCATCAGGGAAGTTCAGTTATGAGAAATTAGCAAGAATGAAAACATGGACTCTCGGCCCTATTTTGACTATTTCAGTAATTCTGCAACTACACAGCCCTCCATCGTGCCTTACTGATTCCCAGGAGACGCCTCGCTCTTTGCTGACTGAATGAATCCCTGCTGACCCTGAGCTGTGGCCTGAGATGCCCCAAGAGGGAGCTGCTCTGTGAAGTGCCATCTCCACGCGTGGCTTTGACTGGGGCTCCTGTCTGGAGACGCTAACTATCCTTGTTCTGTCTGTGGCGTCTCTGAATAGCCTGGGCTGGCCGGAGCCAGTGTCAATGTTCTGGAGAAGAGCTGTCAGTCTCTCTGCCATGCTCCACCCGGGCCCAACTGCAACAGAGTGAATTTTGAGTATGTTTCATGATCTTAAATTAAATCATCCCACTGCTATCTCCTGATTTTTACAAAATCTGAGAGCAGAAAAAAAAGTATTTAAGGAGATATTTTTTCATTAAATATGTTTCTCCATTAAACATTTTGACAATTCTAAAAGGAAATTTAGGGTAATTTATGAGTGATAAAATTATATAATAGCTACTTTTTAGAGTTTTTGAAATGTTGGGTTACTTTAGTGATGTTAGATAAGATTGAATAAATAAAAGAGAAACCCGATTCTTAGAAATTTTTATAATTATCAAGGCTATTTAATTCTTAAGATTACTTTTTATATGTGTGCCTACACACAAAAATGTGTGTATGTGTATATTCACATGAATCTATACATCTACACATGTGTGTATGTGTACATATAAATCTATATTTGTGTATTTACACATAAGTCTATATACCTACACATGTGTGTTTATATATGCATACACATAGGCATATAAACTCTTAGAGATGTAAGGACCTTAAAAAGTAATTTTACCTCCTTCACAAAATCTAAAATTATCTACGTGGCCTGTGGTCATTTTTAAACCTATTTATGTTTTAATTTTCATATTAATCAGCTGAACTGATGGAATAACAGAGCAGGAAAGAGTCCTTGGATCTTAGAGCCAGAGGAAGCTTAGACCCAATTCAGCCCCCTGCCAGGAAAATGATTAATTTATAATCATAATAAGAGACGGCTAAGGAAATCAAGCCCAATTTTGTTAACAGGTGTCTCCTGGGAGTGATTATGTCTGAGCCAGAAGCCAATTTCAAGATTACTCTCCTCTAAGTAGTTCCACATTCAGTCCTTTGCTGTGTTTACACAGTGTTGCAACCAAACTGGCAATTGACCACTTTACAGAACATGTTTAAAAAAATTCATGTAGTTGGTTAACATGATACTAAACCATCAAATTAATAGAACTTTGCCCTAAATTGAGCAGATGTTTTGGTGCCTGTAGGCACAGTCTTTCTGTGTTCACCTTTAGCTGTCTTACCCTCCAGAGTATTACCCAAGAGAGATTTGAGTCATACACACCACACTCAAAAATCCATGAGTCAGTTGCAGATAGATTGAAGACTGACTTAACCATGAAAAATAAAACAATTAAGCTTGGGAGAATATTTTCATGACCTTGAAATAGGGTAAGGTTTCTTACAGGACACAAAAAAGCCCCAGTGATAAAGAAAAAGATCAACACATTGAAAAGTTCTCTTCATCTAAAGATGTTATTTTGGGGCTGAAAGTCACAACAAAGATAAGGGCAACATTTTCGATGATAAGGAAATTATTTTAAAAATATTCAAACCTAATATACATATTAATAAGGAAATACACAGACAACCCAAACAAAACGTGGCAACAAGATTTGAACAAGCACATCACTAACAACACACACAAACACACACACACACACAACATTCAAACATATGAAAAGTTATTCAATATCATTATTCATCAGAAATAAGGCAATTTAAAAGTAAAATTAGCTGGGTGTGGTGGTGCATGCCTATAATCCCAGTGGCTAAGGAGGCTGAAGCAGGAGGATCAGGAGTTCAGAGCCAGCCTCAGCAACTTTAGTGAGGCCCTAAGCAACTCAGTGAGACCCTGTCTCTAAATAAAATATAAGAAAGGCTGGGGATGTGGCTCAGTCGTTAAGTGCCCCTGGGTTCAATCCACAGCACCAAAAAAAAAAAAAAAAAAAAAAAAAAAAAAGGAAAATAAGATTCCACTATACACCTAGCAGAACTATAGTTGGTAAACCTGTCTGACCTTGCCAAGTTTTGTTAAGAATATAGAACAATAGTAATTCTTGTACACTGCCATGGGATTTGTAGTAGTATCTACAAAAGATAAATATAGGTATACTCTATGGTTCAGCAATTCTGCTCCTATATATGCTTATGTAAATACCAAAAAAAGGACATTTACAAAAGTCTTCATGTTAACTATATCCATATTCATCCCAAACTGTAAACAACTCAAATGTCCATGAGAAACAAAATGAACAGGTATATTTTGGATGTAAAGTTTTTTGAGCTCTTTATATATTCCAGATATGAATTCTCTGTCAGAAGAGTAGCTAGCAAAGATTTTTCTCTCATTCTATAAGTTTTCTCTTCACATTCCTAATTGTTTCCTTTGCTGTGCAGAAGTTTTTAATTTGATGCCAATCCCATTTAGTAATTCCTGGCATTATTTCCTGAGTTTTAGGGATCTTATTGAGAAAGTCATTGCCTGTGTCCATATGCTGGAGTGATGACCCTACATTTTCTTCTAGGAGTTGCATAGTTTCTGGTCTAATTCTGAGATCTATTTTGAGTTGATTTTTGTGCAGGGTGAGAGATAAGGGTCCAGTTTCATTCTTTCACATATAGATAATCAGTTTTCCCTGCACCATTTGCTAGAAAGTCTCTTTTCTCTAACATATATTTTTGGCACCTTTGTTAAGGATCAGATGATTGTAGATATGTGGGTTTGTCTCTGTGTCTTCTATTTCTCTACCACTAGTGTGTCTGTTTTTATGCCACTACCATGTAGTTTTTTGTTATCATAGCTTTTAGTATTCCTATAATTTGAAGTCAGGTATTGTGATGCCTCCAGAATTGATTTTCTGGCTTAAAATTGTTTTGACTATTTTGGGTCTTTTATTATTCCAAATGAATTTTAGGACAAATGAATTTTAGGACTTTTATTATTATTTTTTTTTTCTGGTTCCATGAAGGATGTCATTGGTATTTTGATGGGAATTTCACTGAATCTGTATATTGATTTTGATAGTATGGCCATTTTAACAATATTAATTCTGCCAATCCATGAATATGGGAACTCTTTCCATCTTCTGAGGTCTTCTTCGACTTATTTCTTCAGTGTTCTATAGTTTTCATTGTAGAGGTCTTTCACTTCCTTGGTTAGATTTATTCCTTGGTATTTTTTAAAAGGCTGTTGTGAATGGAATTATTTTCCTGATTTCTTTCTCAGCAGATTCATTATAGATATATTGGAAACCTATTGATTTTTGTATGTTGATTTTGTAAACTGCTACTTTGCCAAATTTATTTTTAGCTCTAGCAGTCTTTTGATGGAGTCATTTGGGTCTTCTAGGTATAGGATCATATCACCTGTAAACAGTGATAACTTGACTTCTTCCTTTCCTATTTTTATTCATTTTATTTATTTCCTTCTCTTGCCTAATTTTTCTGGCTAGAATTTCTAGCACTATATTAAATAAGAGTGGTGAGAGTGGACATCCTTGTCTTGTTACAGATTTTAAAGGTAATGTTTTCAGTTTTCCCCCATTTACTATGAGGTTGGCTTTGGATTTTTCATATATAGCCTTTATGATATTGTGGTAGGTTCCTTCTATTCCTCCTTCCTTCAGTGGTTTTATCATAAATGGGTGCTGAATTTTGTCAAAGGCTTTCTCTTCATCTATTGAGATGACTAAGTGATTTTTGTTCTTAATTATGTTTATGTGGTGAATTGCATCTATTAATTTGCATGTATTAAACCATCCTTGCATCTCTGGAATAAAACCAGTTTGGTCATTGTTTTAGTCAGCTTTTTTGATGCTGACCAGAACAATTTTAGAGGAAAAGTTTGTTTAGAGGGTCACGGTTTCAGAAGTCTTAGTCCACAGAAGGCCAGCTGCATTCCTGGGGGCTTGAGGCGAGGCAGAACATCATGGTGGAAGAGTGTGACGGAGGGAAGCAGCTCATATGATGATCAAAAAGCAGAGAGACTCCACTTGCCAGATTCAATATATATCCCATAGCCACGCCCCCAGTGAACCACTTCCTTGAGCCACACCCCACCTGCCTCCAGTTACCACTCAGTTAATCCCATCAAGAATTAACTCACTGATTAGGTCAAGGCTCTATCCCAATCATTTCTCTTCCAAACCTTCTTGCATTGTATCACATATGGGCTTCTAGGGGACACCTCATATTCAAACCATAACAGTTGTGGTGTACAATCTTATTAATATGTGGTTGAACATGATTTGCTAATTCTTTGTTAAGTGTTTATGCATCAAGTGTTTTGGCTTGTAGTTTCTCTCCTTGATGTGTCCTTACCTGGTTTTAGTATGAATGTGATTCTGGCTTCATAGAATGAATTTGGAAGTGTTCCATCTCTTTCTATTTCATGGAATAACTTAAGAAGAATTGACATTAGTTATTCTTTAAAAATTTGGTAGAATCCATCTGGTCCTGAGATTTTCTTTGTTTGAGGCTTTTTATTACTTCTTGTATCTCATTACAAGTTATTGGTCTATTTAGATTTTCTATGTCCTCTTGATTCAGTTTTGGCAGATCGTATTTGTCTAGAAATGTATCCATTTCTTCTAGGTTTTCTGATTTATTGAAGTGTAAGTTTTTTAAATAGTCCCTAATGATCTGCTGAATTTCTGAGATGTCTGTGGTGATTTCTCCTTTTCACCTGTAGTTTTATTAATTTGGGTTTCCTCCCTTTTTCTTTTGATTTTTTTTGGGGGGGCTAAAGACTTATCAATCTTGTTTTTCTGTTCAAAGAACCAACTCTTTATTTTATTGATCCTCTGTATTTTTTGTTATTCTCCAATTTGTTGATTTTGGCTCTGATATTAATTGGGCAAATGAATTACAGATATTTCTCAAAAGAAGAAATACAAATGGCTAAGACATTAAAAAATGTTCAACATCATTAGCAATTAGGAAAATACAAATCAAAACTACACTGAGATTTCTTCTCATACCAGCCAGAATGGCAGTCATAAAGAATACAAATAATAATAAATGCTGGAGAGGATGTGGAGAAAAAGGAACACTTTAACATTGTTGGTGGGATTGTAAATTAGTACAACCACTATGGAAATTGCTATTGATGTTCCTCAAAAGACTAGGCATGGAACCACCATATTACTTAGCTATATCTCTCCTAGATATTTATCCTGAAGAATTAAAGTCCTCTTACTACAGTGATCTATGGATAACTATGTTTACAACAGCCAAACTATGGAACCAGCTTAAGTGTCTGTCAATGGATGAGTGGATAATGAAAATGTGGGATATATTTATACAATATAATTTTTTAATTTTTAATTTTATTGGTTATTTTTAGTTATACATAACAGTAGAATACATTTTGATATAATTATACAAGCGTGGAATATATCTTATTCTAATTAGGATCCTAGTCTTGTGGATATACACAGTGGTGAGATTCACTGTGGTTTATTCACATATTTACCTAGGAAAGTTAAGTCAGATTGATTCCACTGTCTTTCCTTTTCCTCTCATCTCTCCCTTCCCTTCACCCCACTTTGTCTAATCCACTGAACTTCTATCTGCCCTCCCCGCATTGTGGATTAACTTCCACATATCAGAAAAGACATTCCTTTGTGGCTTTTTGGGGGGATTGGCTTATTTCACTTACCATGATAGTCTCCAGATTCATCCATTTACTGGAAAATGTCATAAAGCCATTCTTCTTTATGACTGAGTAATACTTCATACAATGGAATTTTATTCAGTCATAAAGAAAAATAAAATTATGTCATTTGCAGACAAATGGATGGAACTAGAGAAATAGGCCAAACTCAGAAGGCGAAGGCTTGTATGTTTTCTCTCATATGTGGAAGCTAGAGAGAAAAAAGGAAAAGCAATGTGGGGGTGGATCTCCTTAAACATTAAAGGGAGATCAGTAAAGGAAAGGCACTAAGGGTTGAGAGTTGGTGAGGGAGGGGGGGAAAATGCTGGGGAGTGATATTGGCCAAATTATTATTTTTTCGAATTTTTATTCTAAGATGTTATAAGTGACAGCAGAATGCATTACATTTCATATTACACATATAGAGCACATTTTTACAAATCTCTGGTTGTATGCAAAGTATATTCACACCAGTCGTGACTTCATACATGCACTTACGGTAATGATATCCATCTCATTCTACCATATTTGTTTTTTTCTTCACCCTTTTGCCCCCTCCCTTCCCCTCCCTCCCCATTGGCCATTCTAGTGTTCCTTTAATCCTCCTATGCTCCCCATCCCAACCCGACTGTGAATTGGCCTCCTTATATCAGAGAAAACATTTGGCATTTGGCTTTTGGGGATTGGCTAACTTCACTTAGTATTATATTTTCTAACTCCATCCATTTACCTGCAAATGCCATGATTTTATTCTCTCTTATTGCTGAGTAATACTCCATTGTGTGTATATAGCACATTTTCTTTATCCATTCATCTACTGAAGGGCATCTAGGTTGGTTCCACAGTTTAGCTATTGTGAATTGCACTGTTATAAACATTGATGTGGCTGTGTCCCTGTAGTATGCTGTTTTCAAGTCTTTTGGGTAAAGACCAAGAAGTGGGATAGCTGGGTCATAAGGTGGTTCCATTCCAAGTTTTCCAAGGTATCTCCATACTGCTTTCCATATTGGCTGCACCATTTTGCAGTCCCACCAACAATGTATGAGAAAATTCAACTCAAAGTGGATCAAGGATCTAGGAATTAGACCAGAGACACTACACCTAATAGAAGAAAAAGTAAGCTCTAATCTCCAACATGTTGGATTAGGCCCCAAATTCCTTAATAAGAATACTGTAGCACAAGAATTAATACCAAGAATCAATAAATGGGATAGACTCAAATTACAAAGCTTCTTCTCCACAAAAGAAACAATCAGTGAGGTAAACAGAGAGCCTACTAATTGGGAACAAATTTTTATCACATGCACATCAGATAGAGCACTAATCTCTAGAATATATAAAGAACTCAAAAATCTTAACACCAAAAAAAAAAAAAAAAAAACAAATAACCCAATCAATAAATGGGCCAAGGAACTGAACAGACACTTCTCAGAAGAAGATATACAATCAATCTACAAATACATGAAAAAATGCTCAACCTCTCTGGCAATTAGAGGCAAATCAAAACCACTCTAAGATTTCATCTCAAATCTGTCAGATTGGCCAAATTATATAGTGTGTGTATGTACAAAATGTAACAAATCCTATCAGTATGTATAACTATAATGCCCCAATTAAAAATGTGGAAAAATGGACAGGTAAATTGTGGTGTGTCCATATCATGGACTACTATAAGGCAATGAATGAGTGAACTACCACTATACTCAATGCCTGAATTAATTTCACAAACATATTGAGAAAAATGAAACTAAACCAAAATCAAATACAGTATGGTTCCAAAAATAAGCAAAACTAATCTATAATGATTGAAGATGGATAGAAGAAAGCTTCCTTTTTTGGGCAAGGTTAGTGAGCATGAGGAGCTTCCAGTATGCAAGCTGGTGATGGTCTGTTTCTTGATGGGTTGCTGGTTAGGGGTATGTGTTCACAGTAGTAGAAAATCATTGGATTTGTACATACAATGATTGGTACCTTTATTCCCACATCGTACCTCAATAAAAAATGTTTACAAAGGCAATATAACCATGTAAACTATATCTTTGTCACAGTACCAACCACTGAAAAGCATGATTGTCCTAAAAATAAATAACATGCACATTACTTAGATTTATATAACCTATTAATGAGAGAACCGGTGAAAAGATAAAACAGGTTCAAAGAAATAGTAGAGGAACAGGGGACATAAAATCCACCAGAAAAGACATACTAAAATTATTTTCTGAGCTAAAGACAGAACAATTTAATGTCCTACAGGGCAATAAAACTAATTTTTGTGATGAACCGTTCTATCAGACTGAAATATACTTGTGTGATATTGAAAGCTCGGAGCCATCCTTTGTGGGTATCAGTGCTAATAGCATTCAGTTGAGCCTCTTGAAGGATTCAGCATGTGAGAGGAAGTGGGTTGTAAGGACTAAATAAATAAATATTTAAATACTTGGAACTACTTTAGGTTGTCAACGAAATTTTTACAGTTGAAAATTTGTATACATGTCTTCACATTCCCAATTTTCTATAATTCCTATGGGCCTTCTACCAGTGTTTCTGAACTAATGATTCCTTAAAAAAAATAAATGATGCTTGGTAAGTAAGTAGAGAGGGGAGGATATTCTGCAAAAGTACAGTCCAGTTGATGTTTAGCATTTTCAGATGAATGACGGAAGTTTAAGCTTAGTTAGCATAAGCAACTCTGAAGGTATTGACCTGCTTTCAGTGGTTGCATTGTAGAGACAAGCCTGGAGTCAGAAGGCTGTGAGATTGCTACAAAGCTATGTTACTGGTAACATCACATAGTTCCCTTACCTTTCCACATCCACTGTTATCTTTGTGAAATGTCTGATCATCATCATCTTTCAAATTTCTTTAAAATTATAAAATCACCTCCTTCTATGTGGTCACCAGCCATAGTCCATTTGGTATCGAGCAGACAAGTTTGGAGTCCATTCAATGTGGTAGGTGCTGTTTCAAACACTAGATGATAGGAGTCAATGTGTGACTGAGAGATGGCAGAGGACCTAGTCAGTGGAGAAGAGGAGGTCAAAAAGCTGGGATGACAGGCAGTTGGGGAGATCATTTATGTTGAATCTCCTAGAACTATTCCAGGACTCAAGTAGTGGGCTAGAAATGATAATTTTCTACAAAAAAGAGTAGGCTGCTGGGGTCATTGAGTAAGTAGACTTCCTCCAGGGTGAGTACTTGGTGGTGGAGTCCAGGATATGTGCTTTAAAGGTGGGGGGAAGGATATTCTGAAAGCAGGAGTAAGGCATCAGAGTCAGGGCCAGAGGCGCTGAGGAGGAGGAAAGTCACCCCACTGGAGAGGGGAGCTGTGCTTACCGGAAACCACATCTCCTATAGAACAAGAGATTGAAGGCACTGTGGATTTTGCATCTTGAGCGGACTATTCAGGAAGCAGAAGGGAATGCAGGTGGTCTGTGTTAGATTCAGGTTAGGGGAGCCCTTGGGCATGGGAGATGGTGTGTTGAAGAAGGACATGGCGGTCTTTGGAAGCTGGTGGTGCTTTAAGCAAGCAGGAGCAGTGAGCATGATGGGGTCAGCTGAGGCTGAGGGCAGAGGAGAGAGACAGGCAAAGAAGGCCCCCGGGCTCCTGCTCCTTCCCACCAAGGCAGGCCTGGTGACTAAGGGATCTGGATCAATGGCTTTAGAGAAAGACATACTTCCTGATGCCAAGCTCCAATCATCACTGCATCCAAGAGAAGGAAGAAGAAAGACACCTTTGGGGAAGTGAGTGATAAGAGCTGGAAAATCAGAAGAAGAGTTATCTGCAAAAATACCCCACTCACTTCCATCATTATTTTACCATGTTATCACTAACACTTCTAGGTCAGATGTAAGTTTAATCAACTGAAAGCACAAATCTATGCTGTTACTGATGAGAATGGTTGCCAGGAGGGAAGAGTGGCATGACCCCACTTTCTGCAGGGGAGCTGTGGCTAGGGTTGGAGTTTTAACACTTCCTTCCCTATTTGCACAAAAAGCTATGCTTCCTGGCAAATTTTACCCTGGACACTGATGGTTGGTCAAGGGGAGTCCACTGGCAAATGGACACCACCTGTTGTGTGTCCGACTCATCAGGAACCACGTGGACAAGCAATATTCTGCTTACCTGGGAGCGAGGGAGTTGTTACAGACAGCAAAGAGGAAAGGCGGCCAAGTTCAGATGTTCCCAAGGCTGCTGCTGCTGCAAGAAAAACAGTATGAAGCATAATGGAAGGAGGAAAAAGAAGATCAGCCAAGAATAGAAGACTGCACTTTAAGTGGATAATGGATAAGGAAATCCCTGATGTCCTAGGACGCTCCTCTACAAAAAGTCACCTTTTAAGTGATTTAATTTCACCACCAAACCGTTTGCCCATAAGATAGGTACTCAATTAGGGCAAAGGAAGAGTGGCATTTGAATAGATTAATGTTTCAGGCTTTTAGATCCAAGGCAGGAGGAAAAAAGAATCAGGAATGTGTTTCTTTCACCTGCCAGAATGACGCTCCCTTCCTTCACCTAATTGCTGCTGGGAGAGTCGGTTCTTGAATTAGTATCCAATCCAGACCGCTTTCTCTAAAAGCTGATTACTTAGAGGCCAGAAAAGGGCAGCTTTGGAGAACAACTGAAATGGAATCAGAGCATTTCCTTACAGAGGTGGCACACTTTGACCCAGAAAATCAGAGGGTAATTTGTCTGTATCCTCCTTGGCTGGCTGGACATCTTGGTTTTTAAGCCCGAGGTCAGGCTCCCTAGGGCTCTGGCATCTCATCTCTGGGAAGCAAAGTCTGTTTTAATGGGGGAAATTAGTATGAAGAGAGAGAGAATGAGCTTCAAGGTGAAGGGCAGTAGCTGTTTAATAGGCACAGTGTTTACATGGCTCTGATTTCTATGTCGCTCTCCCTGCTCATGCTGGAAAGTGTACAGGGAGAAGGTTCATTGTGGGGGAATCCAAAGGCAGGATTGCAAGACAAGAGTAGAAGTTAAAAACTTCATCAAACTCTGGACGCATCCTCCTCTCTATGGTACCAGGTGCAGCCACTCTCAGGGGAACCCGTATCTGGAAGGTCCCAAAGAACTATCAGTTGCAGTGACTTTCCTGGTGCTCATCGCTTACTCAGCAGAAAGATCAAAACTGAATACCAGTGAGGCTATGTCCCACCCACTGGGCGACGGGAGAATTGAGTCTGACAATCACATATTCATAGAATAGAGGAAGTCCTGAGCAGACAGGTGATTGATTGCTGTGGAAAGCCAGTAAGAGATTACTAAACGGAGCAGGCTACAGGAGATCAGTGGCTAAATGATTTCCTAATGGCCTGATAGAGTCTCAGGGTCTCCCTCCGCAGCTAATTTAGTAGCAAAGGGCACCCTCGGAGTAGCCAGAGAATCTGGAGCTTTAACCCTAGCTGCATGGTATTTAGGATGAGGGGAAGGAGGGAGGAAGCCAAAGGAAAATGCAGAAAGTTGGGGATTTTTTTTTTTTAATTGCAAGGGATGTATTATAAACTTACATTTGTGGTTTCTTGATCTGGAACATCTTCTTGGAAGTTTTGGACTCTTACACTTGACAGTATGTGTGAATGTATGTGAACAGGTGTGCACACACACAAGCAGATTTTACATACATTTGCAGAGAGTTTGTGTATTCCTAAGGTCTACCCATGAAACCCATTTTAGGAAGTCTTATCCAATATAGAATGGGAGGGAAATGCTTCATCTGATAACAAAATCCCCTTTCAAAAATACTTTTATTGAGGCGGGCAGGAATTTCTCTTTGGAATAAATGTGTAGATATGTTTTTTTCCTCCTATTGAAGTAAATTCCTGAATGCCTGCCTCTGGATTCTTTTTCAGGCTTCCCTTGTCAATTTGTCACCTACAGAGTTAAATATGGGTAAAACTGAGTCATCTATCAACAAAATATGTATTTAGCATTTACAAAGTGCAAACAAATATGCTAACAATGCTGCCAAGAATTCAGAGATAAACAATGCATACCCTAGACACTCAAAAAGATTCTGAACTCACTGCAAAAACAAGATTCTTGGCAAAAATAGCTCTCATATGACATAGAATATGTGACATTAGAAAGGAGCCAAAGAGGGTCAGATGAAGAGAGCTCATTTCTGGGTCAAAAAATCTGGAATGGTTTCATGAATGATATGCAACTTAAACGGATCCTAAATCAATGTTGTTGTTGTTGTTTTTATTTGTCTATTCCTGTACCTCAGTGAAAAATGCATTTTATGTCACAGTGTAGAACACATATTCAGATAGATCTGAAATAAAAATTTCAGAAAATAGTAATAAAAGCTCACTTCTCAGCTCTGCTGGTACTCAGGGTGCTTCTTTGGTGATTGACAGGGTCCCATGTCACCCAGAGTCTGATGATCCCCACCTAAGCATTTCCACTGTTAACTACTCCCCTGAGAGACAAACTCACCTCTCCAATAACCAGCCAGCATCTCTCTGGGACCATCTCATAGGTGCTCCAATTTCAGCCAATCCAAGAGAGGACTTTGGTTTTCATTCTTTCCTACTCCAACTCTACAGATATTCATTTTGGTAAATAGCACCAAGCTTTCTGTTCAGGCCTTAAACCTGAGGATCACCATCAGCTCCTCAGAAACCCTGACCTCCTACATCCAATGATAGGGAAAACCACTTTGCCCTGATTTCCAAAAGCATTCTCTGCACAGCCATGGGTTTTGTGCTGCTGGAATATGCTTCTAGACTTTGACAATGTTCTTCTCACTAAACCCCCAACTCGCCTTTGTTCTCCTTCAGGATATTGTCCACATATCACCCAAGTGATCGAGGAAAAGGAAACCAATCCCAAATCAGACCACCATTCTCACACAGACGTCCTTGTTTCCTTCAAATATACCCAGCTTGTTTCTTAGCATTTGCACTTCCCTTTACCTGGATAACACTGAACTCAAAATTTACCATGACCTTCTCTTTCATGTTATTTTCAAATGTTTTCTTCTGTGAGGCCTCCTGGATTACACATTTGAGATCCTTCATCCCATAATTTTTCTACATTTTCTTCCGTTTCCCCATAGTTCTTGGCATTAGCTGAAGTGACATTACCTTCATGTACCTGACTACTATCTTTCCCTGTAGAACATAAGCCAGGAGAACCTAGATGGTGCTTTGTTTATACTGTACAAGCCTTGACCTTCAAAAGTGCCTGGTAAGGAGGAAGCACTCAGCGGCTGTCAATCAACTGAAAAAAACAGCCAGGAGTAAATGACTAGCTGTGGGTTATTATGACAAGTGTGTAGAGTGCTGACAGAATATCACCCAATCCAAGAAATAAGTGGATATGGACAGGGCATCTGTACAGGAGAGAATGTGATAGGCCCTACAAATATGTATTAAAAGATCAATGACATTAGTTGTGACAAAAACACATATTAAAATTCTTAAGTAACATGTCTACTCCTAAGATTAGAATTAGAATCTAATTCCAATTAGAAATTACTTACAATCTTCACCATAGAAGGAAATGTGAGAAATGGTCATCATTTTACACTTCTGGGGAAAGTCTCAGTTGCTGCTAGAGTAATCTGGTCATAAATATTAATGTAAAAACTGGATACTCTTAGCAATATTCTTCAAGGAAATCTATAATATAGAATTAAAATCACATAGAAAAACCTTTACTGCTGAATTGTTTGTAGAATTCAAAAATATAAATTCTAAGGTCCTTCGATAGTAGAAAGATTTTATGATTTGTCCACAGAATAGCATATTATGCAGCTACCAAGAAGAATAAAGTAAATCTGTATATACTCGTTTGGAGGGATGTCCAGTAACCTTAATAAGGAAAACTGGAAGTGGAAGACTAAGGTATATAGCATATTCATTTTTTATAAAAATGATAGCAAACAAGAAGAATCTGCATGTGTGTACAAGCTTGCAGAAGGGGTTGAAGCTCAATAGATCGGGCTGTTAGCATTACTTCAGGGCAAGTGCAGTGCAGAATGACACAGGGACTCTGAATTTTTCTTTATGCATCTTGTATTTTTTTGCATGAAATGTAACATAAGCATGTTGACCAATCCCTTCATAACAAAAACATGATAAAATTTAATTTGAAATTATTTATTTGTGAAGGAATAAAAGTGACATGGGCTCTCTGGTTCCATAGGAAAATATGCAAATAATTAAACTAAGAAGTATTATATTTTTAAATTAAATTGGAATTAGAATAAAATAATGCTACTAGATTTGGAAATCTGGATCAAAATCTGTTCTATAAAGTATATAAGTTATCACAATAAGGAAAAACAGAAAACTGTAAAAATAATAGCTGTTTAAAAATGAAAAAGTTATCAAAGAATTACTTTTTCAAAGTCTAAGCCCTGATGAGTTTAGCAGTAAATGCCTTTAAACAGTCGATTTTAGTGCTATAAAAACAGGCAAGGGAAGGAAAAACCTATAAAGCTGTTTTATTCATGCCAGCGAAATGGAAATATGTGTGTGTGTGTTCATACATAGTCAAGTACCTTCACACACACACACACACACACACACACACACGCACACACTATGAGAAAGAATGCATCTATTGCTTTGCTGAGAAACAAGTGTGAAACTAGAGAACAAGAAACTGAGCAACATTTGGAAGAAAAAGCAGACTGGATCAGAAGAGTGGAGAAACTAGAGAAAGGAAAATATTGTACCAAGACAGGAAATGTGCAGACCAAAACCACACTCTTCCCTACTGGAGCTTTGGGCCACTTACGTTTGGAAGGGCTTATGCACTTGATTGAGCAGAAGAAATTGCTTCTGAGCTCCAACCTGAAAAATAGAACCGTTTTAATCTTGTGGGCTTTGAATAGCATATCTTAATAAATATAAAATAATTTCTAAGTTACAGAAATATAAGGAGAAATTAATGGATCTGTTTTACAGAAGGAAAGCTTTTTACCTCTCAAGCAACTCATAGACCAGGAAGACAAAAAAAAAAAAAAAAAAAAAAAAAAAATCAGACAAGATGAACAAGATTTGAAAAACACAAATAGTAAGTGTAACCAAATGACTATTATTAAAAATAGTCACTGACATATCTGTCAGGTAGGAGTCAAGAAAGGGAAAAGAAACAACTTCAATGATTAAAAACAAGAGTGGGGAGACTAATAGTGCAAGAAATTGGTTCCACGTGTGAAGAAAACGTGGCAAGACAGATGGCTACTGTTGAGACAGGAGCTCAGCAACAGCAGGAAGCCACGCCACCCCAAAGCCGGGATCGGTGATCACATCACAGGCAGCCTTTTCAAGGAATTTTACCATAAATTAGCCGGAGAGGGACTTGGGGTCAGGCCTCTGTTTTGCTTTTTAAGGGATCTCTTTCCCTGCTCTGGAGGAAGAGGTTTTTAGCTTCCCTTCTTTGCGGCTGGTGGAGGATTGAAGTCTAAGGGGAGAGAGCGGCTTAATAAAGAACATATGGAGACCCAGGGCTGCCTCTTTCCTTTCTAACACACACACACACACACACACACACACACACACACACACACACACACACACACACACACACACACACACACACACACACACACACACACACACACACACACACACACACACACACACACACACACACACACACACACACACACACACACACACACACACACACACACACACACACACACACACACACACACACACACACACACACACACACACACACACACACACACACACACACACACACACACACACACACACACACACACACACACACACACACACACACACACACACACACACACACACACACACACACACACACACACACACACACACACACACACACACACACACACACACACACACACACACACACACACACACACACACACACACACACACACACACACACACACACACACACACACACACACACACACACACACACACACACACACACACACACACACACACACACACACACACACACACACACACACACACACACACACACACACACACACACACACACACACACACACACACACACACACACACACACACACACACACACACACACACACACACACACACACACACACACACACACACACACACACACACACACACACACACACACACACACACACACACACACACACACACACACACACACACACACACACACACACACACACACACACACACACACACACACACACACACACACACACACACACACACACACACACACACACACACACACACACACACACACACACACACACACACACACACACACACACACACACACACACACACACACACACACACACACACACACACACACACACACACACACACACACACACACACACACACACACACACACACACACACACACACACACACACACACACACACACACACACACACACACACACACACACACACACACACACACACACACACACACACACACACACACACACACACACACACAACTTAGAAGTAAAAACACCACCCTGGTGGTGAGCATTACATGTATCTCTATATAAAACAAATGCAAAAGAACATTGGGAATCAGAATATAAATGAAACAGGAGGAATGAAATTGCTAATGTGTTTATCTAGCCCTGCAGGTAATCGGCTGGCACTGTCTAAAGCTATATTGTGCGTTTGATGAGACATAATGACTCCACATTCTCAATGCTTTATTTAGTATCTTTCCTTCTTTTTTGAGGGACCTTTGTTGGAAAATCCCTCATGGAATGAAGGAACATTTATGTGAAACTTAAATGATCTTACTGATTTTACTGCCATTTATCTTTCTTCTCTTAAATTCAGACAAATTACAGTTGATACATTTTATTGAAAAATATATGATTCTGTTTTTATGAAAGTCCACATGTTTCTTCACAGGTAATGGAATCTGAGTATTTTGCTTTCATCCTTGCTTTTCTTACATTAATCAGGTTCTTTATTAGTGGCATGTGTAGTTTTTCCAAAGCTGAATTTATTTTTATGAAAAAATTTAGTAAAATATTACCCCACCAAGAGGCGCCAGTCTAGAGGACTTTATTGGTTGAGGTCTGTTTAATTTCCAGGCACCAAGTTTTCTGTTCTGAGACTGTTTGGAGGAACAGAGAGCTAGAAAATTTCCAATTTGTCCTATGTATCACCAATACTGAAACAAGGCAGTGCATCACAAAAATAATCATACACTGATCACTTTGAACACAGATGTAACACTAGTAAGCAAAGCATTCCCAGCTGGTCAGCCCCCTCTGATCCCACCCCGTGTAGAGTGCACAGGTGCACTCAAGGGAGCTGGCACCTGAGCGATGACCTCGCCTCTCTGACATGCACAGGAGGAAGGTGTGGCTTCTCCCAGTCCAGCACCCTGGAGAGGCTCTTCTGGGTGAGGGGAGTGCAGGGCCATGGCCACCAAGGACCCAGCGATGGGTAGGAGTAGCTTGGACTTCATGGGTTTAACTGTTGTCTTCCTGATAGGGGAGCTGATGAAGGGAGCCACCATTTTCCTCATGGGCAGCAAAGACTAAAGTGTGGGAAAGACAAGAGTCTCCTCTGCAGGGGACATGATGGCCAGGAGAGTGCTGTACAGAGCAGGCGCTCCAGAGCCTGCAGAGGGACCCTCCAGGCTGCACACTGAGTTCTGCTGTGTAGGAAACCAGGAAATGTCGAAAGAACCGCTGAGGAGCTTCACACTGGAGAAGTCCGAGAACTCAGAGGACGAGAGACTTTGAGCTGCAACCAGCCAGAGTAGAAGGCCTGGAGCCCCGCCAGAGTGTCCCACAGAGAGGCCAGAGCTGTCAATTTTGGTAGTGAGACCAAGCTAGTCCTAGTGTAAAGGGTTCTCTAAACCCACTGAACAAAACGTAAACATAGACCTCAAAATCATCAAGGGGCCCATGAGTAACCTAAGTACCTTCCTAAAGTCCAACATTGTTTGCAGGAAGATAACAAAACCCAGAACACCACCACAAAGTGCACTCTGTATAGCACTCAGCAAAGGAGGACTTTGTGACCACAGTCCTTCCCACAGAAGAATATCAGAATCAGGTGAGTTTAGTCCAATTCTAACAGTCTTTTATGGAAAGCATCAAACCAATTCTTCACATATGCTTAAGCAAAAAGCACCCACTTCATGAGGATAGCATATTATCAGGAAAGCCAAACAACTTCTAAGAAAAGTAAGCCACAGAGCAATCCTTGTGAAAATAGCCACAACACTCTTAGAAAAGTACTAGAAAATTATGTGTGTTTATTTAGCAGTTGTAGTAATGTGTCACTACTACATTAGTAGTAATGTATTAAATTAGCAAGATAAATATGCATTCATTGTATGTACAGATATGCATACACACCCACATATATGCCCACACATACACACCAATATTTATGTGTCAAATTTTTACATATTAATTGAACTGAACATTTAAGATGCATGTCAGTCTTTAAAATGTGTCCGACCTCATTTACAATTAGAACAAAAATGAATGGAACAAAATTAAATAGAAAAACATTTGCAAAATATCCTGATAAAGGATTTGTATCTAGAATAAATAACTCACAATCAAAAAGACAAAGAACTGGGGCTGGGATTGTAGCTCAGCGGTAGAGCACTTACCTAGCACGTGCGAGGCCCGGGTTCAATCCTCAGCACCACATAAAAATAAAGGCATTGTGTACAACTAGAACAAATAAATAAATATAAAAAAAAGACAAAGAACCCAATTAAAGATGGAAGAGTGTCCGCATGTCCGCACAGCTATTTCTCCACATAGATATACAAATGACTAATGGGCACATGAAAAGATGTTCAACAGTGAAATACAAATCAAAACCACACAAAGATATCACACCAATAGGTTAGAGATGATAAAAAATGTCTAGAATAAGGATGTGGCAAAAGAGAACCCTTATATATTGCTTGTGGGAGTGTATACTGATGTAGGCACTTTGGAAAACAGCCTGCCAGTTCTCCAAAATTACATGCAGAGATATCTTTTGACCCACAAATTTCATTCCAGGATATATATATATATATATATATATATATGTGTGTGTATGTGTATATGTATATGTATATATATATATATATAGAGAGAGAGAGAGAGAGAGAGAGATTTACACAGAATCTTGTACAAGAACATTCATAGCAGCATTATTCATCAAAGCCAAGAAAGTAGAAATGAGCCAACAAGATACCAACTAAAAAATAAATAACTAGAATGCAGTAGAACCAAGACAATGGAATATTATTTGACAGTAAGAAGGATCAAAAGTGCGGCTGACAGAGTACAGGAAGGACGAACCTTGAGAACATCATGCTGAGTGAAAGGTGTCAGTCACAAAAGACCATGTGCTGTATGATCCCAGGTGTACAAAATGTCTAGACCAGGAAAATCTATAGAGAGAGAGGAAGCAGGCTCTGGCTGCTTGGGGTCAAGGGTGGGGAGTTTGGGAGTGATGGTTGAAAGGATGTGGACTTTTTGGTGGTGATAAAAATGTTTTGAAGTTGGTTATGGAGACAGCTGTACAACTTTGTGAATATGCCAAAAAATACTCAGTGGTATTGATTATTTGTATGTGAATTATATACCAATAAAGTCATCATAAACAAATACCAAAAAACAAATTGAGTAGCTAAAAATATAGGGGGGAAATTGAAGTTTCAGGTACTGTGGATGGGTATATTAAGGTACTGCTGTGGAAAGCCATTTACTGGTACAGAGTAAAATGACACAAACTCTGGACGCAGAAATGCCACTTTTATGCATGTGATCTTTGGAGTCCATGCTTGGCTTGCCCCAGAATGTGAACTCATCCATCACTTCCTTCCTTGAGAAAGCCTTGCTGTGACGTGACAAGTGATTTGGCCAATATCATTCCCCAGGATTTCTCCTTTCCCTCCTCTCCTGCTGCCTCCTGGTCAAATTATATCATTATATTGTGCACACACACAAATGTGTAACGAGGAATCCCACTGTTATGACAACTCTAATGTACCAATAAAATATGGTTATATGGCTGACTCTTTTCAGTCACTGATTTTTTGTGTCACCATGGACTGTAATAATTTGTAGGTGAACAGCCAGTGTGTGGACTACACTTCATGAAGCACAGGTTGAGAGCAACTTGAAGATGTGAACAAAAAAACATCATAAACTACTGAAGCATGGTATCATGGTGAAAAACTAATATTCCATCAATAAGTTCATGAATAAATTGTATAATATGAATTTGATGGAATATCAAATATTGAATAAAAGGAATCATATATGGATCACAAAATATAATGTAAAAAGAAAGAATAAATTCTCATTTACATTAATAAAAATCATACACATCAATGATCTTTTATGTAAATATTTATGTATAATTTCCTTTGACAGACTAGAAAACATATGTTAAATTCTTGACAAAGGCTACCTTGGTGGAGGGAGGGATAGATTCAGACTGGGAATAAAGTTCATTTTTCTCCAGAACGCTTTATCGTATTCACTTTCCAAAAACATATTTAAATCAAACGTGTCAAAATGTTAACAACTTTCAATGCTGGGTGATAAATAGGCTCATGGGTATTTGATGTGTTGTTGGCTCTTTTCTGTATTTTTAAATTTCTTAAGAACAACACAATAAGGTGACTGTACTTTTAGTAAAATATGGCCACACGTTGCCCAGATATCTGCTCCAGCTATACTGAGAACCTGCAAGTGTGAAATTCTACCATCTGTTAAAGGAATCTTGACATCCACAATCAACACAGAAACATGGAGGACTGATGTGACAGCCATGTGACCCAGCCAAGCTTCTTGGCAATGTCCCAGTGACTGTCAAGCAACCCGTCCTGGAAACAAAAACCAGATTTTGCTAAAGAGTCAGAGAGGACCATACAGAGCTTCAAGGGGAAGTTCTCAGTGGTATTGATTCAAATTTCATGACTCTCCATTGATTTTTCTGTTGTGCGGGAATCAGAAACTTTCTAGCTGAATCAAACTTGTTAAAAGTGCAAGCTGTTCTCAGGAATCCTGGTGTGTATTCCAGGCTGTTTTTACGGGGTGCCGGGGGGAAAGTGTGGGAGGAGCACCTCTCTTGAAACCTCTCTTCTTTCGAGGCCGTCCCTCTCTAGAACCAAGTGCTCTTCTGACTCATCTTTTGTGCAGACCAAATTTATTGAAAGGCTCTTGCTGCCCATGAGGTTCCTTCTTTGCTGACCTTTTGCACTGGAGACCCGCTGAGGAAGACTATGGTAAAAATTTCTGAAAATAGGTCCTCACCGGGTTAGTACTTTTCTTTGTAAATAATGCCCCAGTTGATAGGTAATTGTGCAATCATGTAGTTATTTTTTTCCCTCATTAAAAATCATTGATGGATTTATGCTCCAATTCCAGTCATCCGTTTAAAGGAGACAAATCCACAAACTATATCACAATACTGTTTGATTTACATAAGCTCCTAGAGAATTTTTTTTTTTTTGGCTTTTTAATTTAGTTCAATCAACATTTACTTAGTTTTTTTACTAAGTGCCAGATACTTCGTAAGGTACTGAAAATATAAAAAGTAGAAATTGCATTTTCCACCTTTTAGTTCGCTGTCAAACAGCAAGGAAAACAGATAAGTAAAAGATATTTATAGTTCAATTTGATGTTAAAAAGATAATATAATATGCACAATTTTAAGGTCTATGCAACAGGACCACATTTTCCTTTTTAACAACTATGTCTCAGAAATTAGCCTCATGCCTACAGCATTGGATATTTTCAACAAATATTTAGTTTGTTGTCTCAGTCCATTTGGGCTGCTGTAACAAAACATACTAAGTTGCTTTGCTTATAAACAACAGATGTTATGTCTGACACTTCTACAAGTAGGTACCAGCAGATGTGGAGTCTGATGAGGGTTCTCTGCTTCAAAGATGGTGCCTTCTCACTGGGTCCTCGCAGCTCAGAAAGGTGAGCAGGCTCCTGCAGACCTCTTTAGGCCACTAATCCCACACATGATGGCAGATCCCCCCCCATGACCTACTCATCTCCCAATTGCCCCATCTCTGAGTACCCCCATGTTGAGGATTAGGTTTCAAAATATGGATTTGGCAGGAGGGGCACAAACATTCAGACCACGGTGTTTGTCAAAGAGCAGAAGTGCCACAGAAGGGCAAGTGATTGAAAGTAGGAGCGTATTTTGAAATCATCACAAACAATTGGTTGGTCAAAAGGTTTGGTTGAAGTGGGTAGTCAAAACAAAAGAAAAACCATACAAACCTCAAATATTGAAACCTTTTTTTTTCATTTTCTGCCAATCCTTAGAGAAAGCGTCAATGTTTTTACATGTCTAAATTCATAGATTGCAAAACTAAGACCTCTTTCTTGTATAAATCACAGGTACGACATATTTTCTATTTCTTGCTTTAATGTACTTACAAATCAGTGAACCCAAAAGACACTTATAAAGCAGCAGCATTTCCTCACCATCTAGGTCTTTCATTATTTTTCCAAAATTTCAAATCTCTTTTGCCTATTTAGTTTTTGTATTGTGTGTGTATGTATGTGTGTGTGTGTGTGTGTGTGTGTGTGTAGACTTAATCTTCATTGAGTCATCTCAAAAGGACATTTAAATTAGTGTTCAAAGAAATACATCTTTTGCCCATGCACATTTTCTTGCTTTGGGTAAGATTTAATTGAATGATGATTACAACAACGCAAACCATGGGTACAAGTGGCTTAAAGTGACTCTTGATGAATATGCATTGATTTGAAGGGAAAGCAGGCGTAGCACCGGAGAAC
Organism: Tamias sibiricus; assembly: GCA_025594165.1. Taxonomy (NCBI): domain Eukaryota; kingdom Metazoa; phylum Chordata; class Mammalia; order Rodentia; family Sciuridae; genus Tamias; species Tamias sibiricus. The sequence goes on along the minus strand of CM046663.1, from coordinate 84,380,836 downwards.
ATCCTCGTGGAAGCCTGGGTGAGACCAGCTGAGGTGGTCTCAGCAGGGAAGATGAGTGTCAGGCAGTGATGACTGTTAACAGAGATCATCAAATGTCTTAAGAGCTAATGCAAAACCAAGTTTAAAAGATGGTTAAGATTTGCTAGTAAGCCACGCGCAGTAGCACACACCTGTAATTCCAGTAGCTCCTGAGGCTGAGGCAGAGCAAGACCCTGTCTCAAAATAAAAAATATAAACGGTTAGGGTTGTGGCTCAGTGGTTAAGTGCCCCTGAGTTCAATCTCTAGTTCACACAATTTTATTTTATTTTTTTTGCTCTGTAGATAAGAAAGAATATACTTAGACAAGAGAGCAATTCTTATGAAGAGATAAATGTTTTAAGCAGGATTATAACTAGGGTGAAACTGACTTATTTTGATACATCCTTATAAGGGTTCTTTTGAACAAGTAATTGCTTTTTTCTAAGAGAGAAAACAAAAACAAAAACAGGATTATCAACCCTGTCATTAAAGTGATTGCATCAGTGAGCTGTGTGTTACTACAAGAAAATACCTGAGACAGCTCATATATAAGAAGAAAAGATTTGTTTAGCTCACAGTTTTGGGGATTCAAAATTCAAGATCAAATGGTCCTTAGTTTGGCCTGTGGTAAGAAATGAAGGTGACAATACGTCATACAGGAGCATGTGTAGGAACAAAGCAGCCACATCTGGAACCTGAGCAGAGAAAGAGAGAGAGAAACCAGGCACAGCAACCTGCAAGGGCATGCCCCAGTGACTGAAGGACCTCCACTTGGCTTCACCGCCTAAACGTTCCACCACCACTCCCTAGTGCCACCTTGGGGCCATGCCTTTAACACATGGACCCTTGGGAGACACAACCCTTAAACCACAGCAGTGATTAACTGAGATAATCAATACAGCTGCTGTTTTCATGAACTCATTATTGAACACACTCTCTCTACAGAGTTAGATTTTGGGGAGGGATAAAAGGAAGGAAGATGAGAAGGGGGAAGGGAAGGAGGGAACCATATGTAAATTGATTCCAAGCAAAAGCTTTCTGTAAGAATCATCCTGACTTACATCATGCCATACCCCTGATAAGTTTACCTTGGGATTTTCCATCTCATTAAAACTGAAAAAACACAACAACTTTAGAAATAATTTTGCTCATGTATATATTCATCTCAGATTTAACCCCTTTTAACATATAACTTTATAATGTGAACATAAGGCCAATCACAGTTATCATTGCAATATTATTTATACTATAAAGAATACAAATTACCATTATAGTCTAATAATGTACTTAAATTTCTATTAAAAGCAACTCCCTAGAAAAAAATGGTATTTGATAAGATGATTCATAGGATTTATAGAATTATTATTATTAAAAAGATATAAAAGAGTGAAGATTTCCTCAAAGTGTTTATTTCTTAATAATTGAGAGACTATAACTTTGTATTCCAAGGGAGGAATGTTCTGGATGTGATTGAAAGCTCACTGTACAGATGGCTAATGTTTTTCCCAATAAATTCTTCTTTATGATGCTTAAATTCTCCTGGCAGAAAGCTTTCTCATGTTTCAAACCAACTAGCGTTCATGGTGGGGTTCAGCAGGCCCCATTTAGGACTGTACAGAAATATTTGCTAAAAGCCATGGAAGCAAACAGAACACCAGACCCTGGAATCGAGGCTTCATAAAGAGTCATTTTTGCTTTCAGAGTTCCTTTATTGCAAGCAGAAAAGATATTTCATGTTTTCCTCAGTTACTTATAGATAAATATTTTAGTTTAATTTGTATCAAAGTAAAAAATGTTCCTCATTTCCTATGAGATTCATAAAGAAAAGCCAACATTCTCTGTCCTTTCTCTTTTTCTCTCTTACTTTAAAATCATTTTGCTGTTTGTCAGGTACTTAACTTCATGTTTTAATATAAGTCTTATATCCTATCTCTTCATTTTCAAAGTTTACATATCTGTGGATTCCTAGTACGATGGAAGAGAGTTTAGTTTTCTTCCATTTCCCACCTATTTTCCAAAATATGTGTATCACAATTCTTCATTGTCCATGTTGTGACTTCGACTATTACTCACAAGTGAGTCACACTGTGTAATTATTATAATCCTTTGCTTGGACATTTTTCTGTTTTCTTGCAGTTAATAAGTACTTATTTTAATTTTTATCTACTGAGTCAGCTATGTCTGTACCTTGCTGCATTTTTCTTCAAACATTCTAGGAGAATAGGAGAACTCCTCTTGCCAGACATCAATTCTTTTCCTTCTGGGACAGCCCTCTCAGAGTCATCTACTTTTCGCTCCAACATAGAAAAGTTACTCTCTATCCCTGAACTTTGTTCTACCTTTATTCTTGTCTCCTTACCTCCCTAGGTTGGCTGAGTATGAAATTCAAAGAGGAACAGTTTCTTGCAGAAGTTGGAGTCATGGCCTCCTTCTTATTCTAACTTCTGGGCTGATGGGAAGAAGTCAAATGCCATTATTATTACTCACATTTCATATATGACTAATCTTTTCTTCTCTTTGTTAACTTTTAGATTTAAGAAACCTACAGTTGGTGTTCTGAAATTACCAGTGATGCACTGTGTTGAGGTTTAGTTCTCTTTATTTCTTGGGTGCTCAATGACCCTTTCAATCTTCAAACTTCAGTCCTTCAGTTCTAGAAATTTCTTTCTAATGACCTCCCTTCTATTTTCCCTTTGCCTCTATAATTTTCATTAGTCAGATGTTGGGTAATCAGAATGAATTCCAAACTCATAATCTGACATCTATCAAACACACGCACACACACACACACACACACACACACACGCAACGCGCGCGCGCGCGCCTTATTCATATGTGAAGATGAGTTAATTTTTTATACCTATATGTAGATAAATTCATCAGTAAGAATTGTTGATACAAACTTCTGTAAGATTTGTTGATATAAACTTCTACAAGAATTGAGTCCATGCATAAATATTGACTTCACATATTTGAGATAGGCATAGTTATATATCTGTAGCTTTATCTGTGTGTAGATATTTCATAGATATACACTTAAGTATTGATATTTGAAAGGTGTCAGATGTCAGCACATTCTAGATGATTAACAGTGGTAAGACAAAATTGTTATATTAGGAAATGCTTCAATTCAATATTCTGAAAAATTCTTAGATTAAACACAAACATAAAAGAGGATAAATTCATGAAAAATAGAGAAGGAAATCAGGAAGGGAGGAAGACTGGAAAACCATCTGGTATAACTCAGTCAGATACCACTAGAATGCTGGCCAAAACCTCCACACCTGTACAGCAGGTCTCCCTCAGAACGCAGTGACCCTGGGATTCTCATCATGGTGCCAAGCACTTTTTCTGTTCTGGATATAGGGTCAAAGTTACCATTACATTCTATAAGTAATCAGGATCAAACTCTTATGAATGTAGAGTTGCTTTAATTTAAAATCTGACTTTTTCTTTCTTTTTTTTCCTTCAGATTTTGCTGGTCACCAGCATGAGATGAAGATAATGTTACATCTCCATCTTGTGGCCAATATTTATCAGGCAAAAAGAGTTATGATACAGTGTCCATAGTGGAAATCTACATATTTTTCATTGTCTTAACCTCAGATCTGTTATCCAAATTACTCCCTTCCACTGACCCCTGAAAGTGCTATAATAATTACTACAAGCCACACCTATCATAGTTTTCAGTGGGCTCAGATATATGTTTTAACAAGATTGCAATTTGGAAATTAAAACTAAAATGATATCTGAAGTAATGACTCTTCACAATTTTTTTTTTTATTCACTGTCCCCACAACAACATAACTTTCTTTTTTGGAATGCTGAGTATTTAGTCAAATTTTAAGAGTAACTGAAACTTTCACTTTCTCAAAAACCGATACCTTGATATTTATGAAATTATTTTGCATGGGTAGCCATGTCTGTGGCCAAATAAAATTTAAATTTTCAACTCTGAACATTTACCAGCTACTGTGCATGTCAGGTACACTCTGAACATTCACCAGCTATGGCGCTGTCAGCTACTCCTCAAACTTTCTCCCTCCTGAGCCTCCCCCATCCCTGATTCCAACCCTGGATGGTGATGGAGGCAGCATAGTGTCAGGTCCCACGAGGCAGAAAAGTAATAAAGTCTGTAGTCATGTCTACCATGGCCATGGTCAGTGTATTAGACGGTAATAATGTGCAATGAGCTATGTCACTTTAAGAGAGATGTCCCAGATGCAAATCACTCCTGGTACCTAAGAATGAACATATGTCTCACTTGGAATCCTCACTGGTACCTTCGGAGACCAGCAAGTCTCCGAAGATGGAGATGTCTGTGCTAATGAAGCCAGAATTTTAATGAGCTTCACTGAGCTATATGCCTTGGGTTGTGCTGGGGTGGGGCAAGTCAAGGGCAGGCAAGGTGATGTTCAACACAGTTTCTTTATTTAAAAACAAAAAGGAACTTATTGTTTTGTTGCACAACATATGGAAGATAAAGCTTAAAGAAATTCTCTCTGGATGGTGGCTGTGACTGTCTAGGAGAAGAGAACATACCAAGATTTTCATGTTTATCAAAATGAGCCAATGATCACACTGTCGTGAAACACTTATGGAAACAATGGGGGCCATGAAGCCTGTGTTTTTTTTTCTCTCTGATTTAAAATCCCTGTTTGGCCATATATCAGAAAGTAGGTTGGTAACAGGTGTAGAGAATATTGGACAATAAGAACGATCCTTTATCCACATTTCCAAACCATTCATAAATCATTTAATGTTTTACATCATCTCTTTTGTTATGAATCATGTCATTATTTTCAGGCTTAAGAATCCTTTATTAATCTGGTTTCATAGGACAGACTCATACCTTTCTAAAGGCTTTATCTGTTATAAAAGGTATTTTTAGAAATATTTTTCATTTTTTCACCATGAAGATAATCAATATTTAGTATCAAAATGCAAACACTGACAAAAAGGAAAGTGAGAGGGTTTCTTTCACATAGAGTGCACATTAAAGATTGAATAAGCATCATGGCTTAGTGATTAAAATGTTCTGGAAAGTGTGGTTTTGTCACAGCTCCATCAAAAAGCCTGTGCCCAAATACTGGGCTTCTGTGGGGAAATCACTAAATCGGCCACTAGAGGGCAGACAAGCCTAATTTTGTGACTTTAGCCTTCTGGAAATGGAATTGAGGCTTCAAGTGTGTTTTTGCAGAATTGAGAAGGAAAAAAAAACAAACTCTCAAAGAACAAAACCCCCTCCTCCTCCTCAGGTCATTTTTATTTGTGCATTATAATTATACATAATACCCATAGTGGGGTTCATTGTTATATATTCATACATGAACCCAATACAATAATATAATTCGGTCAATTTATTTCTCCAGAACCTCCCTTTTCCTTCTCTTTATTCATTCATCCATTGATAGACACTTAGATTGATTCCACAGTTTAGTCATTGTGAAATGGGCTGCTATAAACATGGTTATGCATGTATTGCTATAGTGAGATGACTCTAATTCTCTGGGATTATAGAGGCGTGGTATAGCTGGGTCATAGAGTGGTTTCAGGCAATTTCCTAAATAAAAAAAGAGAAGTAAAGAAAAACAGAGCTGTGTGGTTTTGTTCAATTCAATTGAAAATACTGGACAGCTATATACATTTTTATCTGAATGCAGGTGAGCAAACATATTAGGGAAATATTGCCTATCACTTGAAATCCTAGCAGAAAATGAAAGAGTAGAAGCACTTTCAAGGACTTCCTAAAGGCCAAGTAATCAAGCAGGTGGGTAGTCAGGATAGAAAGATATGGTGCCGCTCTCCCATCCATAAATTTAGTAGGCTTCTGAAGATTGAGATGTTTCCATGTATGCATGCAATATATAGGTATAATGCTTACTATATTTAAGCACACAGATGCTCATTTACTTACAATGTGTTACATCCCAATACACAAGCATAAATTGAAAACACCATAAATCAAAATGCATTAAATACACTTAATCTACCACACATTCTAGCTTAGCACCATAGAACACAGCAGAATATCCATTGTTTCCTCCTTGTGATTGAGGGACTGACTGGGGGCTGGGCTTGCTGCTTCTACCCAGCCTTGCTAGAGAGTAACCTCTCACACATCACTTGCGGAAAGATCAAGATTCTAAATTCAAAGTCTGGTTTCTATTGGATGTGAATTGCTTTTTGCACCATTGTAAAATAAAAACTATTCAGCTGAACCATTGTTAGGATAAAATATTTTACCTTAATATAATAAAAAATTATTTGTTGATCATCTACTTGTGTGTGCCAAAAAAGTTCAACATCTATTTGTTAATAGGCTATACAAGGTCTCTTAGGCTTAAAATCAGCTAGAAGAGAAAGAGTTTTAAAATCATATATATATATATATATATATATATATACACATATATATATATATTTACATTTATATAAATATGTGTATCTATAATTCAAGTTAGCACTGTGAACCAAAAGAGCAAGATTCTGTGGTAAAGAGTCATAGGAGGAAAGTGCTTTGTGTATTGCAGTCAGGGAAGGGCATTGTGGGGATCTTAACTTATTCCTAACCTGAAGGAAAAGACACATGTAAAGGGTATGCTGGGCAGCAGGGCATGACTCTATGCATGAAGGCCTAAGTCAGATGCCCATGTAACATGAAACAGTAGCTCAGGAGAGAGTGGCCACATGAGGCTGGAGAGGTAGTTGAGGTCCTATTGGGGAGACCTGGCCATCCATTGTCACCCACAGATGTTGAGATGCTCAGGTATTCCTCTTTCCTGCTGCATGAATACCCTTATAAGTGGCAGGAGGCTCCTTTGGGAAAGGACAGGGTGATATTGGTACCCAAGGACAGGAAGCATCATCATGACCCCAGTGCTCAGTGGGTCCACAGATAATTTCCTCAGTTTCCAGATGTGTAATTGGAACAGACATAGGTAGGCTGAAAGAAAAAGTATAGGAAAAGTTGTGCTGTGCACATGCTAAGGATTAGAAAGCCAGTGTGATGATTTCCATGCCAGACAAAGAAATCTACAAGACAAAGTGTATTGTGAGAAATGCACAGCAACATGTCATAGGATGAAGGAATCATTTAATCAGGATGCACTAACAGACATAAGCTTATATGCCTCAAGAAGAGAGCTTCAAATTTATGAAACAAAAATTGACAAGACTAACAGGAGTGTAGGCAATATGTAATAAAAATTCAAGGGCTAACATCACTTCCTTAGAATTTCACAGAATCAGACGAAATATTGGTAAGGTTATTGAATAGTTTAAAGGTATTCCCAAACTTGCCTTCTACCCGCAGTGGCAGAATACTCAATAATTTCAAGAGACATAAATAGTCACCAAAATAGCCTATGTTGCTCCGTTAAATATACTGATTCATTTCAAAAGATTCCATAGTATGTTGTCTGACCACAGTGCAATTAAATAATAATAATAATAATAATTATATATATTTTAAATCCCCAAATTGGTGAAATCTATTGGTCAAAGAGGGAATATCAAAGAAAATAGAAAGCATTTTAAGCTAAAAATAAAAACAGCATGTCAAAATTTAGGAATATGGCTGAAGCAGTGGGCAAATGCTTACAGTAGGAAAGGTGATCAGTCAAGTACATCTTGACAAAGCTAGAAATAGAGGATCACATTAAACCTAAAGTGTTAGGAGTTAAATAATAAAGGTAAGAGCAGGAATCATTAAAAAGGCAAAAAAAAAAAAAAAAAAAAAAAAAGAAAATAGAGGAAGTTAAAGGGAAAAAGTGATTCTTCAAGAAGGTAACAACTTGAAAAGGACCTATTGAGAGAAAGGGGAAAAAAATAGATATCAAGATTAAAGAGCAGATCACTGCAGTGATTTAAAAAATAAGGGAATCATATAAGTATCTTTATACCAATAAATTTGAAAACATTGATGAAAAATGAAACGTCCCAAGTCTTATTCAGAGAAAACAAAATATTTTGTTAAGGAGATTGAATTTTATTTCAAAATTTTTCCCACCAGGAAAACTTCAGGTCAAGATAGTTTCACTGGTAAATTGTATCAAATATTTAAAGAAGGAATAATACAAAATTCTTTCAGAAAGAGTGGAAGAAAGAACATTTCCAACTCATTTTATGAGGCCAGAATCATATAGGTAAAAGAAAGAAAGAAAAAGAGGGCGGGAGGGAAAAACGAAAAGCAGAAAAACAGAAGTTACAAGAAAAGAAAACTATAGGCTCATAACCCTCAAGAACATACAAGAAAAAAAATCTTTTAACAAAATGTTTACAAATTGAATCAAGCAGTGTAAAAGAAAGAATAATACATCACAGGGTTTACCTGAGGAATGAAAGCTTGGAATAACATCAGAAGATCAATGCAATTTACCACATTAACAGAAAAAAAAGAAAAATAATATGATTCCATCTTCAAAAAACACAGGAGGAAGAATTTGACAAATGCTGCTACCCATCTGAATAATCCCATCTTCTTTTGGGCTTCTACTGAGATGGTTGAGGGTATACAGGAGGCACTCATGATATTTTAAAAGAGCTCTTGGTGTGACAACGTGCTGTAGCATTTGGTTCCTTTTGAGGCAATACTAAAAAGCTCACCAGTTGAATTCTTGGCTTCCTTTTTAGAGCACTCTTTATAACAGTGAATCTCTTAATTTTAGCATCTTTTGCAATCTGCATCAGCTGAGAATTTCCCAAATCATTGTGTTGATTTTATTTTGCTTACCAGTTCTTTGCTCAATTTATCTCTCTCCTTTTTGCATTTGACTATAAATAGGAAGTAGAAACCAGGTCACATTTTTTAGCATTCTTCTGGGAGATCCCTTCAGCTAACTATGTAAGTTCATCCCTTACAAGTTCTGCTTTCCAAGCAACTATGGGAAAAAAAATTCTACCAACTTTCTGTCACTCTCTAGGAAGGACCTTTCCTTTCCTCCAGTCTCCTACAACATGATTCCTATGTCCTTTTGAGTTTCCAATAGCATTACTTTTGCTGTCCAAGTTTCTATCAGCAATCTGTTCATGATTGAGGACATTTTTTAAAAGGTAATATAGGAGCCTCCCCACTACCTTCTGGACTCTCACCAGCAGAATTTTTAACATCCAAATTCCTTCTAATAGTCCATTCAAGGCAATCTCACACTTTTTTATACCATGCTCTGCAAAATTATCCCATTTTTTCCTTTTTGCCCATTCCAATGTTTTTGGTATTTGTTGTAGCAGCACCCCATTTTAGGTATGAAAATCTGTATTTGTTTCTTATTGCTGCTATAATAAATTGCCACAAACTTTTTGGCTTACGATGAAACAAATTGGTTACCTCACCAATCTGGAAGTCAGAAGTAAGATTAGTTTCACTGAGTTTAAAATCAAGGAGTCAGCAGGGCCATATGCCTTCTTGAGTCTCTATGAGAGAATCTATTGTTTTTCTCTTTTCCAACCCTTATACACTGCAAGCATGCAAGCATTCCTTGGTTCATGTCCCACATCCCATACTCTTTTTTTTTTTTTTTTTTTTTGACATCAACATTTTATTACTTACAGGTCCTGGGGGATTTACAGCAAGTCCAGAGGCCACACAGAAGTCAGCAATACATAGGGAGAGAGAAATGGACAGGGACCCATGGACCAGTGCCTTCACTGGGGCCATGGTATTGTACAAACGGGTTTTCCATGGGGAGTTTTAATTGATGGCTTTAAAGCAAGCAGGCCTGAGTTCCAGAAGGTTACCCATTGAATGCCCCCCATCACTTTGAACTCTGCTTCTGTTATTGTATCTTCTTGCTCTGACCCAGCATCTGTCTCTTGTAACATTTAGTATATATTTACATGACACTAATTTTTAAAAACTATAAATAAATTGCATAAAGATCAGTAAAATAGAAGGAGAGGAGCAGTTGGGAGGAGAGAAGGGGGAGGGGGAAGTGCTGGGGACTAAATTAGAGAAAACTGTACTTCATGCTTTTGTGATTATGTCAGAATGTATCCTGATGCTAACTAAAAATAATCCATAAAAAATTTAATGAAGAACACTTGACTCACCCAAGTAATCCAGAATTATGTCCACATGTCTGTATTCTTAACCACATCTGCAAAGTCTTTATTGACATTAAAGTGTTTTCTCTGGTATGCAGAGGCTAACTCACAATAAGGAGATAGATAGGGTGAAACAGGGGTACTTTGGATTAGGCAGAGGGAGTTAAGGGAGGGGAAGGGGTCTGGGAGCAGGAAGGATAGTAGAACGAATCTGATATTATTACCCTATGTGCATATATGATTACTCAACCAGTGTTCTACATCATGTACGGTCAGAAGCATAAGAAGTTTTACTCTATTTATGTATGATGTGTCAAAATGCATTCTACTATCATGTATAACTAATTGGAACAAATAAAAAAAAAAGTAACGCATTCACAGATTTCCAGGATTAAGACAGGGACAACTTTGGGGGGGACATTATATCCACTTGCCACAAGTTCCTTTATCAAGAATCATATTTTACCTGCTACAATATTTCTATATTTGCTTGATTTAGCTAATTTTTTTTTTTTTTTTTTTTTTTTTTTTTTTTTTTTTTTTTTTTTTTTTTTGGTACTGAGGATAGAACACTCAGGGGCACTCGGCCACTGGGCCACATCCCCAGACCTTTTTTGTATTTTATTAGAGACAGGGTCTCACTGAGTTGCTAAGTGCCTTGCCATTGCTGAGGCTGGCTTTGAATTCACGATCTTTGTGCCTCAGCCTCCAAGTGCTAGGATTACAGGCGTGTGCGCCACCGTGCCCGGCTAGCTAATTTTCTTACACAAATACTTTTATCCATTTATTCTCACCTTCCCTATATAATTTTGTCCCAAGTATGTCTCTTGCATATTGGTCTTTTAAAATTATTCTTTTGGAAAATTAATTTGAAATTTTTTTCTCTGAATAGGTAAACTTTATATATTTTCCCAGATTTATTAATTTTTTAAAAGTCACTGTATGGAGATGCCCTTTTCTCTTTAGACAGGTTTCTCTATTATCATCTTGATTCTCTTGGGTAGTTTTTCTTCTCTTATGGGGTTCAGGGAAAAATTCAAAGAAGAAAAAATTATAATCTGCAAATTTTTTATCCATCTTTTCAAAGAGGACTCTGCGTCTGACAGTTACCTGGAAATATGACTCATCTTTCAGACATCTGACTGGGCTTTTATTTGGGTATTAGATCTGTCTCCTTGACTTAAGTTTTGAAGTCTTAGATTTAAAATCCACAGGATTGTGAAAAACATGCATCTACTGGAACAAGGAGTAAAAGGCTTAAATAAGACAAATCCCAAACAGTGAAGTCACATAGCAAGCCATGTATGTGTACTGATGATTTAGAACCGAAAGGTAGTATCTTATTGCAGCACTGGCCATAGCCGGCTGTGGCAGCCTTGGACAAGTTGATTTCTTGGCTTCAGAAGTTTTTCTTCACTGGACATGGCAGAAGGCACATCTGCAGGACTGCTGCAGCCAAGATTGATCCCACGCTGCTCTGACAGGCTGGATTCTCTCCTACTTACTTCTGTTGTGAGTCTCCCAATTGAGTGACATGGTACAAAACCTTCACCTCCCTTTATGCTATTATTGTCTCCAATTACATCTTTATACATCATGTGTTCATCAAAACATCAATGCTTATTAATTTATAGTTTCTTTTTAAATAAAATAGGAGAAAAGTTTACAAACAAAAATGACACACTTAATGCTTCCTTTTGTATTTATTTTTGTAAATTCATGAGTATTGACTGGCTAATTTTATTTCCCCTTGAATCAGAATAATGGGTCTGATCATTCTAAGCATAATAAGATGTTTCTTTGAACCTCATCAATCTATCTGCTTTTGTCCCATAGTGGCTAGGTAAAAAATTAATTCATAGATAAGCAGTGATGACACCCTATGGAAGGACTATACATTGGCTGATGCTACAAATAGGTTAAGTACTGGGTGCTGCACTAGGTGCGGGGTAAAATAAGCGATGTGCTCTAGGGGAAGAAACAGTCAAGTCATCAGGCAATTTTATGACCGTGTTTTAAGTGCAATATTTACAGGTCTGTGGAGTGTACCATAGGAACATCCCAGAGCCAGGCTTGAGCAGTCAGGGAGGCTTCCAAGAGAGGCCAGAGAAGGAAGGCAGGAAGAGAGAGAAAGCTGAATAGACAAGCAGATTTTTCTTTTAAATTTAAGATCACTTTGGCCACAATGTGGAAACTAGTATGTAAATAGTCCAGTGTAGAAGAGGTAAAAGCCAGGTAAAAGGCTGTTAGCACATTGTCCCTGAGAAATGATGTGGAGAGGTGGAGATAAGAGTGAACTCTTCACGTAAGAGTGTGAAGTAACCAGAGAGAATGATTGTCTGGAAGTGACAGTGGAGGTGGACAGAACCAACGCCTGTCAGAAGCATGTCTTGGGCAAGGCAAGAGGTGCAGTCACTGAGAGACAGAGAAGCCAGAAAGAGGAGCAGGTTGAGAGACTGAGAGCAATGGTAATGCTGGAGAAGAGGAATGGAGTTTGAGAGGACCACAGCTGAACTGTTGTGGGACAACTACATCCGCTATCCAGTAAGGCACACTTGATCAATTTCTCTCTGCCAGGCACCACTGCTGGCTGTCTGGCACAGAGAAATTGGTACAATAAGATAAGTATGCCTCTTCCCCTTGTATAAAGGAGGAAAACATCTACAATGTAATATGATAAAGGACAGTAAAATGAAATGACCCTATTAAATTCCAGGAACTTGGCATGCTCATGGGCAGCACTCTGAAACAAACTGAAGTTTAGGGAAGAATTTCCACAGTAAGCAATGTCTAAATTTAAATGCAGATAACGTGTAGGTATAAGGCAGGTGTGTAGTGGTATAGACCTGGGGAGGTAGCAGGGTGACCACAGGGGATTCAGAGGATGAGTCCTTTCATAGAGGGAAAACAATGAATGCAAAGGCCTGGAGACACAAAAGATCAAAGGGACTTTTACAAATGAGCCAAGAGTTAATATTACAGGGATGCAGGCTACGGATGGG